>BSYO01000024.1:13090529-14290529 GCA_033239525.1 Nepenthes gracilis | reverse complement strand
GAAATACTGATTAGCACCTTTGATGAGAGAGAGGAAGAAAGGCAGGATTAGGGCGAGTGATAAAATCATTCACTAAGAATGTTATTTTTATTTTATTTTGTACATTTTTACTATATTTATTATTATTATTTTAGAATATATTTAAGATATACTCATCGTGTCAATATTATTAATTTAATTTATTTTTTGTGTTATAATATATTAAAATAAATAAATAACCTTAAGCAAATTTGTTCAATATTAAGAAAACGCCGCCTAACCAAACCAAATCGTGTATTAGCCGTTTGTCTTAATTAAGTGTTTATTTTGATTTTGTAAATACTCAAGTCATAATTTGCAATTTAATTATAAATTAATTTTAATTCATACCAAAACGACTAACGTTTTATGGTCTCTGTGTGATTGGGCTAAGCCCATTGTTTTCTTATGGTCTGAACTGAGGCCCAAGATTTATAAGCTTCCCTATCTTGGAAGTTATTTTATGAATATTTAAAGTGTCGAGTCGTATATTACTCTTATTTATTCTTATAATAGATCTGTAAATACTAATAAATAATAATAAAAGTTTATGTCACTAAAAATATCTCAAATAGTTTAAAATTATTAAAATATAAAATAGTTTAAAAATTATAATATATAGATTAAAATACTATAATATATATATATATATATATATATATATATATATTAAAATGATATTAATAGTTAGAATAAAATTTTATTAGATTTTGTATAATAGTGAGAGCATTTTGCTTTTCTTATTAATAATTCATGAATACCACTACTAACAAAGAAAATTTATGCCCTCGTCATTTTTTTTATTATTAAAAATCTTTTTTTTTAGTAAAAAAATAAATAAATGCTTTTGCTTTGTTTTTCTGTTGCTTGTGTTTCCTTAATTTGATTTGCATAATGATGAGTAGTAATCCGAAATGCTGATTAGCACCTTTGATGAGAGAGAGGAAGAAAGGCAGGATTACGGCGAGTGATAAAGTCATTCATTAAGAATGTCATTTTTTTATTTTATTTTGAACATTTTTACTAGATTTATTATTATTATTTTAGAATATATTTAAGATATACTCATCGTGTCAATATTATTAATTTAATTTATTTTTTGTGCTATAATATATTAAAATAAATAAATAACCTTAAGCAAATTTGTTCAATATTAAGAAAACGCCGCCTAACCAAACCAAATCGTGTATTAGCCGTTTGTCTTAATTAAGTGTTTATTTTGATTTTGTAAATACTCAAGTCATAATTTGCAATTTAATTATAAATTAATTTTAATTCATACCAAAACGACTAACGTTTTATGGTCTCTGTGTGATTGGGCTAAGCCCATTGTTTTCTTATGGTCTGAACTGAGGCCCAAGATTTATAAGCTTCCCTATCTTGGAAGTTATTTTATGAATATTTAAAGTGTCGAGTCGTATATTACTCTTATTTATTCTTATAATAGATCTGTAAATACTAATAAATAATAATAAAAGTTTATGTCACTAAAAATATCTCAAATAGTTTAAAATTATTAAAATATAAAATAGTTTAAAAATTATAATATATAGATTAAAATACTATATATATATATATAATATTAACATAAAATTTATTAGTCATATAAAAAATAATCTATTTAAAATAATTTTTTTAAACTCAACACATTCAGATATTATTTCTTTAAAGAAGACTAAAAAATATTTTATACAAATTTTTTTTAATATTTCTCTTACTCTTATTATTTTACAAATATTTAAAGATTTATTCCAAAATTTATTATATATATTTTAAGTGATTAATTAAATAATAAAATATTAATTTTTAATTATGTTTTTATATTATTTTATGTCCTAAAAATAGTTATTATATTCTATATTATTTTATTTTATCAATTAAATATAGTATTAGAGAAATTATAAGCGGGATAATGAGATAATAGGTAAGCACCTGAGTGGTCATTGGGTCCTATGTAAAGAATTTTTCAAAAAAATTATTGTTTATAGCATAGTTATTTTAATATTTAAAGATTATAAAAAAGTAAGAAAATTATTTTAACATGTGTTTATGGGGAAAAAGAAAAGTCATTTTAATTTATAACTTTTATTAAAAAATTTGGAGATATTTTTAAAAAATATATGCTTTTTTATTAATATGTTCGATTCATTTTATATAATTTTTTCTTTAAATAAAGCATTTTTCACTTATAATAAATATTAATTCTTTATTTAACTAATGTGTAACAATATTCCCCGTAACAAATTAAATTAGAACTCATCAAATAAATATATAACAACTCATGCAAAACCTAAATAAGTTTTTAATAGAAAAGAATATATTACATCTGTTAACCTTTTTTTTTTTTTTTAAGAAACATTAAAACAGTAATAATCAAAGAAACCTCAAATCTTCCAAAAAAACAGCGTACCAAAAGAATTAAGAAAAACACTAAATGTCTTGCCATTTATATGTATGCTATTCATTTTAATAATAATATTATTATTATTTAAATTTTAATGGACCCTACAAATAATAAGTAAATTCATATGATGATTATAAATTGATAAAATATCTATCAAATTGATTTATAAAAAAAATCACAATAACTTGAAAGGGCAAATTCGAGGTATCAAGGCCACAAATACTGGAATTCTTGCATCACCAAACTCAGGTCAATCTTGGTGATAAACTCTTGGAAGCAGAAGTTTGTGACATTTATTCTATTACTAAATATCTGATTAGTTTTAATAATATAAAATTTATAGTACTTGTTGGTCATAGTTAATATTTAGAGAATCCATTATGGCTTGAAATTGCTCTCGTAGTTTACACTGACATAGTATTAGAAATCACGCCTGTGTAAAAGTCATATTGGTTGAAGAGTTTACACGGAGCACAGATGTGTTATTTGTTTAGAATAAGTGAAAGAAATTTTGATCAACAAAGTTGACCGTATTTTTTTATGGACGGTCAATAATGGTGTTAATCAGTCTTATGAAAAATATGGATGGAGAATCGTTAGCTGACCGCCAGAAAATTCAGAACGGTGCCAGCTCAGAAAATTATAGGGAGACACGTGATCTCAAGCGGTTATGTATGAGCCAATTTTGGACATGGCATATTCATATTGTTGAAAATGACAGATCATGTCCTTGTGTATGGAATATTGCTCCTGATTTCTGATATGAAGATCTCAATATATTAAAAGTAAATATTGTGACTTGCTTGATATATATGTGTGAGAAAGTTTTTGAGGAAAAGAGTAAGAGAGAAGAAAACTGTGAAGAGAGGAGAGAGAAATTTTGTAAGCAATTGTGGTATGTTTTGCTTGTACTCTGTTCTTTATTTTCTGTTCTCTTCTGCCTGTGTAATAAGAAAAATTGCTTCCAAAAATCTCACATATAGTAAAATTAATTTCGTGGACAGATCGGACACCCTATTTCCCAATAAATAGTACTTTACTTTAAAATATTCCGTCAAATGTTACATCTTGGCACATTTTTTTAAAATAATACTGGGTCAAGTAATTCAAAGATAGCTAATATATACTCAAATATAATTAAATTTTGCTTTATTTATGTGCAATAAAATTATTCTATATAAGTGATTTTTTTCAAAATATATGAAAGATCAGTGAGCAATGCTTGTCCAGTCTTAAAATTTTAAAGACTGCTTTAGTCATTATAGTTTATTTTATTTAAAAATTTCACAATAGAGTGATTTTTTTATAATTAATCTGCTTATTGTAAGAAATAAATTATCGATATTATCTGAAAATTTATTATAAAAAAATCTCTATCATGATTAAACATTTCTCTCACCCCAATCCATCTACCGTGAGGTGATGGGGTTTGGATTTTACTTCTTGATCTTTCATTCATGTCTTTCTATCTTTTCAAAAGCCTTTAGCTTTAAATATGGTACATAGTGGCTCAATTATATAATTTTAATAGTGCAGCTCACTTTTATATTGAGACCTTATTAATATATATTTTAAACCCATTAATAAAATTACTTATAAAAAATTAATAAGAGAAGACGCATCATTAAAATTGACATCCCAACTGTCGAATTGTAATACATGACAAGAGTTTCTTAGGTAGTCACTTAAATCTTAGAAAAACACTTATGAGATTCAAGGGATGTATGTTTTATAAAATATATAACTCCTCAAATTTTTAAATTTAATTATTTATTTTTAAATAAATAATTATAATTAATTTAATTAATTTTAATTAAATTTTAATTTTAAAAAATAATTAAATTAAAATGGTCTATTTATAACGTGTTGTTAACATTGTGAAGGGCCCCGGTGCCAAACACAAGGACCACCACAGTACCAGGACAACACCAGCACCCAATAATGTTGAAATCAAAGTGCTTATATATAAATATAAGTTATAAATAAATAATTATTGTCAGAGAATTAATCAAAGTGATAATAGAGTTCACGATTAATAGGCATATACTTGACTAATAACTTTAAAAGAGAGGTGTGTTGGGAATTAATTTTTTAGTAATTAAAAATAATAACATTAATACGTTTATTATACGTATATATCTTTTTTATAAAATATACCAATTCCATATTTTCACATTGCCCTAGTGACCGCACTCTGCTGCCACTAAAGCTACCCTGACGATGCAAGCCCCAGGATAAGGTGCACTCAACGGTGATGAACAGTCATGAAACATACGATGCTCCCAGATTTTTTATGCGTTCCTTGTTTTTGAGCATTGATATGGATTAGGGGGCACTCAATTTTTCACTGCGAGTCAAATTATGATGGGTTTGACCTCCGTCGTTATTAATATGATAAATAAGATATCAGAGAATTTATGGGACTCATTCCATAATTTATCCATCGATATTCAAATAAAAAATCTTTCTTAAGAAATAGAAAGATATAATGAGAATGCTGAATAAAGTAAAATTGCACATGAATGGGGGATGTGAGAGTAAGACTGAGCTCCTACCGTGTGCTCGACGAGATGCAGCCTAGAGAAAAGGGAGAATTGGATTCCTATTGTGTGCCCGACAGGGGACAATTTAGAGAGAAATGAGGATTGGGCCCCTATTATGCGTTCGACAGAAGGTGATTTATAGAGAAAGGTTGACTGGACTCCTATATGGTTGCATGCAATTAGTGGCTCACTAGAGTTACACTCAGAGAGTGACTCATTAGGAGTAATGTTCTAATTTTTGAATATTGTAATTAAGGACATATAATAGTTATATGATTAAGATTGGGCTAAATTGGTGTGAAAAATATTATGAAGTTATTATCGCCAAGAAGTTATTATCTGCTAAGGATAAGGAAATTGACCAGCGAAATTAATAGTGGACCGATAGAATTAATTGTTGACCAGAATTGACAAAATTGACCTGCCAAAATCGTTAACCGGATAGGCATTATTGATCGATTGAATCAAAATGTTGACCGGTCAGAAATTGTTGACCGGTTGAAGGTAAAAGACCGGTCAATAGGTTAACCGGTTGAAGTGCAAACTAAGAAATATTGAAGGTAAAAGTAACCGGTCAATACATGTTAACCGGTTGATCAGGATTCTGCCTGTTTAGTACAAAATGCTGGTATGGTGAATTTGGCCGGAATACACATTTACCCGGTATGATGTATTTGGTCGGAATGCACATTTTTTCTAGTATGGTGTAAAATACCAGAATGGAGCATTTTGACGGTTTGGTGTATTTTCCCAAATTAAGGCGAAATGGCTAGTATACACTGAGACAAAATGACCGGTATGCATTAAGAAAAAAAACGATTGGTTTGCATTAAAGGCAAAATGACTGGTGGCCAAAATGTCCGGTCAACAAGGTGTTGACCGGCAGGTTGTTTTCGGTCAACGCCATGTTGACCTGATAAGAAGGGTATGAGAAATAACCCGGTGGACGAAAGGTTGACCGGCTAAGTGAGGCTAAGAATTGTTGAAGACATAATCCTATCAATATGCTATTTACCAACTGAGAAAGGAGAATGGCTCCTGCCGGAGAGCATTAAGTGAATTTCCAGAGGCAATTTTCGGAGATGAGTGAGTGAATTTTTGAAAACGTTTTCCAGAGAGGATGACCAGAGTGGTCCAGATAGAGTAGTCGAACTATTCTTATCTGTTTCCACCTGCTTGGTTAATCTTGAATATTCTAGAATAAGGATTGAAGAGGATAAATCTAGAACCTTCCAGAAAAGGAATCCACCTACTCCCACCTGCCCCGTTGCCTATAAATACTGATACGGGGATTAGGGAGCGGGGGGGAGAAGTTGGAGACTAAAATGGAGGAAGAAAAGGAAAAGAAGAAGAAGAAACGAAAGAAAATCCCAGCAGCATAATTAAGGGAATTTGTAGAAAAAGGTTAAGACAAGTGTACCCTACGTTTTTGATAAATTCATGTTTAAAGACTGTTAAATAATATTGTTTTCATGATCTTTCTGTTATGTATCTACGCGAAGCATGATAAGGTAATTGCATATGAATGCATTATTGAAGAACTTCGATCATTTGCATTATGGAAGAATTTCAATTATTTGCAGTCCGGTTAGTTGCATGTTTAAAGAAGTTCGGTAATTGCATGACTAAAAAAGTACGGCATTTGCATGTTTTAAAAAGTCTAGTTATTTGCTTATTTATAAAAAGTCCGGTTGTATGCATCATTGAAGGACTTCAGTTACATGTATCATAAAAAAACTGCGGTCTTTTGCATGTTTAAGAACTTCGGACGATGCTCTTTAAGACTTCAAATTTTTGGAAGATCATGATTTGTGAAAATAGATTTTGATGGCCGAGAGTTATAGGTTTTAAATATAACCAATTTTGATATGATGGCCGAGTAATTACAGGCCTTAAATATAACCAGTTTTGTTATGATCGCCGATTGTTGTAGGCCTTAAATATAGCCAGTTTTAATATGATGGCCGAGTAGTTACGGGCTTTAAATATAACCAGTTTTGATATGATAGCCAAGTAGTTGAAGGCCTTAAATATAGCCCGTTTCGATATGATGGCCAAGTAATTGCAAGTCTTAAATGTAGCTAGTTTTGATATGACGGTCGAATAGTTACAGACCTTAAATGTAACCAATTTTGATACGATGGCCGAGTAGTTACAGGCCTTAAATATAGTCAATTTCGATATGATTGTCGAGTAGATACATGCCTAAAATGTAGCTAGTATTTTGACGGAAATTGTTTTTGGAATTGAAACATGCTTTGGAAACCATTTTGCATGAAAAATGATTTCGGCTCAAGTATTATGTTTTCATGAAAAGGACTCGAGCCCATACTTTATATTTTGTGTGCATTCTGTTCTCATTTGGATATTCATGTATATGGGTACCCTGTTGGGCTTTTACTTACTCCTCTTCTGTTTTCTTTCAAATGATGATGAGTTTATGTCGGACAAGACAGCTTAGAATAAAGCTAGACAGACTAGAATGAAGAGAAGAGTTGATCTGGATTTATGAAGCAATAAAGACCGAACTTGATGCATGAAATTTTTGAAACTCTGGAAACTTATGTATAACGATTCCGCTATAAGTTTAAAGGATTTTAGTATGCTTCCGCTGGGCATTAAGGTTTAAGAATTTTTGGTTCCTAGTGGCATCGCATGTGTCTTGACCGATCGGCCCAGATTTTTGGCCAGCCAAGATGAGGTTGGACAAGTTGAGGCCATCTGACCAATTGCGATCCTGTGTGTATAAAAAAGAAAATGAATTTTTTTTATAGTACAAATCTCTTTGCTTGTGTCTTAGAACTTATAACGGAGACGTTATATGATTCTGACGGTAGTCATATACGGGAAAATATGGCCAGTCCATCACACTAGGGTTGTCCTCAGTGAGTGGCTCACTATGATATATTAAGTAAGTGACTCACTGGTAGTATACTCGGCGGGAAGTGACTTTACAAGAATGAGGTATAGCTATGCGGAGAAAGAGCTTGATTCTCCCTATACTCCAGGCTTTCCACTATCGAATAGGGGCCTTATGGGTTTGAGCAAAGCTCTCCTTTTTTCTCCTCCCTTGGCCTCGCGGTGGCAATGAGTATTTGCAATGTTTTGTGCGTGAAGATTTAGCGCCATAGCTTGTGACAAGTGTCGCTTTCGAGTTTACTAGCCACCAGGGGGCTAACGAGAGTCGTCTTTGTCACGCGTTGCCTTGCTGTGGTGAGGAAGCCTTGAGTGATCCTTGGATCTAGTTAAAAGTTGGCTTCAGGCGACGTCCTACATGTGTGCTCCGACCCCTTTTGTTGGCCACCTAGTTGAGGGCCTTTCAGATTGGTCTATCTGATTACACTGTCGATTGGACTGTTGATACTTGTCCCCTTTAACCCATAACTCCTTGGATCTTATTCTGGTCGCCGCTATCACTCATGGATTGGGCCATATCAATCTCTTTATTGAGACTCAACCTGTCACTTGTTGGGCTCATTGTTGCATTGATGGTTGGACCTGGGGTTAAAATCGTCCATGTTGTTACCAGAACCATCATTTTTTATAACGATTAAATTTAACTTGAACCGGTTATTTGAAGAGAATCCAATATAACTAAACCAATATAAATATAGATTCACACATTATTCTCTTATAACAAATTATAATTCTAATAATAATAATTTTCATTATATATATATATACACTAACTTAATAATAGAATTATTTAATTAAATTTTAACTTAACTTTACCAAATGTTATTATTGATGCATACTCTAAATCTGGATTGGTATCCAAACTTATTCACAACAATTAATACGAGATCAGAAAAAATACACTATTTATTTTTTGATATATTTTTTAACTTTCAAATTAAAAATATTTTTCAAAAAAATCAAAAAAGAAAAGGAAAAAAAATGGATGAGTGTTAAGACAATTAATTTTAGATAACTAGGCTCCATAAATTACGAAGAAAAATGGATTTTGTGGCTCAAACAATTTCTATGCCTGTGTCGAATAAGAGCTTTTGTATTTATAGCCTTGCTAATTAATCTGTTGTTATTCTTCAATTGGCATGTCTATTGTCCAAAGCGTTATCTTATTTAAACTCTAATCATTATATTAATTTTATAATCAGTCAATAATTAATATTTAATATTCATTTGACTATTATTACTTACTTTAATACAGATGATTATTCATAAATTTAGTATAATTATTTATCAGAATTTAATATTAAATTTATTTTTCAATTAGGCTATTAGTTCCCTTGATCTTTATTATTCTGATCACTCGGTCATTCGGTCAGTCAATCAAGTATTTATCTAGATCAAATATTGAATCAGTTTTATACCAACTCTACCAACTCGGTTGCCCTGCATTTCGCTTTCAGTTGATGACTTAAGAAGTCAACATTTTATTGGGATCGGGCCGATCAATTTTTAGGCGTACATAACAATTGTGTTCAAAGCTATTCTCATATATCAGAACATTCTTTAACTTGGAAAATTTATTTACACCCCCCTCCAAAATATACAATCAAAACATCGTGATTGGATCACCCAAATGGTATATACACATGTCAATCGCCGCTGGAATCAATACCTGTGGCTAACTATATATATATATATATATATAATTTTGTCTTCTATGAAATTCCCCACATGTGACATTGAATTTTTTTAAAAAGCTGTTTGCTTATTTTAGCAAAAAAAAAAAAAAAACCTCGGGTACGATAATGCATAGCGGCTCCAACGAAGGGGATTGTTGTATCCTGAAATCCAACTACTCTTTTTTATTTTAAAATAAAAAATCATGAAATATGTTGTTTTAGTTTTAAAAATATTAAAATGTTAACAGAAAATAAAAAGAAAAAACCATAATTATTATACTTTACTAATTGATCAGTCCGATAACACGGGTTAATTCGAAACCTAAAGCGTGACGAAGAAACTTTATGAAGGCGAAAAGTATTTTATTTTGATGGGAGAAATTTTCTTTGGCGAAAAATTGGAGCCAGTTTTGGATGAAAAATTTTTACTTTTTCCCTCTTCAGGCGAGAAAATGGGAGAGTGGGGCCCAATGCAGAAAACCTTCCCAAAAGTGGCTCTTATTTTTTTTCCTCCTACTCAGAGATCATCAGCCAAACAGAGCCTCAAAGCAGGCCCTTATAAGGTACGCTTCGTTTTCCTCCCCATCCAATGTGAAACATCACAAAATCTCTCAAATGCGCCGCCAAGAAGCCTCGTCTTCAAATCGGAAAAAATGGGGTCGGTGTCTACAGTTCCCCGAAGATCACAGCCAGACCTAGCACTGTGGAGTTCTCCATGAACGTTGTCCAGATGCACCAGCAGCGGAGCCAGAGGAAACCCTTCAAATGGTGCCCAATTCCCTCGAGCAGTACGGGAATGAAGTTCCGTGGAAAGTCGCCCACCATCGGGTCATTTAGCATTGAGCAGTACAAAGCTTCCCAAAGGAAACCGTCCAGTCCCTTCAATAATCGGGCCACCTCGATCAATTCGTCAGGCCCACGCTCGTCCCAGCACAGGATCCACGTTTATCCCAGTACGCTCTGCTAAATCACTTAGCCACCCTCCGCGAGCGCACCTCCAAGCGGAGACATCACTGAGCCGCCCTCCACGGGCGCACCACTGAGCCGCCCTCCACGGGTGCACCACTGAGCCGCCCTACGCAGGCGTACCCCCAAGTGAGGATATCACTAAGCCACTCTCTGCGGACGCACTTCTAAATCACCATCTGTGGGGACACCCCCAAGTGGGGACATCGCCAAGCCGACCTCCGCTAGCGCACCCCCAAGTAGGGATATCTCCAAGCCACTCTCCGCGGGCGCACCCCTAAACCGTCTTCCGCTAGCGTATTCATGGAGCCCAAGCCTCCAAGCATGTCTTTCTCACACACTCCCCTCATTTCCACATCTTAAGTATGCATTCCTCCGTTTATTGTGAAAAATTTCTGATTTGAGCGTCGGAGTGTCAATGGGGGATAGCCCCCCGTTATCCTCTGACCTCTTATTTTTTATTTGTATTGTACAGATTTTAGGTTCATAGTGACGAAAATCAGACCTGCTCGAGATTCAGTCCAACTACGAATCTAAATGATCCCTAATCCATACGACAATCGAGAACTCGGGATGTAACATTAATGTCGTCTATGGAAACACAACGAAAAGTCTAGCATCTCCCCTCAAACTCAATCTCTTACAAAGACGCGATCAGCACTCGAGTTTTAGCCAACACTATGACTCAAAGCATAGCCTCTCATGGCGACGATCCCTCACTGGGTAGCCATGCTTGGGGGCTCTGTTCCTTAACTCCATGACAGATAGAGAAGGTCAGCACCCCAAGCGCGAGTTTTTCCTTGGCTAGAGCGAAGTCGCCCGTCGCGACGACCTCTCATCGGTTAGCCACGCTTGAGGGCTCCACCCTCTAACTCCAAGATGGTCAAGGTATTTCAGCATCACCTGTGCGAGCTGCCATATCAGCCGGTGGCAGAGTCACCCGTGGTGACGACCCCGTTATGAGTAGCCACGCGGACGGATGATCGACTCTGAGCGTGAAGGCATTCTCTGTCCAACCGGGTACTTTAGACCCACTTTCCCAGGACCATTAGAGCCTGCCTGAAGGTGTAACACTGGGGGCTCCACCCCTCAACTCCCTGTCGACCAAAAAAAGTCAACATTATCAAAGGATCAGCCATGCATTGTCCGACCAATCTGGGCAAAAGATCAGACCCCTTGGAGAATAGGGGCCATAGACAGAGGCGCCCAACAAAGCACCCCGACGACTCTCTAAACGGTACACGCAGACCATGACTTAGAGCCTTAGACAGTTCCCAACGGCATAACACATCGTTCACCGACGAACACCTACGGCGAATCCAGGTAAGTCTTGCATGCATCGTACTGCCTTCTTGAATCACGTTTTCATTAATAGAGTAGTGGTATTATCTGTTCATACGAATGACTGCATAACACTGTATAAAATCATATGACCTAGACTGACCCTAAGTCAAGCGAGTCTTCACTCGCCTGCGACTAAACCTCGGTCCCGCACTGAGCGGCCCATACGCGGTCATATCTAAACTTCGATCCTGTACCAAGCGACCCACGCAGTCCAAGTATCAGGCCTGGGGGCTCCTGGAGTTCCCAATGAAACGGTCATTAAAACCTTATGGGGCTTTTTAGCATGCGTGTGGCGACCTCCTCCAGAAGGAGAGAGTACCATCAGTCAACGACGGTCGTGGGCTAGGACTATACACACGAAAGCGACGACGCCCTGGGCAGGGCCGAGCATTGACGCAATACCGTGCGAAGGCCTAAACCCAGAGTTCGGTTGTCGTGGCCTGAAAACCCAGTTGGCCCTAGGTGTGGCTCCACGAGACTTGCGACGACGTCCACTCTACAGGACCGAGCTTCCCACTAAACGCACGAGATGCGAAGATATCTTCTGATGAAAGACGAGTACAGCGCAAGAAGGTACCGAACTGAGGCCTTGACGACAATAGCTCAACAGCTTAGCCATCAAAGTGTAGGTTGCAAGACCAAAAGAAGTCACATGTACGCAGAAACGCCAAAAGAGAGGAGAAAAGCGGTAGAGCTGTTAGCCTATCCTGACCATGAAAAAATGGCCACCCAATTGAAGCAAACAAAGATATGGCATTGAGACCCTTTCTCAGGCAGGCGCTGGAGAAGGTGCCTCGTTGGCCTTCACAGGCTTGACAATTCTTTCAGCCCTCAGGAGGCCTCCGGTGTCGCGGAGTCATAAAGGGATCCTATGATAATTCAAGCAACATTGAATGAGCCACCGCAGCAGTGTCCATGTTTCACCAGCGAAGGCGGATTAGGGCAGCCCCAATCAAGCAGAGCATGGCCCTTACCTATCTGTTCAGATAGGCGCACGTGTTTCAGCAGATAAGGGAGCCGCGGCCGGCTCTCTCAAAGATTGTCCTCGAGCCATGAGATCCAACTCACAACCCATGCATTGGCCCTCAAGAGCTCTTGAGATCTCGATTTGGACTCAGATAGTGCTCGGTCGTGGTAGCTGACTCGCTCCTGACCCTGAAGCGCCACGGTAATGGTAGAATCGACCCAACAACCCGCTACCTCATAGTCAGCACACGACCAAAGGATGCATGCAGCTTTGCCCCTCAGCCAGGAGGTCCTCAGCCCTCCTCTCTCTTTAGCGTCGATGCGGAGCCTCCACTCCTCAGTACGAAGATGTTCATTCATCCATCCTGCCAGGAGACCCTCAGCCCTCCTCTCTTTTTAGCATCAGGCGCAGCCTCCGCTTCTCAGCACAGAGATGTTTATTCATCCGTCCTGCCAAAAGGCCCTTAGCCCTCCATTCTCTTTAGCATCGAGGCGAAACCTCCACTCCTCAACGTCGAGGCTCTGCCTCCACTCCTCAGCAGGGAGATGTTCATTCCTCCGTCTTGCCAGGAGGCCCTCAGTCCTCCTCTCTTTTAGCGTCGAGGCACAGTCTCCGTTTCTCAATATGGAGATATTCATTCCTCCGTCCTACCAGGAGGCCCTCAGCCTTCCTCTCTCTTTAGCGTTAAGGCATAGCCTCTTCTCCTCAGTACGGAGATGTTCGTTCCTCCATCCTACCAAGAGGCCCTCAGCCCTCCTCTCTCTTTAGTGTCAAGGTGGAGCTTCCGCTCCTCAATGTCGAGGTGTATCCTCCGCTCCTCAACACGGAGATGTTCATTCTTCCATCTTGCGAGGAGGCCCTCAACTCTCCTCTCTCTTTAGCGTCGAGGCGTAGCCTCCACTCCTCAATACGGAGATGTTCATTCCTCCGTCCTATCAGGAGACCCTCAGCCCTCCTCTCTCTTTAGCGTCGAGGCGGAGCCTCCGCTGCCTAGCGTCGAGACACAACCTCTGCTCCTCAGCACGAAGATATCCATTCCTCCGTCCTACCAGGAGGTCCTCAACCCTCATCTCTCTTTAGCATCAAGGCACAGCTTCTGCTCTTTAGAACGGAGATATTCATTCCTCCGTCCTGCCAGGAAGCTCTCAGTCCTCCTCTCTCTTTAGGGCTAAAGCGCAGCCTCCGCTTCTCAGTACGGAGATATTTATTCCTCCGCCCTACCAAGAGGCCCTCAGCCTTCCTCTCTCTTCAGCATCGAGGCGCAGCCTCTACTCCTCAATGTCGAGGCGCAGCCTCCGCTCCTCAGGATGGAGATGTTCATTCCTCCATCCTACCAAGAGGCCCGAGGCCCTCCTCCCTCTTTAGCGTTGAGGCGGAGCCTCCGCTCCTTAACACAGAGATGACCATTCATCTGTCCTACCAGGAGGCCCTCAGCCCTCCTCTCTCTTTAGCATCGAGGCGCAGCCTCCGCTCCTCAGCGTCAAGGCATAGTCTCTGCTCCTCAACACGGAGATATTCATTCCTTCGTCCTGCCAGGATGCTCTCAATCCTTCTCTCTCTTTAGTGTTGAGGCGCAACCTCAGCTCTCCAGCACGGGGGCTCTCAATCCTCCATTCCCCGCTCTCCAGTGTTAAGGCTCTCAGCCTCCGATCCCTAGTGCGGAGGTCCTCAGCCCTCCATTCGACCAGGAGCACTCAAAATTGAAGATCACTAGGTATTACCAAAAAGGGTACCCGCCCTGCATTAATTAGCACTCTATCACCAAGTCATGAGCCCTCCATCCCAGAGCCACGAAAGGCCCTCCTTACAAGAGACCTACCTTCCTTCCTTCCAGAAGTCAGGACCCCCGTCATCCAAACATCACGATTCCCTACAGAAGCTACCACTACACCAGATGTACCTAACAAAACTACAATTCGGAAGCTGTTCGGGGAAAAAATACGCGTAACGACCTGCACGACAACGTCCCATCATCACATGCCAAGGATTGAAATTTCGAACCACTCGGCATGAGGGGCTAGTGATGGCTCCGGTATCGTTGGCTGACCCGAAACCTGAAGCGTGACAAATAAGCTTTGCGAAGGCGGGAAAGAGCAGAGAGGGGGGCCCAGGGCAGAAAACCTTCCCAAAAGTGGCTCTCATTTTCTTTCCTCCAACTCACTGATTGTTAGCCAAACAGAGCCTCAAAGGAGGCCCCTATCAGGGCACCCAAGTCCTCCTTTCCAGTAGCCGATGAAATAGAGTTGGAGGCTCCCTCATCAATGGCGCCCAAACGCACCCCTCTATAGAGCGTGAGGCTCTCCATAAACGGTGGCCTACCCTTTTTATGTTGGCTGCAAATCAAGCAGGGCGCGGGGCCCTCCCGATCAATGACGCCTAACTCAGCCACTCTCCTTTCTGGCAAGCAGAGCACAGGCGCCCCGGTCAATGGCGTCCAGTAATTCCCTTACGAATCGGTGCTGAACAGAGCACAACGTTCACCATCCATGGAGCACAGCTGCGGTATTCTCAAATCAAGGAGGATGGCGCCCTCAACAGGGAACCTCTTGCTACAGTGTCCCCAGCCAGAACAGAGCCCAGATTCTCTCTCTAATGGTGACCAGAGCATTCAGTGAGGCTCCCCCTAAAATGGAATACAAAGCCTCTCAGCGAAGCAAAATATGGGGCCGAATCGCCCGTCTTAGCTGAGCCGTCATCCACATCTGACCAACAAGGAGCTCCCAGGACCAACAAAGAGCTCCCAGCTCCTCGCCAATGGCATCCGTGGTTCCCTGAGGCTCTCAGGGAAACAGAGAGTAGAGAAGCTCTCAGACGACGCCACCAAGAAGCCTTGTCTTCAAATCAAAAAAAATGGGGTCGGTGTCTGCAGATCCCTAAAGCTCACAGCCGGACCTAGCACTGTGGAGTTCTCCGTGAACGTCATCTAGATGCTCCAGCAACGAAGCCAGAGGAAGCCCTTCAAATGGCGCCCAATTCCCTCTAGTAGTACGAGAATGAAGTTCCGTGGAAAGTCACCCAGCATTAGGGCATTTAGCATGGAGCAGTACAGAGCTTCCCAAAGGAAGTCGTCCAGTCCCTTCAATAATCAAGCCCCCCCAATCAATCCGTCAGGCCCTTGCTTGTCCTAGCACAGGATCCACGTTCGTCCCAGCACGCTCTTCTAAATCACTAAACCGTTCCTCACGGGCGTATTGCTAAGCCATCCTACACGGGCGCACCCTTAAGCGAGGACATCACTAAGCCGCCTTACGCGGGCACACCCCCAAACGGGGCTATCACTAAGTCGCGCTCCACGGACGCACCTCTAAGTCGTCCTCTGCCGACACACCCCAAGCAGGAACATCTCCAAGCCGCTCTCCGTGAACGCACCCCTAAGCCGTCCTCCGTGGATACAATTATGGAGCTCAAGCCTCCAAACATGTCCCTCTCACACACTCTCATCATTTTCGCATCTTAAGCATGCATTCCTCCGTTTATTGCAAATGATTTTTGACTTGAGTGTCGGAGTATTAACGGAGAATAGCCCCTATTGTCCTCTGACCTCTTATTGGTAATTTGTATTATACATATTTCAGATTTATAATGACGGAGGCCAGACCTGCTTAATATTCAACCCGATTAGAAATCTGAATGTTCTCTGATTCGTATGACAAATAAAAATTCGAGACGCAACACAAATATTTATTTCTAAAAATTTAAGGGGTAAGCTACATAAAAAAATAACAGAAGATTCAATAATTCTCTTAGATTCGAGACACGTCTACCCAAAAGTAGTTAGGAACCCCTCGTACCAGGCATTTATTGTAATTAAATTGGGCACAGGGGTTATACGGCCCGTAACGCGTACGAGATTTATCTTATTCTTTGGACAAGTGAAATCCAAAAAATGATATTCAAACAGTAAAAATAATTATCTGAATAGTTATATATTAATCTCATAAAATATTTAAAAAATAACTATATATATAATTTAAATTCTAACGGTGAGATACGCACAGCTGCCACTGTGGCACTAATCCAATTAGACTGGGCCGAAAGCCGAAGGAATCGGGTAGCTCATGCTTAATTATTAGATGTTATCCATTTTTTAATAAAAAATAAGTAAATATAATAATGTTTAAGCAGTTAGTTTGCGTACGATAAATTATGCAATGTCACACTGCCAAATAGCTATCTATCACGTGGAAGAAATGTCATTTTGTGCACATCGATAAAGCCAGCCCACTTGATTACTCTGTCACCCACTGATTCCCCACAGTCTCTCTAAATCTATCTCCTAATAGAAATTAAAAATCCTTAATTCAATATAATTTATATTGAGTTTTTTTAAAAGATTTGTAATAAAGTAAATAATAATACATATGATAATTATTTTTTTTTAAAAAAAAGAAAATTTTACATGTAAACTAAAAGATGGTATCTCTTATATTTTATTTATATAGTATTTTTAAGAGAACAAAGATTATGCTTTTTTTTATATATACAAGGGCATATTTTTTTATAACTGTGGTGTGCTTTTATATTATTAGTTATATCATTTTATGATTAATTATATTTTTTTATAAAAAATAAATTAAATATTATTTATTATTTTAAGTCATACTAAATAAACTATAAATTAATAATAATTAATATAAATATAAATTTTAAATATTATTGTAAGAATTAACCGTATCTAAAAATTAATTAAAATGTATTTCAAAATATCTCTACCCCTCGTACAAATACTTGACTAAATGTCCCACGAGTTCCTCGTCACCTATTTAGATTCTCACGCCCCATCACTGTTTTCAGCAAAAAATTGGTCCACCAATAATCCCCCAAAAACTACTTGAATCATCGGTAAGCATGGAGGCGACTGAAATCATAGCCTCGCCGTCGTCATCCTCCATGATATCGCATGACGACCAGCTCCCGGGAAGTCTCAAGGGGAGGCTCAAACTGATACTCCAGAACGAAGCTGAGTGGTGGAACTACGCTATCTTTTGGCAGACCTCCACCGACGCCAAAGATGGCACTCTCTCCTTGTCTTGGGGAGACGGCCATTTCCAAGGAATGAGCGCCCTCGTCTCCACGCTCAAGAAGTCTGAAGCCTTCTCTGTTTCCGACGCTGAGTGGTTTTACCTAACCTCGGTGGCCCAGTCGTTCAACGCCAGAGACGGCGTTCTGGGCCGTGCCTTCAGCTCCGGCTCTCTGGTTTGGTTAACCGGCGGTCGGTTGCTCGAATCTTACAATTGTGAGAGGGCCAAAGAGGCTCAGATTTACGGCATTCAGACGCTCGTGTGCATACCAACGGGCGCCGGAGTTCTTGAGCTGGGATCCTCCGATCTGATCAAAGAGAACTGGAGCCTTGTCCAACAGGTCGATTTTCTATTCGGCTCACACCATAGCCCGAATTTCAGCAATGTTTCCGCTCATCAGCTGCCATTCCAAGACCCGGTTCTTTCTCCGGATCTAGAAACGGACGAACGAGGGAAAGGGGAGACAGTAAGGCAGACGAGGAAGAGAGGGAGGAAGCCTAGTGCGGTGGGCAGAGATAACGTCCGGAGGCACCACGTGGAGGCGGAGAGGCAGCGGAGGGAGAAGATGAACAGCCGGTTCTACGTGCTGCGGGCGGTGGTCCCAAACGTGTCGAGGATGGACAAGGCGTCGCTGTTGGCGGACGCGGTGGGATACATCAAGGAGCTCCGGCGAAGGATTGAGGAGTTGGAATCCCAGCTACAAAAATCTAACAAGAAAGCTGAGCTGCGAGCAACTACTTCTAGCTCCGACGCTGTGGACAACCAGAGCATCATCACCACGGCCGGGGTCACCTCGCTGGACCGAAAGACAACGGAGAATAGGGCTATTAGCCATAAAAATAACCACCTTGAAATTGAGGTGAAGATCGTCGGGAAAGCAGGGATGATAAGGGTTCAATCGAAGAATGTGAATTATCCGTCGACGAGGTTGATGGAAGCAGTGAGAGACCTGGAGCTTGAAGTGGAGCATGCAACAATAACGAGCGTGAGCGAGCTGATGCTTCAAGACGTCGTGATAAGGGTTCCGGACGAAGTAAGCAGCGAGGATGGACTCAAAGCTCTTCTCCTCCGACGGCTAGAACAGTAGGTAGATTTATGGCCGGCCGGCGATGGCTCCGAGTCTCACTGTCTTATGCGTGTAATTATATTTTCCAACGTCTTTTAATATTTTTAAAATAGTATATATATATATATATGGTTTGTATTAACTTGTTATTATATATGAGTAAAATATATAGTGTTATTAAGAATATTTTTATTATATCTAAAATATATCTTTTGTAAGGCCACTATGTTATTGGATCGAGAGGCCCTGTTTTGCGGACGTGTAATACGGCTGTCCATTGGATTTAATCCAATAGACAGGGTTCCCTCTTCCTCTCCCCTTTTTTTTTTCTTTTAACATTTTTAATTTATTTTTTTAATTTTGTTTTATATTAATTTTTATTATTAAATTTTTTTATAAAATAAAAAATATTAAAAAAATATTTATTTATAATTTTTTAGATTCTATTAATATAATATATTTTAAAAAATACATTATTATAAAATTATTATTTTATATTTTAAATTATATAATTATAAAATTATTATTTCATAAAATATATAAAATATAAATATAAATATTTAATAATAATAAAATTTTGATTTAATTTATAAACAAATTGATTTATATATTTAATTTTTATATAAATTTATATTTTATAAAAATAAATAAAATATATATAAATGATAAAGATGAAAAAAATATTATATAAATTAATATACGAGAAAAAGAAAAGCAAAAAAAAAAAAAAAGAAAGAAGGGGACATCGTTGGATTAAATTCAACGACTGTGCCGCATGCGTGCAAAACAGGGCCCCTCGTCTCCTATGTCATTAGTCCCATGGGATATGAAATAATATACAGTGAGAGATAAAAAGTGTAAACTTATATAATGTTAAATGTTTATTGCAAAGGACCTTAAATGTATACGTTTGACGAAAATGATAACACTTTGGTGAAAGATTAATTATTTTTTATCAATTTCTTTTTGAGACGTGTCATACACCTTTTGGATGTGCTACAGAACATACATATTAAATCCTCCCAACTACTAAAATTTATGATCAAATATCGACTTATCTTCTAATCATTGATTTAGTCTTTTAATCTCACGTATTAAGGCAATAGCTTAGAATTTGACTCAGTAGTATACAGATAAGTAACTTTTATAGGTCTAAATTTAAGGCATAATCACAACTAAGATATTTAAAATTTTAATAATTGAAGGAAGGCTTTAAATTTACTTTAATTAATATTTTTTTATAAAAATAGCTTATCTATGGTTCTTTTTAAACATGTAGATGATTTGATCATTTTTATTTTTTTAAAAAAATTTGAGCCGTGGTCTAATTAGGGTTTTTTTTTGGGGGGTTAAAATGTTAATATTTCAAAAATAGATTAATAATGAAGTAGTCCTTACACAAAAAATGACTCAAACAATCCAAGAGAAATCATAATGCTTTTAACTATCTTATCACACCCACTGCACTATTTAATGAAATTAGTCAATTATTCAAGCATGTATAAAAATCATATATTTAATTTATTAATTCAATATATATTAATACAATAATATAATTTTTGAAAATTAATAATCAGCACTTCAATAATTCAAATGATCAGCAATAGCCGAACCAAACGAATGGACGGCAGTTACAGCGACTGCTAATTAACACGTGCTCTAATTATTTCTTTCATCTACTTTGTCAACTTGCGGAGATTTAAAGCTAATTAGGACCACTTAGTTAATCATTATTATTATTATTATTATTATTTAAAGAATTATTTTCTTTACCTCTAAAAATTTGATCTGTAGATTTTTAATTATCTCTAAAAAAATCCGTGAAGCAAAATCTTTACCTCTAAAAAAATATTTTTTTATTTTGTGAAATTTGAAAACAAAAAAAAAAAAAACGATTTTTGGGACACCCCCCCCCCATTATCTCATGCTTAATTAACATTTACCCCAAAAATGACAATTATCTTAATCTAGAAGCTATTAATTATATATTTATTCAATTAATATAAAAAAATTATTTTTAAAAATATTTCATCACGTGTTTCATAAATGGTATAATCTTTTTATATCTTTAACCACTATTTTTTGTCAATTCATGTTATTGGTGTCGTTCTCAATTTTTGCAAAATTGTCCAAACCGCACATGGGAAAAAGAAAAACCCCAAAATTTGGACAAATTCCGCCACCATCATAACCATGGATCTATGACTTTCTGCCATACGCCCATGACAATACCCGTGTGAAATTTTATATCATGAATTTTGCTTGGTGATACCTTAATTAGATATACATATAAATATAGATGGGAGGTCCTACCATCTATACAAATGTAAATATAATTTTTCAATACATTAAAATTGTGCTTTATAACATAATTATTTATCTTTTTCCATCTTGTGCATTTTATTAATAAATTTTTATGGGTGGATACTTGATTCTTCTATAGATATCAATTATAGGATCTTTTTTTTTTTTTTCTTTTTTTGAGTACCAACAAAAAGCTCAATTTTTTTTAGATAAATTCATTCCTTTTAGAGCATTTTTCACATAATAATTATTTTTCATACAGTTGTATTTTTTGAACTAGTCCGTATTTAATCAAGACTTTGTTAGGTATGATTTTAAATAAGATCAATTTGACCCGATACAAAACACGATTAATAGGTTGCCGACTCGAAGAAAAATATAAAGCAACTAAATTGTTAGACCCGAGATAGAAGAGAATCAAAAATTCTTCCAATTAACTTGATTAATCGAATGACCGAATTACTAAAATTATAAAAGACTAATGTACATAATAACCCGGTAAAATATTAAATTAAATATTAAATTTTGATGAATGTTTATATGAATTGAGAAATAAACGGTCAAATTAAACATGTTGTTGTAACACTAAATGACAAGTATTAAACTTTAAATAGTTACAAACTCATGTAACAGCTAAATCTTTAGCCACCACAACACTTGAATTGATACTGTAGAGTCCCACATCGGATAGGGAGGTGAACGAAGCGTGCCTTATAATAAGGGCGTGGATACCTCTTCCTTGACGACGCGTTTGGGGGTCAGGATTCCGTCTGCCGGGAACAAACCGCGGGCCGCGTGTGCGTGTTGGCGCAGGGCCGTAAGCTCCCCAACCCAAAGCATAAATATCGTCATGCGGATGCGCTGGGACGCTTCTGAATGATATCGAGCCGGATCCGGTCCCGGTGTGCAGGCGGGGACGCTTAGGTCCCAAGGGGGTGGATCAGAGTCCCCACATCGGGTGGGGAGGTGAACGAAGCGTGCGCTTATAATAAGGGCGTGGATACATCTTCCTTGACGACGCGTTTTTGGGGCGGTGGATTCCGTCTGCCAGGAACAAAACCGTGCGGGCTGTGTGTTGGCCTGGAACGCCGTAAGCTCCCCCATCCCAAAGTGGACAATATCGTCATGCGGATGCGCCGGAGACGTTACAGATACTCAATCATGCTATTTAAGTAAAGCACACTTATTAACAATAATATTATAAATATATTATTATTTTTAAGTTTAAGGGAGCCGAATCCAAAATAAAAAATAGAAGTATAGAACACTAGCCTCAAAACAATAGCTGCTTTCAAGAATCATGGAATTTAGCCCTTTAATTGGAACATGTTCCCACATTCACTCATTTCCTAATTTTTCATTATCTTTCATATTTAAAAAATTTTTGACTTAAACATTGACAAATATACCTAGAAACTAGTTTTGTATCACATTTTCCTTTGTTAATTATTATTGCATGCTAAACGTAGATTAAAAAGTTTAAAATTTAACCTGACTTATTTGAATAACTATTTAGATCTCAAATCTATATTAGAATTTAAACTCATAAGTTATTTTGATAATAGAACCTAATGTAATGTATTGGCATAAAGTCATTGCTGGAATCTCAACTTAAAAAAAAAAAATTGGGTTGGTAAGATCTTCGGACATAAATTTTTTATATTTTAAGAACATGATTATCATCATCTAAAGAAAATAAAAATAAAAATCTACGAGAGTAAGGCTCCTAATCATGCTCCACAGGGACAGCAAAATGGAGTCAATCAGTTCGGACATGTCTCGAACTCAAAAAATTAAGCAGCAGTAGTAATATCAAACAAACCTGGCTTCAAAGATACAAGACCCAATTAAAATAAAATCTATAAAAAAAAAAAAAAAACCAAAACAAAAATACATCAACTAAATACTATCGAAGCAATCTAAGCAACCTCCGGCAGATCGAGAGCTTCCACCACCAAACTCACCATTAACTCAATAATCAACAACTTGCATCACACCTTCCACTTAATTTGATAGCGAGGGGGCTCTATCTATTAAATAGATAAAGATAATTTTTTAAAAAAAATTAAATTGTCTATTTTTTAAATATTATTTATTATTTAATAATTAATTTAATTTTTTTAAAATAATTAAATTATAACTATTTATTTAAAAATAAATGACTAAAATTAAAAAAAAAAATTATCTCTTTAAGAGATAATGTCTTTCTTGATCTGCCCAACTTGCTCAAATTAAGAGAATTTTCACACGTCACAAAAGTACAAAAGGAAAAGAAAAAATCCCCAAAAATTAAAGATATATTTCTGCTATCCAAGATAATTCTTAGTGCCTTTCCATATTTCAAACATGCATATTGGCCCGCCGACCAATATTGTTATAGAAAATTTCTCCAAAGATTCTTGCTATGCACATTTTATACCCTGCAACCTCTGAAATAAAGCCAAGATGGTGTAACTATACCTTAAGATTGTGGATGAAATGTTCTATTTTTTCTTTGTTTTGGTCGGTTTCAAGTTGAATAATGTTAATTTTTTATGTTACATAACCCAATCAGGTCAACCATGCAATAATAGAAACGATACCCGCTCAATTGTAGCGCACGTAAAAGAGAAAACGAAAGCAAAAGCAAAAACGAAAAACAAAGAGTCGGAGGGAGACATTGGATGAGGCGTGATGTGTGATGAGAATGTTCATGCATGGTTCCCAAAATCGAAGCGTTGAAAGCTAAAACTGGAGGAATTGGAGCTCGTGTTTATTGTGCTGCCTACTTTTGCTGTTGCCTCTGCCAATAACAGGTTCGGGGCCAGCTTGCACACGGCATATTGACTGTGTAGGATATAGCATGTGAGATGAGGGGGTGCTGTCAGAATCCAGAGGTGAAATAGGATCTTATTTCATAAATATGGGCTGTCGGTTAAAATTGACTGTCCAAATTCAAATTCGTTTGTATTACAAATTTAAAATAAAATTATAACATATTTAGACAGTCAATTTTAACCGATGGCGTAAGCTAACGGTCCAGATCTGTGTAATAGAATTTTCGGGAGCGATATATTGATGTCTTTTGCAAGGGCAAACCTAATATTTGAATATAAATTTAAAAGATTAGTATTTTATCATATAAATATTATCAAAATATTTATTTTTAATTTTTTTAAAAAATAATGGCATCCATTAATAAAAAATCTGAATATAAAAAAAATTTTAAAAAACTATTTAGATTGCTATTTAAGTCTGCCCTATTCAATAGATGAGAGGGGCTTGCAAGTACTACATTGCCAAATGGCATCGTCATTCCCCTCTGTCCCACGCACATGCATCACGCACCATCTTCTATTTTCGTAACATTTTTTTTTTCTAGTTATTAACTTGTAGAACTCTCAAAATTTGGCATTTTCTTGGTGTGGTTGGCCGGAAATGTACTGCACCGGCTGGTCCAAAAAGTGACATGAGTCTTTTTAATATGGGTCCTATTTTTTATCTATTTTACGCTTTCATCTTTTGATCAGTCATTAGAGACTATTTTAAAACTCAAGACAATTTATCTAAATTTGTAAAAAAATCGGTGCATCACCAATTATTTAATGTGATTCTACTAAGAAAATTTATAAAGATTCAGACCAATATCAGGTGTGACTAGCTGTATAACAGCTAAGATAGAGCAATCAGGTAGATAATACTATAGTGAAACACGTGATCTCTTGTCTACATTAATTTAAGGCTGATTCCGACAGTCACTATTTACTTTATTTAAAAAGAATGAAATATGTTAATATTTCACATAGCTTTTAGTTTGATGAAAAAAGGGCTACCCAAACTATTTGAAATTTTCACTCTAACAAGAATATATTTTATGATGATAAACTCTTGCCTTAATACGTGATTAGCTTATTTGTCCTTGGTGGACTTTTTGTTTATTTTTTTTATGTTTTGTTTATTTTGGACATTTTATTTTATTTTTTTTATGAGGGGGCTAGGTTGTATGTGGACTCCTTTGTTAATTTTTTAGTTATACTCGAGTCATTATTAAAAAAATTATGAAAAAAATACAATTGAGTACTTAAAAAATTGATGTGAATAACATGTACAGGTAATATTTTTTTCATAAATGAAATCAATTTTAATAGATTAAGTAAATAAATAGTCAGATTGAGATTCAAGAGGCTAGTAGATCTTAGATTTTCTGATGTTCAAGATGACAAGTGGTTACATTTTTCAGCTAACCAATTGCAGTGCCAATAAAATATTAAGTTGTTGATGTGTTAGGTGACCTTGCCAGAGTAGATGGAGTGTTGAAATCATTTGGACAGTATAGACAGATGAAAAAATAGTAAATTGTTAAAGATTGATCAGGCTAGAATATCGTCTTGTCAGTAGAGGAACACAAATATAATGGCAAATTTTCAAATCTCACAACTTAATTAAATAGTTACAATTGACTTACCTCCATCAAGAGCCCTATCAATTAGCAAGCCATAGAAGCCACAACCCTTGAGGCAGAGATTCAAATCCTAAAATTATGATGGCATCTAACACTAGAAATATACTCAATATAATCTCTCCACTAAGATTAATTAAACCTACATTCATAAATATAATAATTAATTTAAAAAGACAATGATCTATCAATAAATGGCTTTAATTTCTCATAAGGAGAGCAGTATAATGACTAATTAATATAAATATTTAAAATAATTGTCAATTACTTACTGAAAAGTTATTAAATTATTTTCAATATAAAGTCTATAATCTTTATAAATGTAAAGTCTCTAATCACGTGAAGCACAATCTGGTGCCGTAACATCTAATGCTTTGACAGGTTATGCAATTAAAGGATCGATGACTTTCTTAAGTATTTATTCTCATTTGAAGTAATATACTAACATTTATTTAATCACTTATTGTGTAAGATTTAAAATCCAAAATTTATTTTAATAATATTAAATTTAAATGAATTGATTAATTATCGAGATTATCTACATGATTAAGTTAAAAATTAAATATTGAATCCAAATGATTTTGGTTTGAATGATGCCTGATATGTATTTGATAAACGTATAAATGTGTTTTAAATAAAATCAATACACTTGAGTCACTCATAAAAAATATTCGTATATATTTACCCAAAATAGTGGCACCTATTAGACATTTGTATGTAGGCATGACAAGCCTTTGTACCTGAATTACATCTGATTGATATATGTATGTTAATTTATTATAATTAGAATTTTTGAATAATTTTATCTCATTCTATCTGAGTTTTTTTAGAAAAGATAAAGAATGAGAAAAGGGAAAAAGAAAGAAGTAGCGAGAGAAAGAATGAAAAAGTTAACCCAAATTCATTTTAGAAGGATTTAAGCTACTTATTAAATAAATCAAAGCGAATGCAAATATATTTAAATATATTTATTTTTTTATTACTGAATTTTTTTGAAAACCTGTCATTGTTTACTGTTTAAATACTCATAAATGCTATATATATTTTCTTTTCTTGATTACGTCTTGCATACATGATTATGTTTTGTTTAAATTCATATACGTTGTATTAAAATCCTGAATTTCTTATCAATATATTCTTGTATGTTTTCTTGATTACAGCTTGCATACATGACTATATTCTGTTCAAATTCATGTATGTCATATTAAAATCCCAAATTTCTTATCCATATATTTTTGCATGTTTTTTATTTGCTAATAATTGAAGATAACTCTAATGTTGATAAAAGTAATTTATTTTTTTAACTTAAATGAAACAACTGTATATTTATATATCAGTATAGAGTTTTTAGTTTTTACTATGTAAGAATTATTATATAAAATTAACGAAATATATTTAAATATATATCCAAACATATTATTTGTAAATTGAAAATCAAATCCAATATTCACATGTTGAAAAGTAATAGTTGGCCCCGATTATAAGATTATAAAAAATAATATGCATTCAATCCATTCGAAGATTATAAATAATAACGTATAAATTTTTTAATTATATAAAAATAATTATAACATAAACTTTGATATTTGACCATTACTGATGAGGTTATCATTGACCGTTGATTTTTATATATTTCAAAGACTTTTATATATTTTATAATTTTATACATTTAAATGATTTTTACAAATTTTATATTTGTACTAATTTAGTATGTTTTATACATTTGCACAAATTTAATATGTTTTATGTCCATATATGTATACGATTTTTCTAATGTTTTGTCATGATTTTGATATTATTAGTATTTTAGTTTTGATCATGAATACTGTTATTTATATATTGATTCACTGTATCCACGTATATAAAATTTATATATGTTTGGTTAAACGTTGATTCGTCCTGGATCCGAACTTCGAACAGATTCGGGATGATCCACTTGTCCTGGTTCCAGCTCTGTTCCCTGAGTTGGATCCTACACACCACTAAACAGAACAGGAGGTCAGCGTGTCAGTAGGAAGTTATCCCACCGAAAACACTCCGACGCTCAAATCAGTAGGCAACCTTCGAAAGAATGAAACTGTAATTGAGAGAAAAGAGAGAGACATAGTGTGTTTTTCATATGAAAGAGAGACGATGATGCCTTCTTGAATTTGGTAGGTGGGGAGGCAGGAAACGGCCTTGAGAGGCGCGCTTGTATGCCTTAGGTTATTTAGTAGCAGAGATTGGAGAAATGTCGTCGTTGTATTAGCAGTAGCACGCGAGAGCGTTGGCAACAGAAAGCGTCAATAACAGAGAATGTAGGTAACTGAGAGCGTTTGTTTTGCGTTACAGAAAGCCTGCCTTGAGTGATAATTCAACGGTTTATTTATGATTGAGAGGACGATTTTCCTTCTTTGGAAGGAGTGATTCCCTCCGTGATTCTTGGCTGGCTTGCCTTTTGGAGCAGGTGCCAGTTGCCAAGCTAAGCGAGGCAGTTTCCTTCTAAGGCGGCCAACGGCTTTCCAAGCCAGCCACATTCCTTCTGTTTATGTTACCGTCAGAGAGCCCTAGTTGGCAAGGATTTGAAAAAATCTGGCGCCTTCCTTATACGAAAGGCGCCAATTTTGTCAATATTCATTTTGGGTGCCAGCTGGGATCGCTAGAGATGCCTGGAGAGCTGTTGCTGGTCGCTTGATGGATCACGGGCTCGAATGGACCAAGCCAATTACTGTAGAAAAGCCTCTTTTGGGCCTAACATGTAGCATGCGGACGGTCAACGTTTCAGGTAACTGTTTGCGTGCGCGTTGACCGCCCAAACGGTTAATGCCAGTGTTGACCATCCTGGGCCTTTCAGCTCTGGACTCGTTCTCCAACTAGGCCGTAGAAACGTTGACCGTCCTTCTTGGGCTTCCGTTGACTTTTTGGGGCCAGCCGATTATTGGTATACCCATCACTAGCCCCCCATACTGGTGGTCAGAAGTTTGGCCTCCAATATATTTATGATGGGATGCCCCTTATTGCTCTGAGGATCCTGTGGAACTTCATGAAAGGCGTGGAGGAGAGTTTGATCATAATTGTTGACCGTCCTAGTCAATTCCAGAGAATCAGAATTGTTGACCGTCTTGGCCAATTTCGGAGAACCAGAATTGTTGATCGTCTTGGTCAATTCCGAGGAACCAGAATTGTTGACCGTCTTGATCAATTTCGGAGAACCAAAATTATTGACCGTCCTGGCTAGTTCCGGAGAACCAGAATTGTTGACCGTCTTGGATATTTTCGAAGAACCAGAATTGTTGACCGTCTTGGTCAATTCCGGAGGACTAGAATTGTTGACCGTCTTGGTCAATTTCGGGGAACCAGAATTGTTGACCGTCCTGATTAATTCCGAAAAACCAGAATTGTTGATCGTCCGAGTCAATTTCGGAGAACCAGAATTGTTGATCGTCTTGACCAATTCTGAAAGAGTTTTCTGCCAGTCCTAATGGACGCGTGGCTATTAGCCGGTTTACAAGGTAGAAAGCGACACATGTCTCCCTTTGGTTAGGCGGACATCCTGGCCACTAATGCGTCAGATATCTGCCTTTTGTAGGGCCAAGTAGGGAGGCGACACGTGGCAGGACTGACGGCGTCCTTAATGAAGGGTTTCGTGCTTGGCGCTTAAGTTTGCCTTCCGTAATTTGAAATCATTTACGCCTTCAGTCCTTCGTTTTCTTCGTTCCCGTTCTTTAGAGACGTTCAGAAACCCTAGTCCTCTGTGTTACCATGGCTTCCTTCAACGATTTCGCTTCCGTCTTGAGAGAGAACGACATTAAAGCCCTATGTGTCGAGTTCAATATCCCAAAGGAGATTGCGAGGAGAGTTCCAGAAAAAGACGACAGGGCTTATGCTCCACCGGAGGAGCATATTACTGTTTATGAGGCCCACCTGAGGAGCGGCCTCCGCCTCCCATTGTCGGAAGATTTGGAGTCTATTCTGAAGGCTCTACGGGTCTCCATCGCCCAGCTTCACGCCAATGCCGTGAGGTACCTCTATACTATGTGCATTTTTATTCGAAAGCATGGCAAGATGCTTAAGATGTCCGCAGTTAGGGTTTTGTTCAAAATAAACTACGGGGGAGAGTGGATGTCGCTCGTCCCCCTACCGGAATAAAGATTAATACAGCCATATACGACTCGTTGAAGAATTCGAAAGACCGGTTCTTCTTCATGAGCGTGGGAATGGCCTGGCCCATTGCGAGGGAGTGGGGCTAGGTTCCGTAGGCATATTTTGGGATGCCGACCATGGCGGAGACAGTAGCCTACGAGTGGCTGTTAAAGGAAATAAAGGAGAACCTCGACAATTTTATTGGGGATTTTTTGGTTTCCCTAGAGGAAACGAGGAAGGTGAACTGGGGTCCGCCATCCCCAGTTAAGAAACCTATGCCGCCCGTGAGGATGATGAACCTGAAGGATTCCAAGGGCATCATCATCCATATGCGGCCTACAGACGAAGGTTTCATTGGTCCGCTGCCAGAGAAGGTGTTGGAGACACCTTCGTCGTCATCTTCCTTCATCGACTACGTGGCAGCCGGGATCTGCAGTGGGGCTGGCAGCACCACAGGCCTGGAAAAGACCCATGAGGATTGGCAGGCGGATTCTGGAGTTATCCTGACGCAGCCTACGCCGCAAGTGGTTCCTTGTGCTGTATCGACGGAATCTTTTGAGGAGCCAACATGTGAGTCGGTGGTGGCCACGCGGACTCTTGCCGTGGAGCCAACAGTGGGGTTCGATTCTTCAGCAGCTGCTCTAGAGGCTGCTAGAGGGGATCTTGCGGCAGCTACTCCAAAGGCTACAAGAGAGGAGCCTACAGCTGCCATGGGTAAGGATGATAAGCTTGTGGAGCGCATTCTAGAAGAGACAGCTGCGAGTTTGGCTCGAGAGGGCGCTCCTAATCCACCGCCACCTTGGCCAGGCCTGGAGGCTAAGCCTGAGAGGCCCACAAGGAGACTCTGTGAGGTATGGTTCTTGTGATGGCCTCCTTGCTCTTCTTTCTTTCTTATATTTGTAACTCACACTCTGTTTTTGTCTTGTGCAGTCAAGGAAACTGATCTCAGCCTTTTCCCGGGAGTTGGTGCAATGTGACCAGATGATTGCGGACAGGGAGGCGGAGATCGCTTGGCTGGATGCCAGGATGGCTGCTTCAAGAGGGGAGCACCGTGAGGAGACAACAACTCTCGAGGCTGTCATGGCGGGGATGGAAACGAAGATCTCCAATTGAGAGCTGAGGTCGCTCGCTTGAGAGAGGAGGATGATCGAAACAAAGCTAGCAAGAAATGGCTTGCTGACCGAGTTGCAGCCTTAGAGAATGATCTGACCCTCCGGGTCCGTCCCCACGAGATCGAGGGCATGTTGCATGCGCGGTTGTTGGAGGGGATCAACGTCAGTCGGTGCGTTGTGCGGTTGATTGATCCCGATTTTCCAGCTGAACTCATCAACCAGTCCAACAGAGCGGCACAGCACAAAGATGACCTAGTGAGGGAGCCCCCATGACAGCCAGAGATGGTCGTAGCCTTTTCCTTTTTGTTTTTGTACATACGTAATTGTATAATACAGTTAAAGCAATAGAAAAGGAAATTCTCTCCAGTTGGTGTCCATTGATCTTTACTGCCTTTTGTATTTGTACGCTTTGTTGCATTGGGCGGCCAACCTGGTTGGCTGGCTGCCTAAGGAGTTAAGTCCTTAAGTTGGGCAAGTGGTTGTCTGAAACCAGCCTGGTGGCGCTGTACATGTGATAACTTGGGAAGCCAATGTCGGAGAAGAAACACTTCTCCCTTCGACTGTCACTGACTGATCATGCTACCTCCTCGTAGAGGAGGTCATTACGTGTGCTACGTAAGCCCCCTAAGGTTTTGATCGCTATCGGGCCACTTGGATGACCAAGGTTTAGTACTACCGTTAACGGGCCGCTCGGATGATGGAGGTTTATATTAGGTCTCTTGTGGGTTACCTGGATGACCAGGGTTTAAAATAGACCACTCACGGGCCACTTGGATGACCAGGGTTTATATACGATTGCTAATGAGCCGCTCGGATGACCGAAGTTCAAACTCGACCGCTTTTGGCCGCCTGGATGACCAGGGTTTAACAAGAGGGTGAAGACTCTTCTGACTTAGGGGCTGCCTAGGTCAGGTAACCTGCAAAGAAAACAAACATGCACACGCACATAGGATGGATGCTAAGGAAACACTTATTTTTCACAAACTTAAAACAAGTGGGCGAATGCAAACAATAATGCAGTTATATACCGTGTCCACTTACTGGAAGTATCGTTTGAGGTGGATGGCGTTCCACGTTTGCGGAACCTGTTTCCCGTCCTGGCTCCGGAGTTTCTAAGCTCCGTTGCGTAGTACGGCGGAGACAAGGAAAGGCCCTTCCCAATTAGGGGAGAGCTTGTTGCGGCCGGCCAACTTGCCTGTGGCCTCGACCCTTCGCAGGACCAGGTCCCCCATATAGAATTATCGCGCCTTAACTTTTTTATTGTAGTATCGGGCGATCTGATGTTGGTAGACCGTTGTCCGTACACTAGCAGTGTCGCAGGCTTCTTCTAATAAGTCTAAATGCTCCCTGATTTTTTTAGAGTTAGTTAGTGGGTCAAAGGATTCCACCCTGAGACTTGGAAGCCTGATTTGGATCGGAATTACTGCCTCAGTCCCGTAACAGAGACTGAAGAGCGTCTCGCGTGTTTGTTCCTTCGGGGTTGTCCGATAAGACCAGATGACAGATGGGAGCTCGTCATCCCAGAAGCCCCCGGCGTCCTCCAGCTTAGTCTTTAACCCATGGAGTAGCGTACGGTTTATAACCTCCACTTGTCCATTGGCTTAGAGGTATGCCACCGAAGTGTTGACCAATTTGATGCCAAGGCTGATGCAATATTTGGTGAAGCGTTTTTCCGAGAATTGGGTCCCGTTGTCGGTCACAATGACCTCTGGGACGCCGAATCTACAGACGATGTTCTGGCGGAGGAATTCCAGGGCATTGTGTTCTGTTATCTTAGCCAGTGGGACAACTTTGACCCACTTGGTAAAGTAGTCGATGCCCACGATGATGAATTTTCTTTGCCCCGTGGCAATGGGAAATGGGCCGAGGAGATTGAGCCCCCATTGCGCGAAGGGCCAAGGGGCCTGAAGGGCCTTTAGGTCCGCGGTTGGCTGGCGGCGAAAGTTGCTGTGAAGTTGGCAGCTTTCACACTTCTTTATAAATTTCCTCGCGTCTTTTTTCATTGAGGGCCAGTAATAACCTTGGCGCATGACCTTGAAGGCCAAGTTCTTCCCGCCAATGTGCGACCCATAGATCCCGAGGTGAACTTCGCCCAAGGCGTAGTCCGCCTCCTCAGGAGTTAGACAGCGGAGGTATGGGGTTGAGTAACCACTGCGATACAACCGTCCGTCAACCACAGCATTACCAACCGCTGTCTTCTTGACCCGTTTGGCGTTTTCCACATCATCTAGCAATGATCCGTCCGTCAAGTTGTTAAGGAAAGGCGTCATCCAATGTTTCGCTTCGAAAATCTGCATGGCCTCTTGCTTTTCTATGCTGGGAGCATTCAGGATCTCCCGCATGTCCCTCGAATACTGTTCTAGGTTTTGGCTGCAGCAGCTTTGGCCAGCTGGTCTGCTTTTCAGTTTTCAGATCGACGAACATGAACCAAGGTTAGTTTTTTGAAACCCTGGACGACCTCCCTCGCTTTTGCAAAGTACTTGGCTAAGAGAGGGTTATTTGCTTCGAAGCACCCGTTAACCTGGTTAACGATTAGCTCGGAATAGCTGTAAAATGACAGCCTCTTGGCAAAGCACTCCTTAGCCAACCGCAGCCTGGCTAGCAAGGCTTCATACTCGGCAACGTTGTTGGTTGTCGAAAAATTAAGCCTGAGGGAGTATTTCACCTCAAACCCATCGGGGGTCGTAAGGACCACCCCAACGCCACTGCCTGTGCCAGTAGACGATCTGTCTACGTGGAGTATCCATTCTAGAACTCCGATAGGCAATTTTGCGTTTTCTTCGGGCTGTTTCTCGAGAACTGGGGTTGTAGTCTTGACGATGAAGTCAACCAACGCCTGTACCTTTACAACAGGCCTGGGCTGAAACTCGATGTCAAATTCGCCCAACTCGATAGCCCATTAACTAACCGTCCGGAAATATCGGGTTTCTAGAGTATGGTTTTTAGAGGTTGGTCTGTAAGGACCACTATCCTGTGGGCCTGAAAATAGTATCTTAGCTTTCGCGCAGAGAATATTAGCACCAAGGCCAACTTTTCTGCGAGCGAGTATTGGGTCTCTGGGCCGGTCAACATTTTACTTATATAGTAAACCGGCCGCTGAGCGCCTGAATCCTGACGCACGAGAACAAAACTGAGCGATATTTCTGACACCTCTAAGTAGAGATATAACTCTTCTCCGCCCTTAGGTGACACCAACAATGGTGGGCTGGCCAAGTATCATTTCAGTTTATCGAAAGTGGTTTGGCATTCCGCTGTCCATTGGAACCTGTTGGATTTCGTTCCTCTAAGGGCTTTAAAGAAGGGCTGGTACTTATCACCAGATTTCGCAAGGAAACGGGACAGTTCTACCAACCGTTCAGTCAGTCACTGGACGTTCTTTACGCTCCGTGGTGGAGCCATATCGGTAAGCGCCTTAATCTTCTCTGGGTTTGCCTCAATCCCCTGTTGGGAGACGATAAAACCCAAGAATTTGCCAGAGGCCACTCCGAAGATACACTTGGCTGGGTTCAGCTTCATGTGATTCTTACGGAGCACCTTGAATGACTCTTCCAGGTTGCGTATGTGGTCGCCGGTGACCCTACTCTTAACGAGCATGTCGTCGACGTAGACCTCCATGTTGCAACCAATCAGTTTTTTAAATATCTTGTTAACCAGACGCTGGTAAGTTACTCCAGCGCTTTTGAGTCCAAAAAGTATCACTTTGTAGCAGTAGGTGTCCTGATCGGTCATGAACAATGTGTGCTCCTCGTCATCCGGACTCATCCGGATCTGGTTGTAACCCGAATAGGCGTCCATGAAGCTTAGCAGCTCATGTCTGGCTGTGGAGTCAACCAGCAGGTCGATCCAGGGCAAGGAAAAGCTGTCCTTTGGACAGGCCTTGTTGACGTCGGTAAAATCGACACACATCTGCCATTTTCTGTTGCTTTTCTTTACTAAAACAACATTAGAGAGCCAGTCCGGATATTGGACTTCTCTAATGAAGCCTGCGTCCAGCAGTTTTTTCACCTCCTCTCGGATGACGATCAGTTTTTCGACGGAGTGGTTCCTCCGCTTCTGCTTAACGGGTTTTCAGTTGGAGTCAAGTCTTAGCCTGTGGATAATCACTTCTGCCGGGATTCCAGGCATGTCTGCCGGAGTCCAAGTAAAAAGGTTTGCGTTCCTTCGTGAAACGCAATTAGTTCATCACGCAGTGATCCGGTAACTGAGCCGCCGATCTATACACACTTGTCTGGCTCTTCCGGGTCCAATGGGATTAGATTCGTGGCTTCACCGGACTGCGCTTGCTGGAAGGTTATCTCGTCCCGATGGTCGAGTTCCCCAACTATTCTAGTGCTGCCTCTTGGGGCAATCTGAGACATGTAACAGGTTCGCCCAGTAACTTTGTCGCCTAGCACCTCACCGACACCGTAGGGTGTTGGAAACTTTATTTTTAGGTGCAAAATTGAGGTAACCGCCTGGAACGTTGTTAAGCACGGTCTGCCCAGTATGGCATTGTAAACTGAGGGTAGGTCGATCACTAGGAAGGTGAGCGTTCAACTTACTATTTTTTGATACGATCCCAAGGTGACTTCCAACTAGATAGTCCCTTGAACGGACACTGGTTCATTGTCGAGGCCGTATAATGGGCCATCGGTTGATTTTAGTTGGTTCTTTTTTAGGCTTAATCTGAAGAAATCATCCAAGTAAAGCAAATCGCGAGAACTTTCTTTATCAATAAATACTCGCTTCAACTGGTAGTCCACACTACCGTTTGAAACGAGCGCGGATACAACGAGGGGATCAGCATGGGGGGAAACTACATGGGCTAAGTCATCATCACTGAAACTGACAGAGTATCTGCCGTGCGTTGCTTCTTCCTCCCAGCCTGCTATTTCTCGCTGCCAGATGGGTTTTTAGCGGGTCGGGTGATGACCATGCTGACCACCCCCGCTGCAACCCGATTTCGGGGTGGAGTCTGCTCCTACCCCTCTTGACCAGCCGCTCTAGAGCTCTGTCCAGGACCTCTGACAAACTTTGTGAGGTAGCCTCTGCGAATCGGCTCCTCGATCTCCCTCTGCAGTGTCTTGCAGTCCTCAGTTGAATGGCCAGCAGAATGATAGAAGTCGCAGTACTTTGACTGGTTTTCAGAGTCCTTCTTTAGCGATTTCGGCCACTTTAGGAATTTCTCTCTGCGGATCTGCATGAGGACGTTTGAGCGCGTGTCCGTCAGAGGTGTGAAACTGGTGGGCCCGTAGTCTCTGCGTTCTGGGGGCCCAGTCCGGCGCTGCTTCTGGTGGGAGTGTTCTCCGCCACTGTACTTCCTCTTCCCTTCACCAGGGAACGATCGAGGCTGATCCGTCCGTTCTGAACGTTTTGCCTCGTTGGCCTCTTCGGCCACAGCATAGGCCATAGTGATGGATTTCGCCTCTCGGAAAGTCTGAGGATTTTTGCAGGCCAGGTGCTTGAAAAAGTCACCGTAAGTCAGTGCCGAGATGAAACAGCCCTGTCTCATCTCCTCTGTGATCCTGGGAGTCCTTCTGGCTTCAGCCACAAAACGATCCAAGAAACGCCGTGGGTTTTCTCCCGGTTTTTACTTTATGTGGGAGAGATGCCACGACTGCTTCTCTTTCCGTCGACTCGAGGCATACTGAGTCAGGAAGAGATCCGTAAGCTCACGAAAACTACTGATGGTGCCTCAAGGGAGGTGATGGAACCAGATTCGGGCATCTCCATTCAGCGTGAGCGAAAAACAGTGGCACATCGCTGAGTCTTCTAGCCCTTGTAGACTCAGATGGGTGCGGAAGTGATCAACAGGATCACTGCTCCCATCGTATGAGTCAAGGGACGGTATCTTGAACTTCGTAGGCAGTGGACGGCTCAAGATCTCCGCTGTGAAAGGAGATCGGTCCAAGTTGATGGCGCGCTCTTCATCTTGGAACACACGGTTCCAGATTTTGTCCACTCACATGTCAGCGCGAGCGGCGTTTACTGATTTTTTGGAGTTCAACTCTGTCTTCTCTCCGGAGGGTCCAGCAGCCGGCTGGATGCTGCCTCCAGCAGATCTGGCGGTCCTAGAGGCTCACTTTGGACTGCGTTATTGTCTTCCACCCGAGAGTATCGGGGATTTCTTCTCTCCAGACTTTCTCGCGGAAACGTGCTCCTGGAGCGTTCTTTAGGCTTGTTTTGGCCAGGAATGCGGGAAGACGCTGGAGCCGAATTGTCTCCGGCTTTCTCGGGCATTTTGGCCGGCTTCTTTTTCTCTGGCCACCCCTTTTGGTGGCAGGTGCAAGGATGGCTATTGGCGGAGCCGCTTGCAGTCGCTGCTCGTTCTGAGAGCAAAGTAATTTGAGCAGACGATTGTTGGCTTACATCTGTTCCACCAGTTATTTAAAATAAGGCGGTGGGACTCCGCCCGTAGCCCCGTTGATCGTGGCACCAGCAGCGTGGTCCGTGTCGGGGTTAGCAGCATATCTAGCGGGATCGCTAGCTTAGGCTGTCGTGTTCACTATTGCAGAGTCAGAAGGTAAAAGAGAGCGTTTGTGCATATTTGTGGTTGGCTTTTTGTAAGCGCTACCCACAGACAGCGCCAACGATGCGTCTTGGATCCGAACTTCAAACAGATTTGGGATGATCCGCTTATCCTGGTTTCGGCTCCGTTCCCTGAGTTAGATCCTGCAGACCACTAAACAGAATAGGAGATCAGCGTGTCGACGGAAAGTTATCCCACCAAAAATACTCCAACGCTCAAGTCAGTAAGCAGCCTTCGAAAGAATAAAATTGTAAATTGAGAAAAAAGAGAGAGACATAGTGTGTTTTTCAAATGAAAGAGAGACGAGGATGCCCTTTTGAATTTGGGATGTGGGGAGGAAGGAAACGGCCGTGAGAGGCGTGCTTGTATGCCTTAGGTTATTTAGTAGTAGAGATTGGAGAAGTGTCGTTGTTGTATTAGCAGTAGCACGCGAGAGCGTTGGCAATAGAAAGCGTCAATAGCAGAGAATGTAGATAACTAAGAGCGTTTGTTTTGCGTTACAGAAAGCCTGCCTTGAATGATAATTCAGGGATTTATTTATCATTGAGAGGACGATCTTTCTTTTTTGGAATGAATGATTCCCTCCGTGATTCTTGGCTGGCTTGTCTTTTGGAGCAGGTGCCAGTTGCCAAGCTAAGCGAGGCAATTTCCTTCTGAAGCGGCAAACAGCTTTCCAAGCCGATCACATTCCTTCTGTGCATGTTACCGTTAGAGAGCCCTAGTTGGCAAGGATTTAGGAAAATCCGACGCCTTCCTTATGCGAAAGGCGCCAATTTTGTCAATATCCATTTTGGATGCCAGTTGGATTGCGGGAGATACCTGGAGAGCCGTTGCTAGCCACCAGATGGATCACGGGGCTCGAATGGACCACGTCCATTACTGTAGAAAAGCCTCTTTTGGGCCCAACGTGTAGCACGCGGACGGTCAACGTTTGAGTTGACCGTCTGCGTACGCGTTGGCCGCCTAGACGGTCAACGCCAGTGTTGACCGTCCTGGACTTTTCAGCTCTGGGCCCGTTCTCCAACTGGGTCGTAGAAACGTTGACCGTCCTTTTTGGACTTTCATTGACTTTTTGGGGTTAGCCCATTATTAGTATACCCATTAAACGTTAAATTTCCTATTATCACCTTTTTGTCAACATTTTCAGATTATTGAGCTCGAATATAATTACAAGTGTTTTAGACGATGAAAAGGCTTCTAGAAGAAATAATTTTTACAATATTTTAGTTATATTTTATTATTTTGATCAAGAGTTATTAGGTCAGTTTTTAGACTGTTTGTATTATAGTTATGGATAGTTGTTTAATTTCATATAATATTAGACAAGTTATTGGTTATTTTGATTTAAGGTTTGGGATGACCTTTTTTTTTATGGTTCAATATGATCAAAAGACGAATTATCAGAGTCATTATTAAATATAATATTTAAATTTTATGATTTTAATATTTATTTATTATCAGACTATTTAACAGTAATAATCATAGAATTATTTTCCTACATTATATTAGGTTTAAATTAATTGATTTAACATTTGATAATCATGTAGTGTTTAAATTTGTATAAAAAGGTTAATATTTCACTGTCTAGGTACTATTTTCATTGTAAACATCCCAAGGCCAAAAATATAGCCACCCAAACACCTACGTTCCCTACTTTTCCTCAATTATTTTAGTTTAGCTAAACCTTTAACCACTCGGCCAACAACAAACAAACCGGCAACACTTTCTTACTTTTAGGTCTTTTAATTTATTTGATATTTTACTAACATAACCATTGAAAGATAAAACAAAATCATGGATCATTTCATATCTCGGTTTCTTTTATAGTATTTAAGATAACAATTTTTTAGTTCATATTTGCTTTTAAATAGGTTAAAATTTATCTGGGTCAAATCTTCAAGGAGCTACATATTATTTTATATATGGTTAGGAGATAAGGGTGTATTCATTCTTTTTTCATAGAGTCAATATATAAAGTAATTTTATAAAATTTAGTTTTATAATAAATTAATAATTTATAGTTTTACTATTTAGATTATAGTAATTATAATTGGTAAAAATCTAAAAATCAAATAATTTAATGGTTAGTTAATAAATATAATAAGATTAATAAAAAATTTAAATGAAATAAATAAAAATTTTAGTAAAATTTTTAGCATAATACATCTAATCAATTTATTTTTCTATTAAAAATTTTCATTGAAGTTAACTGACCCAATCAATAATGTAACGTGGATTGGCAGCTACCGCAGCTAGCTTAGGTGTGGGGATGCCCTACTTCAAACGTTATGTATTTGTCCTTGCCCACTCTTTATAGGATCCCAATGCCATATTAACTCTCTGTGTACGAAGGAAAAATTTGAAAAAATTATGAATAGTATTATATTCTTTTTAGATACTGTTATTTATTTTAAAAAAATCAATATTTTCAAATTTTGTTGAAATAATTAATTACAAACATTTATAATATATATATATATATATATTAATAATTTAATGATATTATAAATGTTTGATAATGTTTATTGATGCATTAGGTAAAGATATATGACCAAAAAAAAAGGATAGGGTTGTCACGTTAGTGCATTAAATTCATATTCATGACAATCTTTTTAGTTGGGCAGTTTGAAGGAATTAGGTCGGCTCTATTTTTTAAAAATATAATAAAAATTATTTTTTAGATTTAGATTATTTATTTTTAAATAAATAATTATAATTTAATTATTTTAAAAAATTTTAAAAATAAATTAAAATAAATTATTTAATTATAACTATCTATTTAAAAATAGATAATCCAAATTTAAATATAATAATTGAAATATAAGCCCTCTCGTATGGGTTTGAAGAATCTAGGACCCACCTGTCTAAAAGCACTAGATTAATAATTGAAATTAAATAATAATTTCATATTATTGAATAATAAAATAAATTTTTTTGAACTAAAAAAAAAATATTGAATAAGTACAATTTTAAGGATTATCTATACATATATTAATCAAACTTATCTCATTTTAGTTAGTCTTGTAATATCTCGAGAAATTAAGTAACTCATCATATACACAATAACTTATATCATATTTTGTAAATATCAAAGATTATCTATATATTCAAATTCGAAACCAAGTTTCATGGCCATAAGTAAGAAGTTGGAGAGAAAATTATAATCGGACTGTGTTAAAAAAACTATAGGATCATTTCATGAAGATTAAGAATACTTAATCAATGATTTAAGAGGTACATCCAAGTAAAATTTAAAAAAATAATAATTAATTTTACTAAATATAAAATTTAAATAATTATTTAAATAATTATTTTAAAATTCCCAATATTATTTCCAGACACTGTGACGGCCTTGGGCGACACGGCACCCCGGATTCATCATTCTCCCGTGTGGGACTATCTTTGGTTCCCCTGCGTGAGTTAACGTGATGACAATTGATTGAAAGTCTGTGGGACAATTTTTCTCTGGAGTGACAAAAATATTTTTATTTTTCTTACTTTAGATTAAATTTTAAATTATAATTTAAATAAATTTGAGTTAAATTAATAAGTTTTTTATTTAAATTTTATGTATTATAGTTGTAAATAAAAATTTAAAATATTGAAAACTCACTTTTAAATACATATTTCAAAGTTTAAATCAATTAATTTTTTAAAAAATTTGAGATGTAAGAAAAATTTTGAGAATATGAGAAGGAGAGAGATTGAGGATTTGGTTTTGCATTTTTGCAGAAGAAAAAAATATCAGAGGAATTAGCTTTATTCATATATTTTGAGATCTGTCACTAATTTTTAAAAAAATAGAGTATATTTATATATATATATATGTCACTAGTTAATGATAATTTTTTAAATAAAAATAGTCTATTATAATTTGAGTAGTGAGATTAATTGATAACTGAGTAGCCCAATAATGCCTATATACATTTTAATTATAAGATTTTTAAAAACAATTTAATCGATAAAGATGACAATTGACACTAACTAATTAGGAGTTTTTTGTCTAAACTAATTATAAAATATATAAATCGTATTTTAGTTTAACCGTTCAATCAAATTAACTACTTGATTATATTAGCCATTTGATTGAACTAACTACTTGATTAAATTGACAGTTTGATTTGATATTTAAATATACAGTCATTCATATTTATGATTTGATTTGTCCAATAATTATTTAGACATTCTGTTACTTGATCACCCATCTAATATTAATTTATTATGATTAAAATTAAATTACCGTCCAACTTGATTTTTTTAAACATGTGGCTAACAGACCAATCAATATTTTTATCTTTTTAAACTAACTCTTAAATTTATTGTTTCACTCAAATTGACCTTATATTCACCAAATTTATACAATTATCCAAAGATGAGCCAACTGACGAGAACAACGATGTACAAGACTAAACACCTGATTGTTCTCAATCAAACGTTGTACGTGCATGCCAAGTTGCTAAGTTATTCCTGCAAGTGATTCATAATTCAACTGGATAAATTATTGTTCCATGGAATATTTTACTAGCTTTAGAAAGGTGTAATTTAGACTTAATTAATTTCGTATTGGTATATATAGATTTAATTTAAACATATTTGAGTATTAAATAAATTGATTGGATTCAATATTCACACTTAGTAATCCCTTATGATTTTTCTAAATGATTCCGCTAAAATAAAAAAAAAGTAATCTATATTTTACTCTATCTTTATTCATAAAAAATATTCATTAATTTTAATATTATTTTTTTCTGTCATTGAAAAAAATTATACAATATATATCCAACATCCTCTATATATATATTATTTAATTATTTTAATAATTCATTAAACATATACTAGTAATAAATATATGAATAATTAAATTTCTCATACTTATTAAACGACGGTTCCTTTGTTGAGCATGGACCACTTGAGGTGCACATCCTGATTACCACAAAAAAAAAAAAAAAAGGTACAAAATCCAGCTAATAATGTCATTTGTGCGTGGAAAAATTTGTCCTTCTGTCACCACAGAGAGAGAGAGACAGAGATCTGCCCTGGGATTTTGCCGTACACAATTGTCTCCAAGTGTCGTTATTTTCCACGTGTCGTAATTCATTGGGCCTCACAAACGGTCGAGGAGCCCATTCTTTTAGACCCAAAACAGTGGTAATGACATCTGTGTCTACTGTGCGGCATGTTCTACTGAAAGAGTTACTATTTATACTGAATATTAATTATTTGTACAAATATATAACGTAACATAAAAAATAATCATTTTATTTAAAATAACTACTTATAAAAATAATTTTTTTTTTTATTTCATGCATATGTTTTTGTAAATAAGAGCACATATAGCGTATGAGTAATAATTTTTGAGGAATATAAAAAAACATTTTCCTAAATACTCATCTTAAGGCTAGATTTTATTAATTATTATTTTATTTCGTCATTTTGATATTATAGGATAATAATTAGAATGTTATATTTTATTTAAAAATATTTAAACAATATTTAAGTGATATTTCTAAATATTTATCGTCAATTTATATGGCGTAAGTATATCGAAACTTGCAAAGTGCGGTGCTGAGCAAACATTGAACAGTGCTTAAATTTAAAGGATGCGGTGTCCTTGCTGTGATCCTGTGAAGCGCAGAGGAACGATGAGGGCCCCATACCTCTATTATTGTTGAAACAATATTTATTTCTGAAAAAAAATATATATATATATATATTTGTGATTTTTAAGTATTAATCATACTCTTCTTGATTTTTTTATTAAGCTTAAAATTACGTTTTAAAATTAACAAAAAATTAAAAAAAAAAGCTAAATGAAATTGAGTTTGATGGTGACCCGTCCGAATTATAGTGCAATATTTTTTTAATTTAATTTTATAAAATAGCCCTGCCTGAAATTCTCATATTCCCTTTTTTTACGTTGCTTTAGTTGTAATTGCAATTTGTTTAATTACTTAATTAATTGAAAGGTTATATAATTAGTTAGAAAGTAAATAATACTTATTATTTTTATATGACATGATGATTAGTTACCTTTTAATACTGCTTATCCTAATAAATTTACATTCTATAACTAAAAATTAATCGATACGATAAAAAAATATATCTTATAATATAAGGCTTATACATACAGATAATGATAGGCATATGGCCAATTAAAAATGCTGTTTTAGGGTATTAGAACGAAACTTATTTTTCACCATAATTATTTGATTGTTGTTATGACTGTAATCTATCATTATGTTTGACTGTTTTTAACATATAATAAAAATGTATTTATAATTATTATTTTTTATAAAAAGATAAAGAAAATTAATATATTTGTTCTCCAATTTGCTACGGCAATAATTATCAAATTATTGTAATATTTATTAATTTTTTAATTTCTTCTTTCAAAAGTATAGAATCTTTATGCTTTTACTCATTTTAAGAATTTAAAATAAGATCTTCTTAATAAATCTTATCTTCTTTGAGCTTGTCTACTATTGCCCACTTATATTGGCCATTTGTATTGTTGTCTTTTTTTATTATGCATGCCCTATCTGTCTTTGAGGTTATGAAAATAAGGCTAATTAAAAATACTATTGACCTATATACTTATATTGGCTATTTTTATTGCCATCTTCTTTTATTATGCATGCCCTATTTCTCCCATGAGATTGTGAAAATAAGGCTAATTAGGATTTATATCAACACATGTACTCTTTCTTGCCTCTTATATTTTTTTGCCCTTAGAGCTTTTTTGTCAACCTAAGAAAGAAACACATTTTAATAAAATAAAATAAAAATAAACATCCATTAAAATAAACCTAAAGTTAGACATATCACATCAAGTTAGCTTTCAAAGCAACCCACTTAATTTTATAGCCATTCAACGCAACCTTCGAAACTTAAAAAAATAAAAATAAAAAATATTCAAGCACGTGCCAAAAAAAAAGAAATGTTAGGAATCTTAAAGCAAAAAAACAATAATTAATATTATTTTAAAATTTATAATAGATAAGGTTAGAAATGAATTAATCTAATATTCAATTGGATAAACTACTTAACACCTAGGCTTATAAGAGGCCCAAATATCAACGATTTAATAGAAAAAATTAAAGACCAATCAAGCATTAGTGTTTAAATATATAAATTAAGAAATATGATTTAAACAGTTAGATATTAAAAAATTATAATAAGTTATTTAACGATCGAATATATAGGACAGTTAAATCGATCTAATAGTTAGTAGTTGAGCAGTTTTGTTATTAAATTAAGACGGTTGTTATACATGCAAGAAATATCTCTCACAACTGATCCAAAATAATATCATATATACGCACTAATTCTAAGCGCCAATTAACAAAATAGCGCATCTTATTATAAATAAATCTTCACCCTCAAAGAAGAGGGAATGCCGAGAGAAAAAAATAAACGCATTCAACCAAACGAGTACACTAAAAAGAATATTGCCTTTCAAACATACACTAACTTCTGTCATCTTTAAATTTTCGTATCAGTTTTCTTATATATTTTATATTCAATAAAAGATTATTAATTTAGTCAAAAGAGATATTGGGAGTTAAGTTACGATTTTTCTTATCTCAGTTGTTTTGTTGTTAGGCGTAAGATCTAAATTTGAAATTCTGAAAATCGACCTACTATTATTCGAACGTCAAGTATAATAAGACAAATTCCTAATTCGTATATTAATTTAAATTTTTAATATATATTAATTTAAAATACATAAAAATAGTTATTATTTTTTAAATTTTAATAATATTAATATTTATTAATATAAATTTTATAAAATAAAAAATTAAAAAATATAACTATTTGGACGATAATTTTTATAATCTAGTTATCATTTTTCGAATACGACGCCTGCTCTAACTGTTATTTCATTAGGGCTTGAGATGCGTGCAAAAGAACTTTTACCGTCCCTCTGATTGAATGAATGAGAATAAATATAACTAAAAAAACAATATCATAAAAAGATGTTGTCTGATTAAATTAATATATAATTTTTATTTAGTTAGCACTCATTTTAAGAATTTAAAATAAGATCTCCTTAATAAATCTTATCATCTTTGAGCTTGTCTACTATTGCCCACTTATATTGGCCATTTGTATTGTTGTCTTTTTTTTTTATTATGCATAGCCTATCTGTCTTTGAGATTATGAAAATAAGGCTAATTAAAAATAATATTGACCTATATACTTATATTGGCTATTTTTATTGTCATCTTCTTTTATTATGCATACCCTATTTCTCCCATGAGATTGTGAAAATAAGGCTAATTGGGATTTATATCAACACATGTACTCTTTCTTGCCTCTTATATTTTTTTGCCCTTAAAGCTTTTTTTGTCAACCTAAGAAAGAAACACATTTTAATAAAATAAAATACAAATAAACATCCATTAAAATAAACCTAAAGTTGGACATATCACATCAAGTTAGCTTTCAAAGCAACCCACTTAATTTTATAGCCATTCAACGCAACCTTCGAAACTTAAAAAAATAAAAATAAAAAGTATTCAAGCACGTGCTAAAAAAAAAGAAATGTTAGGAATCTTAAAGCAAAAAAAACAATAATTAATATTATTTTAAAATTTATAATAAATACGGTTAGAAATGAATCGATCTAATACTTAATTAGATAAACTACTTAACACTTAGGCTTATAAGAGGCCCAACCATCAACGATTTAACAGAAAAAATCAAATATCAATCAAGCATTAGTGTTTAAATAGAGGAATTAAAAAATATGATTTAAACACTTAGATATTAAAAAATTATAATAAGTTATTTAACGATCGAATGTATAGGACAGTTAAATTGATCTGATAGTTAGTAGTTAAGCGGTCTTGTTATTAAGTTGAGATTTAGTTTGTTATACATCTGAGAAATATTTACCATGGCCGATTGAAAATAATATCATATACACGCACTAATTCTAGGCGCCAATCAACAAAATAGCGTATCTTATTATAAATAAATCCTCTCCCTCAAAGAAGAGGGAACGCCGGGAGAAAAAAATAAACGTATTCAACCAAACGAGTACACTAAAAAGAATATTGCCTTTCAAACATACACTAATCCCATCATCTTTAAATTTTTGTATCAGTTTTCTTATATATTTCATATTCGAATAAAAAGATTATTAATTTGAGCGTTAAAAGATATATTAGGGAGTAAGTCCCGTACTTTTCTTACATCTAATTTGTTTCGTTGTAATACGTAAGATTTACATTTAGAGTTAAGAAAATTAGACCTACTATTATTCGAACGTCCAAGTATGATAAAGCAGCTTCCTAATTCGTATATTAATTTAAATTCTTAATATATATTAATTTAAAATACATAAAAATAGTTATTATTTTTTAAATTTTAATAATATTAATATTTAATAATATAAATTTAAAACATAAAAATTTAAAAAATAAAACTATTTGAACGATGATTTTTATAATCTAGTTATCATTTTTCGAATACGACGCCTGCTCTAACTGTTATTTCATTAGGGCTTGAGATGCGTGCAAAAGAACATTTACCGTCCCTCTGATTGAATGAATGAGAATAAATATAACAAAAAAAACAATATCATAAAAAAGATTTTGTCTGGATTAAAATTAATATATAATTTTTATTTAGTTAGCAGGAATGAATAGATATTTTTATTTTATTACTTTATTTGGTATGAATAAGAAAAAATAAAAATAATTAAAAATATGTATAAATTATTTTTTAATTTTTCTTTGTAAATTAGTTATAATTTTAGAAATTTTAGGAGATATATATATTATATTAGCAGTGATGGGTAGGCCCATAGTTAGCATGACCAATAAGAAAGGCGGTCCAAATTCCAGAAAAGTCGAGGCCAGCGCGTTAGGCGGCACAGTGCGCAGCAGGAGACCAACCAATTTCACTGCCAACGGTCAACGTTTATGTTGGCCAACATTTACATTGATATCTTGATTCGTGAAAAAAATATAAAAGCATAAAATCGTCGAGGCCGATTTATTTGTGGGCGTTTCGCATACGATAAGCAACAGTCATTTTTCTTATTTCACGCCTTCTTTTAAATCAATCTCATATCAACAGATTTAGCGTCCTCCCCATGAGGAAGGTGCCAGATTCTCTCTCATTGCAAACAATAGAGTCTAAAGGTCATAAAAATATAAAAAAAAGGGCAAATAATTTGGAGACTCATTATTCGTTCAGAAAAGAAATGATCCCATCAGATCATGCCAGTCAAACCTTCCCGCTCAAGGAAGGTCGCCCAATACCAGGCAAGGGATTACGCCTTCCTAGTCAAGGAAGGCGCATTCCCCACCGTCTATATAACCTCACACTCTCCACTCTGGAGGGACACGATCTGAATCACGAACGCAGATGCAAAATACAACGCAGTACTTGAACATACTTTCTCTAAATCGCTTGCTTTACCAATCCTACTCCAAGCCTCCAGATTACAGAGACTTCGCCTGCTCCCTAAGAACCGTCATTCTAAGCTACCACGCTTTCATGACGTAGCTCCCTCTTGTTCCTTGCGAATATCGAGTTGGAAAACCATACTTTCAACGAGTCACGGGAACGTCTCTACATTCTACAGGCCAACACTCCCACCAATCTCATTCTCACTCTCTTTCTTTTTACTTATCAGTTCACCTTCTCAAAGTTTGAAGGCTTGTTACTAATTTGAGCGTCGGAATATTTTCGGTGGGACAACATCCCGCCGGCACCTGACTTCTTATTTACTGTAGTGGTGTGCAGGATTCAGACTCGGTGAATGGAGCCAGATCCAAACAATCAAGCAAATCCAAATCTGTTTGAAATCGGATCTAGGTACACATCATTGGCGCCGTCTATGGGAAGCGTTAACAAAAAGTCAACTGCGTTTCCTAGAAGCTCTCTCCAATCAACACCCTTAAACAAAATGGTGAACACAAGGGCACAAGCGAGCCAGCCCGAGACGCAGTCTCACCAAACCAGAACCACGCCATTGGCACCGTGGTCAATGGGGCAGCTGGTGAAAATCCGGCATCTTTCTTACAAAACTTGGCGAAGCACATGCACAACAAGATAGAATGCTCCAAATACTCTGCTCCCACTAGGAGTAAGTACAGCTGGAGCTGCACCACCGGTGGCCCAACATCGACATCCAGACGAGGAGATTAGAGAAAGAAAGTTCCGGCCCAACGGATTGGAAGGCTATCCAGCGCTCCCGTGCCAATATCCTCACATGCCCAAAGCCGTTTAAGGGGTGAGGAGCGAGGAACCAGCTCTACCCCAGAGAAAAGTCCGAAACGAAGGAACCCTAGATACAACCGGGTAGAATCTAGGCCCTAGGCTCAGGAAGGAGCCTCCCAGGCTGTTGGATTTGCCAGAGGTAGTAACTGCCCGACCGTTGGACAAGCCAAGGAGATAATGAAATTGATGGCATATCTCAACTCCAAAAGATATGCTAATACCGTTCCAGCATATTCGAGATTGGAGAAGATATGGAACCGTGTCTTCAAAGACGATGAGCGTGCAGCCAATATCGACAAATCTCCCTTCATAGCGGAGATTTTAAATCATCCCATGCCGGCGAAATTTAAAATACCAGCCCTTGACTCTTACGATGGGAGTGTAGATTCTGTAGATCATCTTGCTCACTTCTATACCCATTTGGGTCTACAAGGGCGGGAATACGCAGCCATGTGTCGCTGCTTCCCCCTCACTTTAAAAGGGGACGCGCGCATTTGGTTTCATCATCTCCTCCCAGACTCGATTTGAAATTTTTAGGAGCTTACAGATCTTTTCTTGTCCCAATATGCCTCCAACCGCAGGGAGAAAAAATAGTCATGGCATCTGTCGCACATTAAGTAGAAGCATGGAGAGAACCCGCAGAGGTTCCTGGATCGCTTCGACGCAGAAGCTAGGCGGATCCCTCAACTCATGAAGGAAATGAAATTAGGCAGTTTCATTTCGGCGTTGGCGCATGGAGAGTCTTTAGGCACCTGGCACATAAGAATTCACAAACCTTTCGGGAAGCAGAGTCTATCACCAGGGTCTATGTGGCAGCAGAAAAGGCTAACGAGGCAAAATATCCTGACAGGCCTGAACAGTCTCGCTCCTTCCCTCCTGAAGGAAAGATGAAATACAACGGTGGTAATTACTCCCACCAAAAACGCCACAGGATTGAGCCACCAGAGCACAAGGACTACGGGCCCATCAGCCTAACACCCTTGACTGACACGCACTCAAACGTCCTCATGTAGATCCGTAGGGAGAAGTTTCTTAAGTGACTAAAACCACTTAAGAAGGCGGAGGGAGGAAAACCAGCAAAGTACTGTGATTTTCATCGATCTTCCCGGCACTCCATAGAGGACCGCAAGACCCTTCAGCAAGAGATTGAGGAACTGATCAGAAGGGGCCATCTCACCAGGTTTGTCAAAGGCCCTGGTCAGAGCTTTGGCACCATGGGCGGAGAAGGATCGAGGTTCTCTCCACCACGAAATCGGGTCGCGGCAGGAGTGGTCAACATGATCACCACCCGGCCGATCAAGAATCCGGTGGACAACAGGGACCAGCACGTAGGGAGGAAGAAGCAACGCACTACTGACAACGTCATTAGTTTTAGTGACAATGACTTAACACATGTAGTTTCCTCCCCATGTAGACCCCCTTATTGTATCTGCACTCGTTTTCGATGGTAGCGTTGACTACCAGATAAAACGAGTATTTATTGATAATAAAAGTTCTCGTGATTTGCTTTATCTTGATGTGTTTTTTAAACTTGATTTAAAAAAGAGTCCATTAAAATCTGTAGAAGGCCCATTATATAGCCTTGACAACGAGCTGGTGCCTGTCCACGGGACAATCCGACTAGAAGTCACCCTAGGAACATACCAGAGAACAGCGAGTCATACACTTACCTTCTTGGTAGTCGACTTGGCCTCCTTATAAAACACAATACTGAGCCGGCCGTGCCTAACAGTGTTCGGGGCCGTCACTTCAATACCACACATCAAAATAAAATTTCCAACGCTATACGGTGTGAGCGAAGTATTGGGTGATCAAGTCACTAGACGGACATGCTACATGTCCCAAATCGCTCCTAACGACAGCACCAAAACAGTATGAGAACTTGACCATCAAGATGAGACAACCTTGCAGCAGGCACAGTCTGGTGAGGCAACCGACCTAGTTCCTCTGAATCTGGACGATCCTGAAAGGTGCATATGAATCGGTGGCTCACTCACCGGCGCGCTACGCAAAGAACTGATCACGTTCCTGCGACGGAATATTGACACATTCGCATGGACTTCCATTGACATGCCTGGGATTTCGGACCAAATAATTGTTCACAAGTTGGGCCTCGACCCGAACCAAAAACACGTCAGGCAAAAGCGGAGAAACCACTCAGTAGAAAAGTTGTTCGCCATCCGGGAGGAAGTGAAGAAACTATTGGACGCTGGATTCATCAGGGAGGTTCAATACCCTGATTCGCTCTCCAACGTAGTCTTAGTAAAAAAGAGCAACGGGAAGTGGAGAATGTGTGTTGATTTTATCGACGTTAACAAAGCCTGTTCAAAGGATAGCTTACCCAGGATTGACCTACTGGTAGACTTAACGTCTGGACATGAGTTGTTCAGTTTCATAGATGCCTATTCAGATTATAACTAGATTCGGATGAGTTCGGAGGACAAAGAGTATACCTCGTTTATGACTGGCCAGGGGACTTACTGTTATAAGGTGATACCCTTTGGATTGAAGAACGTAGGAGCCATCTACCAGCGGCTGGTAAACAAAATATTCAAAAAACAGATCGGCCGCTAAAAGTCTATGTTGGCGACATTTAAAAATAGCGAGAATTATAGGCGACCATCCCGATTTGTGGAATCATTTGAGGTGCTCCACGAGCATCAAATGAAGTTGAATCAGGTTAAGTGCGTCTTTGGGGTAGCCTTTGGAAAATTCTTGGGTTTCATCGTCTCTCAACGAGAGATCGAAGCAAACCCAGAGAAGATTAAGGCCCTCGCGGACATAGCTCCCCCAATGTCCAGCGGATGGACCTTTGGCCGTCCGCTTTCTAGCGAAGTCTGGTGATAAGTATTAGCTATTCTTTAAGGCTCTGAGGGGGAACAAAATCAAATGGGTTCCAATGGAAGGTAAATTGCCAGGCGGCCTTTAATGAGTTGAAGTAGTACCTGGTTAGCCCTTCATTACTAACATCGCCTAATATCGACAAAGAGCTGTACCTCTATTTGGCAGTATCGGAGGTATCCCTCAATTCCGTCATCGTAAGCTAGGACTCTGATACCCAACTGTCGGTCTACTATGTGAGTAAAACACTGACCGGCCAAGAAACACGCTACCCGCGCACAGAAATGTTGGTCTTAGTTCTCATATTCTCCGCGCAAAAACTAAGGCCTTACTTCGAGGCACACCGCATCGTAGTTCTTATTGATCAGCCTCTAAAGAGCATACTCCAAAAACCTGATGTTTTTGGACGGTTGGTAAAGTGGGTTATCGAATTGGGCGAGTTCGACATTGAGTTCAGACCCAGACCAGCCATAAAGGCACAGGCTCTGGCTGACTTTATTGTTGAGACCATGGCCCCGATTCTCGAAGACCAGCCCTCAGAGAACGTGGAACAGCGCATGGAGGCTCCAAAATGGTTATTCCACGTGGATGGATCATTCACGGATTACGGGCCTGGTCCTCAGACCAAGACGAGGTTTGAGGTGAAATACTCCTTTAGACTCGACTTCTCGGCCACCAACAATATTATAAAATACGAAGCCCTACTAGTCGGGTTAAGATTAGCAAAGGAGTGCTCAGCTAAACGACTATGGATAGGCCCATAGCTAGCAGGCACAATAAGAAAGACGGCCCAAAGTCTAGAAAGCCCGACGTTGCGTTAGGCATCGACGCGATAATGCCCGTGGCCATGACCCAGGAGCCGATCAACGCGCTTATTCAAGAGCGGTCCAATATTTACGGTGATCGGAAGACCGTAGTACGAAAATATATAAAACCTAATCGGGCCGGCTAATTTGCGGCGTTCACAGCCTACGACAAGCAACGGTTCTCTCCCTGATTTTACGCCTTCATTGAAGTCAATCTCCTCTAAAGAAGGTATTAACAGATTCAGCGCTCTCTCCATGAAAAAGGCGCCAGATTCTCTCTCCTTACCAATAATAGAGTCTAACGGTCACAAAAACACAAAAGGAAGACCGACAATCTGGAGACCCGTTATCCGCTCAAAAAGAAAATGATCCCATCGGATCGAGCCTTCCCGGAAAACCACACTGAGCGAGGATTACGCCTTCCTAGCTAAGAAAGGCTCACTCCCCACCGTCTATATAACCCTAGAGTCTCTACTCTGGAGGGACACGATCTGAATCACGAACGCAAACGCAAAATACAACACAGTGCTTGAGCATACTTTCTCTCAATCGCTTGTTTTGCCAATCCCACTCCATGCCTCCAGATTATAGAGATTTCGTCCGCTCTTTGAGAACCGTCCTTCTAAGCTACCACGCTTTCAGGATGTAGCTCCCTTTTGTTCCTTGTAAACATCGAGTTAGGAAATCATACTCTCAACGAGTCACAGGAACGTCTCTACATCTACAGGCCAACACTCCCACCAATCTCACATCGCTCTCTTTCTTTTTACTTATCAGTCCACCTTCTCAAAGTTCGAAGGCTTGTTATTGACTTGAGTATCGGAGTATTTTCGATGAGACAACATCCCGTCGGTACCTGACCTCTTGTTTATTGTAGTGGTGTGCAGGATTCAGATTCAGTGAATGGAGCCGGATCTAAACAATCAAGCGAATTTAAATTTGTTTGAAGTCGAATCTAGGTACGCATCAATTATGTGATAAATTTTGACTACAATTGAACTAATTCAATTATATAATATTCTATTTATTTAACTTATAGGTTCACATAAAATTAGATAAGTAAATAAATAATATATGATTCTAAAATATTTAAAAAACAATTAAAAATATCCTATAAATACTTCTTACTTGTAAATCTCGTCTTTCCATGACTTTGATATCGATTCTTTCCACTCTTCCTTTTCCAAATGGAAAAAATTAAAAAGAAATACTCTCCCTCGCTACTTCCTCTTAAACCAATTTCTTAGAAAAAAAAAAAATAATTTTTATTAGTAGATAAACTATTTTATTATTTAAGAAAAAAAAAAAAAATCAACCTTATGACACACCATTCATTTCTCATGGGTTCTGTTACGTACAGAACTAAGATTGCTTATCCATTAGAATTTAGATCATTTTACAAATAAATAAATATATAAATTTAGATAATATTTAATGTATTATGTTAATATTAATATTTTATATTATTATGATAAATTCTTACCATTGAAAGATAAAATATTTAATGTTCAAAAGCAACATAGCAAGATCCATTTTCCACAGTGCAATTTCTCAATGAAACATGAAAACTTAAGTACGCAAAATTGCAAATTGTGGAGGTCCATTCTTGTTCGAGTTATTGTAATTGCAAAGAATGATTTTAAGTGTCACAGCAAGACTGGTAACAATAGGTTTGATACATAATATTATCTGCTAAAAATTATCTGAGGTAAATATTTACATGTGGGGTTGTACAAGCGAAATTTGGCCATTATTATACAAAGATATAAAGTTAAAAAAACATATTAAACTTGGGCAATATTTTCGATATGGATTTGGTATATTTTGGCTACCCGACTCTTAAACATTTTATCTTGGATTTTACACATAACAAATAAAAAATGTGCCTAAGAGAAATTGAGATTTACTTTTGCAATTACTATAAGATATTTTAACTCAGTTTTTCTGAATCTAACAGGTAAGTTATAAAGAAATTGACTGCATGGGTAGAGTATAGGTTCTGTCTTTTGAGAGGAGGATGGGGAGTTTGGATGATAAGTTTCTGACTTTTTTGGTGCAGACTTTTGTAACGTGTGATTGAACCTGTGAGATTGGATTATCATGTTGGAAACAAAGGTGCTTTGAGACCATATTTGTTAATAGTTCATCTCTATCGGATATCAAATGTACAATTCCTCCCTTGTGGTGAGAAAAATTGTATTTATAATAGCATGAAAATCAACTGTAGTTTCCCGTAGTAAGTTTACAGGATGTAACCCAATAGTGGGATTGATTTTTGACCATTTAGGCCAACAACCATTTTACACGTTTATAGGTTGTACATTCTAGTAAGCGCTATTTTAGATTAGATTGTGTGTAGTAGAGGGGTGATTGGTTTTAGTTCAAAATACCGTTTAAATATCTAGAACTAGCTAGTCACTTGAAAAATCAATCTGGCGCTGTTCAACTTGTCTTCTTGGTTATTGTTAACAGCAAATTGGGACATCCAGACCTGAAATTTCAATCACCTAACCATCTAACCAACTTGCTTGAATTCTTCGAATTTTGGATGGGCTCTAATTGTCAAATTTCTTCCTGAACCTTGATCCATTGAGCCACCTTTTAGCTCATTTTTGCTTGACTGGTACCATTAATTTTAGATTTCTCTCTATATTAATAATGGGATTATATCATCTTAAAATTAGCGTTGGATCCAACAAAAATATCTTCTAAGCTGTTTTACGTTTAAAATGATTGCAACCATTGTTAGAAAGGTAAGAGTGTCTAGTTTTTAGAACGTCCACAACATAAACTAATTTGTGAGCAGTGGGCAAGAAAAATGGTACAAAGTGGCCCAAATAAAGGTTCAATTGTGGGCTGAAATTCTAATTCTTTGTCCTTTAATTTTTGGGTGATGCAGTGCAAGATTTCTAAGCTGTTTTAAGTTTGGGCCAAGTTTAACCATTACGGACTACGGCCCAAATGGGTTTTAAATTGGGCCCATGGATCAGTGGGCTCACTCTCTCTGTCAACTATTGGGTTTTTTAATTTTTGGGACCCAATTAATTTTTACTGAGCCTGCAAGCATATGATTTTCATTTTTCTCAAGTCAGGTAATCGAAATGGGACCAACCGGTTTTCTTAAGCAAAAGTTTTGGTTTTCTCAAACTGTGAGATATGTTAGAGATAAGATGAATATTTATTTGACATCCTCAAATGATTATTACATCACGATTAATTATTCTAATAATATCAACACCCCTTAGTCAAGTCATTCTTTCAAAAATTCAATTATAAAAAATTCAAATTGTTTAAGCAGTCATGATTCACAATTGAAAAAACACCACGGTGTTATCCAACCAATCAAACTGAGTGGTCTCACCTCTTCATCATGCAAGAATATCAACGGCCCCCATTTATACAAGGAGGGACAAGCTTGATAAAAATGTGCAGAGGAAGAAAGTTAAGGAAAATTGTTAGGTATATTTTTAGTTGGCATATTTCGTTATCGCGTCGGGTTGTTTACTTTGTTAGTTCGTTCGATATCTGCGACAACATATTAGCTTGGAAGATTTTCATTCGTCATGCCCGAAGATTGTCATCGTCAAATCTCAGTGTTCACGCCTTCCTATCGCTTTGTTTCTCCCATGACCCGGGAAGGGTGCCCGATGGGCTCCCTAGGCGCCATCTAGGCGAGGCTCTCACACCGGGCGCTCGAAGAGCATCCGAGCGCCCGCAGGGCTCATTTTTGCAAACTGGGCGCTCGATGAGCGCCTGGTCCACTCACAGTGAACCCTAGCTGACGCTCGACTACCGCTCGAGTAGTGCTCGAGCGGCGCAGGCCATTTACCCGAACCCTAGTCCGCGCTCCCCGAGTGCTTGAGTGGCGCGACACTTTATGTTTCTAACGGCTCATTCATTTTTAAATCTTTTTGGGCTCTTCTATATATATATATGTCCCTTTTTCTTTCAACCCTAAGGTTTTTGGGAAAATAAAATTGAGACACAATTGCAAAAGTTTTAGAACCCATCGGAGAAAGCCTCATCATCTCTATGTGCTAACTTGTCAACGCTTTCTCTTCCTCTCATACTAATTCGACCACACATTCGTCCTTGCCTACGATCTCTTGTGTGTGATGCGGGAGGCGTGGAAAGTGAGATCCATTGGTTCGTGAGAGAAGATCGACGTGAAAATTGGAAGGCCTCCGGTTCTGTTACATCGGACAAATTTAAGGAGTTTCTTGGTAAAGATTACAAGACGAGAATAAGTCAGTTAGGTTAGTGCGTCTGTACCATCCGATCTGTAAGTTGATTTTTATAGTGGATTTCTTTTCTGACCGTTGAAACCCGAAGGATTTTTCTTGATTACCTAGGGTATCGAGTTTTTTTTCGTTACCAAAATTTCTGTCTTTCTATTATTACTTATTGTCATTTACGTTTTATACATATTATTATTCTTACATTTAGAGATAAATATTCTTTACTTGTATTGAATATTTATTTTTTATATTATTTTCGGTAATCTTACACGAGGTCAAAATTTTATTGTGTAATTTGGGCCGAGACGATCTTTTCACAAATAATGAAAGTAGGAAATTTATAATGAGATCGATAGAAATGCATGAAAAGGTGTAAAATAGCTCTACGAAAGGGTTGAAAGGGAAAAAAGTTGACCAAGTTGTAGCATTCGTCTGTCTGTACAATTTTTTCACTTTGATAATGGATGTAAGCTAAATTGACCAATTCTACATTATATTTTTGCATTATTTTTTGTGCCATTTATTTCCTAAAATGAGAAGGCACGTTTCTCAGCTCACAAAGCATTGATTAATTGCTTCAACTGTATCCAGCACGGATGGACCAAGGATGTGACTTGTGAGATATCTATTATTTTACAAAAATAAAAATAGGGTTACACAAATATAGTCTTTGGTCATATTTAAAATGAGTCTCATCTATCTATCTATCTACCTTTACAAATAAAAATAAATATTGTGTCTACTTATAAGAAATTTTTCTAAAGAAACAAGAAAAAAAATATTTTCTAATGATTTTATTCAATTCTTTCATATACGAAATGAGTAAAACACTCAGGCTTGGAGTCTTGATCTATGCTGAAGGCGCTGGGTTTGATTTTCTTCTGGTTTCGTTTTACCACATATTCTGAGAAGCATCTCAAACGAGTAAAGTAAGCTTTCTCACTTAAGTAAGTTTGAATTTCTGATTAATTTATTAACCTGAGACACACGATTATATTAAAATAAGCATCTGTTTCCAGAAATCAACACCCTGTGCTGGAAATCGAGGCAACACAAAACAATTAACTGAAGCAGTCAATGAAATACCAACACGATGATATTCTGCATTGAACAAACTTTACAAATGTAAACGCGAAACGAGAAGGAAGCCAGAGACAGGGAGGAAGCAGTGAGAGAGAAATAACCTTCTTCTCTACGTTCTCTTTAGCAGATGGGACCGTGTTCCTTGGGATTAAAGACCCTATTCAGTTATTAACCCCTAAATATCCGCCCGGCTGTAATACAATAGCAAATATGTGATTTCGCTGGCACGCGGCAAGGGATGGTACGACAAATACGCATCCTTTAAGCCTCAGGTCCCATGTTGATTTGACAATACCTTCGTGATATAATAATAGCCCCACCTTCCCTGTTAACTATGGCATTTGGGCACAATAAATGATTTGAATTTTGAGTATAAAAAGATATTATGATAAAATTAATTACTTATTTAAATTGTAAGAAAATATAAAATAGATGATAGTATGTACACATTAAACAATCATAAAAAGTAAAGGTACGATTTTTAAGTGAAAAATTTTTGTACGGTGATAATTCTAACCCCAAATTACATAAAGAAATCAATATCAACTACTTTTAATCGTCCACCTGCTATCTTCTCTTCTTCTTCTTTCTTTTTTTTTTTTTTCTCTGGAAAAAATATATTAAATTTATCTTATTTTTATACTAATGGAATTTGGTTTTTTAAGTATTTGGATAATCTTTTTATTTCTTTTTCTTTACTGGGTAAGTGGCATTGATAATTCTAAGCTACTTTTAATCGTCCACCCTAAAAAATATATTAAATTTATCTTATTTTTTGGTTTTAAGTATTTGGATAATCTTTTATTTCTTTTTCTTTGCTCGAAGTGGCATTGACCTGGGCGTCAAATGGATGAATTCAAGAATATTCATATCCCTTCACTGGTTTGTTATGGCATGAAGGATTTCGATTATAGATTAATTTTGTCCAACTCCCCTTTGAGTTTTCCATAATCTGAATAAAACTTTAATTCAAAGACATATTAAACATGGTTAAATTACAATAAATAATACCCTATATCCCCACCAGAGCTAGTGCATCTCGAATCATAAAGAAACTTGGTGAAGGGAGAGGTCCACGCCCGTGTCGTGTAGTTGTGCTGCAACATGCGTACGATGCATGGCACCATATCCGTTTTTATCTATTGCTGTATCATTAATTCTTAATTATTTTGGGTCCATTTATTTGTTATATTAAAGTTGGTCCATCCCTTAACAGTGAATTCAATTTTAATTTGTTTGCCATGCATCAATCGGATTTGTTTCTATTCAAACGGGTCACCTTATTGGTGCTTCACAATATATGTTTGATGGCATGCCAATTTAAATAATATGTAGTCATCTCGTTTGGTACTTTGACAAATATCTAAAAAAATAAAAACTATTTATTCTTCAATTTTAAATTCAAATTAGAGCCCTTTGATGCCAGCACCACACACCGTCAATCCGAAACCCGAATTTCTTTGTTTCATAACCCATGAATATAGCTCAAGTATTGTAAAATCTATTCTCCAAAAATCCTTTCTGATTATCCAAAAATTCTCATAAGTATATCTGAACTTGCTAATATAAAAAGTTAATAAACAAACAGTAATAATAAGTATAATCATTAATAAAAAAATGTATAAATTTTTATATATGTATACATTAAACAAAACGTGCATGAAACTATGATCATGATCAAAAATTGAAATCCCAATAATATAAAATTCTCAATAAAGTATGCCTAAACTGTATATGAATATAAAAAATCATGCTAAAATTATACAAGCAACTAAAATTGTATGACAAGTGGCAGTTGATTAATACTTATAGCAAAATAATTTGACATATAAAAATTAAGAATTAATGATAACATTACTAATAGAGATTAAAAATTAAAGTTTGGATTATGATTATTATATAACCAAATGCTCTACACTACTATTCATGATTTGTAAGTGAATTTACTACAACTTATTTTTTATAGTCGAAATTAAATACCATTTTCTGACCATGGATAGTAAGTTCAACTTTTAATTTAAAAATAAATATTGAGATATATCTAAATATATTTTTTCAATTATCTAGAATGGTTATTAATTAATTTAAACAAAAACTCTATACAAAATATAAATTTACATGCTTTTTCTCAACTTGGAAAAAATAATTTACTCCTCAAAATTAAAGTAAAGTTCTCATCCATTTTTTTTTAAACAAGACATGTAAGAATAATGGTATAGAAATTTATGACATGTAAAAATATAAATGTAAAAATTAGTAATATACAAGACTATTTATACTATAATTTTATGAATTAAATGCAATTTACATAAACTTAAAATATGAACTTTCTAAAATCACATGAAATAAGAATAGGTTGACATGCATGAAAAGTAAAATCAATTAGAAAAAAAAATTATATGTATGAGTATTTCAATAAAAAATATTAAAGAAAATTAAAAAGAATAACAATAAATAAAAAAATAAGTTTAGATTCACTCATATACACTTAAATTTACTAAAATTTTGATTAAATTTTAATTAAGTTCATATTTTTCTTCCTTTTTTTTTTTTTATCTTCTTATTCTTACTTTTCTATCAAAACCAACAAGAAATGAACTAAAATAATCCAAAAAACTCATTTATAACAAGTTAGCATAGGTGTATTAGTTAGATGTAACTCAAACAAAAATATCAACTCCGTACTACACATAGGTGCCTAAAAAGTCTGCATCAAGCATTACTATTTTGGCATGAACACACATGAGTGCCACATGATCGCACTTAGGCCTGGGAGTTTGTCTAAAACACCCTTATCTGTGGATAAGGTACACTTCAAGTATTACTCGGGCTCAACTCATTTCGATCTAATACTTAATTTTTTATTCAAAATAATAATCAATATTAAAATTAATTAATTTATTTAATCTTAGCATCAATAAAATACTATTTGGGATACTTTTTATTTCTACTCTCCTTGCAAATATTTCATCATTGAAATTTCAGGTAGCTTAGTGAAGAAATAATTGATATATGTCTTCCAAATTTTATTTTCTTGCTCTTATATCCTTGAATGAATTGTTCTTTCATAATATTTTGACTAATGGAAAAAACTTAATACGGAATACTTGATTTCATCTTTCTAAAATTTAAATTGATTTCTCGATATACGTTAAATCTTCATTGGTCATGTTCTATTCATATTTAATAATATACAAAGAGATGTAGAAGTATTTACAGAGCACAGAGACATGAAATAAATTGTGGATATCATTTAAGTTTGAAGGTAAAGCTAATCTGTAAGCTATTTATCTAATTCTCTTCAAAATTTTAAACTATTCAATGAACATAGGTTTCAATTTTCCTTTCAATGTAAATAGAGAGACTCTATTTTATAGAAATATCTTCAAAAAATACATGACTTTTAATTTTGAAGCTCAACTTGGATCTTCTATAATCCTTATATTTTTTTTAGTAACTCTGAGAAACTTGAAGTCGATATCAAATTATATAAATTTTGTCAAATATCTCTTGGATCACCTTTGGTCCTAAAAGTCCCATGTCTTTAATCTCTTTCCAAAGAATTGAAGAATGACATTTTCTTCCATAAAGTGTTTCGACATGGGTCATACCAATACTTGTCAGATAATTACTATTTTGACAAATTTAGCTAGCGGTAAGTAATTATCTCAACTTTCTTTTATTTCTAAAATTAAATATCTTAACATGTCACCTAGAATTTGAATTGTTCATTCCAATTATCCATCCATTTGAGGATGATAAATTATAGTAAACTTTAAATTGGTGTTCAACTCTCGATGTAAGCTCTTCCAAAATTTGGATGCAAACCACGGATTACGATCTGATATAATTGAGACTGGGATCTTATGAAGTATAACTATTTTGTTTATATATAATCTCGCCAAACGGTTTCTTAAAAATATTATCCGAACAATAATAAAATAAACTAACTCGGTTATCTAGTAGGTGATCACCCATATTGCATCATAATTACTCGACATTCTCAATAAATCAATTACGAAATCCATTATTATATGTTCCTATTTTTAATTAGGGGTTGGCATAAGTTATGAAAACACATTGATTTCTTATGTTGGGTTTTTACTTGTTGACAAATTATGCATTTTCCTATAAAAGTCACAATTTCTCTTTTCTATATTCTTCAACCAAAATATCTTTCATAAATCTTTGGATATCTTATTGAGTCCTGGTTAGATAGTATACTTAAATTAATGATCTTTGTCAATGAATTTTTTCTTTTAATTTTTCAAAGTTTAGTATATATATTTGCTCCCAAAACCTTAAGAATCTATTATCCCATATGTTAAAATAAACTCTCAACTCCTTATTCAAGTCTCTGACTATTTTCATTAAAAATGAATCATTCATTTTCATTCACTTAATTCTTTCAATTATTTCTAATTGCACTTGAAAATACAATAAGATCATATACGTACCTAAATAATGTCTTTTGATATTGCACCAATTTGTATTATTGAGTATCTCCATTTCTTTAATATTTAAATAAGCCATCAAATTTATTGTCTTGCGATTCAAACATTTGCTACTGTATTGACATTTCTTGGTTGATATTAAATTTTACAATTATAATCTTTTAATAAATTATCAGTCTGCTTAACCTCATTTTAGTTCATTTTGAGAGATTTAAATATTTTAAACTTTTATAATTCAAATAAATCATAAATTTACCTCTATATAAATAATGCTTCTAAATTTTTAATGCAAATATGACCCCCACCAATTCTAAATTATAGGTAAGATAATCCTTTCCATAAGTTTTTGGTTTCATGAATAATTACATTTCCATGCTGCATTAATAAACACTTTAGCCTATTTTCTGACTCATCATAATAGATAACATACCACCCTAGATCCATTTGGAGTGGCTAAACTAGGACAATTGTCGAACAGTATCTTGACTCTTGAAAACTCATTTTGCAATTGTCATTCAAACAGAACTCTATATTCTTTTCCATCAGATAGGTTTGTGGCATCACAATTCTAAAAAAATCTTCATAAAATTTAGATAATATCTAACCAACCTAAAAAAACTTTACATTTTCATATTGTTTGTCGGTCAACTCTAATTTATTACCTTTTCAATTTTTTTGGGGATCGATCAAAATATATCCTTTTGAAATTGCATGTCCTAAAAAAATTATTTTTTCTAGTCAAAATTTTTACCTTTTCAGCTAAGCATATAGTTTTCTCTCTCTAAATGTATGTAAAGTGATTCTCAAATAAATGTTATACTCTTTGTAACTCCTTGAATGTATCAATATGTTGTCGATAAAATTGTCATAAATTTATTAAAGTAGGGTTGAAATACTTAATTTTATCAAATATATAAATGTTTTTGTGGTTTTAGTTAACCTAAAAAATATTACTAAAAATTCATAATTATCATATCTCTGTCGGAGGACTATCCCTATCACATTCTCATTTTTATACTTAATTGATAATAATCCGATTGAAAATCAAGTTTAAAAAATATTTGAGCATTTTATAATTAATCAAATAAATCATTTATTTTTGACAATAGATACTTATTTTTTATCATGACATATTTAATTGAATGAAATCTTTCTCTAACAAATTTTTGTAGCTACTTCTTAGACTCTTTCAATTTCAAAGATGTCATCTTATATGGAGCCTTAAAAACTAGCGTCAATCCTTACGTTATCTCTATCTCAAATTCAATGTCTCCATTTGGCATCAGCCCAAGTAGCTCCTTTAAAAATACAGTTTAAAATACTCTTACTATAGTAATTTCTTTTGTAGACATATTATAGCTTTCGATGAGTAATATAGATTAAGTATATTTGACATCTGTATTTTATCAGATGACAACCATGCAGGGTCTATTTATAGTAGGGTTCATTGATTTTAATTTTCATTAATGTTAGATGGCACAAGCGTATAACGATGGCTTTTAATTGTAACATATGCACGTCAATGTCACATATAATTTGTAATGTTAATCACATATTAATTTTATCATTTAATATCTTGTTATGGTAAGTAGTCCATTTTCTTAGATTATATTCACTCATTGTCATTCAACGATCTCTAAATGTAAATTATATAGAAAAAATGACATATAAGAAAGACAAACTTTGAACATTTCTCTTCCCCTATTATTTCTCATCTCTTCTTATCAATTTATCTTTTCTCAACAACTTCAATGTGCTTGAGCTAGCCCTATTCCAAGTTTCAATAGCAAAATGCAACGACATTTTGACCGTGTGAGACAAATATTTTGAATTTCAAAGCAACTTATCTCTCTCGTATGCCACATGGATGAAATGTACACCGACAAATAGAGTAAATAACTGTGTATGTGGTTGTTTTTGCTACACTTACATGTAGGGAATAATTTGGCTATCAAATTATGAATAAGTTTAAAAGTTTAAATGTGCCTTTAGAAAGCTAATCCACCAAATTGTATTTAAGCGGCTTGGCTTATTTGAAAATCCTACCTTGAATGTAATTTTAATCATTAAGTTATGCTTAGCTCGTCCTCTAAAAATAGCTATTATAGATACTATAAATTGTTACTTCTTAAAGAAAAAGAATCTAAATTATTTTTTGATGTATATATTAGACTCGAATTGTCGTTTGAATTAGGAAGTTGGGTAAAATATTTGGTTGATTCGTGAGGTAGCTAGTCTGATTTTGTAACCGAAAATCCTAATTCTACGTACCACAATAACTTAATAAGAGGTTAGCAATATACAAAATTATCATTTAATATTTATATCAGTATCTTTCTCAAAGGAAATATAAATATACTAAAAGAAAGAAAAAGGAAAGAAAATGAGTGTAAAGATTTGTAAAGTTGGAAGGTTGTGCTCCGTTTGATTGTACTTGTTATCGGTATTTGTATGTCAGAATGTGACTTTCCACATTCTTGATTGGAGATCTGTATTTATAATTTAAGTTTTAGTTAGTGTGCCTATCTGAAACTGTTACATATAGTGGGAGGCGTTACGTTATATAAAATGCTAACTGTTACAATAATAGTATAATTGCTTATTGTATTGGTTTAGTAGCCATTTGGTTATTAATATTTGGTCTTTATTAAGCCGTTACATCTCATTTATGTGTGACATATTATTCATCGATTAATTATAGTCGTTTATTAGGATTTAATATTTTATTTATTAATTTATTAAGCCATTAATTACCTCAATCTTACATGATCTTCATCACTCTATCATTTGGTTGATCGGCGTAGTCCTTCGTGCCTAATTTTGGGTTATTGATGTCTAAATCCTGCTTTCCGATTGCACCAAGGCAATCGCACCTGGACCATAGCTAACATTTTCCAAGGATAAAAGCTATTTTTACAAAGGTGTCTAATATTTTTGAGACTTATTTAAAGTGGCTGATCAAATAAAAAATATTAACTTTTATTCATTTTTAACTTATTTTAATTTCTAAAATCTATTACTCTATTTATATTTTAGTTTATTTATACAGTCAATGATATAGTTATTTTATACTATTTTTTATGATCATTGCTACTTCGACAACACTACTAATATAAATAAACCAAGAAAACCATATATCATTTCTATTAATTTAGGGCAACAGGAGAAATATAAATATACATAAATTTATATATTTATAAGTAATTACAATTATATAAAAAAAATGAAATTATATAAATTTAAAAAACAAAATAACAGTCTCAAAAAAATTCTAAACAACAAAAATCAGTTGTTTAATATTTTTTTTTATGTTCTTTTGACTACTACGGCCTCTTTAACTAGACTAGTATTGTTGGGTCTAAAAATGCCTGGAGTTAAATACAATCTACTAAATTAGGACATAGTATTTGTATAGTTATAGTTTGGATCAACAGAACTTAGTCGACTTGGCAACATCCTCTCTGAAATCAATCAATTTAGAGGTTGGTCTGTTTAAAGACATTTCGCAAATGCTAGTAAATAAGACGTTTCATTGTCACACAATAAGAGGTGGAACGAAAGATGCACATGTCCTCTAGGCCTCAGGTGGCATGCTGATCTGACAACACCTTGTGGCATAGTAGTCCACATTCCCTATTATCTAAGGCATTTGAGCACAACAAATGATTCAAATTTTGGAAAGTTGAAGAGCATAGAAAAGATAAATCATAGTGATTCCTCACAGTGATAATTTCGAGCTAGTCCATCTTATAAAATATATTGAATTTTTTTGAGTAATCTACTTATCTCAAGTATAATCACTACCCACTAATCGATATTGGTGTTTACAGGGCCACTAGAGCCTATCTCAGTAGACAAAAATGAAAGGAATTGAGTTTCTTATTCAATCACTTCCCTATTGAACTATATGCATAGCTTCACCATCTAATCACCACATTTAACGGCCTTACATTTTGGTTCCAAGCATTCTGATAATCTTTCGTTTGTTTACTGGTTCACTTCTCTTGACTGGTTCGTTACGACATGTAAGATTCCAGTTATAGATTAATTTGATCAAATTCATTGTCAAGTTCTCTATCTTTCGAATAAAACTATAGTTTAGGTACACATTAAATGTGGATAATGTCACGTCTCTAAACCCAAAATTAAATATATTAATTTCTTAATTCATAATTAACTTAAAGTTAAATTTTTATTATTCCCAAGACTCAAAATTTAATTATTTGTTATATCGACTTTTAATTAAAACTAACACTAGAATATAAACTTGCAAATCAAATATGATTAAATGGCCCAAAATGACCTTACAAAATCATTTAATCACAGGACCCATAAGCTATATCGAAATGCAGCCCCAAATACCGACAATTATTTAAGCTCAAATTCATGCGTAAGTTGGTCCATCCCTTACCTGTGAATTTAATTTAATTTGTTTATCGTGCATTAGTTGGATTTGTTTCATCTTATTGCTCCTTCATAATATATGTTTGACGGCATGCAAATTTAAATAATATGTAGTTGTCTCCTTTAATACTTAGACGATTATCCCCAAAAAAAATAAAAAAAATTTATTCCTCAATTTTAAATTCAAATCAAAATCCTTAGAACCTTCCTAATTATATTTTAATTTTCATTGATGGTAGACGGTACAAGCTTGTAACGTGGGTTTAACTGCAGCACATGCACATCAGTGTCACGTATAATTTATAATGTCCATCACGTATTGATTTTATCATTTTATATGTGGTCATGGTAAGTAGTCCATTTTCTTAGAATATATTCACACATTATCATTAAACCATATCTAATGACAAACTTATAAAAATAGAAAAAAGAAATATGAGAATGAGAAACTTTGAACCTTTGTATTCCTCTATTATTTCTCATATCTTCTTATCAATTTATCTTCCCTCAACAAATTTAATGACTTTGAGCCAGTCCTAATCCAAATTTTTAATAACAACATTTTGACTGTTTAAGACTGATAGGTATGCCTATAGTGGGCTAACCCAAGAGAAAAGAACGGCCAAAATCTATAATGGCCCATATGTGCGCATGGACGGTCAACGTCAACCGTTGATCGGACGAAAAGCCAAAAAGATCGGCCAACCTTGACGTTAGGTCGAACAACAGGCTCCTAGAGATGGTTAATATTTCTATTGACCGAACGCTACATTAGGCCGGCCTAAGAATAAGCCTCACGTGAATTAAGCCCAATTTAGCCCACATTTCTATTCGCGACTAGCAACGATTTTTCTCACTGATTTTGTGTTCTCCCATAAGACAATCTCCATTATAACGGTTACTAGTAGATTCAACACACGTCTCATGAGAAAAATGTCAGATTTTCTTCATATTTGTAGTAAACTCTAACGGTTACAAAACATAGAAGGAAGACAATCAATTCATGGAGTCGTTACTGCCATTAAAGCTCCACACCAGGAAAGGAAATGATCTCAACAGAGCGCGGGAATCAAGCCTTCCTACCCTATGAAGGCTGCTCAGCATCTTAGCTATAAAAGCTCATAGAGTCTTCACTTTAAGACACGTTCTCTTTTTTTACTAAAAAACACTCTTATAAACTCATGTAGAGTTCTCGTAATTCTGAAAACTTCTACACTTACAGAATACCAGCTCTCTTTGTCACTATGTCTCCTGTGACCACAGTGTTGAGAACCAATGCTTCTCACGAGTTACAAAAAGTCTTTCACATAAGAGCAAACCCCTATCACAAACACTCTTTACATTCCCTTCCTTTCATTTCACCATTACTTTCTTGATTCGAAGGCTGTTTACTAACTTCAGCGTCAAAATATTTTCAGTGAGACAACCTCTTGCCGTCACTTGACTTCTTATTTGTTATAGTGATATGTAGAATCCAAACTTAGGAAACAGAGTTAGATTCAAACGATTAAATTGACTCAAAACTATTTAAAATTAGAATCCTGAACACATCAAAGACAAATATTTCAACTGTTAGATCAACTTATCCAAGGGTTGCTGCTACACTTGTACAGGAAGGAAATAATTTTGTTATCATATCATGAGTAAATTTAAATGTTTTATTGTGTCTTTATAAAGTTGAGCCTCCAACCTATACCTAAACTACTTAATTGTGTCTTTATAATTTTAAGCATTAGGGTATGCTTAGATAGCCCTCTAACAATAGCTATTAGAGAAATTATGATTTGTTATTTCTCAAAGGAAAAAATAAATAAATTATTTTACTAAGTTGCCCAATATTTTGAGGCCTCGAAATGTTGGGACCATGCAGTCTTTAGCGCTGGTGCATGGATATTTAAATACACATATGATTTAGGGGTTGTTAATTAGCATGGGTGAAAATCGGTTCAATTTTCTCTTAATTTTATTCATATATTAAAAATAACTAAAATTTAATAATTTTTTTAAAGTTAAATATTTAACCATTTTCAATATATATATATATAATTTTTTTAAAGAGGTGAAACACTAATCCTATGTTTAGTTGGAGGAAATAAAAATTTTTTTAAATTTCTAAAAATAGATATTTCTTTGTTTAATTATAAATTTAATTGTGAATAAATATTTTTATGGAAATAACTATTTTTATATATTATTATTATTATTAAATATTATTGTTATAATTATTATTTTATTTTATTATTACTATTATCTCTATTATTATTATTACTATTTTTAAGTTATTTCTCATACTAATTCTCATACTATTTTAATTAATTATTAAAATATAACACATCATCTATTGAAATTTAATATTTTAAAAAACAGAATAATAGTTTTTATTTTTAATAAATAAATATTTTAATGTTTTAAAATATTATAAAAATAAAAAAAATCAATTTAAATTTATTAAAGTTTTAAAACGTAACTGTTGAATTACTTTTTTAAATAAATAGTGTGAATGAATTACTCGGCAGGACCTTCAAGCCCCCAAGATTCCAGGCTATCACTTCATCGTTCGGCCCCTCACTGAATGCGAAATAAAGGCTGGCTAGTCACCCAACGGTCACCTTCCCCTCATTATTGTTCCGGCAAATCGACCAAATTCAATTTGGACCATATTAAAATCATATTTTTAAATAATACAATGTATATTTATTTTTATATTTAATAAATTACACATAAAAAAATAAAAATAATGGGTGCTATGATGTGGATCTCTGCAACAACCATCGAATCATAATTTAATATTTATTGTTAATCATTTTATTTTAAATAAAAATTATTTATTATTATTATTTTTAATAAAAAAAATAAATAATATTGAATCGAAATTTAACGGCTATGTATAAAATCTTACAGCTTCTGGATGATATGACTCCACGTCACAATGCCCGCAGCTGTCTATAAATACATAGATAAATAAAAATACCGGATATGATTTTCTCTCATTGTTTCCAAAGAATATTCCGAAGCATTTTCCTTTTAATTTTCCTCCCACGTCATCCAGAAAATCATAAATATTATCTTTAAAAAGATTTAACTGACACGTATCATTTTATAATCCGTATAAATGATTTAGTCGGTAGAGTATAATAATATTGTTGATGTTGATTATTAATTAAGTGGATGAGTGTTCACAAAGAATTTGAAAAAAAGAAAGAAAGATTAGTGTCTACAGTTGCATAAATTTTATAATATTGGCAACCGGTTTCTAAATTATTATTTAAATTTAAAATTGATAAACTACTATATTATATAGGTATTAAATTTATAAATTTCATATATTATATTTTTATAATTTTAATAAAAATATTATAATATTTTAAAATTAATTAGTTAGAATAATCAAATCGGCTAACCATTTGATCAGTCATGTTGCGTTCTATGAATTTGAGTTATTTTACGGACTAGAGGGTCTCGAATCGAATCTTCACACATGATGGGTATACCGTAGTTGGGCTGGCCCAACAGTTAAAGAAGGTTCAAATAGCCTGCTAGACGGTTAACTCCAACGTTGGCCCAACGGGAGGTGAATGTCCAAATCTTGAAAGGCCCAAACGCTCGCTCGACGGTCAATGCTAGCGTTGACCGACTAAAATACAGGCGGGCAGCCAACTCGCGCCCAGAACGGTCAACCCGAGTGTTGACCGGAATCACAGTAGCAACAGGCCAAAAATAAAAAGGCTTTTCACGGGCCTAACCCATTTGAGCTCACGATCCAGCAGACGGCTAGCAACGGCTCTTTCCCTGACCAGCACCTTCCATAAACTCAGCCAACACCCAAAAAGGATATTAACAAAATTAGCGCCATTTTCATAAGGAAGGTGCCAGATTTTTTCAATTTTCTGCCAATTGGGGCTCTCCAACGGTAGAGTGTATGAAAAAAAGGTGAGCAATTTGAAAAGCCGCTGACTGCTAGGAAAGGAAGTAATCTCAGCAAGTTTGGCAACTTGCGCCTTCCTGTAGAAGGAAGGCCGTTTAGAATGACGTAGGGGATCACACCTTTCTACCAAGGAAGATCACCCCTGCCGCTCTTTAAGTAAGTCCTGGAATCCTCATTCAGGGCATGTGAACAACCACTCACACAACATTAGCTACTGTGCTCTCAACCACGCATCTCATAACGATTTCATACACACTCTCTCTGCAAAGCTTCCTTGCAGGCTGAGAGAAAGAACATCAATCAAAGGCATACAGGCGCTCCTCTTGTTAACAGACGCCTACTGCCTTAACCCACCAACTAGATTCAAGAGACGGCATTGCCTCTCTTTCATTTGGAAACCCACACACTCTCATACTCACCTTCTCAATTTTCGTTTACAGTTACCTTCCGAAATTTCGAAGGCTGTCTATTGACTTGAGTGTCGGAGTTTTTTCGATGGGATAACTTTTCACCGACACATTGACCTCTTGTTCATTTTAGTGGTGTGTAGAATCCAAACTCAGTGAACAGAGCCGGAACTAGGACAAGTGGATCAACTCGAATCTGTTCGAAGTTCGGATCCCAGGACGCATCAACACTGGATTGATCTGATGTGGATCCGATCTCCATAATCCGTAGAATATTCGTGAAACATAATATTGACGCCGTCTGTAGGAAGCGACCAAAAGGCCAACTTCACTACCAAGAAACACACAAAAAATAAAATTGATTAATATTTGGACTCAAACAAGCGCTTTTGCCAAAGATACCACCACTCTTAGTTGTCTCATAAATAGTCATAAATGAAATTGGCAGGCGCTCTTTATAAAAGAGATCAATACTCGAATGTATAATACATCCATTCTAGGCTCTTTGCACCCGATGTGGTCAATAAAGACTGGGGGATCTTTTTTCAATTGCCCACATTGCGACTCCAAAAAAAAGAAATGAAGAAAGCATATGGCCTAGAAAATATACAGGTCTAATATCTAAAACCAAGTCGGTTATAACGATCGGATTTCATTCGAGGTAGAAAGCTGAATAGATCATAAATTGAATGATAAAAGCCCGGAGGAGCAACATTCTCGCCACTCATGAGATGGCTGGTAACCTCTTTGATCACAATGAGGTTTATGCAGCATTCGAGGATAATCTACGATTCGAACCTCTACTCGCTAACCATCTCACTAGAGCAATAAGCGTGGTGTACACAATAGGGCTAATTAGGAGATACCATGCTAGGTGCTTCCCCTCCAACACCAATATTTAACACTTGTAGAAGAAGATGCTACTCTATTTTGAAAATTCAATAGTCAGAACGGCCATAGAAGAGAAGACCCGAGCATAATTAGTAAAACAAAAAAAAACGGAGGAAAACTTGATCACCAATCTTTTCGACAAGAATCCATAAAAGAAAAGAAAGGGAGAGGACCCAGAAGAGAGAGGGAGAATCCAAAAGGAAGCTCTTTTATCCAGCCTTCCTGGAGTCATGTGCTTCGTCTAGAAGGCAAGACCTAATGAGGCCAATCCTCCATCTCAGAAGGCTAGGAGGTTTGTCCACATTCAAGGGATCTCTTTCTCGTCCAAGAAGGCACTATCCTCCAGTTTTAGAAGCCATCTCTCCTACAAGTAGTCAAACCACTCAGGAGTCCATCAAAGTAAATGCTCTCACTTCAGGAAATGTTCCACTCAAGTGACCAGTCATCCCTCTAAAACACTCTAATAATTCTTAGACAGTCGTGCAACCTACAATAGCACATTTAAGACGCCCCTCTACGAGTGCATCTTTAAACTGCCCCTCTGTGGACGTATCTCCAAGCCGCCTCTCTGTCGAACGCATGTCTAAGTTGTCCATCTGTGGGCGCACCTCTAAGCCGTCCATCAATTAGGCACACCCAAATGCTCATTCACCGATACATGCATCTACACATCCTCTATGTATCTTTCTATACTCTTGAAAAGATTTTTGATTTCAGTGTCGGAGGATATACGATGTAAGTAATTTTCGTCATCCTCTGACCTCTCATTTTTAGTTGTGTTGCATATGGTTCAGATTTGAGATTATGGAGATTTGATCCATATTAGATCGATTCAACGTGAAGATTCGATTCGCAGACTCCTAATTCGTAAGACAATTCAAATTCGTGGAACACAACATATTAATTGATCAAAATTGATTCAGTTGTATTTTTAGTTTTTACTTAATCAATTTGACTTGTTTAGGTCCAAAATTAATTTACAATTTAATTATCTAAATAGTGAACAGTCTAAATAAATATTATGTCACTTTATATTAAGAGAAATTTATCATAAAAGATACATAGTTATTAATAACTTAACAACTAGTTAACTTTAACAATATTTAAAAAATAACTGTTTAACTTTAATAATTAGTGATATTATAAAATAATATCACACTCCTTATTTTGTATGACCTCTTCACTGTGGCTTGCCACGCGACTAAATTTTGTAGAATTTTTCTCTTTGTTGAAATTTATAGTATCCGAATTATATAAAAATCATATATCATACCCAAGTGACATTATTAAAATACAAAAAAAAAAAAACCAGTATATATGTTAATAATTAATAAAATTTAACTTATTGTTATTTAAGGCCAACGTATTCTCGTACTTGAAGGTCTCTTGAACGTAAAGTTATTCCCACACGTCAACTGCTTAGTTAATTGCTAAACTCCCATCCGCTAACCAATAACTATCAACAAATCCTATTACATTTTTTAAAATATTATTTCTTTATTAAAATTCTTAATTAATTAATTAAATTATAAACTAAATAAACAGTTTTAAATTAATATTAAATCAGTAGAGATTAAGTATGAATTATTTTTAGTAATCTTTAATAAACAAATGCTAGTTTTACCAACGCTTATTTAAATTTGTTATTATCCAATGTCAGAGAATCAAAATATCTGAAAAAGAATCGTGAAGTATAATTTAGTGATAATTTTATATTTTAATATTGCCCCTAATACAAATATCCCCAGTTTTTGAATGACTATTTGCATAACTGAACAATTATCATTCAATACATTCAAATGATTTTTTTAGAATTCGTAGATATGTGTATTTACTTGTGGGTTATTTTCTAATCTACGATCAAGTGAATTTAATTTAGTTGTTGTGTTCTGGGTTCCTGATTGTTGTACGGATTAAGGAGTCTCCCAATCTTCCGTTGTGGGTCGATCTGTATCGGGTTCGGTCTTTGTTACTGATAACTAAGAACTTACACAATACGAACCATAAACAAGAGATTAGAGGACAACGGGGGGCTATTTTTCGGTGACACTCCGACACTCAAGTCAGATATCTTCTGCAATAAATGGAGAAATGCATGTTTAAAGGTAAATGTGATGAGAATGCAAAGATGCAGCGATGAGGGGAGTGTGAGAGGGATGTATTTAGAGGCCTGAGCTCCGTAAATGCGCCCGAAAAAAGGGCGGCTTACCTGTACGCCCGCGGAGGACAATTTGGAGATGCGCCCGGTAAAGGGACGACTTATAGGTGCGCCCACGGAGAGCGGCTTATAGGTGCGCTCGTGGATGGCGATTTGGAGTTGCGCCTGACACAGCGGCGGCTTATAGGTGCTCCCGACAGAGGTGAGGCTTATAGGTGCCCCCACGGAGGGCAGCTTGGAGTGCTCCCGACAGAGAGGTGGCATATAGGGGCGCCTGGTAGAAGGGCGGCTTATAGTTGCGCCCGCGGAGGGCAGCTTATAGGTGCACTCACAGATGGCGGCTTGGAGTGCGCCTGGCAGAAGGCGGCTTGTAGGTGCGTCCGATTGGAGGGCGGCTTATAGGTGCCCCCGCGAAGGGCGGCTTATAGGTGCGCCCGCAAAGGGCAGCTTGGAGTACGCCCGGTAGAGGGGCGGGTTATAGGTGTACCCGGCAGAGGGACGACTTAGAGGAGAAGAACTAAGTTGTACAAGTTAGTAAATGTTCTATTTACCTGAGTAGATGGTTAACTCTTGGACAGTAAGCTCTTGACTCCGGGATGGAGGGATCGTGACTCCAAGACGAATGGCTAAAGGCCTCCTGGCTGCTGTAGGGCTGAGAGCCTCCGGATGGCGGAGGGTTGATGGCCTCCGGACGGGAGGAGGGTTGAGGGCTCCTGGTGGCAGAGGGCCGATGGCCTCCGTGCCTCCTGGAAGGAGGAGAGCTTCGCGCATCCTGGATGGAGGACTGAGGGCCTTCAGACAGGAGGAGGGTAGAGAGACTCCTAGCGGAGGAGGGCAGAGGGCCTCTGGACTAGAGGAGGGTTGAGGGCCTCTGGGACTGACGGAGGGCTAAAGGCCTTTAGACGAAAGGAGGGCTGAGAGCCCCCTGGCGGCAGAGGGTCGAGAGCCTCCGAACTGGAGGAGGGATGAGGGCCTCCTGGCAGGCGGAGGGTTGAGGGCCTCCTAACGGACAGAAGGTTGATGGCCTCTGGACGGGAGGAGGGCTGAGGGCCTTCTGGTGGCCGAGGTCCGACGACCTCCAAACGAGAGGACTAAAAGCCTCAAGAATTGGAGGTGGCCGAGAGGTCCCGGATGGACGGAGAGCCGAGGGGCCTCCAGGATGAGAGGAGAGCCGAGGATCTCCTGGCCGCTAGTTTGCTCTCATTAGAGATCGGCTAGCAACGGCTATACCATTCTCCGAGCCATATAGAGATTTATAGAGCTTCTTCAAGTTTCTCCAACTTGTCTTTCAATAGTTGAGGATACTTACTTTTATAGTAGGATTTACAGATGTATTGTTTCTTAAAAAATAATGTGGGACTTTTAATTTGAAAGGAATATGTTGGATTGTAGGCTTGCTGTGGGGACTGGCCCATTAGACCCATGGTTACTGGACCTATCATTAGTGATTATATTTTCATCTATTTTTTCAAACATAAATAGAAATAAATAAAAAAAATAACAAAATATACATTTTTATGCCAAATAATGATTTGTTTGAAAATATATCCACCTTCCATTTTTCTTAATCTTTACGATTGTAGTCTCATTAACGAGCAATGACACAAATAAATTGAGAAAGTCACGATTATCATTTGTACGATGGGCAATTTTTTGCATGTATGGTAAGTATTATTTTGCATATCAGAATTGATAAGTACTGATATTCAATGCTCATTTGAAGGACCCGTTTCCTTGAGTGGGGCCCTTATATCATAGAGGCCTAGGAGCCCTAAGTAGCCGATTTGACCCAAGTGGCATAATGGCTATAAAGACCATTAAGGCCCGAGGACTCTGGAAACAGTTCGAGGACTCTGTCAAGACTACAAAATCGATGCGCCAGAGTTGGTGATTGACTCTGTCAGATTGTAAGAAGGGCTGAAGGTGATATCTCAGAGAGGTGATAGCTTTTACAGAGTACATACACCTAAAAAAATAGTTGACTTTCAAAATTAGTAGGCATTGCGGGATGACGCAATGGAATTTGCAGAGTCGGTGGCAGGCACTCCTACACAAGCAAGTCCCTTGTTGGGTAGGTGGAAACCGTCAAATATAAATATTCAGACCAAACTCCAAAGGAAAAACATGTTGTAATAGTACACACAAAGAGAGCGCAAAAGAAGAGAAAACAATTCACCATTTTACTTCCTGTTTTCATTCACTCTCCTTTGTAACTTGGTTTTTTTATAACTAAAACAACCAAGCAAGCTAGTCAACATGAGGACCCGAGGACATAAGTTGCCTCGAGTAGTAAAGTCTCGCACCGACTTGAAGGTCATTTGGGTGCTTGGATCCAAGAGGAAAGCCCAGAGAGACATAACCCTCGATGTGTACGTGACAATCAAAAGCACGCCATTCAGAAGGTGGCCCCTCATGACGAAGTCCATCCAAGGGGTAGGAGCCTTCCAGAGCCACAAGTTTCCTAGGATCCTTACGAGTTGAGAAATTACCTCAACGAGAAGAAGATAACGGCTCCACCCCATGTGGAGGAGAAGCTTGGGAAGGTCAGGCAATGAGTTTTTGGTGGAAACGATAGAGGAAGAGCTGCTAAGCTATACTAATCTCTATTTAGAATGGAGATCAGGACGAGGCCAGTAGGAGGATTGAGAAGCAGCTAGGGAGAGTTTGAGGGGATTGAATCACAAAGTTGGCGGACGGGTGAAACTCAACACCTTCTTATCTGCGTTGGAGAGAGGAGCATTATTCAAATACCTCATCCACAAGAGATGCCAGACCTTCGCAGAGGCCAAGACCATGGCATGAGCATACATAGTGGCTGAAGAAGCCAATTACACCAAGAGGCCAGACAGAGATGAGAACTTTCGCCCGAGGGTGATGGAAGGAAAGAGAAAAGGTGGGGACTATCAGGGTCCCCAAGGACCAAAAAAGCAGTACAAGTTTGAGAAAGTTGTTCTGAGGGAGTTCAAGCACGTGAACTTGACTCCCCTGATCAATAGTGATATTATTATCCTAATGTAAATTCGAGATGAGAAATTTTTAAAGTGGCCCAAGGCGCTAAAGAATTCAGATGGTAGTAACTAGTCGAAGTATTGCTATTACTATCGTTGTGGAGGTGACAGTACGGAGAACTGCCAGACGCTGTAGAAAAAGATCGAGGAGCTCATCAGGAGAGGTCACCTTAACCGTTTCTTACAAAAAACTGAACAGACTTTCGGAACAGTAGGTGATGTTGAGGCTAACTTGCCAAGAAATATAGTGATCGCGAAAGTTGTGAACATGATACCAACTTGTCTGATCTGTGAAGACGCCAAGGAAAATTCTGCAGCCAAGAAGCCAAGGGTAGGAACTAGAGATGAAGTCATTAGTTTTAATAATGAAGATATAACTCATGTAACTTCCCCACATTATGATCCATTGGTTGTAATTGCACTTGTTTCTGACAGAACCATTGACTACCAGATAAAACGAGTATTTGTTGATAATGAAAACTTACAAAATTTACTTTATCTTGATACTTATTTTAAATTAGGACTTAAGATAAGCCAATGAAAATAACTGAAGGACCGCTCTACAGGCTGGACAATGAACCAGTATCGGTTTAGGGTGTCACCCAGCTAGAAGTCACTCAATGAATATATCCGAGGATTACATCCAAAAATCTCACCTTCTTAGTAATAGACCTTCCATCGGTCTACAATGTAATCCTCGGACGCCCTTGTCTGACTGTCTTCAATGTTATCACTTTCATTCTGCATCAAAAATTAAAATTTTTGATGTCATTTGAGATTTGGGAGGTCCTCGGAGACCAAACGGCTGGACATACATGATTTTTGTCCTAAGTTGCACAGGTACCTCTTTCTCAACTTATGGAAGACCTAAATCTATGAGATGAAGCAACCTTGCAGTAAGCCCAATCTGGAGAACCAACAGACCGTGCTCCACCGGATCCCAACGATCCTGAACAGTATGTCCAAATAGGAAGCTCTCTGTCTCAATCCTTTCGATACCGGCTTGTCAATTTTCTCCGAAAAAATTCAAACGTTTTTGTCTGGATACCAAGTGACATGTTAGGGATACCCACTGAAGTAATGGTCTATAAATTAGGCCTGAATCCCCGTCATAGACCCGTCCGATAAATGCGTAGAAATTATTAGGTTAAGAAATTGGTGACCATCTGTAAAGAGGTAAAAATGCTTCTAGACACCGGATTCATTCAGGAGGTATAATATCTAGGTTGGCTGTCAAATGTACTCATGGTCAAGAAGAACAATGAAAATGGATGATATGTGTTGATTTCATAGACGTCAATAAGGTACGTCAAAAGACAGCTTCCCACTACACAGGATCGACCTACTTGTAAACTCGACGTCCAACTATGAACTCCAAAGTTTAATGGACGCGTACTCGAGTTACAATTAAGTAAGGATGAGCCCAAAAGATGATGAGCGTATATCATTCATGCAGATTAGGGGATATATTGTTACAGAGTCATACCCTTCGGCCTCAAGAATGGTGGTGCCAGTTATCAGTAGCTCATAAATAAAATGTTCAATGACCATATCAGAAAGAATGTGGAGATCTACATGGACGACATGCTTGTCAAAAGTAGAATAACAGACTACCACATCCAATATTTGGATGAGACCTTCAATATCCTAAGAGCGTACTAGATAAAGTTCAACCTGGTTAAGTGTACATTCGAAGTGGCGTCTGAAAAGTTCTTTGGCTACTTTGTTTCATACCGAGGGATTGAGGCAAATTCAAAGAAGATCAAGGCCACCCTCAATATAAAGTCCCCACAACCGTGAAAGAAGTCTAAAATCTAACGGGATGAATTACAGCTCTCTCTCGCTTCTTGGCCAAATTGGCTGAGAAGTATTTACCATTTTTCAAAATCTTGAGAGGGACCAAGACTAACGGTTTCTAGTGGACAAATGGCTGCGAGAAGGTCTTTCGAGGACTCAAAAAATATCTTTTGACCCCTCCTCTTTGCTTCTTCTCAACTAGGCGAAGAGTTATACTTGTATCTCATTGTATCCGACACGCCCTTGAACTCGGTGTTGATACGACAGCAGTACGACAGGCAGCAGCCTGGGTACTACGTCAGCAAAACCTTGATTGATGCAGATTCTAGGTACCCCCATGCAGAAAAGATAGTTTTGGCACTTGTATATTTCGCTTGGAAATTAAGACCCTTTTTCTAAGCACACAAAGTGGTAGTCCTGACAGATCGGCCCTTAAAAGCGATCCTGTAGAAGCCTGAGATATCAGGACAATTGGTCAAGTGGACCATTGAGTTGGGAGAGTTTGATATAAAATTTCACCCGATGCCAGCCTTAAAAGATTAGGCCTTGGCAAATTTCATCGTCGAGACAATGACCCCGGCTCTAGGTGATCTAGACCTTCGTGATACAAATGAGCCTCACAAATATGGATGCTACACGTGGATGGCTCTTTAATGAAGGATAGCTGTGGCACTGACATTGTACTGAGAACAACTGATGGGTCGGAGATAAAATATTCAATGATCCTCGGGTTTTTAGCAACTAACAATGCCGTGGAGTACGAAGTATTGCTAGCAGGATTTCGATTAGTTTAGGAATGTTTGGCCAAAAACTTGGTTATATACAGTGACTCCGAATTGGTTGTCAACCAAGTTTGCGGACATTTTGAAGTGAACTGCCCACAGCTCTTCAAGAACCTTGCAAAGGTTTGAAATTTGACTTCGGACTTTGAGAAGGTGGAAATGGTCCACATCCCTGGAGAAGAGAACGAGAAAGCCGACTTGCTGGCAAGGCCAATAGTATCAGGAGTCCCAGAGCAATACGCCCGAGGGATGCATAAAATCCTTGAGAAGCCAATCATAGAAGATCCCTAGCCAGATGTCATGTAGGTCTTGAGTGCCAACAATTGGATGACTCCCTATTTAAGGTATTTATCCGACGGGATATTACCTAAAGATGCGTATGAAGTCAAGAAGGTAAAAATCATGACAGCTTGGTATACTATCATGGATGACCAATTGTATCGGCACGGGTTCTCTGCCCGCTATCTAAGGTGCCTCACTCTCGAGAAAGCTGATTGTACCATCCAAGAGGTGTACATCGGAATATGTGAATCCCACAATGGGGGCAAAAATCTCGCTTTTAAGATAATGAGGGAGGGATACTATTTGCCAACCATGAAATTTGATGCCATGGATTTCATACGAATGTGAAAACTGCAAAGTTCACGAGAACCTAACCCGCCAGTCTCACACAGAGTTTTGAGCTCTACAATCACCTCGGCTCTTTGCTGAGTGGGGCTTGACATACTCGGACCTCTACCAATAGCGATTGGACAAAGAAAGCTTTTGATCGTCGGGATTGACTACTTTACAAAGTGGGTCGAGGCAACACCATTGGCACAAATAGCAAAGCAGAATGCAATAGAGTTCGTTCGGCAAAATATTGTGTGTAGGTTTGGAATTTTCGATTGTATTGTGACTGATAATGGGACCCAATTCACTAAAAAATAGTTCATTAAGTACTGTACCAACCTGAAGATAATGTTGGTCCATACGTCGGTTGCGTATCCGCAGAGCAACAGCCAAGTAAAGTCTCGAACCACACAATCTTACATAGGATAAAGACCAAACTAAAACATTCTGGGGATTCGTGGGTGCACAATTTGTCATTAGTCTTATGATCGAATAGGTTAATACCAAGGGGGCTAACACGAGAGACATCATTTAGCCTGTGCTATGGGGTTAAAACAACCATTCCGGTGAAAGTCGGACTCCCTAGTCTTCAGGTCAAGTGCTTCAATCCGAGCGACAATACTCAAAAGCTTTGGGAAAATCTCGAAATGCTTGAGGAAACACAAGACCTGGCAAGACTACGTACGACGGCATACCAACAGAGAGCCGTAAGATACTATAATAAAAAGGTGAAGGCGCCACGGTTTGAAGTGGAGGACTTCGTACTGAGGAGCATTGAGACTACAGGTAAAAATACCAGTTGGAATAAGTTTTTTTCAAAACGGGAAGGGTCATTCCTGATCTCAGCCATCCTTCGAAATGGAGTCTACAAGTTGCACACCCTAGAAAGAAGACTTGTTCCTCGGACGTGGAATACATCTCACCTCAAAACATACTATCAATAATGTATAGACGGCCAGGTTAGGCCAAACGCATGATTTGATGTGCTTATACCAAGTTTTGTTACTACAAAAAAAACTCCTTTTATTTATTTGTTGTTTTGCATTCGCTTGAATGTTTGCACATCATTTTATAAATCTATAAGACCTAGGCTGTCCCTAAATCAAGTGAAAAGATCCCTTTTACTTGTTTAAAAAACTTGGCAAAGTCCGAGCGGCTCATAAGAGATCGTACTCAAAAACTCGGCAATGTCCGTATGGCTCATAAGAAGTTGTATCCAAAAACTTAGCCAAGTCCAATTGGCCCATTAGAGGTTGCACTAAAAAACTCGATAAAGTCCGAGCGGTTCATAAGAAGTTGTATCTAAAAGCTCGACCAAGTCCGATCGGCCTATTTGTAGTCGAACTCAAAAACTTAGTAACGACGCCAAACAAGCTATAAGGGGTTGAATTTAAAATTTTAGGGGACTTAAAACTATAAGACTGCGGAAATCCTAGAGTTAGCATCTTCAACCATCAGTGGTCGAAAGGTTCGGATACTTAACTCGTAAAAGATAAAATTTCTTTGTGACATGTCTAAGAAAAACTTAACTCATAAGCAGTTCGAGTAAAGAAAGAAGAAGGATTTCACCAGAAAAATAAATTTTATTCATATATATATATATTGTGTATAGCAATATACAAAAAAAATAAAAATACATCAAGACTCCAAGGATCCCGACTTCTCTGAAGTTTCTGGCTGCCCAAAAAATTTAGGCTGGCTAGAAGGTCCTTATTGAGAAGGGTCGGAGGTCCCACCTCTTATAGGGAGACCAACCAGGTCAGCCCTGCATTGAGCGCTAGCATTTCTTAGGTCAAACAGACTAGTAAGAATCCTCGAGAGTAAAATCTTCATGACACGGTGGCACATCTTGATGGCATCCCAATACTTGCGTTCCAATGTCGGTCTGATATCCTCGGTCTTTAGTGAGATCCTGAGTTGCTCCTCAAATTGGAGGTTCTTGCCTCAAATGGAGACGTTTAGTTGCTCCTAATCCTTCAGCGAGTCCTCAAGGGAAGAAATTTTGCTATTGGCTTTAGTAAGCTCAAGCTTAAGACATTGGATGCGCTCATCTGAGGTCCTGAAGGCCTCCAACTCGGCACAAGTCCGGGCGACCTCGCTAATGATCATGCCAACATTGCCAATCAGCTCATGAAGCTGCAAAGGAAAAACAGTTCACTTAGGCATGAACGGAAGAGAACAAGAGCCTGTAGTAGGGTAGAGAAGTACCTTAGAGACGAGAGAGTTCTTAAATGAACTCTCCTCTCTGGGGGGCTTTGGGCTCCGCTAGCTCCATAGTAGCTATTTCGTTGGCCACAGAAACCTCAACCCTAGCCTCAGACGCAGGGGCAACTTCACCAAAATCTAAGACTGGGGGCTCAATTGCTTCAAAATGATCCTCGACCCCAATCTCCGTTTCAGCAGCGAGCGAAGTCCCTGCGACGTTCTCGACTGGGACCTCCTTAGGACCCGCTAGCTAAGTCTCCGTTGCCGTGTAAATTTGGAGTGTAAGGCAAGGGAGCTCAACAGTCTCAACAGTAGGCGACACCGTGGCCCAACTTTCCTTGGCCTCAGCAGTCGTCATCATAGTCATCATCGCTGCTTCCTCGACTTGAGTCGCCTCGTCTCCCCTTCTTGCCTGTCTCTCAACAATGTCCTCGAATGGATTACCCATTCAATTCAAGGCCTTTCCAATAAAAATATAAGGAATGTGACGGACCAGATTATTTTTCTTAAATAACCTCCGTCAATGATAACGTAAACTAAATGTCCATAATTTAATATTATGGATTCTGTAGAAATTTTGGTAGAGTTCTCCATAAAATTGGACAAAAATAAAAAATATACCCTGTTTAAATTAACCTGTACAAGCACATAACTATCCAATTTCAACATTAAGCCCTACAACACAATACACAGGACCACAATTTTACCATACCATCCATGGTTTCAATATTGGATCTAAAGAAATGTCGTCTAGGACTAAACAAAAATCGAAAGATCTAATATTATTGCAGAAGTATAACTAAATTCAAAAACCTGTGGAAGTATAATAATAACCATTCTATTACATTTTATTACAACAGACGTATCCAAATCTTCAATCCTTCGACATCTAACCAATCTCTTCAAGTAAGTCCCTCTCCTTACTCTCACTAATCAGGTGCCGGTTTAAAATTCTCATTTGGAAGTAGAAACAGTAAGAGTGAATGTACAACTCAATAAATGTAATCATACAACACTAACAATAACAGATAACAGTGAAAATAATAACTAGATGGGAAAAAAATATAATCTCAGTAACAAGGAATCATGAGAGGAAAATGGGACATCTGGGATCATCTGGTTCGCATGTTTGCACCAGTTACATTTATTTATTTTTATTACTTTCATTAATCTTTACGGACTTGGGTTAGTAAGTCGTACTAACTAACGATGTGAGAGAACGAGAAAAGTAACGTGTCTGCCACATATTCTAAGCACGACTATATTTTAGGTATGTAGCACTCGACCATCAGCTACATTTTAGGTTTACAGCACTCAACCATCGGTTAATTTTAGGCCTGTAGCACTCGGCCATCTCAATTCGTCCCATATCCCCTAGGGACCAGGGCAATCATCGTTCTTTCACAGTAATATCCTAAGGCGTACCACGAACATCACCCACTCCCACGAGTAGTCAAAATACGTGGCCAAGTATTTCTTAGTTTTATACCGTGATGGACATGGTAAGCCAAAGATTATAACCCCTATGAACCATGGTCTTAATTTCAAGATTAGTCTTAATCCTTTGAAGGAAAATCCACCATTTACCATATACATTCTTCAATTGGGAAATTACATTCTCAACACATATCTCCATCCGGGAGACGAAATTCATCATATTACACTTTGTGGATTCTCTTCCATTTACTTGCTTAATTCTCATCTTTCTGTGGGGACTTAATCCTTTTAGCAACTCAATATAAGTTCATAAGAGAGTTAGAAATTTTTTACCTCTGAGGGTCAAATATCATCTTAGAAGCCTCCGGGACACATTTTTTTACTTCCGGTACACAACTACACATTTTTTGGGGCTTATAATTTAATACAAATATTTAATCACAGTTTTCATCACAATTAAATGTAGGTAAAGCATGCAAATTTACTCTTCCTTTTTGGATGAACAGTGTCAGGCCACTTTTAGAGGGCTCAAACGCCGCGAACGGGTCGAATCTTGCGAGATTGATCATCCGGTCGATATATATGCACATTTGGGACATAGTGATTCATATTTTGAGGTCAATTCAATATAATATGAAGGTGGAAGCATGCAAATTTACACTTTATTATTAGATGAACAGTAACAGTACACATTTAATGCTTCTGGACGCCACGGACGGATCGATTCTTGTGAAATCGGACGTCCAACCAAAGTATATACATAATCAGGATGTGGTGATTCATATTTTGTGGTCAATTTAACACAATACAAGGGAAAATATGGGAATCCTAAATCTGACGTGGGGTTAGGGTTTGGCAATACCAAATCGAACGACTCGGACAACAAATTGGACAAATAACTGCATATTTATTGAACATAATTCATGAGCTATATGATTTTTACATTTTGGATGGGTATCAGAACGATAATACCCGATGGAGAATGAATAAAATCCGAAAGAGAGTAAATAGTGAGCATGAGAATACTTAGCTCGATGCGTACTACCACTATTATAACTAGCTCTCGGACGAATTCGGACTTAATGACCTCGATCTCCTCCTTTCTCTCTCTAGAAATGGTGCTCTCTCTCTCTAGAAGGGTTTGGTTGTGTGGAGAAATGAGAATCACGAAGCAGCACAGGGCTTTAAAACGGGTTGGTACTCGAGTGCGCAAAGAGCGCACAATGAGCGCAGCCAATCTGAAATCTGCACTGGCCATGGGCTTGAGCCCACGGAGGATGCGGGTCGGGCTCGCAGCAAGTCTGCAACAAGCTCAGTTCGCAATTTTACTGTTTGAGGCCCATTTTGACCATTTTAACCTAATCTTTCACATCCTTGGACCTTACTTTTGATTATATAACTTCAATAAATCATGATTATCGTAAATTAAAACCCAAAATCTTATTTAAGAATTAATATTTCCCAACTTGCAATTTTCATTTTCGATTTACCAATTCCGGTTCTTTGAGCTTTTTAATTCTATTCCGCCCGTACCTTTTGATCACAATTCACCTATGTTAACTTAATTACCTTCTAATTATTATATTCTTAACCCGAAATCTCACACCTCACAAGGAATGTCAGGTATGGGCTCATCAAGAGGTGGAAGGGTAACAGGTGGCTCTGCAGACAGATCCATGGACTCAGAAGGCTACTCGGAGGGCTCAGCAGCGACTGAAGGGCTGACGCCCTCAGCTCCTCGGACAGTCACCCCATGTGACTTCCTTTGTCTCCTCACAAGTTGCTCGATCACGGTTTCATTCTCATCGGATGAGGAGTACTCCACAATTGCAGTCAACCGCTTTGAAATTTCTGTCCGACGACTTTTCTTTATCCGCTCGGATGACTCCTCAATCCTCGAGCCTTTTTGCTTTTTCTTCAATTACTTCTTCTTCACCGGAGGAGTAGCAAGGGTGCCAGAGTCCTCAGGTTGAGGTTATCACTTGGCCTTTTGCAGGAACTGGACCTTAGCCATCTATTCTTCTTGTCCTCATTGAAGGAGCTCAGGTTGGACAACACTAAGTCCGTGAGATCCTTCGCCGCTGTCCTTTCATCAGTAGTGGGGTTCTTACGCAGCTTTGGCTCCACATTTCTCCACTCATTAGAGATGGCCCAGTGGGCGTAGAGACCAAGGAAAATGAACTTATCCTTCCACCATTTGGTGGAATCAGGATTCCCCTTACTAATAACGAGGAATTCAGAGTGAGGAGAAATGATAATTTTGTCCTACCCATGAACAAATCTCAAGATGATCTTCAGCGCCACAGCATTGAAGATTTTCTTGTGGCAACGGGTGAAGATGTAGAGAAAGACTAGATACCTGACAACATTAGGTTAGAGCCTGGCCACAGGGATCTTGAGGTTCCTCATCATCTCGTAGAACTCCAGGGTCATAGGGTATCGATGACCACCTTTAAGATGAATTTCGTAAACAGTGATGAAGCCGTCTAGAGGTGAGCACGCTCTCTCATTCGCACCAAGAACAACCATGGCCATCGAGCTCGAAATCTTATGTCTTGCTCGAATGGCTTTAAGATCCTCAAAGGAAAGAAAAGAAGCAATGTCCTTCACTCCAAGAGCGATGGCAGAGTGTAGAAAATGTAAAGAGAAGGAGAAGGCTATGAGTCATAGAAGAAAGAGCACAGAGAAATGTGAGGCGAAAGTTTGAAGGAAGAGAGCAACAGACTTCGAAAGAATGTCTTAGGACTGTAGAATAAAAAGTGAATGCATAAGAAAGCTTTTGAAATGGTTGAAAAGTTCAAAAGGCATGCCTCATAGTAACCTGGCCACTCATCAGCCTCCCATACGCTGCAGACGACAATGGTGGCCATTTTATTTTTAAAGCATCGTCAATCGCATTTATTGCACATTTAATGACTCAGTTGGCAAGAAAGTCCTTGGATGCATTTTGATCAAGTTACTGGTTTCCATAATGCCCAAGGACATTATTGGTCTCGAACACATATGGCAACGACTATCAAATAGCGGAGCCAACGAGTGTCTAGAACTCAAAATTTTCTTAGACATTTTGATCAGACCATTGACCACAAACTGTCCCCAGATTATTGGTCTTAACAAATTCCTCGGACATTTGCAAGAACAAAGGAACGTAGACCAGCGTCAGGCAACTACTGAACAGTGGGCACAAAGCAAAGGCACTGGAGATATTTCTGTGGCCAATGGACATGCAAAACGGTTAAAATTTTCAAATCTCTTAATATGAGGGGTTAGTGATGGGTACTAATACCCAAGACCCATTTGAAGGACCCGTTTTCGTGAGTGGGGCCCTTGTGCCATAGAGGGCTAGGTCCGAGTTCGTGACACAGGAGGCCCAAGTGGCCAATTCAGCCCAAGTGACATAATGGCTATAAAGACCATTAAGGCCCCGGGACTCAGGAAATAGTTCAATGACTCTGCCAAACTTGCAAAATCAGCATGTCAGAGTTGATGACTGATTCTGTCAGATTGCAAGAAGGAATAAAGGTGACATCTCAAAGAAGGTGGCAACTTTTATAGAGCACGTGCGTCCAAAAGGAATAGCTGACTTTCAGAATTAGTAGGCTCTGTAGGACGGCACAATGGGATTTACAAAGTTGGTGGCAGGCATTCCTACACACGCAAGCCTCTTGTTGGGTAGGTGAAAGCCGTCAAATATAAATATTCAGACCAAACTCCAAAGGAAAAACATGTTGTAACAGTACACGCAAGGAGAGCGTAAAAGAAGAGAAAGCAAGACGCCAATTTACTTCCCGTTCTCATTCATTCTCCTTTGTAATTTGGTTTCTTTGTAACCAAAACAACCCCAGTGAGATCATTTACGGTCCAAGAGTCTCTTGATTTTTTTCTCTTATTCAATAAAAAGTTTTTCATATAAAATATTGCGTGTTACTGCTTTCTTTCTCACTCTCTCTATCTCTCAAAACCTCATTTTCTAATCTAAGCGGATATCCATATTTCTTTCTCACTCTCCGTTCGATTCTACGCTTGACAGGTCCACGGATTCATTTAGATCCCCATCCGTGCAGTGCTCAGGATCCGGTGACGTAAAAATAATAAATAACATACTAATATCAATATATTTATCGTGTAATTTAATTTTTTATTACAATTATTATTCCTTGAAAATATTAATAATATTTTTATAAAGATACGTTTCTCAATTGCTTATAAAAGACCTACAACTATACCCTCTAAATCTAGGACCCATTTGGATTAAAAAGAAAATTAAAAGAAAACCAAGTTTCACAATATATACATATATATTGTTTAAACAAAAACTCAAATTACATACCAATATAATACCATAAAATATGATACGTATCTTTCTCTTTGATACTCGATACCTTCAGTAAAATTTGTCAAATTTATTAACAAATAAATGTAAGATACTATCAGATATAATATATAAAAAGCTGATTCTTTTAAAATTTTGTCAAATATATAATATTAATTATCAAAATGATGAAAAGTGAGAATATGCTTTGCCACGCTCTTGGTAGTTGAGCTAATATCTTTTCTGCGACCTACTCAAATTTATTTCCTCGTCAACAAACCAGGTATATATATTCGAGCTTCTGTAAAATCTTAATTTATGTCCCAGCAGCCTTTTCCATCTCTCTCTCTCTCTCTCATTGTTTGCCCCCATGCACACGCATCTAATTAACCAAATAATGTTGAAGTTATTCATGTCCTAAATCCATGGATAGGTTATCAATTGATTGATTAGCTGCCTATAGGCTTTCCAAAAACAAACCCATCGATCTCTTAATTACTAGAATTGAAGAGCAGAGCAAAAATGGCAAGCAATATAGAGATGGGCACAGAGAGATTAACAGCGGAGATGGCATTCACAGACGAAGCGTCGGCGGTCATCAAGATCAGGCGCCGGCTGCCCGATTTCCTACAGTCCGTTAAGCTCAAGTATGTCAAACTAGGCTATGGGTATTCTTGCAAATTACCCATAACTCCGCTTCTCTTCATCATCTCTGCGCCGCTCTTCATGGCCACGTTGATTCAGCTCGCCGGTCTGAAAATGGACGGGATCTCCGATATATGGACGCGCCCGACCGCTTTCATCGATACGGCCACCTGTCTGGCCGGTTTGTTCGTCTTACTCCTCGCTCTGGGCCTGTACTGGGCCAAGGGGCCCAAGCCGGTCTACTTGGTCGACTTTGCCTGCTACAAACCGGCCGACGACCGGAAGATGTCGGTAGAATCTTTCCTTAAGATGACGGAAGAGTGTGGCGGATTCGAGGAAGAAACGGTTCGGTTTCAAAAAAGAGTAGCAACCCGATCTGGTTTAGGGGACGAGACATATTTCCCTAGAGGAATAACTTCCAATCCACCAGACCTGACCATGAAACAGGCCCGGTCCGAGGCCGTGACCGTTATATTTTCCACTCTCGACGCCCTCTTCGAGAAAACCGGAGTGAAACCGGAGGAAATCGACATTCTTATAGTTAACTGCAGCTTATTCAGTCCAACGCCTTCGCTCTCTTCCATGATCGTCAACCACTACAAGCTGAAGTCGGCAATTAAGAGCTTCAACCTCGGAGGCATGGGCTGCAGCGCCGGGCTGATATCCATAGACATGGCCAAAGGCCTATTACGGGCCAACCCGAAATCGTACGCACTTGTCTTCAGCACCGAGAACATCACGCTCAATTGGTACTTCGGCAACGACCGGTCCATGCTCCTCTGCAACTGCCTCTTTCGAATGGGCGGGGCCGCGGTCCTGTTGTCCAACAAGGCGCGAGACAGGTCGCGGTCCAAGTATGAGCTGGTGCACACGGTCCGGACCCACAAGGGTTCCGACGACAAGAGCTATAACTGCGTGTATCAGCGGGAGGACGACGAAAAGATCGTGGGAGTGTCGTTGGCCCGTGAGCTGATGGCTGTAGCAGGAGACGCGCTGAAGACGAACATAACGACGTTGGGGCCGCTAGTGCTTCCGTTTGCAGAGCAGTTCAGATTCTTCGTTAGCTTGGTGAAGAGGAAGCTTCTGAAGGCGAGGGTGAAGCCGTACATCCCGGATTTCAAATGCGCGTTCGATCACTTCTGTATACACGCCGGAGGTAGGGGGGTTTTGGACGAGTTGCAGAAGAACCTGCGACTCGGTGAGTGGCATATGGAACCGTCGAGGATGACTCTGCACCGATTCGGGAACACGTCGAGCAGCTCGTTATGGTACGAGCTGGCGTATACGGAGGTGAAGGGGAGGGTGAAGAGAGGGGATAGGGTGTGGCAGATTGCGTTCGGTTCCGGGTTTAAGTGCAACAGCGCCGTTTGGAGGGCGCTGAGAGCTGTCCGAGTTGGTGGCGCGTGTGAGACCAACCCCTGGGTCGACTCGGTTGACAAGTACCCGGTCAAGATATCTATGCCACTTTAGAAATTGTTTCCCGGATTCGCCCTCAAAATTGTTTAAGATTAATTTTTCCACGTTGGTTATTGGAAAATGCCACGTGGAAACTAAAAAAAGAACGAAGAATTCGTTCGCTAGCAGTGGATCCCAAGTCGGGAGGTTTTTTTTTTTTTTTTTTAAATTAGCTAAGCTGGTAAAAAATAATAAATATATAATACTATGTAATTTGAAATTCCCAACCAATTGTAAGAATAAATGGAATTAATGTATTATCAACAATTAATTGATAATATTTTTTTGTAAGAGCATTTTTTTCAATTATAAGGAGTATTATTTTTGCTCCTTCCTTTATCTTTTGTTATTTAATTTTATTTTATTTTACTATTCACAAAAAAGAAGGTACAGTGAAATATGGAATTAAGAAAGTTTTATCACTTAAAAATATAGAAAAAAATTATTCTTTAAATTTAAATAATTTATTTTTAAATAAATAGTTAAAAATTTATAATATTTTTTTAAAAAAATAATTTAAATTAATTATTAAATTATAATTATTATTTGAGAATATATATAATGAGGACGTTAATAACAGACTAGCCTATGAAGGAGGAAACGACACAAATCCACAGTGGTCGATTTTTGTCTGGACGGTCTACGTTACCGTCGATCTGATGAAAAGCAAGTAAGCCAACAGAGGCTCAACATCGTGACAGCCTATTTGAGCCCAAAAATGTTAACGTTTTCGTTGACCAAAAAAGCGGCCAATAGACCGATTGAGGTTTAAGACGTACGCGGCCCAAGCTTAGATTGATCCACATGTCTGTCATCAAGTTACAACGATCATTTGTCTTAATTTTTCGCATCTCCAATTAAAACAATCTTCACTGTAACGGTTCACATCAAAATCAAAACACATCATGAGAGGAAGACACCAGAATCTACGTACGGTCTATTAGAAATCCTAATGGTTATAAAACGCAAAACGAAGGAGATTAGCCTCTTTAACCGTTACAATCAGAAAGACGCTCACGTTTATATAGAAAATGCAATGATTTCTAATAGAATGCAGATATCAAACCCCTCTACATAAGGAAAGCATCTAGTGGCAATGATTATAAAAGACTATGGGAGCTAACGCTTTCAAGGACGCCTTCTTTTGTCCATAAAAGCTTTCAAACAATTACAAAATTCTAAGAAACTCTCCTACTCTATCGAGCATCCTATGCTTACTCTCTATCTATTACTAGTTCCCAACGAACTCAGTGCTTAGAGAAATTGCTCTTCACAAGCAACTATAAAAGCTATTCATCCTACGAGTGCACTTCTATTTACAAACACACTCCTTACATCTATTTATGTATCCCTTGTATTCATTTTTTAATTTCAGAAGGCCGATTACTAACTTGAATGTTGGAGTGCTTTTGGTAGGATTAAATTTTACCGCTATTTGACATCCTATTTGAAATTGTGGTATGCAGGACCCAAAATTTAGTGAATGGAGACCGAAATTTGATGGACTATTTGATCGAAATTTATTTAGGTTTGGATTCAGGATATATTAATATGGTTTAAATAGAAAAAAATATACTATTTTATTTTTTAAGCCACGGAGATGTGAAATGTGTGTTATTACGTGTTTAGTTGTCGGCCTAATTCTCCTTGGAGGTAAAGAAAGAATCTTTTGGCACCTAGAAAGAATGCTCCTGCGACAGCCGCCGTGGATTGACGGCAAAAATAGCCAATTTCTCATCCTTCATAAATTATCACTATTGCATTAATTCAACATTTATGTGTGCTAGATATTGGTTAATTTTTTTCTTATCATAATAATAAATACTAAAAATAATGTTCATATTCTTATATATTTACTGTTATTTTCTATCTATTTAATTTAACATACCTGCATGATTTTATTGTTTTATATTTTAGGGTTAAACAAAAAATGACTGATAAAGTGGATTAAGGATTAAAATGTGATGGGGACGGCAAAGATTGGCTAACCCAATACGAAAGCCCATGGACTAGCGGTGAACCCTAAGGGTATCTGCCCACGGGTCCAGGGGACCGATTAACGTTTCTATTGATCGGAACACCATCCAGTCGACTAGACAACCCAAGTTGACATTGGCCCAATCAAGATGGCCCACAATTTTCTTCCCATGTGTTAAAAATTGCTTGTCTTAACTAACCCGACACCCCGAATATTACCTCAAATCACGATTTCTCCAAAAATGGCAACACTAACTTGGCAATTTTCTCCTACTAGCAAATTTGCATAAAAGCTGATGGTTAACCTTGATACCCAAGTAAGGCTGAGTTGGCCCAAATGTTATAAATACCTTTGAGACGAACTCTAAAGAACACGTTCAGACACACACATATGCATATGCTCATACTTAGACTCTCATTTAAGCGCCAACAAAAGACAACTCTCTACTCACAAAGCCTCTCAAGAATTCCTTTATAATTCTTACTCCATCAATATTAAGGTCGCTCCTTGCCGAGTGTAACCTCGCGTCAAAGTCGCTCCACGTCGAACGTAACTTTCGAGTTAAACTCAAACCCCACTCTTATGCATCATTACGCATATTTCTCATCCCCATATCTTTCCATCTCTTTGAGAAAAATTATTGATTTGAGTGTTGGAAGATAAATCAGAGAATGAATCCCGCCAATCCTCTAACCACTTATTCATTTATTGTATTGTATAAAATTTAAATTATTAAAGATAGAGATTAGACCTACCCGAGTTTGACCTAGTCGAGGAAGACCAGTAAACTCTTAATCCGTACAATAATCCGAATCCAGGATGTATTAAAAAAAATTAAGAAAAATATCCAAATAAAGAAAATAATAGATATTTTTTTCAATAAAATAGAACATATAAGGAAGGAAAATTAAACATTTGAATAAGGTAGGCAATGGATGTCACAAACAAATCCTAAAACCACTCTTAACTAAAGAGGAATACAGCCGGCCTTGAAGATGACAATAAAGTTTAGGGTTAGTCTGATGAGATTGAATTTTAGGCTTAGGTGTAGGATATATTTGATTAAAATTGACTCGGGTATAGTTAAAAATTAATGAACGTTAGAGCTGAGAAAGATTGGAGACAGTCTGGTTATCCGAACAAAAAATTATAACTCTATCCATTCTTATTTCAAACTAAGTTGATTCGAATTGGTTTATAGATATTTTTAATATTTATAATTATTTTTAGTTTAAATTTTGTATTTACATAACACTACTTTAAAATCTAGAATATTTTAAAATTATATTATCTTGATTGGGCTATAATTCAATAAATTTTTTAAATTTAATATTTATTTGAAGGTGATGTGTCCCTGATTTTCGGGTTGTACGGATTAGGGAGTCTTTCATTATTCAGTTGTGGGTTAAAATGGAGCGGGTCAGGTCTCCGTTACTATTAATTTGGAACCTGCACACCACAAACTATAAAAAGGAGGTTAGAAGACGACAAAAATTGCTCTCACTGTAGATATTCAAATTAGAAATTTTTCTTAGAGAATAGAAAAATACTAGGAGGATGCGAAAAATATACAGATGCATATAGCGGTAGATAGAGTGTTTGGATGCACCAACTAATGGGTGGCTTAAAGGTGCACCCGATAAAGGGCGGCTTAGAAGAGCGCCCGCATAGAGACTACTTAGAAATGCGTCCAATAGAAGGGCGACTTAGAGGTGCACCTGTATAAGGGTGGGTTAGAGGTGCACCCATAGAAGGGTGGGTTAGAGGTACGCCTGACAGAGGGGAGGCTTAAAAGTGTGCCCGTAGAGGGGCGGTTTAAAGGTGCTCCCACAAAAGGGCGATTTAGCGGTGTGTCAGGTAGAGATGCGGCTTAGAGGTGCTCCCGCAAAGGGTTGCTTAGAGGTTCACTCGCAGAGGGACGGTTTAAAGGTGTGTCCGTAGAGGGTTGGTTTAGAGGTGCCCTAGCAAAGAGACGGCTTAAAAGTGCGCTAAAAAAGGAACGGAGAGCTCTTGGCTCCAGGACAGAATGCTCCTTGCTCCAAAATGAAGGGCTTCTGACTTCACGATGGACGGCTCATGGTTTCGGGACTAAGTGCTCTTGACTCTGAGACGGAGTATTCTCGACTCCAAAATGGAGGGCTCCTAATTCCGGGGCAGATGACTTATGGCTTTGGAACGAAGTGCTCCTGGCTCTAGGACGGAGGGCTCTTAATTTCAGGACGGAGGGCTTTTTGCTTTGGGACGAAGAGCTCCCAAGACGGAGGGTTCCTGAGACAAAGAGCTCCCGAGACGGAGGACTCTTGGGACGAAGGACTATTGGCTTCCTTGGCTCCTAGACGGAGGGTTCCTGGCTTAGGTACGGAGGGCTCGTAACTCCCGAATGGAGTACTTCTGACTCTGGGACGAAGAACTCTTAGCTCCCAAACGGATGCTAACATCTCAATGGATGATAAGCCTCCTGAAAGGAGGGCAAATCCTGGTTGGAGGGCAAACCCTCTTCCTATGAATGCTGAGCCAGTTGGAGCTTTTTGAAGTTTGTCCTTCCAAGCTTGAGGAGGCCTAATTTTATAGTGTGATCCACAAATGCACCCATTTTGCCTAGGCAATGTGGGATATTTTACTTTAACAAAATTTTGTTAGGTTGGAACTCGATCGTGGGCCTATTATCGGGCCTGACCCCTTAGACCCATGATTGTTTGATCAATCAAAAAGAAAACTATGTTTATAAAAAAATTTTAATTTGAATCAGTTTAGGCAGGATTGAACTGATCACTTTAACCCGTGACTGTGTCTAATAAAAAAATTACTCCAACGTAACTTTTTGTTATATTCATTCATAATATTGATATATTTATCGAACCATATAAAATTTTTATTGGATCATACTAGGTCTGTCGGATAACTCAATCTTAATCAAGTTTAGTGTAGGCTTTTGTAGTTTAATAATGTTTATTATTCTTTATTAGTTAGTTGCAAATCTTAAAATTTACAAATTTATTTTATCAAAGTTTTTATTTTATCAGTGTAATAATACCATCTTCAATGTAATTCGAAGAGCTTGTTCAGTTATCCACCAAGGGAAGTTTTATTTTCACTGGAATTCGTTAATTTTATATGATTTAAAATTGTGTTATTTTTAATATTGTACTATTGCTTATTGTATTCACATATTCTCATTGTTCATTTGATTTAATAATCTACTTTGAAATATATATATATATTATCATTAAGTTATTATTTTCTATAATTTATTTTTGTGCCAAGCATGGTTTCCTTTGCTTTTAGCAATTTACTTTTAGCTTCTTATAAATCTGTTTAGTTTTAATATCAGTAATTTTATTTGGATTTTAAAGTTGTGATGTTTATAATTTTTTTTCATATTTTAATTTTAGGTATCCTTTTATTGTTTTTATTCATTCATTTATTTATTTGATGGGGACGTCAATAGTTGGCCGACTTGAAAGGGGTAAGTAGCCCAAAATTCATAGTGGCAGATTTATCCCTGAGATGGTCAATACTACAGTTGACTGGAAGAGCATCCCAAATAGGGCTGGCGCGGTCCAAAATAAATACGGCCTAGATCAAAATCGGCACACGTGCATCTATTATAATTTTTCGCATCTCTAAGAATGGCAATTTTTTCTATAACGAAAATCTTTCAAAATTTGAGCACATCTCGAAGGAAATGCTCACAAATGAACGTACGATTTTCAAAGGAAGTCTCAACAGTCACTGCGCATGGTATCTCCACAAAATGAAGGGAATCCTCCTTCCTAACTATTACAATCCAGAAAGGCGCCCGTACTCATACTGAGAAAGACAACAATCTCCACAAAGGGTGGGCATTCTGCCTCATCAATTTATGAAGGCAACGAATACCCACGGTTATAAAAGGCCATGGAGTCTCACTCCATAGGCACGCTTTCTTACAAAGTCAAAATAAAAGTATCGCAACACTCTACTTTATCTCTCTATTACTAGTTCCCAATAAACTCAGTATTTAGAAATACTGTTCTCTATGAGCATCCATGACCAAAGCCACACTGCATGAGTGCACCTCCGACCATTATTCTCAAATCTCGCACCCAATATTCATCTTTGCATTCTCTATATTTATCTTTTTATTCTCAAAAAGTCGTTTACTGATTTAAGCGTCGAAATATTTATGATGAGATAATCTCGTACTATCACTTGACCTCTCGTTTGTAGTTGTGGTGTGTAGAGTCTCAGGAGCGAAGGACAGTGATCAGAATCCGAAGAGTCAATTTAACTCTTATTATTCATATGTACTACTAAGATCATATAAAAATAGTTAGTCTAACAAATATCTTGTTAACCAAATAATATTTATGTGAAACAGCTCATCTTTATTGATAAATTTCTCCCATAAAAAAGATAAAAAATCATTGCATTAGATCTAGCTATACCTAAATGTGGAGGCAAGCCCAATTAATAAACCTAATAAAGACAAAAAGAACCGGCCCACAAATGGATCAAATGCGGGTTCGATTAAGACAAAAGCCCAATAACATGAGTCAAAATTCTAATTACCATTAAAATGAAGGAAATAGATCATGATAAACGGCTGCCACGAAGAGTGTAATTAGTCACAGTTCAGTCACCAAAACTAAAAGCAGATGACACAATTATTGGCTGAAACGGTTGACAATCGACTTCCTACTCGGTTTGAAAGAGACAACCGCCTAGCTAAGGAATCGCCTTCAAGGAGCCATCTCTGGGGAGTGCTTTAAATAGTGATCCCATCATTCCGAAAGGAGGGAGGAGAAAAAATACAAAGAAAAAAAGAGATATAGGGATTGATTCCCCATAAATGAACCTCAAAGCCAAATCTTCTACTCTCTTTCTTGCTTGCCAACACTCATACCCTATCTTCGATTCACCATTTATAATTTCAACGACCGGGTCTAAAAGATTAATTTGAGTATTGAAATATTTTTTTAACAAGTAGGTCTTGTATTATTCAAAGTTCTTATTCTTATTTGAAATGAATAAGATTGGTTTAAATAGTTTAAAATTTTAACCAAATTTTCGTGGATTAAATTCATATTTAAGGTATGCATTGCGTTAGTCTTAATTGATTTTATAAGACTAGGCTATCATAATGCCTAATATAGGTGATGGTTGGCCAGACTTTTGAAAGATGTTTAGAAGGGAGCCTACTTTAAGACGAGGGCTTAAGAAGGGCAAGCATCATGCATGGACATATCTGGAAGGTAGGATCTGACTATTTTCTCATTCATTAATGAGTTTTAGTAAAAAATTATTTAAAATTGGCTCGAGCTTGATTTGGAAAATGACAACCTGGCTTGCATTTCTTTTGCATCAAAGCTTAGTTCTTTTATTAATAAGTGACCTGGGCTTGAACAAAATTTAGGTTTGGTACTTTTTTTATAACTGAGTCAAGTCTAGTTAAGTTGCACAAAACCAAAGTTAATAGTCAATATGAACTTATAAACGAGCCAATCGTAAACCTTTTTAGTGAAAAAAAATAGCAAGTTTTTAAATAAATTCAGTATAAGAATACACAAATGAGTTGGTTTGAGTCTTTCAGACACAGCTGTTTTTAATAGATAGATAATTATGTTATTAAATCCTAAACGATTCTATTAATTAATCAATAAACTAGTTATTAACGAGCCAATAAAAGAGATGATTCATGAACTTATAAATGAGCTTAATCGAGTAGTGATAGCAGTTTGGGATTTTCGATTCCTACCCCTGAGGCTTTGGCGTGATCAGCACTCTAGATCCATTAGGGTAGCGAAGAAATCCAAAAGAAAGCGGCTGGAACGGCTAGCAATGAACATATTTGCTTCAAATGTGTGATTTATTAGCATCCAATCAGACAATGAAGAACATCCCTGTATGGTGTGAGGCTCTCCACTAAATGCTGAGAGTTCTCCATTGGAGTAGATTGCGTCGGACTACCACCACGAACACACAGTAAAAGGAAAAAAGAATGAGGAAAAAGAATAGAATACAATGATTTTATGTAAAAAATCATTTTCAAATTAGAAAAAAATTACGGGATACTTAGTCCACACACAAGATTCACTATATGAGATTAGTTACAAAAACCGCACGACTACTCAAGCCATTGGGATGAAAAAATGAAGAATAGAGTACGAAAATATAAAGATCTCCACATTTTGTTTTTCACTTACTACTCTATTACTTTTTCACTATCTTTCTCTCCTTTTTTTGTTCACCTACATCTTGTATCTTTTCCATACACACCTTTATATGTTCCAATATACAAATATATATGTTGAGCAACCACGTACTTAGTAGGGTGGTTACAACAAGCCTTTTCCCACAACAACTGTGCATGCTTCTGCAACAAATGGCACATGCTTCTTCTGCAGTTTGACCTGCCATCATTCTCCCAATAACAATTATCAAATCTGAAAAGTCAACGGCCTATAATTGTAGAAGACAGCTATTCTGTAAATATGTCGTCGGACAGTCAATGCTCTCGTTGACTGGACTGTACTTTTAGCTAGTCAACTCCCGTTGATCGGCTGGGCGTCCACTTGAAACCATTCCTGAAGAAGCTTGAATCTGCCTTCATCAGAGTCCTTATCCCTTCTCAATGTCCTCAATCTTTGTCTTGCTCACAAGTCCTTGAGCCTCAATTTCAATCCTCGGACCAGATCATCTTTATACGAGAATGACCCCAACAAACTTTCCCTTACGACTGTGGGGAGTTAGAATCCATTAGCTCAGCTAAAATTATAACAAACTTCAGTCTTCCCTGTCAGCAAGAATTTAATAATCATGTCCGCACCATGTTTATCTGTTTCGACCTTTTTCAGTGACAGCAACCCTTCTTCAATAACATTTCTTACCCAATGATATCGAATATCAATGTACTTTGATCTTGAGTGAAATGAGGAGTTCTTGTAGAGATATATGGTATTCTGACTACCACAAAATATCACATACTTTCCCTAGCTGAAACTTAATTCTTGAATGAATTTCTTCATCCACAACATCTCCTTACAAGCTTCTATTACTACTATGCCCTCGGCCTCAGTAGTAGAAAGAGTAACACACTTCTGCAACTTAGATTGTTAGGAGACTACTCCTTCGATAAACTTGACCAAATACCTTGAAGTGGATTTTTGGGAGTCAATGTCTCCGGCCATATCAGTATCTGAGTATCCAACCAACTGAAACTTATCACTTCCAAGACACAGACATATTTTTGAAGTTTCTTGAATATATCTCATTATCCATTTGACCGTAAACCAATACTCCCTTCCTGGGTTTGAAAGAAAACGACTGACAGTGCTAACCGCATGAGCAATATCAAGCCTCGTGTATACCATAGCGTACATCAAACTTCTTACAGTTGAAAAGTAGGGTATGCTTCTGATAGTAGTTCTCTCATCATCCATGGTCGGACATTGCTTACTGCTTAGCCTGTGGTGGCTTGTTAGTGGAGTGCTCATTGGTTTAGATTTATCCATATTAAAACATTGGAGAACCTTCTCAATGTAACTTTTTTGGGACAGCTATAGTCTTCCTACCTCTTGGTTGCAAATTATTCTAACGCCAAGAATTTATTTCGCCAATCCCAGGTCCTTCATAACAAATGACTACCCAAGTTGCTACTTCAACTCTTTTATCCGAGCACTATTACGTTCAACGATTAACATGTCATCCACGTAAAAGAGAAGGATGACAAAGTCGTCCTCGAAAAATCTTTGTGTAAATATACAGTGGTTACAAGTAGCCTTTCGGTACCATTGACCAACCATGACAAATTCAAATTTCTTGTACAACTGTCTTAGAGCCTATTGTAGTCTATATAGGCTCTTCTTTAGATAACATACAAGCCGTTCGTTTCACTTAACCTTGAGACCTTCTACCTGTTCCATGTAAATTTTTTCTTGAAAATTACCAAAAAGAAAAGCCGTTCGGATATCTAGCTGTTCCTACCTCCAAGTTCGAATAGGAGCCAAATCGAGCACCACCCTTATTAAGGATATTTTTACAATTCGGGCAAATATTTTATTGAAATCAACCCCTTTCCTTTGATTGAATCCTTTTACCACCAGCCTAATCTTGTACCTTGGTTGCGTGATATTTTCATCAGTTTTTAAACGGAAGACCCATTTATTTTTTTAGAACTCTCTTCCCTTTAGACAGTTCAGCCAAATCAAATATGTGATTTTCACGGAAAGAGCTTATTTCATCTTCCATGACTTTCAACCATTTTTCCTTATTGTCATCCTTCATGACATGTTCAAAAGTTTCAGATTCTCCGAGATCTATGGGTAGAACATACTCATTAGATGATAGGCAGACAGACGATCGTCTATTCCTCAAGGGTTGTCGGACAGGAATCTCCTCGATCGATTGAGGAGCGACTTCGTTCTGGTCTTCATCAAGCACCATAACTGCCTCATTATTGTCCTTGGCCACTCCTTGGCCATTGTCCTCGTACTGTAAAGGTACTCAACGGAAAACATCAACATTCACCTTATCCGCCCAACCAGCATTAGTTTTATTCTTCTTACCAATATCCTCAATAGTTTTATCTTCTATAAATGTTACATTCCTTGACCGGACAAACTTTTTCTCGGTTAAGTCATAGAACATATATCCTAATTCATCTTTCCCGTCACACAAAAAGATACACTGTATTGTTCACAAGTCCTCATACCTCAATTTTAGTCATCAAATCAAGTCACCTTTACACGGGTGTGACTCCAACATTCTCCACTCAGTTTGGCAATCACATACGAAGGCTGTCTCCCAGCAAGAACAGGCAAACGAGTATGGCAGAAACACCTAATCTTGGTTTATTCTTGCTTCCTTTTCCGGATTTTAGTTACGATTAATTTAGCATTTTTTTTAAAGTTGTGCTCTTCTATTTATTGCTGAACTTAGCATTCATGGTCTAGGTCACAATGTTGGACAAGAACATGAATGAATGGATCCAACTTGGGAGTTTCATTAAGGAAAAAAATATATGGTAGTGCTAAATAATATAGGATTTAAGATTGGGAATGGGTGTAGAGTATTTAACTGATATTTTATGCATATTTGAAATGAGGATACATCTTGGAATAAGGACGACTTGAGGAAGGAGTCTAATATTATAAAATATGAATCCCAAAAGGATTACTATAATAATATTTAATTTAATTAAATTGATAATTTTTTAAAATTAATTAGAATTTTAAGTCAAAAATTATGTAGCGGATCGAAGTAAGTTATGCTAAGTAGCATTTGAAGCACACTTGACCGACATATGAATGTGTTTTAGGTAAAATATTTGCTCCTAATGTATGCTCGATTGGCACACGTTCATGTTTACGTTAGAAAGTTGGTGCCGATGCACATTTAAGTGGCACTCATGCACTATATAAATTTCGTCTCAGTGTTTGATCCAAGCCTGATCATCACACATGCACCAGCTTTTTGATAAATAGACCACATGGCCAATTTTAGCTTATTCGTAGCTGATATTTGTAAGAGGAGAGAGAAAGAAAAGAGGAAAGCAAGATAAGAAGAGGGAGAATGAAGGAAAATATAAAATTAAAGAGAAATTAAATAATCTTTTAATAAAATTAAGTGAATGCAATTGTATCCAACTCATTTATTCAATTATTGCTAATCTTTTTTTATAATTTTTGAGTATTTTTTATTTTAAATATTTATATATTAATTATTTTTATATTTAAATTATTTTAAATTTTATATGTATATAATATTACTTTCATTTAATAAAATTTTATAAATTACATGTCTTTAATTCATACTAATAAAGTTAAAATACTAATTTTTTGTATAAATATTCTTATATATTATTAAATTTTACGCACATACTTCTGCGTGTTAATAATTCCTAGCATTTATTTTTGCATATTTTTTAATTGTAAGAAAATGATAAAATCATATAAATTATATTGATTTCTTCCAAACTTATGCATAATAGCTTCTATATGTTTTTAAATTATATAAGAAGTTAATACGTGTCAATAATTCTTATTTCATTGCTTAGCATGTCAAATATTTCAAGGTAAAAATAATGAACACTCTATTTTAGTTTTGATAAAATAAATTAGTTTTTCTAGTATAAGAAAATCAGCATATATTTATATTTGTATAAAGATTTTAAATTTGACTAAGATAAGGATTATTATAGATAATTGATAAAATATATTCAGATATATCATAATATATGATTAATAAAACTATAGTTGAATCTAACATTTATAGATTAGAAAAATATTATTCAACCTTAACTATAGAAAATAATATACAATCAACCTCTCTACGGAGTTATGAATGATGTCGTATGACCTTTAATTATATAAAAATAATCATAATCTAAATTTTGATATTTTTCCTTTATTAATTAGATAATCATCAATATTTGGTCATTTGCATATTAATATGAGTTTTGTATATTTATGTTTATATGTATTTATCCAATTTTGACATAATTAATATATTTGTACTATTTTTGGCATAATTTGATCATTAATGTAGGATTTTTGCATGCTTTATTGAAAACTAATGTCATTGATATTTCAAATTTAGATCATGAAATTATTTTTATAATGTTTCGTTACATATATATATATATTCAATTATAAAACCATATATACTTTACTTAGTATTAGAATCATTCTTATCATTATTTTTGCTGACCTTTCAAATCAGAGGACTTGGTAACATTGCAGAGAGTTCAGGATCATGAGAAAACTTCAGAAATTAGTTTTAAAATATTTTAAATTGTATGTAATATTTTGGATTAGGATTTGATATTTTTTGTTTTTTGATTAATGTCAGTAAATGGCCTTTGGAATATGTGCTTGTTGGGTTCCAATACCCGGGGTCCCTGAAAGAATGGGCAATGGGACGAGTACTTGACCCGAGAAGCCCAAGCTGTCAGTTTGTCCAAGACCTCATAAGGTGTAAGAAGCCCGAGGACATTCCGCAATGAGCACAAAAGCCTTTAGCGAGTTAGCAAGACAGTTAACGACCGAGAACTCTCTCATTCCGTCCGAGAACAAGCGCGATATGGTATCTAGTACGCGGACTCATCCAAAGGCTGATAAGGCCAGTAAGGGACGAGGACTCTCCCTGATGTCCGAGAATGCCAGCTCAGCTTCACGGTTATCAAGGGACACACAATCCATGCGTCACGTCACCGCCGTAATCAGTAACAAATCCCAGAACATGCCTTGTCACTTCAAGACTGACATTCCTGACAAGGTATGGCCAATTAGCGGCGTTGACAGCTAGCTTCCTGCACACGCCAGCATGCCTGACACAGCATTGTCGTGTCAGTAGAGTAGGTGGTCAGCCAACCAACAGCCACGAGGACATTTTTAACAACTAGGTTTCCCTATAAATACCCACTTAGAGCACCCAAGAAAGGGATCCTGGCTGGCAAGTAAAGAGGACCTTTCTGGAGGCAAGTTCCTCCCTCCTCTCCAACAAAAAAAAGCCAAGAAAGGCCAGCGAGTGAAAGAAAGGGAAGAAATCTCCAAAAGCTTGTACTTTGTATGAATCTTACACATAGTGAAGCATTTAAAAAGGGCCCAGGGCCTCGTGGTTTTTTCCTCTTCATTTTAAGGGGAGGTTTTCCACGTAAAAATCTGGTCTCAATCTCTCTCTCTCTAACTCCAAACTTCAAACACTTGTGTTGCTCCGGACCCCCGAAAACCGGTACGCAACATTGGCGCCGTCTGTGGGAAGAGGACTAAAAGTCAGCTTCTCACCCTCCCAGACAACACCAGACCACACTTTAACAATTTTTACACAACATCCAAAAGATGATGAGCAGGCGAGACAGCACGTCCGCCCGAGAGGACGAGCACTTCGACAGGTGTCTCTCGTCAGGTAATATGAGGAGTGGCGGTCCCAACATGCGAAAGCTAGAACAAAAGGTGGATAACCTTTCAAGAACCGTCCATACCCTACGCGAGAGGGTATACGAGCAGTCCAGAGGAAGACACCCTGAAAGCTCGTTTCCACCAGTGCCTCAGGAGCGACAGACCGCCTGAGTTCCTTGTGAGTTGAGGAATTACCTCAACAAGAAGAAATCTATGAGCCAGGCCCCGTCAAGGAGGGGGCTCAAGAGGCTCTGGAAGACCGTCTTTGGACCCAAGGCCGGTGAAGCAACTCAGCCGGCAGAACCAGAAGACTCATTGCTCCCGAGGACAGGGGAAGGAAGGAGAAGGGCGAGCGCCCACCAGAAGACCCAACGACCGTCAAGACACGATAAGCCCGAGCGGATGGTCCTCGGGAAGAAAACACTCGTGCCCATTGGCCTTCACCGACTCCTTCACCCACATCCCGAGGCGGATCGGGGGAAAGGATTCTGAGATGGCCCAAGGCCCCGAAGAACCTGAGGGAGGCGACCGGTGGGAATATCACATTACCATTGCTTTGCCATGGCCACGACACTCAGGGACCAGGTAAAGCTTCAAGCGAGAGATCAAAGCGCTAGTGGCGGAAGGCTATCTTGGCGATTCTGTCCACACACAGGGCATGGCCCCGGAGCGTGAGGCACAACCGGTCACGCCACTCCCAGGGGCAAGGCTAGGATGGGCTTCGAACACGCCTGACTCGCTCTTAGCAACGCCGGTGCTGGCAAGACTAGTACTGAACATAATTGTCAAAAAACCCAAGGGAGCAGCAAAAGGACCACCAGGATTGGAGCTTATGGACTAATGTAACGTGAGGAATTCAAGAAGGCCTTAAAGGCTAGACGGTGTAACACGTACCCATCAATAAAAACGTCCATTCGTTGCGTCTATCGAGAACTACTCTAAGACTCCCTCATCAACGACGAATTCAGAAACTCGGTTCCGTCCGAGCGGCCCAAGAGGTCGAATTTAATGAAACTCGGTTCCGTCCGAGCGGCCCAAGAGGTCGAAATCAAAAACTCGGTTCCGTCCGAGCGGCCCAAGAGGTCGAATTAAAAAACTCGGTTCCGTCCGAGCGGCCCAAAAGGTCGAAATCAAAAAAACTTGGTTCCGTCTGAGCGGCCCAAGAGGTCGAAATCAAAAAACTCGGTTTCGTTCGAACGACCCACGAGGTCGAATTCAAGAACTCGGTTCCGTCCCAGCAATCCTAAGGGCCAAAGCCTCAACGAGCATGACGAAAGTAGAAGAAGGTAGCACAACGAGAAATCGTCTAAGACTTCAGTATTATTCCATCAAACAACGCATGTACATCATGTAAAAAAAATACATATGAACATCCTAAGACGCTGGGGGCTGGCTCCCTGAGAATTCCGCCTGTTGAGGCTGATCTTCGTGAAGCACAGGGGGCTCCGCCGGATCCGAAGGCCCTGACGGCCCTGGAGAAAGAGGATCACGGGACGGCCCTGGCTGAGAGGAGCTAGGGAAAGGCCTCCCGAAAATCCCGTATAAATCTTCCGCGGTTAAAGCATTGGTATTCCGGGGATCAAGCACAGCAGCAGGGAACCGCGAATGAATAAGTCGAATTACTCGGCGGCACATGTGAATGCGGTCCCAGTACCTGCTCTACAATAAAGGCCCAAGGTCCGCGGGTGATATGGACGCCCTAAGCCTCTCGTCCTGACGGCACAACTTGTCCTGGAGCACCAACTGCTGAGCCCGCTGAAACTTCACAGTTTCCTCCAACGAGGCTATCTTTCTTCTAGCCTCAGTTAGCTCCATCTCTGCCCTTAGGGCCGCCTCACCAGCAGTCTTCAGGGCCTCCATTTGGGAGAAACCCTGGGCAACCCCTCCAATTATCACGTCAATCTTGCCAGCTACATCTCGGAGCTGCATCAAAGAGCAAAAATCACTAGAACAGGGAGGGAAAAAGCAAAAGGCCAGGACACTCAGAGAACAATGAAAGTATCTGGGAAATAAGGAGGTTGCCACTTACGATGGCCTCCCCACTGGTCTCGAGTGGTTGGGCCTCGCAGGCGGGCGCCACAGAAACCTCAACCTCAGCCTCAGATAAGGGAACATTAACGTGATGAGTGACGCCCGAGGACTCGACAGCTATAAAAGGATGCTCAGGAGGAACAGAGGACGTCAGATCATCCACAAACTCCTCAACCTCCACTGCCTCTCGGACTGTTTCAGCCGTCGTTTCCCTCTTTGCGCCCACAGAAGAGCTCAAGCCTGCCATGTCCTCGGAGGGCAAATCCACAGGAACAACAGGAATGGAATCATCACAAAGGGGTTGGACGCCCGAGACCTCCGTAGACGGGAGAATTGTCCCTGAGGACCCAGCAGGAGGAAAAGATGAGGACGCCAGGGCAAGACCTTCCATCCCTGAGGACTCTGGCAGAGTAACAGTCCTCGCCCTCTTAGAAAGAGGGGCAATCACGTCATCAACAATAACGTCAAAAACATCATCGTCGTCATCAGAAGGAGGATACTCGACGAAGGTGGCTGGGCGCTTTAGGCTCTCGGCCGTAGCGCTCCTTTCTGGGAGACCGGCCGGACTTCCTATCCTCAAAGGCCGCGTACTCCCCCTCGATCTCTTTTTCTTGGACTTCTCGGACGGAGCTGCGGCAGAGGCCTCGACCTGGGATTCCCACTTGGCCTCTTGAAATTTCTCGGGTGACAACCAAATGTTGTGTTTATCTAGATGGAAGCCCCCAAGGTTGGCAAGCACCAAGTCCGTGAACTCCTTCGCAATTTCCTTCTCCTCCAACGAAGGATCAGAACACCACTGGCTGGCCACTTTCCCCCAGCCAACAGGGATGGCCCAGTGCTCGTGAACTCTGAGAAAGAAATACTTATCCTTCCACCGCTTGGTGGAGTCAGGGTTCCCCCCGCACATCAGAGAATAATCCGGGCGGGGAGTCATAGTAATCCAGTTAAGGTTATGCGTAAAGCGAAACATAACCTTGACGGTGGTGACACTCAAGAGCTTCTCGCGGCACCTCAAGAAAACACACAAGGAGACTAAATACCTTATCGCATTCGGCTGAAGTCTGGCAAAAGGAACCCCGAGTGCCCTCATGACCTCGTAAAGCTCTACTGCCGGCGGGAACCGCAGCCCACCTTTGAGGTGGACTTCGTAAACGGTGATGAAGCCATCCGGAGGGTGCAGCGCCCTGTCCTCCGCCCCCGGAATCACCATGGCCGTAGATTCTGAGATATGATATCGAGCCCGAATCTCCGAAAGCCTATCAAGAGTCATCGTAGAAGCAATCTCTCTTACTCCAGGCGCCATCGATATCGGAAAGTGAAGGCGGAAAGGCACAAGAGATTGTAATAGGAAGGCAACGTTAAGAGAAGAAAACCAAAGGAAAACGGGCAGAAATGGTTCTGTGAGGAAAGAAAGCCATTTATAGGTTTGAAAATTTGAAAGGGCGCCATCATTGCCCTAGCCACGCATCGCCTGGCCATTCGACAGCAGGAAATGATGACCTTTGCCTTCCCAAGGTGTACGCAGCCCGTCAGTCACGCATTTAATGCTCTGCAAAAGCCCAAAACGGCGGCGCTGGAGTTCTCAGACTCAGAGAAGCTCTCGGACATCACAGCTTCAGATTTTTGTTGGTCATAAACCCAAGGACACAATTTGTCTCGGACTGAGTCTAAAGTTAAGCCTTCAAGCGTCATCGCTTCTCGGACGATCAGTATGCACGCAGACAGATTCTCATGGAAAAAGCCATCTGGAAGGACGGTGGTGTTACGAGGACATGCCAAACGGTCGAGGACCTCGAACCCTTTGGCATGGGGGGCTAGTATTGGGTTCCAATACCCGGGGTCCCTGAAAGAATGGGCAAGGGGATGAGTACTTGACCCGAGAAGCCCAAGCTGTCAGTTTGTCCAAGACCTCATAAGGTGTAAGAAACCCGAAGACATTTCGCAATGAGCCCAAAAGCCTTTAGCGAGTTAGCAAGATAGTTAACGACCGAGAACTCTCTCATTCCGTCCGAGAACAAGCGCGATATGGCATCTAGTACGCGGACTCATCCAAAGGCTGATAAGGCCAGTAAGGAACGAGGACTCTCCCTGATGTCCGAGAATGCCAGCTCAACTTCACGGTTATCAAGGGACACGTAATCCATGCGTCACGCCACCGCCGTAGTCAGTAACAAATCCCAGAACATGCCTTGTCACTTCAAGATTGACATTCCTGACAAGGTATGGCCAATTAGCGACGTTGACAGCTAGCTTCCTGCACACGCCAGCATGTCTGACACAGCATGGTCGTGTCAGCAGAGTAGGTGGTCAGCCAACCAACGGCCACGTGGACATTTCCAACAACTAGGTTTCCCTATAAATACCCACTTAGAGCACCCAAGAAAGGGATCCTGGCTGGCAAGTAAAAAGGACCTTTTTGGAGGCAAGTTCCTCCCTCTTCTCCAATAAAAAGAAAGCCAAGAAAGGCCAGCGAGTGAAAGAAATGGAAGAAATCCCCAAAAGCTTGTACTTTGTATGAATCTTACACATAGTGAAGCATTTAAAAAGGGCCCAGGGCCTCGTGGTTTTTTCCTCTTCATTTTAAGGGGAGGTTTTTCACGTAAAAATCTGGTCTCAATCTCTCTCTCTCTAACTCCAAACTTCAAATACTTGTGTTGCTCCGGACCCCCGAAAATCGGTACGCAACAGTGCTGATGATGTGTGAGGTTAAATCAAAAAAATTTACAAGTTTATGTCCATCCTCCAATTTCAATTGGGACGATATTTCTTTCTTATGATCTGAGGTCAAGTAAGAATCGAGTTTTCAATACACTTTTGGGTGTAGCATTTAAATCATGTAAATGATTATGATATTATTATTTAAACTGTTTAATGATATTTGACATAGATTGACATCTCAATATTTAATTTTTGGTCTAAGTTAGTCAAATTAAAGAACTTATTTTTTTTTTGGTCCTGAAATTTAAGTCTAATGTTCAAGATAATTAAGAATTATAAAACAAGTAAATTTGCTCATTGGGTTTGGGGTACAGGGTTGTGACAAACTCGGTTAATTTGGTTCCTTGATCTTGCATACCCAACAATAATTAAGGGCTTCGGGTTATCTTTCAAGGGAGATCCCAAGTGATGCTTGTCAAAGTAGCTATAGGATTTTTTTCATGAAGTGAAGAGATCTTAGGTCAAATATACTACTCAAGAATGGTGTAATTAAGTTCTTCTCAAGTTAGGTATATGATTTTCAAGTGTGGGAATAAAATAACTGTTAGATGAGTAAGATTTGGTAGAGTAAGGGTCGTTTTAGATGGGAGAAATCAGATCCTTTGCCTAATTGCCAAATGTGGTATTTACAGGTGACAAAAGAGCTATTGGGCTACATAGGCCTGGATTGGTAATTCAAATATTTGAAGGTCAATATCTACCACAACCACTACGTGATCCACATTATTTTATTTACATATGTGAAATTGACACACATTCTTAATTTTTTTATTACTTTTATTGACAAGAACGACAATCGACTATTGGTTTGAATGGTGAATTTCCCCGATGAATCCCACGTTGAGCAATTTTTTAACCTCTTCCTACTTGACAAGGAGCTTTTTTATGGGACAATTTCTTCATTTTTAGCAGGCCGGTTTATAATTTGGAATTAGGCTTGACTATGGAACCATTACTTCCGTTGGTATTTCGAACATATCTATCAGTGTCTAGGTAAACCCGTCCAATTTTGACGAAGGAACTCCATCAACTGCTCTTGCAAATGGTAGGGCAAAGTGCTACTGATCTGAATATATTTATCCAATTTGTTGAATTGAGAGGGATTTATTGGAAAGATTCACCAGGTTAACCCTACTAGATTGTTGTCTCATCTTGAATGACAAACTCTTCGATCATCTAGGGAAGTACCAACTAACATATTTCGGTCAGGTAGCAACTTCTTCCCGTGACTTGGTCGTCTTGCACTTTCCTTACTCTATATGGTATCATTAACTTTATTTTGAAGTGTGATATAGAAGTCACTGTCCCAAAAGCCACAAGGTAGGATTGGCCAAGAATAGTATTGTAAACCAATGATAAATCAACTATTAAGAACGTTAACATTTGGAAAGCTATTCTAGGATACCTTTCTAGCATAACTTCCAGTTAGATAATCCCCTAAACTTATACAGGTTTATCATCTAACCCTTATAATAGACTATCAATCAATTACAATTGGTTCTTTTTAAACCCTAACTTAAATGACACATCAATATAAAAAACATTACGATAACTTTTATTATCAATTAAAAATTATTTTAGTTGGTGGTTAATAACTCTATCTGAAATGAGTACAGATCAATAAGAAAATTTGAATAGAGAGTTATTACATATGTCATATCATTATTACTAAAACTAATTATATTATTTTCTACTCCTATCTTCTACCTCTTGTTATATGAAGTCTTCTTGGGGCAATCTAGAACATTATATTTAGCTAATTTTATGGAGACTATGTCACTACTTCAATAGCCACTCGATTTTGAGGTTGTTCGGACAGCTCCATATTGCCATTATTAGTGCTACCAAGGACGGATCCTGAGTTTTTTAGATATTTATTGAGATACCACTTTTAGATAAGAGTCTCAGTCAACTTTTGTAGCTTCTAACAGTTCACGGTGCTTTGCTCCAAGGATTAATGGTAAAAATAAAACTTTGACTGGTCCCCTCCCTCTTGGATTTTTACTAGCATGGGCTATTTTAGAAATTTTTTTATTCTAAATTTATATTAGGATATTGGTCTAAGTATTATTCAATAGGGTGAGATTTAGTGGCTTGTATTCTCTTCTTATCTCAAGCTTGATCCTCTGTTGTTTTTTTGGTATCACAAGTGGATGAGTTATCGTTGTTCATCTTTCTTCAACTGGTTGACCCTGGCTGGTGGGCGTAATCTGTGCATTCTAATCATTTTGCTTCATTAGTCACATCGGCCGCAATATACACCCTGGTGATAATTTTGGCATTGAGGAATGTTTTTTATTCCTGTTGGATTAGATACTTAAAAAACTCTCCCAATGAAATGGTGGCTGTGAATGAATGTAGTTTCACCTCATCGATGAGTTTAGATATGCCTCAAGCCTGAACATTGAATTGGGCTAGAAAACGATTTAGATTTTCATTTGGACCTTATAACTACTTAGATTTAGAGTCAACTCTGACAAGGTGTTGTGGCTATTTCTCCTTTCTTCTATTGGAGGCGAATTGAAACAAAAATTGATCAGCCAACTTTTGGAATGAACAAATTGAATTCGGCACCAATTGGTAGAACAAAATTTGAGTATCTTCTTCGAGAGTCAAAGGGAAGTATAAACATAACGCTGGAGCCTCCAGACTTTAGAACCCCAATAGCATTCAAAAATGATCTCGGTGATCTATTGAATCAATGTTCCCATCGTAGGGCTCCAACACCAGCATTTTAAACTTGTGATGGAGCCGATGTGCTTTGATCTCCCTTGTGATCGGCGTTCAATCCAATTCAGCGAACTGTCTAGCCGCACTTTTGCAAAAGAGTTGCTATTTGATCTTTTTTATCCTCTCTTCCATCTCAATTGTGGACATGATCCTCTTTAAGTTGAGGAACGTCCTCAGGTCTTCCGCAAGCTGCTACATGAGGCTTCATCTGTGCCAATCTGTGCCAAGGGTCATCCAAAATCCTGAGTGTATCACAGATTACACTACTTAAGGTTTTTCCTCTTGGCCTTGAAGTTAAGTCAAGCTTCGAGTCAAGATGGATTTTTTCGGAGGGAGGCTTCTCGTGCTTCTAGGACTTGTGACTGCCGTGGCGTCCCCTTGGACACGAGTTTTCTTCCTTTGTTACTAATGTCAAAGGCGAACGCTTGAGAATTAGTTATCGATACTCCAGGTATATGACCGTCCAATTTGTCTAATATGGACTTGAACATTCTTAACATGTTATCAACCTGTGTCGTAAGGAACTTATTGTTTTTGTTCGTTGGTTGCCTAATTTCTTTGTGGCTACACTCGGTGGGGTCAAGGTCACCTGACATGATGTCCTTGCATGGGCGGCTTGTTTGATCGTAAATCCTAATGTTCACCATGTTTGTTTCTATCAAAGAGGTGAGTATGGCTCTTCTTTGGATATCTAGATTTGCAATGAGAATGGATGGTTTAACCACATCCTCATAGACGGCACCAATAATCAAAACCTAGGACCTAGGTTATCACACAAATTAAAGAGTCGGACAGAACTTTTAGTTAATTTAAGAGGTAGTGGGTCTGAGCTTTGTAATTAAAAATCATAATTCTGTACACCACAATAATTTAACAATAGGTTAGAGGTATACGAGACTTACTCATTAGTATATCTCAAATCAATAATTTTCTCAGGAAAATCAAAAGATGTAGAAAAAAAATAAATAGGATGAGAGTAGAATTTTAAGAATTCAGAGGGTTGTGAATTCACAGGGTTGTTCTCCGTTCAATTATATTGCTATAGGCACGCTTATATGTCAGAGTATGACTTGTTTCCATTATTGGTTGGGGGTCTGTATTTATAATTTAGATTCCAATCAGTGTGTCTACTCAGAACTATCACTTGTAGTGGGAGGCATTACTCTATTGAATACCAACCATTTAATAGCTGTATAAGCATTTCTTGTATTGGTTTAGTAACCGTCCATTTATTAATGTGTGATAGTTATTAGGCCATTACAACTCGTTTACGTGTGGCTTGTCATCCCTCAATTAAGTGTAACCGTTCGTCAGGATTTAATACTTTATTGATTAATTTGTTGGGCCATTGATTGCTTCTGTCTTACATGCTCATTGCCACTCGGTCATTTAGTCAATCGGCTTGGTCCTTGGATCCATTATTTAGATTGTTGTTCTCCAAATCTTATTTTCTAGTAATTCTAATAAATCGTATTTAAACCGTACCCAACATATATAATTTTTAATATAAATATATAAAAATAAAAAAATTCCTTAAATTGACTTGAATTAGCTCAATTTTAATTCTCGACTGGGCCAACTATGATATTTGGTCCAATTGATTAGGCCGCATCTAATCTATTTGAGTTTAACGATTCTAAAATTTACCTAAACCTGATTTATATCCAACTCATCATGATTTAATCAAATGTTATATATATATATATTGATGCGTCCCAGATCTGAGTCACCGACGGATTTCGGTGCCACTGGGTCTTTGGGTTGAACTGAAGTGGGTCCCAATCTCCGTACTTCTTAACTTGGATCTTATACACCACAACTCAAAAAATAAGAGGTCAAAAAATTGATAAAATTTGTACCATAATATATCTTCCGACGTTCAAATCAGTAATCTTTCTTATGAGATGAAAGATGTAAGGACAGAATGTCTAAAAAACAATGTAGGAAAAGAGAATTTGTGAGTCTGATTTGAAGGTTGCACTTAGTGTGAAGCGGCATTTGTGGCAGTACACTCATGGAGAACGGCTCTAGTGTTAAGAATTACGAAGGGGTTCTCGAGAATCTACATTGACTAAGAGAAGGAGATGGCTCTGGAGAATAGCGCTCGAAGGCTTGTTTGAGTGGGAGTGCTTGTGTTCGTCTGCATATTGAAGAGAGCATGCCCTCAGAGTCTATCTTGAGGGTCCTTTATAGCCTTAGGCCATCTCAACCATAATCGAGCTGTCAGGCCGGTTGCCAACTGCATGGAGTAGATTTGGCCGACCTGCGTGAAGGTTACGGGTGCCATTTTAAGTAACCATGATCAGCTGAAGGGATTCCTTCCTCCATTGGGGAGATGCTTGTGGCTATCCGAGCCTAAACATTCAAACATATGACTCCAACTGTACACACAGACTAAAAATTTAAAACAAAATATAACAATTTTATGTTCCAAACTATTTTATTCTTTTGATTTAAATTTTATCATGATAAACTCATCCATCAACCATAAAGACATACCAAAAAAAAAGATAACTCAAATGAAAGAAAAAATACATCAATCTCTATGACAATCTAACTCTGATGACTCCACGACATAAAGCAACCGGCCACCAGGACCTTCTTCTCTACCAGTATTTCTTCCTGCGGTACGAATGTTTTTCTCACCAAACTAGATGCTATCTACTTAATCTGAAGCCCAGAAAATACAAAGGTGAGTCAAAACCCAACAAGTGATAATAATCAAAAACGCTAAAATAATAACAATCTCGGATATCAACTATAAAAGTCTCAACATTACTCTAACAATCTACTATATCTGAGACGAATTAAAACACGTCATAAATACAATTCTAAATAAGATATATCACACTTGACCCACATATCCCAAAAATAACAAGAGTACCAATAATCAACGGTAATCCCCTAGAATCTGACATCAATGATGAATGAGGATTTCTTGGTTCATATGTCAACGAGAACGACCGACATAATCGTGATAACAACCAATATGGATTTCACTGAACTCGAATATCACAGGATCCACACAAGGATACTGCAAACAAAACTAATAAGATACTCACAATCATAGAATATCCCAAGGAAACTCCTAAATCTTATTCCGCGACTGTGAACCAAAGGTTGCGTATATCCCCCGACAGTTGGGTACTTATACGGGTTACCCGATACTCGCAAGTTTAACCTTCACCCAAGTCCATGGTCCATAGAGACTCTACCCAATAAAGTACAGACATCTCCGAAGCATGCTCATCATCTAACTCAACTAGGTACAGATGATCTCATCTATATGCTCCTCTTCTGACTCTACTAGGTACGGAAGGTAACTCACACGTCAAACCTAACATCTTCCGCCGTGATACCCACAATATCATGATCTATGATGATCACATGGCTATAAGTATCCCACCAAACTAGGCAATGTATATTAACCCACTAGGATACGAAAATCAGTATCGAATAGGCGTAAACTATATTAAAGTACCATAACCTCACATTCGACCAAATACTTTAATATTTTCATACACTCTCCTCAACCTTGACCGTAGGAAACTAACAATTCAATTACTCACACACTTGAGAATAATACAAAGAAAGCTTTGCAATATCAACAATAGAACGTCGTTCGGTGCCGACACAGACCATACTCATGCTATCAAATCTAACGTAAAGGAGCGTAGCTCAAAACGTCCAAAGAATGAATATAGATCGAAATATGATTTAACTAATCAGCTCAACTACTTAATTATTCTTCAATTTTATTTCAGTGTAAGGCCTACTACTACTATTATTACTACTACTACTAAAGCCAATATTTAATGATCACTTACTGACAAGTTGAAATAAAGCAATTAATTCTAACATAAATAATATTTTATTACATTTTATTATCATTATTTTTAACAGATTACCCGTCCGCTAAACTTAAACTTTCATGATCACGTTACAGAGTTATTGCACGCACAACCCATTTATAATCATTTACATCCATTTTTACTAAAGTCCACTCTCAAACATACATTCTTGCTCAATATATAAACATGCATACTGCCCCGCGCGCGCGCACACACACATATATATACACACACACTGCCAACACCAATATACCCCCACTTTACACTTGTCTACACTCACACACGCATGACACACACACTGCCTTCACTTGCACACACCAAAGCACACACACACTCCATACACACACGGTCACACACCCTTACGCATACAGCAGCTCAGCTGCTTCCTCACCCACCAACGCACGCACACAGTACACACACACACAGAGGAAACGCACACAGAACACAGCTCACGAGTACACACACAGCAGCCCTGCTGCTTCTCCACACCCACACACATACACACACACAATACATACACGGCTACACTTACCACAGCAACACACGCATGCACAGCAGTATACATCCACACACTGCACACACACAAATACAGTTGAATCACCAATTCCCAAATCTCTCACTCACAGAGCCACGGCCAGAAAACAGAGTACACACACCCTGTTTTCCCGATTTCTTAATTCATCATGATTTTCACCACATTCACCACATATTCCCCAAATTTCATTAGTATCAAGAAAAATTGAAGGGAAGAAGAAGCAGATTTTTTTATTAATGAAGCAAGAAGAAATTTGACACATGAGGGAAATCACTTGAACAGAGGAGTGGACATGAACGAGATTTACTTGCAAAATTTCAGGGAGAAATGACAGAAAGGGGATCTTCACTTGCGAATTGAGGAGAAATGACAGTAAACGGGATTCACTTGCCTGATTTCACGGTCCTTGAACACGGCTCGGGTTCGGCATTAGCTTCGACTTCGGCTTCGGCTTCAGAGCCGACAACAGCAAGACGACGGCACAGCAGTAAATCGGCAACGGCGATGAAGAAGACACCTCGGTAATGGCTTCCAGAAGCAGAATTTTGACCCCAACAGAATCTCTCTCTCGGCTCACACTCACAGCACCATTTCTCTTCCTTTCCACTCTCCCGCATACAACCATAGAAGCGTTGATTAAATAGGCCATGGAGATGAAAAACGGTGGGGAGCAGAAGGAATCTGGATGGTTACACGGAGGCAAAGTGGTTATGTTGGTGAATATTCGAACGGCTCTTCTGCTGAGGCCGTTGCGAGCGAGAGAGAGAGAGAGAGAGAGGACCAGTAGGGAGAGAGAGAGAGGGGACAAGAGGAAGCAGAGGAGAAGAAATGAGAATGTGGTGAGGTGGCAGGGAAATTTTATATTTTTGTTATATTAATTATTATTATTATTTAATTATTTGTATACCTAATATTTCATTATTCTTCCTAACACGCTGATAATTTTTTCATATATAAAAATTAAGCCTACTCAATTTAATTTATAATCCATCGTTAAAAATATCTGAGCATTACAATACTGCACGTGGTGAATATTAAGATTTTTATCGCAGGAGATACACTGAGTTGGGAGTTTTTTTTTTGGGAGATCGTAATTTGAGATAATATTTGAAATCTTGATCGACTAAGATAGATAATTTTTTATGCGTGGGAACGATGTCGTTGGCCGTCCGATTTGGACGGCATCCGGCCTGCGGGAGTATTGCTCTCGGCCAATAGAGACATTGACCATCCCCTGGGTCAGTGGGTCATATTCCTCCTAGGCTGACCGCCTTTTAGGCCAACTTATTTCTACCGTCCGCATCATATATATATATATACAGTAAAACTTTTAGATATTTAGAATTTTTTGAACAATATATTAGATATTTTTTAGACATAAAACTAAATTAATGGGTTATGGATTAATACAAAGCCATAATATAATATAATTAATTTAAAGCTTCAATAGATAAATAAATACATAAACACGCACTAATGGTTGCACTTCAGATGGGGGTTGTCACTGGTTCCTATTTACTGTCAGCGAGAGAGACTTCACACGCTGCAGCCACCATACGAAGTAAGCTTAATATCAAAGCCATGTGGGCCATGACCCAACTGCAATTTACTCCACATTTCGACCGCCCGCTCAACCAACAACCAGCGGACAGGCGTTTCCTCCACATCGTCTCCGCCCACTCACGGCGGCTTCACCATCCCTCCTCCAATTCCGAGTCTTCTCCCGGGGAGACAGGTCAAGATATCGGAGGTTTAGGGCACGCAGTGCGCAACGCCCTCCAATCCAGTCCGCAGCCCGTCCGGTCCAAAACCTACCGGACCAGAAGCCCTAATCGACAGCAGGAGGAAGGAAAACGGAAGCAATCGCAACCAAAACAGGAAGATAACGGGAGGGAGATTAGCGGAGCGGATGTCTTGTTAGCGTTGCAAAGAGCAGGTGCCCAGAAAAGCAGAAGCAAGAGGAAGAAGAAAGGCCATCAGACTGGGGATGAAGGCGGCGGCGGCGGCGGCAACAAAGGCGGCGAAGATGATGCTGATTACAGCAAGGTTCGACCCCTGTGCATAAAGGGCGATTGGGGTATGCGATTGGAGGAGCTGGAAAAGCGTCTCCAAGATTTCACCGACACTTAAAATCTTGAATATCTTTGGAAGTCTAAATGTTGTCCAATTTGAGTTCAACGTGTCTAATTTTTCTTTCGTTTTGATAGTCTTTTCCATATTATCAAAAACCCTAATAGCTATTGGGATCGTGCCGTTTATCATGTTTTATTTATTTATTTTTTTGATGAAATTATAATTAAAATAATAATTTGTATATAATATGTCCATATATGACAAATAAAATAGTTTTTTAAATTTGCTTTAACCCCCATTTCTGGCCATTGTTTAGGGACTCGGCTTAGCGCTACTAATCAGGCCTATCTTCTTTTATCTTCATTGGTAGCCCAGCCACTATTTAGTCTAATTATCCGTACTTTTTAATATATATTTTTATTTTAAATTAGTTCTAAAATTCAATATTAATACAATTCAACTATTAGCATATTTAAATTTTATAATAAATTTAAAAATACAAAATAATTTAACCTAAGATCAATGTAAAAATTTCTACAATGCACAATAATAGTAGTAATAAGATAGAATAAATGATACAAATATAGATTATACGAATAAACATTAAAGATTTAAGGTATAAAATAAATCTTGATTAATTCAAATAATTTCTCAAATGAAACCTATAAAGAAGTGAACACACATTTAAAATAGAATCCTAAGCCAATTGAAAAAATTTATATAACAAAATATAGAAGGACCAAATAGTATTTAAAAGATTTATCAAACAACTCTCAAATGTCCGATAGGCTTCTTCCCCCAATTATACTTTTATCAAATAATCAGTCTAACCATAACGGTACTTAAAATCTCGAAATGCAAAACAATAAAAAAATATAAAAAGATAAATTTATATAAAATTAAAAATTAAAAATTATAAAATAAGAATTTGTATGATTTACATGACAAAAAAAACTATGAAAAACCTATCTTTTGTGGGATTATTAGGTTTTAGAGTTTTTTTTTTTTTTTTAACTTTTACGGTTGGTTTTTTTAATTTTAAATAAAACATATAAAACCCTATGCAAACAAAATGTAATTAAAAATGGCCACAGTTTTTTTATAGCTTTTTGACGTTTGCTTTTCTATTTTATTTTTTATTTTCTGGTAACCAAATGTAGCATTAAAATTAAAATTATTAAGCTTGGTCACTATTTGCATTGGTGATGTTAGAAATGAGTCACATATGACAAAATATATGATTTATTAATTTATTAAATTATGATTAAATAGTATAATCTTATTAATTTAAATATATATTTAAAAAATTTTAAAAGACATGCATATTCAAGATATATTTTTGATGAAAAGATTATATTATTTTCTAGAGGATATGCATATTAAAGATATACCATCTGAGCTACATGATGAATATTTTGATAATTTAAAAATAATCATCGCTTCATCTGTAAAAGGAACATCTATGGCCATTATTTGAATTAAAAGTATTAAAAGAGAGAGAAATCATCTCTTAATTATTTAAGATAAGAATATTTTTAGTGTAACAAGAGAAAATTTGATGATCATAAATCCATATATGTACCTTTATTTATATATATGATTAATTAGTAAAAAATATAATAATAAAGATCATAATATTTAATATTTTATATTATTAAAGAAACTTACATGATTCAATAAACTAGGACAACCCAAAAAAGAAAGCAATTCAAGCAATAAGAAAAAAATAAAATTTTAAAAAAGTATACATAGTAATAGTTTTATTTTAATTTTTTATAATATAAATATTTTATACTTTAGTATTTTATAAAAAAATCAAAAATATTTATTTTATATTATTAAATAAAATAAAGTAAGAATCATTAAATTATTAAAAATCTAATCGCTCATATCTCCTCTACTTTGCAGACGAGCTCCCACAATCCCTCACATAATGACATGAAAAAACAGTAGAATTAAGCGTACGAGACTTTTATATAATAAGGTCCAGTGAAGATTAATTATACATGATGTTATCAATATATTATGAAGAAATTATTTTAACAATTTAAATTTGACGGGTCCATCACCGACATATCAACCTGGATATCGAGACTCATGGTAAAAGGGCAGTTCGAAAGTCACAACACAGGAGAAGGCCACCATAGCCCAAGATCCGATAGCACACAGTCTTGAATCACCCGCCGAGACATGGATTAACTCATCAACGCACCATAAACAATCCTTTCAAAACAGCTCACGTTTCTTTTTTTTTGTGCTGAGAAAATTTATTATAATTGGTCAGTACAAGTCTGACGAATATTTTAAAAATATTCACCAACGATTTACACGATCTCTCTCAAAGTGACAACTGTCATATTTGGCACTTTCTATGATCACATCAAAGAAGTAAGGACATCATCCGATCAAACACAATTGTCATGATAGGCACCTATGATTGTGTAATCGTTCCCGAAAAAGAAACTGTCATTAACAACCACCCATGATTGTCTATACAGCTCAGCAATCTCGTATGAATATCCATCTGTTAGCCTTGGTGCCCAATGGCCTAAACTCTATAAATACCTTTTTGCTCTCACAAATAAAGGAGGAAGAGAAAAATGAGGGGAGAGGAAGAAAAATTTATTATTGACCCAATCCATGAGGCCCTGCTAAATTCACCCAGGAGGCCTACCTACCAGTCCTCTCAAGATGAGGTCTGCCATCCAATCCATTCAGGAGGCACCGCCGAAGGATTTACATCCTCTGCCCAGTAGCCATCCTCCATCTAGAAGGCCAACCCTTTATCCAAAAGGCATATCCTCTATCCCAAGAGGCTGTCCAGGAAGCCTACCCTTTATGTAGAGTCTTTTTCTCCATCTAAAAAAGTCAACCTTTCATTTAAAAGGCCCACCTTCCATACCTTCAAGCCGCCCCTCAATTGGGCAGAACTTCCAAACCGTCTCTCAATTGGGCACACTTCCAAGTCACCCATCAATTGAGCACACCTTTAAACCGTCTTTCAATTAGGCACACTTCTAAACTGTCTCTCAACCGGGTGCATCCAAATACTCAATCCTCGTACGTGTATCAACGTATCTTATTATATCATCGCATCTTTTTACTTTCTTAGAAAGATATTTGATTTGAGTGTCCGACGATATACTGAGAAGCGAGTTTCGTCAATCCCATGACTTCTCGTTCATTCGTTATGTTGCGCAGAGTCCAGATTAGAAGAGACGGGGATCGGATCGACTCCAATTTGACAGGACACGAAAGATTGAGTAATTTTTTAACTCGTACAACAACTTGAATCAGTAGACGCATCGAAATTAATAATTTTTATATCATCGTAGAATAAATTTAATGTACTAATATGTATTTCATGGGATGTTTATTGGTCAGGGTTCGCCATCATGAAGGGAAAAGGCTATGCTTTAGGTTAGGTTGGACTCATTTTCCTAGTATTTTCATCACCATCCATCATCAATTGTGCGAGTACATATTTAGTTGATACATGACAAATACGAAAACAATTCCAAAGAATTTTCTTGCTCAATCAAAATATCTATGAATTGGTGGCTACTTATCAGGCAAAAGTCTTCACGGCCAATTCACACCCTTTAATGAACGGTCTATCATGTTGATGAGAAAATGACCCTGTACACGTCCACCACATCGTTAGAAATTGTTAAATTTTAAAGTAAAGATGGCTTCTTTTGAAACGTAGTAAGCTTTGGAGAAGACTTGGACTATAATTATTATGTTTATCTTTTTATGATTTTTTTTATTTAAAAAGGTGTCTTGAATTGAGAAAAAAACATATTTTTTACAAGTAAGAAGATTGCTATTTTATTTTAAAAAGATTTTTAAAGGCAACTATGCAAATAAAATAACTATTACTGAAATATTATTACCAATAGTATCTTAAAAGATAGTCATTTTGATCTAGAAAATCAACATGATAGACGTGGTAGATGAAAATTTATTTTAATCACCGTGTCCAAAACCTCAATCTCCCACTCACAAACGAAAGTTGCACTACCCGAAATTTCTTAGCTCTTCGAGACAAATTAAAACTAATGGCAACCAAATATATTAAAAAACATATATACATAAATAATTTTAACAAAAAGTTAGAAACAGTGGGATTAACACTGAATTTATTGTTTATTTTTTCCCCTGAGCAATGAACAACAAACTAGTGGACAGCTTGGGATTCTGATTAAACCTGTAGACCATACTTTCCGTCGGACGGCTTCCAACCACTACTTGCTACACTACACTGATCGGAGTTAGTCGCCGACGGAACACCACCGGTACCGCACTTCGCCACCGTTCGGAGGCTTTCGATCAATTCCTCGGTTTTTGCCTCCTCTGACAGAATCTCCGACAGCTGTTCCGGGTTAATGACTAGCCTCACCTTCCAAACTCCGGCACCGTTATATCTGGGGTAAACTTGGCGGTGGGATAGTTTGAATAGCCTTTGATTGTCAAACGACATTCGGTAGGGGGTCACCGTAGGGCTCGCCGCCTCCGCTGACATCTCCACCGTGGTGGTGATAGTGGTGGAGTTGAGTGGGAGGAGGTAGTAGAGTTCACCGACGTGGAGTTGCTCGTTGTGGAGGAGTGGTTGAGAAAGGAGGTGGTCTCGGCTGCGGAAGAGGCGGTGGCCGGGGAATTCGTTGGTGATGCAGGCGGCGGTGATGGGAGCGTAGAGCTCCATGATTCCACCGGTGGCGGTGACTACTTTAATCATTTGTTCCACCTGATCTGATCCGTAGCCTTTCAACACACACACACAGTTTCCCATTTCTAGTTTTAATGAATCATTCAATTCAATCGATGATGAGATGCTTCTTCCGGTGCTGTCGAGGAGGAATTTTATGGGAACCCGAGGAGAAATATATGTTATTATTTTAAAAAGGCATTTCTTTATTTTTAAATATGTATTTATTTATTATGTATTTTCAATATTATATAATAATATGATATTATTTTTTTAATGATGGGGTGGTGTTCGCAAAGATTGATTGAGCCGACAGAAATCTTACCCGGAATCCAACAATTTCAGTGGACATAATGTCTTCCGGTAATGAATTACTAATTTATTAGAGTAGTGTTGAATGTCTTAATCATTATTAATTTTGATAAGTATGTAAACACAGAACTTCCATTTACCAACGTTGAATTAAACTTTTAAATGGTTTAATTTAAATTTTATGTATCATAATAATTAATAAAAAATAAAAAAAGATATTATTTATATTTTTATATATTTTTGATATCTAAATTAAATTTTTTTTATAAGAATAAAAGATTAAATAAGATTTAAAAATCAATAAAATGTAAGGAACTTTCATAATTATAGAAAAATGTAAATATTTTTTCGAGGTTAGAGTTCAATTCTTGCATCTCTGTTTCCTCTGGCCTCTTCTCCCAATTGAGGAGGTTGGCATATTTATAATTTAATTGCTAAATTAGTATGTCTTTCTAGAATTAACTTGATTATTTAATTAAAAAGTTACATTAATTAAAATTTAACTGTTACTGAAATTTAATATTCACTTAATATTTAATATTTGTTATTTAATAGATATAACTGTTAATTATTTCTCAATTTATATAATCATTTATTAATATTTTAATATAAATTTAATTGTTTATCCAACCATTAATAGTCTCGGTTGTCAATACATTTAGCTATTTGGTCATTCAGCTGGTTACATGTCCAAACAAATTCTTGATTCTCATTCATTTCAAGTTAAACAACTCGAATACTTAATATTCCTTAACGATTTTGTGATTTACGAGCCCCGTATTTTAACAGGTCAAATCAAATTTATTTTATATCATGTCCAACAAATTTATATTTGATTTTTATTTGGATAATTAATTTTAATTTGTTAATTTTTTTAAAAACATGTTGATAAATTTCATATATAAATACTGTAATTGTTAATAAATTTTAGGTGAATAAAATAAGTAATATTAATTAGTTTCTTGGTGAGTGCTTAGACGAAACCCACCCACTTACTCGATTATTTTAGTTGATGATTCGTCTTGTCAGTAATTAATTTAAAAATAGTGCTCTCTAATTTGTTAGTAAATCGTATTCAATGCAAAGATTAAATTACTAACATTACAAATTATTAATTATTGTTTCTAAAAAATTCATTATATTGTGGATTTGCTAAGGATATTGTACATTTATCAAAGCGACCAACACCAATTTGGTATCAAGTTTTTTTCTTGTTTTTCTTTGAGATATAATAGTGTTATATCTATTTGACCTTATTTTTAACCATTTTTTTAATATTTTAAAAGCATAAGTTGGAATAAACGGATAATTTAAAATGAGTTTTTTGTTTAAAGTTCATTGACAAAAGAGTTTCCGTGATAAATTAAACATTCAACCTCATTCATGGCCAAAGAAAAATTGGTAAATATAAAATTTACATTAAATGGTCAAAATTGGTAGATAAGTGCCCCGATCGATTGCTGGACACCAACTAATAATGCCTCAGGCCACCATCATTAGTCGTCGAATGGCACACCGGCCACTATCGGTTATTGATAGGCATGTAATTCATTGAGCCTCTACCGTCATTTACAGATAATTAACATATTTAATTCTGTCCCTATGTATTGGGCAATGGTGCATTTAATTGCTATTATTGCTGGTTAACTGGCATACCGAGTTCTACCACCACGTTGGTTGCTAGATAACTCACCTCGTTCATACGTCCCACTTGTTTTTTGATGACAAATGCTGACAAAATTATCAACTATAAACAATCAACATCCTTAATCCTACTACTAAAAAAAAAAAAGATAGAATATTAAATAATATTTGATAAATTTAAAATTTTTTTGACAATGAAATATTACCATTATTTCAAAAACTATTACTACAATTAATAATAATTAACATCTAATATGATTGATTGATCTGTGTGTGCTTGATGTTATCTTGTATATGCGAAAACCCATAAAATATTTGGATGAGAAGTCTTTTTTTTAAAAAAATTTTTTCATTGGAAAATATGAAAAATATTTTTAAAGTGGATATTTCTACAAAACCTATTTTTCATTGAATAAATATTTTTTGACAAATAAATGGAGTTTGATTTTCATGTTATTAATCATAACTTAAAAAGAATGTATATATTCAAATTTCATCAAAAAACATATGAGCAGAAGCATAAACTTAATAAAAAATAGTTCAACTAGTACTGTAAAATCCAAATTAAATAAAACATTAAACTTACAAAATTCATCTATCCTGTCATAATTATCTTCAAATCTTTGAAAGGCAAATCATCAAAAGCTCTTTCTCGATCAAGGATCACCGTTGATTCCAACTTTCATAACATCGTGTGGATCCCATTTCAACTTTTTCTGCCGCTCTTCTAGAATCTGTTAACACATTCCAGTAAAACTTTCTTTGAAGCATCATTATTTATTATTTTTTAATATAATTTTAAATTATATATTTATGTATATATGTTTGTATATGTATAATATGAAATAAATATAGACTAAATATAAAAGCTTATGCCAATTCATAAAGTGGTGGGCTCAAGCAAGGCCTTAGTTTATCTTATTGGGTCGACTTTTATCGGGCTGAATATTGGGCCAGAGAGATTGGGCTTCAAACTTTTTTTAAAAAACCAGAGAGATGCTTATTTGTTGATCTGATAATTTAACTCTTTTTTTTTTTTTTTGGGATTTGCAAAATCAAATTAAAACATTGATCACAGTTAATTTTTCTGAAGTAGATTGGGTGAATTCTAAAGTAATTTCTTAAATAAAAAATCATTTTTAAAAAATATGGTGGGTACGGTTCTCATAACATCACTTCCCAGCTATAAATTTTAAATATAAATGGAGTTGATGAGAAAAATACACCATAGGCCTGTAAATGCTTTGCTTGTTTAGTATAGAGGTTGTATGTAGTTTGGGCAACAATAGGAGGGTTTATATTAATGAGTTTAACTATTTTTTCTGTCATAACTACATTCAAATATTAAATATAATTAATAAAAGTGATTTAGATAATCATATTTAAATATATTACTAAAAGTTTAATTCTTACTCCATACTTTTGTACTTATTTTGTATAATAATCTTTATAATTAATATTATGCATCTTATAGTTTAACTCAAAGTAATAAAATTAGATATTATTTGTTACCCAAGAATACCTATATCCAAATATTCGATGTGGGACAGTTTAAATTGGAATAAGAGATAAAAGTGACTATACTCCAAAACATTTACACTTGCAATAAAAACTACAAATCAGTGTACAAATGTCATCTAACACAACTCGATCTATTTTAAAGGGTCGGGTTGATAACAGTTTAAGCCACCTCTTTGTTCCCATCAGCTTTGAAAAAGGCATGATGCAGCATGGGATGCCACCCATAAGAAGGGAGTCAAAATGGCCCCAATTTTAAAAGGAAAAAATGGGAAAGGTCATCATTGTCATCACTTCTAGCGAAGACTTCTTTTGCCCCTTCAACATGAAAAGGAAAACCATGGAATTAACTTTAGATAAAAGAAACCAATTGAATTCATTGCTATGAGACATCACAAGGTCGAAGTGTGAAGAAAGCATGCATTGAAGGTCACCTATTAAAGGCAGAGTATAAAGCTCCAATATGTTGCATTTTGTATCACAAAAGAAGCCACTAGGAGCACAATAGACAACATAATTAACACGGTAAAGTAACTATAGAAAATTTCTATAGATAAGGCCAGTTAGAATGCAATAAAGGCATGATATTTTGGAAAAGGCTCAATGATACTCCATACAAGACTACAAATGTAAAATTGCCTTCTAAATCCTATTTGTATTATTCAAGTCTTAAATTCAACTCTTAAAGTTAAGAGAGTAAGTGATAGATCCACAAGAATCCGACTTGACCAAAACCCACCAGCCTCAAGTTGATATTAAAATAGTGGGTATGGGTTGACAAAATCAAGTTGTGAGTAACCCGGTTCAGACATCGAGCAACAATGGATTGGGTTGGGTTTGTAGGCATTAGTTATAAGTCGAATGACCTCATATCTCATGATTAAATGATCAAGTCAACGAATGATTGAAAAGAGCTATAATATGGTTATATTAGAAGAAGGTTAGTAAAAATAAATATAAAAAGCCAACTCAACTAGTGACAGGTTATCAAGTTAGAAAATCAACTCCTTATTTTTAACTATTTTTTAAATTTTTTAATAATAACTCAGTAATACTAAAACAGTCACAATTTTTATGGTGACACGACTAGAAGTAATTCTCCAAAACCATCATCACAAACAAATGAGTCAATAGTCAACATTAGTAGTTATCTAAAAGGGCTAACATCTCCTCCTCAAAAGAACTGATAGCAACTTTTGAAGAGAACCCACCGTGCAACTTTTCTGGATAATGGGCACCAACCGTCCAAAACAAAAAGTTTAGCACCCAATAAATATGAAATCCTTTTTGCACAGAATATGACATCCTCACTAGTTCATCTTCATAATACCATCTTTGGATTAAGGCACCCTGCAACCTTGGTATTCTATAGCTCTGTCACATCTCTCTCCTCTCACATATGTAATGTACAAGTCCCATCACATTTAAGCTTCTATTAGAGCGTTTTGAAATGTATCTTCTAGACCTTTCAAAATCCTTTTGAAGTCTTATCCTCCACATTCTCCTCAGACACTCTCTTTCTCTGTCAAAATTTTTAATTTGATCTATTTACTGGTGTGAAAGTCAAATAAGAAATTAAAGAATTAATTTTAAATATTTAAACTTTTATTTAGATTTGGATTATAAATGACCTAGACTTAATAATTTAAAAATAAACTCTAAAACATCTCAAATTTAAATATAAATTTTAGGTACTTATCAAAAATAGAAAAAATAAACATAAAAATAGAATTCAAATACAAAACAATGCAATATAAAACTATCCAAAATTTTAGGCTCACCCAACAATGAGTGACCAATCATAAAAAATTACACTATGAAGTTCCATAAAATAAAACAATCAAACAAAGGATGGGAAAAGCAAAATTCATCATAGGATGACCACAAGAATCACCCATGCATTTCAGGGGGGCTATACATTACTTATGAGACACTGCACTTTCATTTTGATTGTATAGCCATTGGATACAAATGTAACGGTATATCTATTTTCTATTTTTTTTTTAAGTTTGGTTTTAGTTTTTTAAAAAATTAACAGTGAATTTGTTGTTTGATTTATATTCAACACCGTTAAAACCGAGACTAACAGGCTACCATTTGAAGGTGAGGTGCAACCCCTAATTCTCATCACCCACATTACCAATCATGTCTCTTTATAATTTGTGAGTTGGAGGAGCATTAGCAGGAGAGGAATGTCCCACCTTCCCCATTCAGAACGAGTAAGAGTAGTTAAAGATAAAGTACTAAATTTATATCTAATGCGTGTGAAAATTGAGCCCACCACATATTTAAGATCAGAAACTTATATGCCGTTAAAGATAATGCCGTTTTTACTCCATATCAAAAAAGCGGTTGTCAACATATTCCAAAATTTATCATTAATAATTATATAATATTTAATTTAATTTTTATAATGAAAAGGAGTAAAACAATATGTAGCTATTTTTAAAGCACCCTTGATGTGTCACTAGATTTGGGTTATTAAATGAATTAGGGGACTACTTGATCTCGTCCAATTGGTTAAATTAAATCGGGTTCGATCTTTATTATTTTAAATTTAAATCTTACATACCACAACTAACAAATAAGAGATCAAAAATTAGTAGGACTTGCTTCTGATATATCTTTCAATACCTAAATCAGTAATCTTTATTCGATGAGATAAAGATAGATGATTAGAAAATAATGCGTAGACATAAATATGAAGGAATTGAGTGTTTGCTAGAGGTTAGGCTCCGTATGAAACACTCAACGGGTGGCAACTTAAAGAGAGATGCATTTGACGGGAAGTGACTTAGAGAGAGGTACACTCGACGATGAGTGATTTAGAGAGCGATACACTCAATGATGAGTGGTTCAGAAAGAGGTGTACTCAATGAGGAGTGACTTAGAGAGAGGTGCACTTGACGGGAAGTGATTTAGAGAGTGGCATGCTCAATGGTGAGTGGTTTAAACAGAGAGATGTGCTCAACGGGTGAGCGACTTAGAGAGAGGGGTGGACTTAATGGGGAGTGGCTTAGAGAGAGAGGTACACTCCACGAGTGAGCACCTTAGAAAGAGGTATACTAGATAAAGAGTGGTTTATAGAGTGGTACGCTTAATGGGTGAGCGACTTAAAAAGAAAGGTGCATTTGATAAGGAATGACTTAGAAAGAGGACCACCATTCGAACATTTGGTTTTCTAGAGTTGGGACCAATCAGTCAATTGGAGATTTGATCATCGGATGCTCCAAAGGGGTACTAGAAGAAGGGTGGAAAAATAGCCATAAAAATAATATGAAGGATGATCCCCCTTCCTTTGGAGAGACACATATATAGAGTGAGGGTGTTGATCTACGATTTTGGGTTTCACGGGCTCTGCAATCGTAAGTAGCCAACATTATGCGCTTACCATCAGTGCATTGAACCACCAAGATCCTCATGGCGACATGTTGGCCATTCTTATCACCACTCGGTGGTACACAATCATTTGAACTTTTTGTTGAGTTGGAAACCTTGTGTTTTGTTGGAAAAAGAGTAGGCATCCACTTTCCCCCACTTGAATGACACAATGAGAAAGAAAAAAAAAATCGAGCAGGTAATTTTACGGTTATCAACTAAGGAAAACCAGCGATTTACAAAATTTCGCTCTCCTGTCTTCACAAGCAAAATTTTGCTTCTCTCTTTCTCTTCACCTTACAAATTTTCTCACTTTTTCGCACTTTACCTGCACGCACACAACTCAAGCAAGTCATAATACTTGCTTTTAATATATTGAGATATTCACCCCAGAAATCGGGACAATATTCCATACACGAGGACAGATCTGTCCTTTCAACAATGTGAATATCTTGTCACAAACTCCGATACATAACCTCTGCATGTCACGTATGCGTTTGAGATCACATGTCTTTTCGGAATGATCTTAATGATTCTCCGTCCGTTTTTTAGTTCAACGCCTGCTGACCGCCGATTAACGATTCTCTAATGTCCGTATTTTTTCAAATAAGACATGGTCAACACCTCGTCTCCACCCAATTCACACCGTGATTTCAACTTTTGTTGCTCTGCAATATCTTTGGGTTGTTTTAGCCTGTTATTTTATTGTCACAAATTCAAGGCCTTTGACTTTATGATGATTTGGCTAAGTTGTTGCTTTTCGGGCACTTCTCCCTACATACTGAACTTTGGGCCGATCCATTAGATGTTGGACCACTCAACTCTCCAGTTATTAAATTTAATATGATATTTAATTTATGTATTTATGATATTAAATTTATATAAAAATATTAAAGGGATAAGTAGAATATTAAATTTAATGGTTAAATGATATTTTGAAAATATTAAATAATATTTACTAAAGGAAAATGAAAGTCGAACAGGATTTGGGTGGGGCCCGTCTAAAAGCGCCCACATACAAATATCACTTCGTGAATGTGACGTGTCCACTGCGCCCCCTGATCACATGCGCAACACACCACCCCACGTGACTTTGCTGGAAACGCAACTCAGACATCGGCTTACCGTTAGATGATCCACGTATTCATCCTCCAACACCAATCCCATGGCTAAGAGAAAATAATCTCGCTCGTGGTACGGAAAGCCTGAATTGAGGGTAATTAGTCGTTTCATTATTCAATAAATTATTATAACTTAACTACTTTTTTAAAAAAATTAAAAATTAATTATTTTTAAAATAATTGCATCACAATACACCATTTGAAAACTAGCCTAAGGTTGCCTCTTAGCTGCCATAATTATTCGATATTATGGTTAAAATAAGACTCTATATATAAAGTAGATAATTAATTTATCAAAATAGGATCATTGAATAATAATTATTTGTTAACTAAAACATATATTATATTGTGGTTTAACTTTAATGTTTGTAAACATGTTTAATTTTAAAGCTAAAGTTATTAAATATAGGCTAATATATTTTTATAGAATAAATTATGCCTTTTTCAAGTCTCATGCTCCGCTCTAGTTTTTAATGGATAATTTTTCTAATACTTCTCTAAATTTGACTCAATGTATAATTAATTTAATCAGTAAATTATAAAGAATTACTAGTTTAATTGATAAGTTTAGATTAAAATTTGGCCAATTGATTTCACAAACTAAGATTATGTATACCTAACCTAATTTAAACTCATAATTATATATCAAATTACTTAGTAGTATATGTTCATATGAAAAAAATATGCCTGTTTGAATTTTACTCTGTCCAAATAATCACGTCCTTTAAAATAATCACACCAATTTAAATATTTTTTATGGTACTTAATAAATATCAAATATTAATAAAATGTTACACCAAAATATATATTTAAAAAGGGTCCAGAGGGGAAAGAATAGGGTGGTCCTCCAGTTAAGGGCACAAGGTTCCTTTCCAAGCCAAAAGAGGGGAGATGGTGTTTTTTCAGTATATAAATAATAATGGCGACAGCAGAGGCAGGCAAGTGGGCAAGGTGTCATGCATGTGCGACGTTCTGACGTTACCTGCCCTTTATTTGGAGGGTACGTCTCCTTCGCAATCGGGAGACCCCTTTCTGTCTTTTCCTATTTCTGAATCAATACCAATGTGCTAATCATTTCATTATTATCCACCAAACTACATTTATGTGCTACTATTTCAATTACTCCCCTTCGTGATTGGCAGCAGGAATTTACTATTTTAACCATTTGCTCGAAATTTAAATTATGAATAAATAATATAAACACAAACTTTAAATACTAACATCACTGTAACCCACTATCAAGCCCAATTAAATAACTCGCCCTACTGTACCACAATCAAGTTTTTATTATGTTATAGTTATTTTGGTTTGGTACAGCCTATAAATATAACTTATTTGACTTGGCTAAAAGACGAAATTTAGAGGTTAACAACTCGAAAACGGGAATCAGGGACTAAGTTGATTGGCTTAACAACCGAGCGACAAGAACCATAAAAGATTAGGACAATTAATAGCCAAATAAAGTAATTAATAAAGTATTAAATCTTATCAAATAATTATATATAATCGAAAAATTATTAGTCATTTTAAACTAGTAATATTGGCCTAATAAATGCCAAATATTTATCAATAGATGATTACTAAGCTAATATAAGATACGATTACACAACTATTATAATGATTGATAATCAATGCAATATAATATTTTTAATAACAGGCGTTAATTTTAAATAGACATATCGATTGGAGTCTAGATTATAAATATAGACCCTCATTTAGGAATAAAGGTAAGACATACTCTAACAAACAAACTCTACTCAAGTATAATTAAATGAAGTACAACTCTCTTAAAAACCCAATTCAACACTCATCATCCTTCCTCTTTCCTTCCACATCTTTTGATATTTTAGAAAAAAATTACTAATTTGAGTATCATAGAATATATCGATAAATAAATATTATATACTTTTTACCTCTTATTAAATTATTATAATGTGCATGATTAAAATTTATAATTAAGAAACTTAGACCTGCTGTCATTTAAATTAATTGAAGGTTCTGTCAAACTCTTTTATTCGTACAATAATTTAATTTTTTGATAGGCATTAATTTCAAATTTTAAAACCTAATTTTTTAGGGTAAAAATATTTAGCGTATTTTTACATGAATATAAATGCTTAAAAAAATGTCTTTATTGTGTCCTGATTATCCAAAATTTAGATCAAACCTAATTTTTTGGGGGTAATTGTAGATGAATTTTTTTGGTAAATTTTGTGCTAGTAAATACACACGGTATCTTTAATAAATGCGTGCCCGTGTAAAGACAGAACAATAAAGCAAAAGGAGAGCTTCGTTACTGTGTACTCTTTATTTATTGGTACTTTGGAAACTCGTAGAAATTCCGGGAGTCCTTATTAAACTTAATTATTTACTTCGTCTTTTGTTATTTCACAAGGAGGTTTTTTTTTTTTTTTTTTTTTAGGGGGTGGGGGTAGAAATTTTTTGTTGCTTTGTTAATGGCATTTCTTTTAGATCATTTGGTTTGCAGTAAATTTGTATAAAGTCGAACTAAAATTGAGTAAATATTAAATTTAGATAAAAATTTATAATCGTTAAAGTAAAATATTTAGGTTACATGTCATGACCCCGATATAAACATATAATAATTATGATATTAAAAATAAAGTTTATCGATAATGTTTATGATCAAATAATCAAAATAGGATCAGATATTATATAATAACATGATAAATAAGATAATCAGATATAATTACTATGATCCCATAAATAGTCAAACAATTCCCGTCTGCTCTCAAAAATAATATTATACTTGCCCAATTTATAAATTATTATAAAAAAATTATTAAACCAATAATATTAAATATATAATAATTATTGTTATTATACGTAATCTTGTAACATCACATTGGCTCAAATCTAACTACAAAATCTCAAAATCAATCCCATTTGTTTCAAAGAATCCAAAAATAAACCCAAAAATAATAAATAAAATTAATGACTATAATCCTTCAATAATCATCCATCCAATTCTGCATAAATCTAATATTTACTAACTAGAGAGTTTTTAAAATATTATAAATGTGGGCCAAGTGTTTAACTAAAAATATATATATAATATATGAATATTCATGAAACTCGAAAGAGTTTTAAAAATATTATAAATATAAGCCAAATATTCAACGAAAGATATATATACAATATTTGAATATTTATGAATAAAACATGCATAAAAATATAGATAATCATAAATCATATGTGGAAATATGAAATATTCAATTCTCTATAAATATGTTGTAAAATGTAATTTCAAATAAAATGTCAAACATATACAAATATATGGAGTATACAAAATAAACAAAAAATATAGAAAAAAACATATAAAAGCATATCTAAAAATATAAAAACTAAATGATCATACATGAAAAAATTTAAATTCTAAAGGCCAATGACTTACATATTAACTAATCAAATGAATAAATTTTAAAGATCGAATTATGCATACTTTTGATAGTCTTAAACCAATATACATTATTCAAGATTGGTAGGCGAATCGTCTACAATATTTTATAAATGGGGAGCGAATGCAATATTGTTTTATCCGTAGATAATAAGTACATTCTTTTAATTATATATAGTATGCTAAGACGTATTTAGATTTCATACATTCATAATAAAATTGTCCTTATTTTGTCAAAATTAATAACTTTATACCATATATCACATATTTAAAACCCTTTCAAAATAGAAAAAAATAAAATATTTATTTTAGTTCATAAAGTAAATTTTTTTAATTAAATATTTATATAAAAATAACATGTATGGTCAAATACTAAAAATATTTATAATTTTTTTAATATACCTTAAAAAATGAGTATAAATCTTAAAAAAATAAATGAACATAAATATAATAATATTCAATAAGAATTGAAAAATGTGCCATACATATATTTAAATAATAATTGAATAAAAAATCAAAATATTTCAATAATATACCAAAGAATATGTTTAAATATATCAATTTACCTGGACATATTTCATGTATAGCTTATTTTATTTAACATTTGGTATCTACAATTAAAAAATATATTAATAAAAATTTATAAAAATATAATTTATAAATAAACATATTACCTAAAATTATATTAAAGGAAGAATTTTTTCATAAAGAAGTAATTTTATATAAATATATGATTAATTGTGATGATTTCTTTAAATATTATATCATCATACATAAAAATCAATATTTATAAAAAAATTATTACCAAGGCTAAGTTAGTTCGGGTCCATTTCTTCCATAATTATACCTTTTATAAAAATAATCAGGCCTAATTCTTCACTATCACCATCCATGATATATATACTTTGACTATATATAAAATTTTAAATCAATCGAATCAAGCCGATTGAATAAGTTAAATTAATCGGGCTTATTTTTTATGTAATATTATTTGTTAAAAATTTTAAATTCCTAAACTGGGCCATCAAAAATCTGTATTTACTCAAACGGTATTATTTCAGCCATTCAGGTTGACTGCATTCTTCTTCATCTCTTAGTCATGTATGCACGACGGTCAAAGTAATTAAAGAGGGTTTTAATTGTAGACTTTACTACATGGTGATAGTGATACAGGGCAATTTCTGTTGCTTGACAGGGTGTAAAAGCACCGAGGAGTTGTCTGCCACGCACCCTCCTACAGCGTTCATTCCAATATTTAAATTAATATTAATTAAATAATTAATATTTAATAAATTTAAAATATTATACTATATAAATACTTTAAATTAATTTTTTTTTATAAAGTGTTAAAATATTTATAATACAAAACTGTTGCGTCCTGTCTTGGCAGGATCCGGAGAGATTGCTTCGGGTTGCTTTCCCTGACTAGGCTTGCCACAGTATGGCTTCATCGCGGAGATCTAGATCTTCGCTCAGGTGATCCGACGCCACAGGGGCGACTTGGGATAACTGGCACGTCCGTCCTATCGCCTAGTCTCCTAGCACTTCTCCCACGCCGTACAGGGTTGAAAACTTTATCTTCAGATGAAAAATCGAGGTGACGGTCCCGAAAAATGTCACAACCACAATGAGGAAGGGCCAGCCCGTAACGTTGTAAATGGATCTTTACTCTTCTAGACGTATCGACAATTGACAGGAACATTAGTTCCAATTTATGTCGCGATGCATGAGTAAGTTCCCATTGTGATCTCCAGCCGGACTATCCTTTGCACCGATACAGGCTTGTTGTCTAGACCATACAAAGGTCTATCGGCAACTTTCATCCGGCTTCGCTTCAGTCCAAACTTAAAAAGGGCACTAAGATATAGCAAATTTTAAAAGTTACCATTATCAACGAAGACCCATCTCAATTGGTAGTCAGCCATACCATTTGAGACGAATGCAGATACAACAAGGGGATCAATATGGGGGAAGGTTATATGGGCCATGTCGTTGCTACTAAAGCCATTGACATCACTCCTATCCCCCGGTTTATCTTATTATAAAAATTATCTCTTCTTGAAGCTATTATACGTCGGCTCAACATCACATTGGCTCAAATCCAACTTGGCACTCTTGGTCATCGCAATTGAGATCATATTGATCACGTCAATTCTGCATAAATCTAATATTTACTAACTAGAGTTTTTAAAATATTATAAATGTGTATGGTTCTGGGAGGCTCGTTGGCCTCGCCTTCCGTGGTTATATTATTAAGTGGCTTGCCCCAAACTTTTCACCATGAATCGTTTAAGGTGTCCTAATAAAGATATATATTCAGATTTTATACATCAAGTCCTCGATCTCTATTTAAAACCCTTTTCAAAATAGTTCAACAATTTTTTAATGTCTTCAAAAATGTCTTAAAAATATCCAAATATTTTGTAAAAAATGAACAATAATAATATTCAATAAGGATTGAAATGTCGAATAAAAAATCAAAATATTTCAATAATATACGGACCCTTTTAAAAATATATCAATGTCTTTTCGGCCACTTGAAAAATTTCTCATCCTAAATTTTTATCGGGATGTTAAAGAAGAATTTTTCGGGTATCGTTAAGGGGGCAAGGACGTTGGTCCACATCATCCCTCCTTGATCCGGAGGCGGAGGGCGTCGTTTCTTCCATAATTATACCTTTTATAAAAAATAATCAGGGAAATTCGACTATCATCACCATTCCTTTCCTTTCCTGTGGCAGGCTTGGGAATTTTCGGGGGTGGTCTGCACGCTCGGGAAGCTTCGCCTCGTATGCCTTCTCCGCTGAGATGTTGGCTCGGGAGATGGCTTTAATTGGCCTCCGATAGTGAGGGCAATTTCTGTTGCTTGACAGGGTGTTTGAAGGAGTGCTGCCACGCACCCCTCCTACTGTGTTTGAAAAAGTCACCCGCCGCTAATTTGAATAAATTGAAAATATTATACTATATAAATACTTTAAATTAAGGCGTTGAGCTTATTTCAAAACTGCATCCTGAGTTAGGGGATCCGGCACGCCTCGATGATGAAACGGTTGAGAAATCACTTCAAACTTTTGTTCGACCTCTGACGGAGGCGGACTAGGTGCCACGGCTATTTCTCTTCCCTTCGGCTGGAGGTGAACTGACTCAAGAAGCAGTCCGCGAGCTCGTCGAAGGAACGGATGGAATTTGGTGAGAGGCCGTAAAACCACGGTCCATCGACAACTTTCATCGCCCCTCGAGGGTGGAAAAAAGGCACCTTACGCAAATTTGCGACACATCATGGCCTTACTCGCCTCCGAATCGGATACATGGGTGCATTACGGAAGCAATTAAGATGATCTATCGAGTCCTTACTCCTGTCATACCTTTCCAGCACGGGTATCTTGAACTTACGAGGGAGCGGCTGAGTTTGCAGATCTATAAAGAAGGATGACCTTCGTAGATCAGCGGAGGATTGTGCGGGTCTCTCCTTGTGCCGTCGATCCCACAGTACTTTGACCTTCTCCTCCATCGGCAGGTCGAATGCCCCTCTCCGCTCGTTGATAATGTTACGGAGTTCCGTGTGATCTTGATGGCGTGGCTGGATTTGTTGGTTGTAGCGGCTTCTCGAACGGGGTGGCCGCTCACTACTGGAGTCCGCGACGGTTAGCCTCCCTTGATAGTGGGAGTTACGGGGGTTACGCCTCTTAGGGCTCTCTCCCCGCTCGTCCCAGATGGGATGGCTCTCAGCCACAAATTGGACCCTACTGTCGAGGCCTCCTGGCCCCCGGTATTGTCAGGCTGATCTGATCTTCTCCTGAGTGCTGCAAAGCGACGCCTTCCTTGCCTGGAGGAGGATGCCTGGGATGTTGGAGGGAAAGCCCCCACCCACGGGGTTTCCATCAGGTTGCAGAGAGCCTGGATCACCAGCTTCATATCGCCCATGTCCGCGGCTAGGCGGTAGACGTCGGGCTCTAGATGAATGTCCACGTGGCTACCCATTGAGAGGTCTTCATTGCGAGCGGCAACATCTCTCACTGGGGCACTGGCTTGTGCCGTGGTATTCACCATTTTGTCGTTTTAAGAATGAGTGTGAGAAGGAGACACTAAGCTTCTTGTCTCGTTCCCACAAACGGTGCCAATATTGCATCCTGAGTCCCTGGTTGCCGTATGGATTACGGAGTCTTTGGATTCCTCGTCGACTAGAGGGGATCGCAAGAGGGTTTGGTCTCTATCCCTGTGAACCTAGGCCTATACAGTACAACTAACAAATAAGTTGTCAGGGGTCCGGTAGGATTTCTTCCACTGAGGACACTCCGACGCTTAAGTCAATAATTTTTCACAATAAACGAAAATGGGGCACACGCTTAGAGGTACGCGGAAATGTGTTTGAATGTGTGGGTAATGCGTGAATGTTGGTATGGGAGAGTAATGAGCGAGTAACAGGAGGCCTGGCTTTCTGTGTGCACCGCGACGGGTGGCTAACTTTTGTCACCTGAGAAGACTGAGAAGTTTGGATCTGGAAGACGGTGATAGAGCCTAAGGTTAGTGACACTGAGCCGATTATCTAGGATCAGATCCCTCTCTATAGAAGAAAAATGATTTTATAGGTCCCCTGACGAGGGACTTTGGGCACCAAAATCTCTATTGCAAGGGTTCGCTGGCCACTGATTGTTGTCGGCGATTGTAGGTGCGTCGGTTGTCATTTAGCGGTGGCAGGTAGATCACTAGACGCTGCCAGCCACGCTTGGTCTACCCCTCGAGTTGGGATTGGTGGGGCAATTGGGTGTAGCTGCCTGAGTCGTGACTGGCAGCGCTGACTGTTTTCTCATTAGCTCATTTCTTCTGTTCTTCCGTCGTTCCCTGGCAACAACATTAATGAGTTGCAAATGGCGCCCAATGGCTGTCGAACGTGGGTCGCCACGTAGGCCACTCTACAGCGCTTGGCTCGGCCTCAGCTGCCCCTCAGGCAGCTGTTTCGTGGGATGGGCTTTGATTTCTTTGGGCCTTTATTTCGGACCCAACAAAAACAATTAAAAAAGTGCTATTTTTGTGCATTTAAATTTTATTTTGACTCTGATAATTTTGTATAACGCATAAATAATATTACTGATGGGTTTGATACCATAGGCTGGCTTGGATTCCAAAGTGTAGCAGCAAAGCTCCATTTGATGGGAAAAAATCCCTCCTGTCGGAAAAAGTAAGCTCCATTTGGCGAGGAAAGGCTTCATCTGGCGGGAAAGAGCTCATCACCTTTATCGATAAAAAGGAGAAAGGGGAGCAGTAAGGGGGGATCGAGCCCTAAATAGAGCAACATAACCTTCTAGAAAAGCTCCCAAAGGCGGCGCTCCTGCTCCTCTGCTTCAATTCTCTGCGCCTCAACCAAACGGAGCACCAGGAAACCCCTCAGATAGCAATGTCCAGTAGTTCCCCTTCACATCGGAGCAAAACAGAGCACAGAGCTCCCAAACAATGGCAATCGGCTCCTTCCCATCGCTCTTAGACAAAATAAAGCATGAAGCCCCTTCATCAGTGGCCAGATCTCCCAGGTCGAAATAGAGCACTTCTCACAATGGAGCCCAAAGCCTCTCAGCAAAGCAAGACATGAAGGCGTATGGTACCCAACCATTCTCCCTCGAATCAAATCGGAAGGGAGCACCAAGCTCCTCTGATGCGAGTTACACATTGAAAATTTTGAGGTAAAATCTCAAACTTATAGGTTGAGGATTCTCTCTCCTACTAGACCGGTCTTTTGGGATGGGCTCTCCCCCTGACTTATACTCGCATCAATGAATGATAGGACCACAGTGGACGGTATTGGCGACGATTGCAGCGTTTAAGACAAATGGAGAGAAGAAAAATTCTTGAGAGTAAGGGGAAGGGGAGTTTAGCAGAGGAAGACGGTGACAGAGAGGGAAGGGAAAATTAGAGAGAGTCAGAGGGAGAGGGAACACAAAGAAAGAAAGAGAGAGAGAGAGAAATTGATATGATATTTCCTACCCTTGGAACTACAGCAACAAGCCCTTTAAATATGGAAGGGCAACAGCCCGTGGCTCACCAAAAACAGAAAACCATCATGTGGAAGTGCTAAACTAGAAAATAGAAAATCATCATCCCAAAATAAAAATAAATTAGTATGCAGTATTAAGTATCATTGTTTGAGCATTTCGTCTTCAAGGCAAAGTCAGTGAGTGAGCTTCTAATAGTGTATTGAAGAGTTCGTAACATTGATATGAGTATAAGCCAGGGGGAGAACCAATCCCAAAATACCGGTCTAGTAGAAGGGAGACCTCATAACTTATAAGTTAGAGGTTTTACCTCAAGTTTTTCAATGTGTGACTTGTATCATTTCTTCCTCATTCAACAACCGCAGATCTCGGCGGCTGCACTCTGCGACACTTCACTCGGCGGCTTTCACTCTGCAACACTTCACTCCGCCCCAACGCACCGGTAGCAGGTCAGCCCCTCCGCAGGGAACCCTTTGTGGTCAAAACCCTCCGCAGGGAGCCCTCTTCATGTTGGAATTGGTTTCAATGAAAGTACCCATTGATACGAGTATAAGTCAGGAGGAGAGCCCATCCAAAAAGTCCTCCGATTAGTGAGCCGCCTTCATATGGGCGCACCCAGAAGCTCAATCCTTCGATTAGTAAGTTGCCATCAGTCGGACACACTCAGGAGCTTAGTCCTCCGACAAGTAAGCCGCCTCTCAATCGGGTGCACCCAACTCAATCCTCCGATTAGTAAGCCGCCCTCAATTAGACGCACCAAGGAACTCAATCTTCCGATTAGTGAGCCGTTCTCAGCCGGGTGCACTCAGAAGCTCAATCATCCTATTAGTGAACCGCCCTCAGTCGGGCGCACCCAGGAGCTTAATCCTCCGCCTAGTGAGTTGTCCCTTAGTCGGGCATACCTACATGCATCCACTCTGCACTATTTAATATCATCCTTGTATCTTGCTATTCTATTAGAAAGATTTTTGACTTGAGTACCGGAGTATTTACGATGGAAGATTATCCCGTTGTTCTCTATCCTCTTATTTGTAATTTGTGAGATTCGCAGGGTTGAGATTGAGAGATGCAAAGATCGGATCTGTTTGTGATCCACCCCAGCCGAAGAATTCCAGAGCTCCCTAATTTGTACGAGAACTTGAACCAAGGAACACATCAATTATAGTAACAAATTATGACTACTATGAAGGCACATAGATCTTCTCATTCTTAAATTGAAATTACAAGGATAGATTGAAGTGTTATTTGTTATTTGACAAGTATCATTGTTAAGGCAAGGCAGTCAAGGTGACCAGTGGATTTTCGGTACTAATAAAAGCAAGTACTATTTGTTTAGGGAAAAGCTGAGCATCCAAGAACGAAGTACAATTAATAAAAAATATTTTAGAATATTACTATAAGATTTTATTGTGCATGGCAAAAGATAAGATTAGTCGAACTTGCTATAATGTGGAGCCTACATATCTTAAATTCATAAAAGAATATGAATTAATTGAGTTGTTAGATTTAAAATAAATAAGAATCTGACTGAATTATTTAATATCTAAATGGTTAGATTGCTAGTAATATAAAAATTAAGGTATCAAATGATCGATTCGATAATAAATTTGAATGATTAATCCTAACAAATAATTATATAAATCGATAAATGAATTGTCAAATCGAGTGAACAGTTAATGAGTATAACGAATATACATTAGATTTAGAACTTTTGTATTCGTTAGATCATTTATTTTTTAACCGATATAACTCCTCAATTATTGTGTAATCTAACATCTTTGAAAAGGGTACAGTAATTAATAATAAAGTTATAAATACGCTTATTTTTTCTAAAACAAACAAAACATTATTTGAATCACTCTTAAAATAGCTAATATAAAACTCTAATCTTCTATATCTTTGCAAATTCCAAACATCATAGAGTTAAGTCATCCATTTTTTGCACTCTCTCTAATCATTAGCCTCCCATTACCTTTCATTTAATTAAAAAGATTCATAATTTAAATATAAGAAAATGAGTCACATATCCGTTAAACTCTTATTAATTGTTATGATTCATAAGATTCGAATTGAATAATCGGAGGACAAAATTGATTTCATCCGACAATTATCCAAATCCAAGATATATATCATATTTATAATTTGAATAACTACAATTTAGTTACAGTACGTCTGCTTTTGAGTAACACTTTTTTTTTTCATTTACATATTAAATTATGCATTAGTTAAGTAACACAAATTATGCCTTAGAGACACTATTGTTGAATTTTGTAACCCTTGTTTTACTGTTTTCTCTTCTTTTATAATGTTTATACACGTTTTTTTTTTTTTTTTTTTTTTGGGGTTTATTGATTTGGGACTACTTTTATTTGTATCATGAATAAAAAATGAAGGCTCAGCTCAAGATCAAGGACTCCCCAAAGATCACAAGTCTCGATAGCCATAAGGAAGCATTGGACATTCAATACTCTATATGAAAATCGACCATTGAACAATTAAGGAGTTAATTTGTTGTTAACCCTATAAGTCAGAGCTACGAAGAATTTAGGTAGCTGCCTTACAAAAAGAAATAGTGTTATGAGTGCCGAAAATTTAAGAGCATTGCAAGCACAAACCTTTCATTATTACACCAAATCAATGGTCGTGATGATATACATTAAAAGGACGTAAGAAAAGCCAAAGTGGCTTGTCAGGAGATATTAATTTTGAAAGAGGACATTTCATCCCAAATAGCACAATAAGGTTTTGACCCCATAATAATAATAAAAAGATAAGCCTAAATTTGATATACATAAGAATATTTGTGAAAAACTCGATACCAACAACAATAATAATAAAAAGCGAAAAATCCTCCGGGTTTCAATCAAAAAAACATCTAGGTTTCAATGCACGGATGAAAATCAACTTATGAAAATCAACTTTGATTGGTGGTAACGACCTTAACTTAACCGATTTACTCCCGTCTTGTGATCATTGTCAAAGAACTCCTTAGATTTGCCTACGGCAACAGTACCGAACGCCTTTCGATCTTCATGTCAATCTTTCCTCTCGTGCCACTTGAATTGCCACACACGATCGGATCCCCTTCTTCAACATACCGACATCACCAATGAAGGTAGAAGGATAGAGGTGATGGATTGATAAAGAGAGTGGTGAAAAAATCGCTAGCACATAAAACACAATGAGAAAAGATCGGTTTTCTCAATTAGAATGCATTTAATGAAGTGAAAAATGATTTTCTCTCAAGTAGGACGGCTACAAAAATATCAATCAAAGGTTATGGCAAATGATTATAGGTGTATATTTATAGATGACTCAAAAAACGCATTCAAAAAAGTTGCCCGTTGTCACTGCGCTTAAACTTATGGCGAGCGCATGGTTTCAGGATTTTGGGCTCGAGCTTGTGATGAGCTCACAGCGAGTACAGGGCTTCTGGATTTTGGGCTCGAGCTCGTGGCGAGCACATGGCTTCTGGATTTTGGGCTCGAGCTCACAGCATGCTCACGGCAGGCGCAGTATTCTTGGAAGCCGAAACGGACGGATATGAAAATATGTTTCAATGAAATACAATTCGATATTAACACACGATTACATAGGGTCACGGAATATACCAATCATAAAAATTATCCTAACAAATTTCACTAGTATAAAATCCTAGTAGGCAATCTAATAGATGAGACAATTATTTAATTCACTTCTCAATCAAAACAATATTCTAAAAGAACCCGTGTTTCACTTTAAAGGGGTCTTTTAGATATTCAAAGGTATACAAATATATACAAAAGACACACAAATGCAAGAGTGCAATAGGCAAATGCAAAGGATGAAAAGGTAAATGACATTTTTCTTGATAAATACTTGTCATTCCGAAGACAAATTCCGTCACAAGTCCTTTTAAACTCTAGCAAATGACTAAGTGCTCTTATAAGTCCACTAAATCGATGTTAGAACAACTAAGAGCTCTCACAAATCCATTAAGCCTTTCCAACATACAACTACGGACCAGTTTAAGTTCGTCTGGACAACACTAATCCCTAATCGGCCTTAATATGATATTCGGCACCACTCTCTTCTCTCCTTGACAACTTAGGTATATTTGATGTCCTCATAGTAGTTTTGATTACTCCTAATGTCACTTTGCATTCAAATAAATGTGCTGTAATATATTGACTTAAGTGACACAAAACTCCTAGGAAAGTTTCTATACCCTTTGACCTTCTATCACTGCTGTGGTGCGTATGATTTGTAATTTAGGACCTAATTTAGCTCCATCTTATGCTAATTAATATAAATTCTAGTTGAACATTTCTTTGAATTATGTATCAATTTCTAAAAATAAGTCCTATAGTATTTAAAGAAATGATAATTATTAGATTTACGACTTTTATTGCCTAATCTTTTTATATATGGTCTATTATAATTTTTCTATTTTTTGATTTTAATGAAAAAACATATGTAAAGACATATATTATAAATAAATAAATAAAGCATTTTTTCAGATATCAAAGCTTTCTTTTGATGGTGTCTGAATTTATTTTTTCTTGACAGTAAGCTATCTCTACCGATCATAAACATCATTATTAAAAATATTATAACTTTTAATGCCTAAAAAATATATACTACCCTTAATTTATTAATTTAAGAATTTAAATTTACTATACACGTCAAATATCATACTGTTTTAAGATTTTTAAAAATGTTATATGATAAGTTAGGCCTTTTATTTCACAAACAAAGAGACCCTAAAGTTGCAGTTCTTTTATTACTAGCAATCATCAATATCTCCCCAATATGTTGTCCATCAATTTAGCCCATTCCCAATGTTTAGCATAAAATATAATATCCATCGATAATATTGATACTAAATTTTCTGATATTATAATAAAATTAAGATAAATTATTATACGTTGTTTAATATTTTTTTGATAGGTTTTAATTCATAAAATACAATGTTATAATTTTGATATTTTTCTTGTTTTAATTTTGTCTCCTTAATAAATTATGATAACTATCTTTTTGAATTTTATAGTTGATTCCCTTCCTCAATTTTAAGAGTATTTTGTTTTTTTAATTAAAAAAATTAGCAAAAAAATTTAATAATTTTAAATATTTTTTTATCTCATATTATCATACCCTACATTAAAAATACATAATATATTTTAAAGATATAGAGTTAAAATCAACATGTCCAACTTTAATTCATTAAATATTTTATAGGTCAGTGATGTGTCATTTGGATCCAAGTTGCTACAAGGGTTAAGGAAGCATTTGATTTTTTTTAATGGGTTGAACTAAAGTGAGCTCAATCTCCAATCATGATATCCTAAATCCTGCACACTACAATTAAACAAATAAGAGATCAGAGGATTGGCGGGATTTACTTCTCGATATGTTTTCCAGTACTTAAATTAGAAATCTTTTTTTAACAGATAAAAAGATACGATGATTCAAAAATGTGCGTGTAGATGATACGCAGGTCTAGGGATTAAATGCTTGGGTGCGTTCGGTTGAGGGTCGTCTTTGGGAGAAGGCAATGCACTCGATTGGGAGAGGTTTAGAGACGGTGGTGCGCTTGATAAGGATCAGCTTATAAGAGAGAAAGAGTGAGGGTTGTGAAAGACTTTTTCAAGGCTTTATAGACTTACAAGTACACATGTCCTCTATCCATGAAAGTGAAAGGATATTTATAACGTTTAAGTAAGTTCAACCTTGAATGTCAAGGTTGGTTGACAACTGTCTGTATAGATTTGCCAAACTGTTGTAAGGATTGTGAGCGCCCATTATGACAATCGTGGTTAATTGAGAAGACTCCTTCATTCTTTACAACGATGCTTGAGGTAGCAGTTATACCAATTACGATTGGAAGAGATTCGTTAGATCTTTGTTGCCATTTTGGGAGATATTGCACGATTATAAGTGATATTTGAGAGATATTTGCTAAATTGTGCAGAGGCGATTTTGGCGAGTTCTTCCTGCATGTGAGGTGCTGTGAGGTAGCCCTCGTCGCTCGTTTTTAGCTGATCAGTCCTAGGTCGGCCCGCCTAGGGTAACTGTTTTGTTACTTAGTCCTAGGCCTTCATGGGAGCAAACTGTGGATTGCAATCTTCTAGACCCCCTCTATTTCGTGGGCCTTACCTCTAAGTCGACTCATTTATAACTGTACCTATAAGTCAGTATATCAAGTCATTGCTTTCTTTTATTTTTTTGTCTAAAAAAAGTATTAATTACTCTATTTATTTATAATTTTAATAAATTATATTACATAAAAATAAATTATAAATAAATAATTTCCTAGGTGTCCCAAGAAGGAGATATCGAAGGCTGTGCCCGGAGGGCAAATGGCCCACTCCATTAAAAGCCCATTGTTTGTACTTGTTTCCGTTAACAGAATATCAGTTGCTGCAGAGAAGGCGTTGAACGGGATGCCAATTAGGAGAGGGAGAATCAACAATACAGTATAAAAGGATAATTATCGATTTAAAAATAAATAATTTAAATTTAAATATAAAATTTTCTTATCCACAGTCAAGGTGCCTGTTGTGGTATGATCGGGTATTTTAAAATATTTATTCTACTAATTTTGATAGTTGAGAATTATAATTATATTCGGTATATTTAATAATTTTTTTAATCATTTAAATTATTAAGATAAAAATTATATCATTAAAAACATAAAATTAATTGAAAATAGCAACAGCAGCTCAGATTTTGATATTATATTTTATATATTTGGCTATTTTATTTTTTAAGAATTAAAATTATTTCAAAAGTAACAAAAAAAATTTAATCTTTAATATATAATTTTATTACGTAGATTATAATTAATATAAAAGTATATTAACATAGTGAAAGTACCAATACAAAACCCCCCAACAGCTCATCCCATAAAATGCAATGACTGGCAATGCAACATGGAGAGAGAGAGAGAGAGAGAGAGCCGAGAAGAAGGTTGAATACAGCGAAGCAAATGTTTGCAGACCCACCTCCTCAATTTTATAGTAATAGAACTACAGAAGATGATGCCGAGAAGGCAAAAAATAGGGGTCCATCTTCATCTCCCATTGGACAACATTGCCGCTACAATCGTTGCTGCTACCCCATTAGCAGCTTTACTTGCTTGTTTCTCTTTCCTCATTTTCATTTGCCCCTCGTCTAATCATATTTCTCCTCCTTTTTTCAGCTAGACATTTTCTCAAACATCTAGCCTGAACAAATTTTATCACCCTGTCTTCTCATATATATATATATATATATACAAAAAATCCTTCTAGCCCTTCCTTTTCCTTCTTCCTCTTCCACTCACTTCCTTTCCAACCTGCCTTGACCCTAATGATTTTCTCGTTCCGGCTGCCGCTGATGAACAATCTGAGCTGCGGTTGTGGAAAAACAGGGGAACTTGCCTCATTTGAAAGCCAACGTCAAGAACAACAATGTGAGAAAGAAATATTTGGCAGAAAAGGCTAGTTTTGTTTTTGCGGCAGTGTGGGTTGATTTGGGTCATTTCCTTTTGGGATAATTGGTCTTTGATCTGAATTACTTTTCTCTATCACAGTTTTTGTTTAGTACTGTAATTTTTGGGAGGCTAGGTCATTGTGCTTGTTCGATGTCTCAACACCAAAGACAAATTCAGATGGTGGGAGGAAACCTTGGTGGGCATTTCAATGACACCACATATACCAAGATCTTTGTTGGTGGTTTGGCCTGGGAGACTCAAAGGGACACCATGAATGACTATTTTGAGCAGTTTGGAGAGATCTTGGAGGCTGTTATTATCACTGATAAAAATACTGGAAGATCCAAAGGTTATGGCTTTGTAAGCACAGTCGCCCATTTTGACTTCTGCATTCATATCTATCCTTTAGCATTGTCCTAAAGTTTTGGGGGGGTTGACATAAAAGGTGGCTTTTTCTGCCCTTTGTTTTGATGTCTTAGGTTACATTCAAAGACCCAGAAGCTGCCTTTAGGGCTTGCCAAAATCCTTCTCCAGTGATTGATGGAAGGAGGGCTAACTGTAATCTTGCTGCCCTTGGTGCTCAAAAGACCAAGCCACCTACTCCTCAGCAAGGTCTGCCGTTCTCTCTCTAACTCATCCCCTTTCTTTCTCTCTCTAAAATTTTGGCAAAATATCATGTATCAGCCAGCGATAAGCAATGTTTGGAAGTTGCATTTTGTAATTTCAAACTCTAATATCCTTGTATAAATGGGGGAAAAAATGCTTTACTAATTACCATTAGCAGACAACTTTCATTTGCAATTGTTTTTTTTTTTTTGCAAATGTTAAAGGATTATCATATGGTAAGAAGGGTGACAAGATGACTGGATGGACCAGCAACCGTTGGTCAATGATCTAGCACCTGAGATCGATGGCTTTCTTTCATGTACTGGACCATCCTATTTGCGATAGATCATGGGTCGCTTAATTGCTTATCTCGTTGTTATCTGTGACTAGGGGAGAGATTTTTATCCGGGTGGTAAATAATCTGCCAAAATCGCCACCACCTGCCTTACAAATCGAGACGATAGCTGATGCTGTACGGTTGAGTGAGTCCTAAGTAGATCCTTGAAAGGTTGAGCTTCCTATTTTATAATCTCCCTTCTAAAACGATTATTCCATCCTTGGCATATTAGAAATTCTCCACTATTTCCTTCATTTTCTAATATTTTCTTGTTATTCCCATCGGCAAATTCATCATCCCAACCTCTGTAGTTCAGCCACTGTCACCTTGGCTGATTAGCCGTAATTTTTAGTTTTCTTCCTCTCATTATATTATCATTTGTTTTATTGTTTCCCCTTCAAAAATATTTCGGCTGCATGAGTAGCGAAACCAATTTTCGTAAATGTTGGAAGCGAAGAAGAAATGGACTCCAGCATTCCATCGGCCTTGTGAATAATATTAGATTTTTTAATTTTTTGCCTATGATATAAATAGCAACAATTGCTAATTATCGGCTCTTTCTTGGCAATTCTTATGTACTAGATTTTATAGTTCTTAAATGTAAATGCTTTGTCTATATTATAAAATCAATAGATGTTGTGAAAGAAAGTCCTTATAAAATACTTAAAAACTTGTAATATAGTATAATAAAAATTCAGCATTGACATGATTGATTACACTTAAAAATAAGATTATGCCTTCCTCTTCCACCGATTCCGGCAACACCATCGGTGGAATCCACCTCTATAATGCGCTGGAATCAATATTGAAGTTCCACTGGAGACGAAACGGGTAGAGAAATTTAAGATCTCGCTATTGATTCTTTCACTATTTACGCCTATCTGAAAAGGCATGCCCAACTTAAGCGCAAAAAGCGATAGCCACTCAGTACTGTTGTCTCACTTATGTTTCTACAGAAATTTGAATCTGGACTTCTAGATTTGGAAATAATAATTCAATGATTTTTGGTTTTAAATCGCAGGAACGTCAAGGATTAGACCACCGCTAGGTTTGGTGGCTCAGCCTGCTTATCCTGGCTCCTCCTCCTCGTCAACTTATTTTCGTCAACCTTCGGCCCAGCTTCCATTCCCTTATTCAGCTTATGGGCAAGCATAAAAAATCAAACTTTTCCTTTATTTTCTTGTCCTGTCTTTTTTGTTTAATCTACATGTGCTCCATCTGAATCTGAAAATTTGATGGAAAATAAATGTTTGACAAGTTAAACCAACTTTTCAGATGAGTTTTCCATTATTTCTTTTTATCTTCCCTTTCAATTTCTTTCTCTCTCTCTCTCTCTCTCTTTAAAAAAAAAAAAAATCCAAATTGACCCTTCATGTGTATTTAAATCCTGAAATATTTGAGGCAAATGAAAATTTGAAGAAAATATGATCAATTTTCTTCAGTTTTTTTCAGATGCTAATGGAGTAGAGGGGATGATTTATGAATTCATTTCTCTCCCAATTGATGGTCCTCCTTGTTGTGTTTTTTTCACTTATTTCTACAGATACGGTGGGTATTCACGCGATACAATTTACCCCATGGTAACTACTGTATATTTGATAAATGTGTGCCTTTTACATGCCATAAGATAATTTATTGCATGCTTTTTTTAACTGTATATCCTGACTTTTGTTACTTTGACTCAAATTTTTGTCATTTTTAAATTGAGAAAACGCACTTAGAAAATTAGGGTCAATTTCAACAATTATGATGACTGAATTATTAGAAGGTAACAAGAAAAGAAAACACTAATCCAAGCATGTGTGTTTTTTTCCCTGGCCCCAATTTAGTACTTCAACCATAACTAGTGTGCAGGATTGTTAGTCATGAATCTCTGTGGAGCCTAAGGCAGCCTAATTTGGCCGTAAACTTCTACTGTATATGAGTTTGAGAAATGATCAAATTACTTTGAATTTATTATATACAGTCTTATCTTACATATTTAATAGACCGTTTTTATAAATTAAATCTGTAATAATTAAGTCAAATGATATCAACTCTGTATAAATACAGACACGAGAGAAAATTAACTCTGGTAGAAGAAAATCAAAAATAATTCCAGTAATTTTAGTAACTTCATTAAGATGATAGAAGTAAGATTATATTTTTCTTCTTGTCCACAGAACTATTATGGTGTTTATGGAGGCCAGCAATTCTCACCGTACTACACCGCCGGAGCCGGAGGATCAGTGGGACCTGGATATTTTCACAGTGCTCTCACGTACTACTCTCCATATGCTCAAAGCAGCCAAGCTCATGGATATGGGGCCCAGCACCCACAGATGGTGCAATTCCCATTTTACCCCCAACACCAATTCAACTCCCCCAGTATCTTATCACCCCCTACAATGGCACTGCAAACCACTGCGACCACCACCACCACCACCTCAGGTTCTGCTTCTACTTAAGCTCCTATTACTGCACTATTCTTCAATTATATATTAAACTGAGATGAGGTTTGTTCATTTGATTTACATGCTGCATAATCGTATGTGTAAACTGTAATGCTTTAGATAAAGTCATTGTTGATTGTAGGAGTTTAGAAACCGGAATGTCAAAAATGATAAAACATACTCAAGGAGAGGATTCGAGGCGTATAACAGCATTACTTTCCATAAGATTATATTTGCCGCTATAAGTGCAAAATGCATCTGAATGAATGTGAATTGCCTCAAGTATGAAATAACGCTTTTTTATTTGATAGTGATTCACCCTAACATAATCAAACTTTAACTCAAAATGTCCATAATTTAAAACTATATGGAACTTGTATTTAGTAAGTTATAGTCATTCATCTTCCAAGTCATCGTCTATTTAAATTTTTTTAATTTTACCTTTCATGACGGTTGGTGATCTAATGTTACATTGGCTACAATAAACCAAGACCGACGAAAATATAAGCTACTGACTTACATTGACAAGTGGATACATGCACCCGCCATCGACACGTGAGAAATGGCAAATTGTACATCAATGTGCTATTGGCATGTGGCAAGTGCCAATTGCTGTTTGCAAAAGTCGTGTAGTATTACTAAAAGACAATTTACAGTATAAAACAAATTTATACGCCTGTAACACATATATGCATCAAACACTGGTGGTCTTTTCTTGTGGAACTTTGTTCCATTGGATCATTTTGAAACTATACAACATCGGTCATATATTAAAAACAAGAAAAAACTTGAACCTATCAGTCCATGACATTGAAATCATAATTACTTGATCGTCCAATTGGCTTATTATTCAATGAAAATATTTCTGTTTGTGTTAGTATTTTTCTGTGTTCGTGTGAGAATCAAGTTTCTCTATCAATGATATTTCAACGCTAGCATCTGATTCCATAAAAGACTGGCTTGTTTACTGCATATTCCTACTGCTACTGAGCACATAGTTTGGCTAATTAGAAAAATGCTGCAGGTATAGCAGGAACAGCAGGGGTGGCTGGATCTGGATCCGGGTCTGGTCCTTCTCAATCCCCCGAAGCATTCTCTGAACAAGATTCATCAACCTAACCTCCATGAGAAACCAAGAACAGAAAATCTAACCAGATTCACAAGCAAGAATAAGTAAACTCAGATGCCAAAGGCAGCCGAACTTAAGCCTTCATAAGATTGCATTATTCGGAGAACTGATGATAATCGATCGGGATTTTCATTTTCTGCTCTATATAGTTTATTCACGACTATTAGGAAGTTCTCGAATTTAATTCATTAGTGTTATCTAGTTATCTTCATAAGGTGGGAACCAATTATTCAATCTGGGTTTCGACTTCTAGATACTGATCGTATACTATGTCCGGAGATGCATGCAGCGTCAAACGACATTTTGGTCTTATAGCATCGGTTCAAAAGATTGGTTTTATGCCTTTTGAACCGTAGATTTGATCCTTCTTTTCCTCATTAAAGAAATGAAAGGGTAAGATGCGGTTCGAATTTCAGGCAATGATAATGCATCTGTTAGTCAAAGACAGGTTCGGATAGCTTAACCATAAACTTGTATTATTCATTTAATTAATGTAATATTGGTATTCCATAATCATAGTTTATTGTTTTTTGTCTTGTGTGAATGGATTAGTTGGAAGAAAAATTAAGAAAAAAAAAAAGGCTGTCTCCATCTAATCTCGTAAGATTCTTTCTTTGCCCCTGATACTTCACTTTCAACGGTCATTTTGCCGTCTCGGTGTAACGTTTTCTATGGATAATGACATTTTCAGATGACCGTTGATTGTCTGGAATCCGAGAGGATCCAACGGAAGCAGATGCTCATGATTCGAGTATTTCAGTTGGGCTGTTCAGGGACAGGGCGGCCCACATGGCCAGCTGCTGGATGAGCTTAATCGAACGACTACAATTTTAAATATTTAAAAATACTTTTTTATTTTTAAAATGATAAAAAGATTTAAATATTTATTGGATAAAAAGTTTTGGTATTATTTTTTAAAAATGTTGTTTCTCAGATATTTAAACCAATCATTCGTTGGCGCGCGAGGATTCGAATTTGTGACAAGGAAATCTATTTTCATGTTGTCATACAGTGTGATGGTTTGGATCAAATGTAAAATTTTATAAGATTTAAAATTATTTTATAAAGTATTGAATTATTATATTATTTGATATTTTTATAATGTTAAAACACACATTAATGATATGGACTAATTCATTTTTCTTAAAGAATATAGAATCATTTTTGTTTTTCTATTCACTCTTATATTCTTCAAAATTTTTTTATAAAGATATGTGTGATTTTATGAATAAAATCATTAAATGGGAAAATTAGATATATAATCAAAACTCATCTACTTTCAAATCTGAAAATCACTCTTACGTTTATTCAAAAAAATTGCCTTTTTCTCAACATATAAGTCACTCATAGAGGGGAAAACGATGGATTTTATAATTATTAAAATATTTTTTTATCAAATATTAACATGATTAAAAATAATTTTTTGATAAAATATATTATAAAATTATATAAAATTATAACATTTAATCATTTAAATAAATTACTAATTCTATGTTATATTGTGTAAGATAGTTGTCATAAAATTAAATCATAAATCTAGATACAATAAGAGAGTTTGAAATCATACAGATTATATCTTGATGTCTGATTTAAGCCTCATTGACACATTTATCAATTTTTTTAAATAGGCATATTCATTAATTTTGGGCCATTTTTGTTAGAATTTTTAGAGAAGAGAGACAAAGAGAAAAAAGAAGAGAGTAAAAGAAGGAAAAGGAAGACTTAAGGTGTTTTCTTATTTTTTTATTGTTTATTTTTTATATAATTTTTAAATATTTTTTATTTTAAATACTCATAGATATATTAATTTTATATTTAAATTATTTAGACTTTATATATATATAATTCTACTCTTATATAAAATTTTATACTTACTTTATAAAATTTTATAAAATATAAGTCTTAAATTCATATAAGTCATATTTAATTGTTAAATTTTTATAATATACTCTTGCATGCCGTTAAATTCTACATAAATAGTCTTCTTGTATGTCTTTAATTTTAAATATATACTTTTACATATATAAAATTTTTATATAATTATTCATATATATTTTTGTTGCGTCCCCCAGCCCAAGGTTGCCGTTAGGGAGCCTAAAATTCCGGTCTCCGTCTCTATAAACCTCGGACTCCGCACAACACAAACAACAAACAAGAGGTGAATTTCTCCCACTGATTTCGACGCCGAGGCCAATATTCCCGCAATAAAAATGCGCACGCTAAGGTGGTGCGCGGAGAAAATGTGGAAGGCGTAGAAGTGCTTATGCGATGATGTGGGGAAATGTTGTGAGCAGTGTTGGAAGGCCTGTTCTGTAATACACCGCAATGGCTAACTTTCCCGTGATCTCGATGGATCTTTGGGATTGTGAGCGAGTCGGCTAGATGAGGCAAAGCCCTACTTTGACTCGTCACTCTTGTGTTTTCGAGAGAAAGGGAGAGAAGTGATCGAGGGCGCCCGAAGCTATCTTTCCTTATGATCGTTGTTTGATCGATGAGTTCAAGGTCTCACGATTGATCGTTCAGTTGATGAAGATCGAGAGAGTTCCAGAGTTGGAAAAAAGGTCCCATTTCTCTGTGGGGGTGGGGGTTTTTATACACCTCACCCCATTGGATTCTTGGGCGCCAAAACGCCCGTTGCCTGGGCCATTGCGCCGCTGGTCGCTGTCATGGACCCATGCCGGCCATATTTGTTGCTGCGTGCTCGGCGGCAAGGCTGCGAGGTCGTCGTTGACCACGCCCGATTCTCCTTGAGCGGGGATTGGTTGGCTGTCTGCAGACGGCAGCGGATGGCGTTGGCGCTGCGCCAGCCACGCCTCTATTGGCTAGCCTTTCCGCCTTTTGTCTCATTCCGTGCGATTTTAATGCGCCGCAGTTACCGTTGCCTCCTTCCATTGTGGGCTCGCGCCATTCTCCCATTAGGCCGGGCTAACATTTCTTCGTGGGCCTCCGATCTTCTCCGGGCCGCGACTCCGCCCGTGGGCTGGGCTGTCTTATGGGCTGTGCACATGGGACCCAACACTAGCCCCCCATGCCTCAGGCCGGCCAAAGGGCTCGGGCCGGCATGTCCATTGGGCCCATTTCCACGGCCTCGTACCCTTCCTCGTGCCGCGCCACTTTTGTCGTCTTCCCACCCGCGCCTTTCCCGGGGCTGGCGGCAAATTACCGTCACCTCGCCGAGATTCGCGCGTCTTGGGTTCCGTCTCGATTAGTGGGACGTTGTTGTCTTTCGAAAGACGTTCGCATGGATGCCGTGTCGCGCCGGGTGAAGGGATGGCCTGCGTCTTGCCTATAAATAGGGGGGGCACTCGAGCAAGTGAAGTTCATCCCTTACCAACGAATTGGAGAGGCGATGAGGAGATTCTGGCTTTGCCCGCCTCTGGTGGGCGCTCGAGAAGGAGTTGGATGGACCACTTGCGCACCTGGGTTCCCTGATGGAGACCGTTGTAGTCCAAGCCTTGTGGCTTGTTTTCTTTGCTAACGAAAATGGTTCGACCATTCCGCCGTTGTCATGCGCCTCCTTCCGGGTTGTGGCTCGGCTGGCTGTGCGGGATTCTTTGACTTCCTCCGAGTATCTTCTCCCGCTTCTGAAGGCTTTCGGAGGGGAAGTCTCCCATGCCGTGCCGGTGCGACCACCATAGAAGGGGTGCGAGGTGGGTAGCCCTCCGGGAAAGCCGGGCTTGACATCGGACTTTCCCTGAGTGCTCGACTCAACTTTCAGACTTCCACCGGGGGTGCTCCCGCTTTCCCGCCTGGGCCGCTCAGTGCAATTCCGGCGGCTTCGCGCCGCTGCTCACGCTCTCTGGGGCATCGCAAGGAGCATACCGGCTTCGCACTACTGATTCTCTTTTGTCTTTCTCGCACTTTATGGTCATGGACCTTGTATTTTATAAGAAAGCATTTAATAAAAGAAGTAGCCTCTTTTGTCTTGACTTTTTTGTCCTTTTCTTCAGAAATGCTTTTTTCATATTGGGCGTTTTGCCAGATCCACGCGTCGTTCTTTGGGAGCCTGGGGTCCTCCAATCGCCACGCCCCTTGAGCCGGGCGCATTTAATTCTCGCGCGGCCGAAGACGTCGCTCGCCAAAACGCTGCTGAGTTTTTGGGGCCTCCACGTGGTGGAACCCTATCCTTCCTTAAAAGCTTTTTGCCCTTTGGGCTTCGCCGTTTTTCAGGAAGATCCGCTGTTTAAACGCGCCCGCATTTTCCCGAAATCTGGCACGTCTTCGTACTTAACCATCTATTGGCAGTTTGATATTCCTCTGCGTATTCTCTCGTTGCGAAGTCGATGGAAGGCTCTTCTAGCGACTCGGTGCACTCCTTTCTCGGGTCCGAGTCCGGTTCTCACGCTCCCACGTCTTCTGAAGCCCACTCCTCAGGGGAGGCTCGCTCTGAAACCACGGTTGCCGGCCCCTCTCAGGGTCGGGGAGTTCCTCCGGGTTTCGAGAGGGTCCCACCGCATCGGGGGCTTTAGCGATCGGTGGAATGGCAGCACGCTGGCCGCACACTTAGAGGACGCCTTCGGAGGCCAGGGTTGTACGGCTGGCGGATGCCAATGTGGGGGCACAAGGCCGCATATTGGCACTTGAGGAAGAAAAGGAGCAACTTGGGCGGCGACACCAGGCCGAAGTTGCTGCGCTGCGGACGGAGATGAGGTCGATGGCTCGGCCGGAGGACATGAGGCCGGACTTGGACCGGAGATATTTTGACGCCATCAGACTTTGCAAGAGGCTTGCTTCACTTGAGATCCACCTAGATCCTCGTAACTTTCCGGGGACCCGTGACCAACTGGTGGATTATCCCGTTCAAAGTTCCTCCTCAGGCCACAGGGATCGCTGACCACATTGCTTCCGTTGTATTTTTTATCTATATTTTCTCTTTTCTTGTCGTTGTAATAGAACCGATTTGCCGTAATGAGAATTGGCCTTTCTTGTTTCGTCAGCTGCATTTTCTCGTCTCGTGGCGGTTTCTCTTCTCTTTTCCCATTTTTTTTTGCTATGCGCTTATTGTGCGCGCCTTCCGGAGCGCTTTATCGTAAACCTTCATTTAATGCGGCAAGGCCGCGTGGACCCTAGCTAGATAACTGGCGCCTAGCCATCATTGCTTGATTTGAGGTTCGCGGCGCTTCGATGCCACCACGTGTCTCAATCTCCCGGAGGCGACGGCGTTTATTTAAGCCAAACGTCAATCTCCCTTGTTCCTTCTTCTGATTTCTTCTCCCTCGTTCACACTTGCAACTCTTGAGAGACAAATGGCTCCAATTACGGAGGCTTCTTCCTCTTCTCGAGTTCCCAGGATGGTGCGCCACGGTGTTCGCAACACCAAATCGATTTTGACTGAGGCATATATAGCCTCCCTTAGGGTAGATTATGCAATCCCTAGCGAGCTAATCTCCCGCGTTCCTGGTCCTGAGGATAGAGCCCACGCCCCCCAGAGGGCTTTGTTACGGTATACGAACATCATTTGAGGGGAGGGCTTCGTTTCTCTGTGAACTGCAATTTGCATGCGATAGTTGAAGCGCTGGGAGTCCCACTGGCGAGGCTTCACCCCAATGCCTTGCGTTATCTCGGGTATTTCTCGCGTCTTCGCCACTGATGCACTGTGCACCTTCATGCGAAGGCGGCCGGGATTATCTTTCGGGCCACGGAGTCGGAGGATTGGATTTCGCTCTCCCAAAGGCGGGTACAGCCTCCGTGGCACCAACCCGACTTTAAAGGCTAAAAGGAACGCTTCTTTTCCCCGGAGGAGCCTTCGACCGGGAGCTTCCCAAGGGATGGGGCCCGATCTCGGAATTCTTTCGAGACAAGCCCACCAAGACCTCATAGAGTCCTCAAGCCGCTATCCACTATTAGTGCGAGAAGAAAAGGTTCGACCCGGGGTTACTTCCTTACATCCGTCGCGCCGAGTTGGCTGTGTGGGGGCCTTCCGCTGGTTGGGCGATAGCTGGCCCCGGGGTTTGATCTTCCCGAAGAGGCTCGCCTCCGTTCCTCCGGCGAGAATCGAGGAGGAAAGCGGCTTGTTGTCGTCGCCGAGCGATGATGAGGACGCGCTGCCCTTAAGCGGTTAAGGGAAGCCGCAAGGACTCCTTTGAGGAGGTCCTTGAGACGAGTCATTGGTCCTTCTATCAAGGGGAGTCCAGCCTCAAAGAGACTGCGGCAGCCAAGAAGGAGTGGGTCGCCAGGGAAACCGCAGACGTTCGCTTGATTTCGATTGCGGGAGTTATCCGCCGTGAAGTCTCTGCGAGGTCGAGTCTCCACCTGGGGATCCTCCATTGGCGGCGCTGCTGAGGCGTCGGACGACGTCGTTAGGCCGAGAGCCCGGAAGGGGCCATTTATCGCCTGTCTCTGAGCCGGTGCGGGAGGCCTGAGGCCCAGTGGTGGAGCCGCTGATGATTTTTGTAGAGCCCATTTAGTCTTCCGAGACCTCGCTGTATTTTAACTTCGCTGCTGCCTGCAGACAAGCTGACGAAGGGAAGCGGATCGCCCTCGTGGGAAGAGCCCCGAGCGTTCCTGCAACTTCCGGCCTTCCAGTCGGCCTTCTCAAACAAATTGAGGGAGCCGAGCCACCGAGAGACGTTCCTTCCGCCGAGTTTACGCGGGCCGTATGTTCGGAGGCGGCACCGCTCTCCGTTGTTGATGCGGTTGGCCGATGTTAGCTCTTGCTCCTTCTACGGCCAGTTTTGAGCCCTATGGGAGGCTCTTTTGGATGAGTTCGCGCCGCCGCATGCTCGAGGTCTGCGCCGCTTCCACCGGGCCGGGCGGCCTCAGCCGGGCGAAGGACAATGGACGTCCTCGCGGCTAGAGCCTACGAGCGCTCCTACTTTAAGAAGTTGAGCCCAGGAGAGGCTCTTCCTGGGCGCAAGCGCTTCTGCGTGCCGAGCATCTCCTGGTACGGTCGTTTCCTTCTAGACCTCTTGCTTTGTTGTTTGTCTTCGTCATGCTTCTAACTTTCCCTTCCGCGCAGGCTCCTGACGATACGGTCCCCCTCGAGGTACGTGCTGATTCTTTTCGCGGGGGCCTAGAGCGGATTATCGTCGACGGAACCATCTCATGCACGGCAAGCTTTGGCCGAATCACCTCCCCTTCGAGGAGAATGGGCAGGCTGACGGAGAGTCGCGAGTTGGAGGGCCTTCTTTCTGCTGCGGAGGAAAGGATCTCTCGGGTTGGTTGGAGATGCGGTTGGTCAAGATTCTCCTTCGAGTGGCGGTCCGCGATGGACACTCGTTTTTGGACGGTATCCGCAGGCCGCAGGATTATCTCCTCGGCGGCTCCTCACGTCCCGTCCTCCATCCAGAGGAACGCCGGGGTAGGAGAGGCATCACGCCCAAGACCTTTCCGAGAGAAGCGGGTCCATCCGGTCTTTTGCCGATTAGCTTTCGCCACCGTTAAGTTTTGAGTCCAGTCTGTCGTTGTATCATATACATCTTTTGTATAAATGAGAAGCTTCCGTTTACACTTCGTGTTCACGCTTCCTTCATCGCACTTGCTTTTTGCTTTTGTTTTCATTCGTTGAATCTCGCTTCGTGTTTGAAGCCGTTTTGGTTAAGGCCCTATACAGGCGCCTTCTTGCGTGGTGCTCGGCCTTCGTAAGAGGATGTCATCACACTCACACGTTTTATCCAGAAAAGCGGATGTCGTCGCCAAGCCCCCGGAGTCTCAATGAGGGTCGTCGCAGCGGTCGTGCCGCGGAACCCCGACTCCTGGTCTAGGACTCGGCCGCGTAACAGTGCGGGAGGTGTGTGCTCCCGCTCAAAGCGTTATAATCACCAAGTTGAGGTCCTAGCCTACGACCATTGCAGATCGAGGGTGCTCTCTTCTCATTTAAAGAAGGTCGCCACGCACGCCGCGATTCTTTGCCCCCTAAGGTTTTATTGGCCGTTTGTGGGGACTCGGGAGCCCCTGTGCCTAATGTTTCACCGCACGGATCGTTGGCGTATAGCCTTTTGGAATGGATCGCCTGGATCCTTCGTCCAAGCCTACAGCTGGACGCCTCCGAGCTGACTAGCACGGGGCTGAGCTTCTAAGTGGCTGACGCCCGTCCCGGCCATCCGGCGCGAGGGCGGAGTCTTGAGATTTTTTGGACCGCGGCCGTTTGAGCCAAGAACTGTTTCACTGAGTACGGACGCTTGTCCTCCCGGCTTAGGTGAGTCGAGGGCGCTTGATTTGAGAATGCAATGCATGACATTAACTCACGCAAAACGTGATATGCATTAGCCATTATGATAATCAAAGACAAATTTGAGTTCAAGCATTCATCACTGACATGCTCAAAATATGCATTACAGCAGAATGTTCATGGCAATGATTTTACTCACGAAACGTCATTGTATGCAAAGTTGGCGATATAGTCATTATGATAATCAAAGACAAATTGTACGTTCAAGCATTCATGGCGGAGACGAAAAGAACGCCCCCTCCCATCCGGGAGAGTTTGTTCTTAGACGCAGCCTTTCCCCGCCTTACGCTCCGGAGGACGGATCCAACTTCCGCAGGCGTGCCTTCACTCGCTTGTTGTATTATTATTGTTGGTAGGCGTGATTTCCTGCCTCCGAGGAATTGCAGAGTTTCAGACATGTGAATTGCCGCGTAGTTAGTCAAAGCATATTCGCGACCTTCGTTCATTGGTGGGCCTTTTAGGCTTAGCATCCCCACTTCCACCGGGACATTTTAAAGGTTGAAGGCGTATGGGTCTTTCTCGCTTATCAGAATAAAAGAAACTTTCCCCCAGTACTCCTTCAATCCGTGCGAGAAGCGTCTGCGGTTGGTGACTTCGACGACCGTTTGCTCGAGGTGCGCCAGGATGTGTGCACCCAAAAGGTTGCGGCAGATTTTGTGGACAATGGTTTCGTTGTCGGTTACCACGACCTCGATCCAAAGCACACGACCAATATAAAAAAATGAGCTAAGCAATTGGAGTTTTCATAGGTAATCTTGGCGGAGGAGTGGGACGGCTTCCAAGTATTTTGGCAACCACAAGTCGAATTCCATTGTCAAAAGCCATTGGCATGGGTGCGACATGGATATCCCCATTGTGCGACTTCAACCACTTGCGGATTGGAGATTGATTCCGAAGCGGCCGATGACGTCATGTTGCCATGGACTCGACAACTCCCACACTTCCGGACGAACTCCATAAGCGTCTTGTTTCAGGTTGGCCACTCACCCTTGCCGCATGACGTTGAAACCCTAGGTTCTTCCACCCATGTTCGCACCACCCCGGTGTACTTCCGCTAAGCGTGCCATGCTTTTCATTGAGTTCCGCTGCTAAGGCACTTCACGGAGAGGGTGGAGTATCCTCGCCCGTCAATCTCCCCATTTAGAACCGTCCATCCTCGCTGTCTTTACGATTCCAGCCATTGGCATCTTCCGAAAATGCATCTTCCCATTGTGCGAGGGAGGAAGATTTGCCATACGGAGTCATCCAAACTCCCGTCACTATGAAGGACTTCTTTGTCTTCGGCATCAATTGCCGGGCACGCTCAGGGACTTCCCCAATGAGAGATCCGCACAGCCCTGTGTGTATCGCTAACGCGTTTCCTCATGGGGTTGAGAGGGGTGGAGTATCGGTCCTGCATAATCGTCCCATTTAGAACCGTGGTACCATTCTCGGGATGTGCTCGATCTTGAATCTGCATCTTCTCGCAAGGCTTCTTTGTGTGAGGAACTTTATGTAGTTCATCCAACGACCCCTCACAATGAAGGACTGTTTTATCACTCCGACGCCTGATTTGGGGTTCCCTTGCGTAGTTCCCCTTCCACCACAAGGTTGATTCTCGGGATGTGCTCGACCACGATTTTAGTCATGGGTTCGAGGCTTCATTCTTCACCGACACCAACGAGTTCGAGTCACTACGCACGACTCAACGACTGCCATGGAACACTCCTCGCCGGTCATAGGCCCGCAAGGAGGGCTTTTGCGTAACATTGTTTGTGGGAGGAAGGCCAGGAGTTACGGAGTATACGATCTCCACACCCTCGGGCCCTTAACGATTCCAACTCCACTTCCGCCCGAGTAGACGATCCGCTCTACGTTTAGGTCCACACAGTGAACTGCCGTGCTCCGTATCTCTGGATCGCTGCCTTCATCCCCTGGCTTTGGCGTTCTCAAGACGATAAAGTCGCGAGCCTTCCTCTCACCGGGCCGCGGCGGAACTCCAAGTCGAATTCTCCTAGCTCAACGGCCCACTTAACCGCAGCGACGCCTCGGTTTTGCAGATCGACTTTAGTGGCTGGTCCCTACAATCCGGTGTGACCGAAGTAGGGTCGCAAAAGACAAGCGCGGCGCTATCCTTCGGCGTGCGGGTATCTACGTCCGGCACCCGGCTTACGTAGTACCTTGCCAGGTGCTCAGCTACTAGCACTGAGCCGAGGCCGATGCCGACGAGCTTAGAGATCTTCCCCACCCGCGCAGCTCAAAGGCGGTGTCTTTTGAGATAAGTCTTCAGTTCCTTGAATGCTTCCTCGCATTCGCCATTCCACTTGAACCGTGCGATTTTGTGCCCCTTAGCGCCTTGAAGGGCAAATACTTGCCTGGTGATTTCGCTTAGAAACCGTGAGAGGGGCGGCTATCCGCCCCGCTTACGGTTCGTGGGGTTCAAGTCGAGTATTGCTTTGATCTTCTCTGGATTGGCTTCTATTCCGTTGGGACACAATGGCCCAAGAATTTTCCAGGAGGTCACTCGAAACGCTCATTTGACAGGATTAAGCTTCATCCCATGTCATGCCGGAGGATTTGAAAGGGTCTAAGGTCAAGGTCGTTGACGTGGTGGCTCGCGACTCGCTTTTTACAAGCATGTCGTCGACGATACCTCCACGTTCCCGCCCGATTTGAGTTTCGAACATCTTGTTGACAAGGCGCCGGTATGTGGCGCCCGCATTCTTGAGACCAAAGGGCATCATTTTGTAACAATACGTCCCTTTGATCTCATCATGAACGAGGTGTGCTCCTCGTCTTCCGGGTCCATCCGGATCTGGGTTGTATCCCGAGTTCCATGAAGCTCAAAATGTGGAATCCACGAGCTGGTCGATCCTTGGGAGCGGAAAGCTATCTTTGGGGCAGGCCTTGTTCACGTCCGTGAAGTCGACACACATCCGCCACTTTCCGCTGCTCTTCTTTACTAGCACGACGTTGGATAGCCACTCCGGGTATTGGACTTCTCTGATGAATCCGGCGTCTAGGAGCCTCTTTACTTCCTCCCTGATGGCGACTAACTTCTCGACGGAGTGGTTCCTCCACTTATTTTTCGCCAAGGCCCACTTGTGGACTATGACTTGGCCCGATATCCCGGGCATCAAGGGACCCGTGCAAACACGCTGAAGCCCGAGGAAAGTAATTAACTTGTCATGATCTGCCCAGTGGAAGGGATCTTCCTACGCTGACGCATCGTTCGGATCGGAAGGATTGAGAGGGATCACCTCTTTTCTTCACCCGACTGGGGCACTTCGCCGCGGAGGTCCGTGTCTCGCTGGTCTACTTGGTGCCGTAGGGTTGACTTGGGACAGGTAAGTGTTCGTCCCATTTCTTGGTCTCCCAGACTTCTCCCACGCCCTGGGGGGTGGGAATTTCACCTTCAGTGTGGGATGGACGCGCCACGGCCTCGAAGGGTCTCGGAAGGAGTATGGCATTGTAGACGGACGGAAGGTCGACGACGAGAACGCCAACTCGCGTGTTATAGAGCGCGGTGGGTCCCCATCGTGATTTCCAAATGTATAATCCCTTGCACCGGAACAGCTCGTTGTCCAAGCCGTATAATGGTCCGTTTTTGCCTTCATTTGGTCTCGTTTTAGTCAAGTTTAATGAATGCAGTGAGATACAAAGCAAGTTTTGCGAAGCTTCCATTATCGATGAAGACCCGCTTTCGGCTTGGTAGTCAAGACTCACCAAATTACAACAAGGGGGTCAGTGTGGGAAAAGTTACATGTGTCATATCGTCGCTACTAAAGCTAATGACATCATTCCTAGACCCTATCTTCGCCGCTTGTCACCGGGAAGTCGCTCAGCTGCCCTCGCCTCGGCACTTGCCGTTTATCATGTGAACCACGCCAGCCGTGCGGGCCCCTGGAGGCTCGCTGGGTTCACCGTCGGAGGGAGCAGCTCTCGACCCGAGCTCTTCACGAAGCGCCCAAGTGCCCACGCGGATCGCTTCTTCAATCTCCCGCTCGGAGGGTGCGGCGATTTTGATCGAGTGCCCCAGACACGGTGGTATTGGGTGCCCGATTGACCTCGGCCACTAAGAATTTTTCATCCTGGATTCTCGCACGATGTTCGCCGCTATCATCCGAGAGGACTCGTTGCAGTCCCTTTTGGGCCCGGCGGGGCCGGGCTTCTTGCTTTCGGCGCTCCGAATAGCGCCGGCCGCTCGAGGGGCTTCTCGGGGTCACTCACTCGCTGGGCGCTTCGCCGCTCGCCTCTTCGGCCGTGATGTACGCCTGAGCAATGGTCTCAGCCTCTCCTCCTAAGGTCCGAGGACGTTGGTGCGTGAAGTGTTTGAAGAAATCCCCGCCGCCGAGTGGCGACGAAGGCGCGAGCTTGATTCATGAGAGGTGTGGGATCCGCCTCGCCTCGATGAAACGGTCCAAAACCGCTTCAAAGCATCTTGTCTCTGTCGGAGGCGACCAGTGCCGTGGTTGCCTCTCCTCCCTTCCTCGCCGGAGGCGAACCGCCTAAGTCGGCCAAGCAAGCTCGCCGAACGAGCGTATGGAGTTCGGTGGGAGGCCGGGAACTGGGACGTAGCGTCACCCCTAAGGGTGACGGGGAAGACCGCACATCGTTAGAGAGAGGTGGGTGCGGAAGCATTTGGAGATGGTCCATTGGATCCTTGCTCCGCCGTATCCCTCCGCATCGGCAAACTTGCTCATAACGGTTGCGTCGCAAGTCCATGGCGAAGGGCGATCTTTTTTCTACTTCGCAGGGTGTCCCACAACACCTTGACTTTCTCCTCCATCGTTGGTCCGTAGAGCCTCTTCGCGCATTGGTGACGTCACGGAGCTCCGTGTTCCCCGGGAGGTGCGTCCGGGCTCGTCGAGGATGGCGACTCTCCGCCCGAGAGGCGCGTTCCGCCGTTGGAGCTGCGGCGGGTGGCCTCCTGTTGCCACGCGAGTTGCGGGGTTGCGCCCTTTCGGGGCTGTCCTCCCTATCGCCGTCGGCGGGATGGCTTTCCGCCTCGCTCGCCATCCTCACTGGGTGCGGCTTGGGTTGCCGCGTCGAGGCGGCTCTGCTCGCCTCTGCGAGCGGCTTCGACGCCTTCCTCTCGGGAGGTGGGAGGCTTGGCCGCGCGGGGAGCGATCCGGGCCGGGGCGCCTGTGTTCGCGCATACGGCGAGGGGAGGACTTCCTTCAAGAGATCTATGTCCCGCCATGCGCGGACGCTGCCCTACTGGTTGTTCGTCTGGTTCCCTGCGGCGGGAACTTCTCCTACTTCCACCGCAGAGCACTAGTCTCCAGGTTTCGGGTGTTCACCATTTTTGGTTGTTCAGGGAAAGAGACACTTGGCTTGTTGTCGCCTTCCCACAGACGGCGCGCCAATGTTGCGTCCGAGCCCAAGGTTGCCTGATTAGGGAGCCTTCGATTCCTAAGCGTGGGGGCGCTCCTAAGAAGGGTCCGGTCTCCGTCTCTATAAACCTCGGACTCGCATAACACAAACAACAAACAAGAGGTGAAGGGTGTTTTCTCCCACCGAGGCCGCTCCGTCGGCAATATTCCCGCAATAACGGAAATGCGCACGCTAAGGTGGTGCGCGGAGAAAATGTCTGAAAGGCGTAGAAGTGCTTATGCGATGATGTGGGGAAATGTTGTGAGCAGTGTTGGAAGGCCTCGGCTTCCGTAATACACCGCAATGGTGGCTAACTTTCCCGTGATCTCGATGGATGCCGGGATTGTGAGCGAAATGAGGCAAAGCCCTACTTTGACTCGTCACTCTTGTTTTCAGAGAAAGGAGAGAAGTGATCGAGGACGCCCGCTATCTTTCCTTATGATCGTTGTTTGATCGAGGAGTTCAAGGTCTCACGATTGATCGTTCAGAAAAAAGGTCCCATTTCTCGTGGGGGTGGGGGTTTTTATACACCTCACCCCATTGATTCTTGCGCCAAACGCCTGCGCTGCACATGGACCGCACGGCCACGCCGGCACTTTGCCGCGTGCTCGCTTTTGACGCCGTTTACTGGCGTCGTTGACCACGCCCGATTCTCCTTGAGCGGATTGGTTGGCTGTCTGCAGACGGGCGGCGGATGGCGTTAGCGGCTGCACGCCCACCACGCCTATTGGCTAGCCTTTCCGCCTTTTTGTCTGTTCCCACGACGCATTTAATGCGCCGCATACCGTTGCCCCTTCCATTTGTGGGGCTCACGCCATTCTCTCAAAACATTTCTTCGTGCCTGATCGATCTTCTCCTGGCCATGACTAAGGGGCACAGGTCTTGGCTCGCCTTAGGACATACTGACCCAACAATTTTATATTTGAAAAAAATTACATGATATATGTTTGATTTTTGTGTTCTTGACTTTATTATTTCTACGTATTATTTATTTGTAAGAAAATGGTAAGAATTACTTTAATTATCTTGATTTCCTTTAAATTGTTATTATTACTGATTTAGCATGTTTATAAATTAAACACTATATAACTTTTACATGTTCAACATTTTATAATATGATATATATTTAAAAAAATATGAAGAAAAACTTTATATAAACTTTGATAAAGGAAATATTTTCTATAATATGAGAAAAACTAATAGATATTTATATTTAAGTAAAGTCTTAAGTATGACAAAATATAAACCATTATAAAAAATTAATAAAATATATTTAGATATATTATAATATATTATTGGTAAATCAAATCGTCGTTATCATCTAGTGGTAAAAGAAGTAACATTTAACCTCATATATAATGTTATATTCAGACGGTCCACCTATAAGTTTTAAATAGTAACGTATAATTTTTAATTATTTAAAAATAATTATAACTTAAATTTTAATATTTATCATTTATTAATAAAATTATCATTGATCCCAATCATTTTCGTATGTTGTGATGATTTGAACATGCTTTATATATTAGTACAATTTTAGTATTATTTATATTATTACATAGATTTTTGCACAATTTGAATCATTAGTGATTAGCTTTACGATAATATTATCGGCATTTTAGATTTTAAATTATAATATAATTTTAACATATTTCATAGATATATATATCCACATATAAAATATATATACATATTATTGAGCGATTAACTTACTCTTACCTTAATTTTTATTAACCTTTTAAATTAGTAGCTTTAGATTTCTTACAAGAGAGTTGGACTAAGAGAATGACTGTTTAGGAGATTATTTTAGGATGTAGAATGATTTAGTGTTTTATTTTAACTTAATAGTTCAAAATGTTAACTTTTAATTTTCTATTATTTTGGTGTTTTAACCCATATTATATTCAGTCGGCAATGTTATCGTATTAATGATTGCTTAAGTTTGATTACTAAATTTTGGAAAGTTAGTATTGATACTATGTTATTTAGTTGAGATGTTTTTTTCTTACGAACTGTTTAAGATCATATAGTTGTTAACGTTTGGCCATTTTTGGGTATAGTTTTTAAATTTGGTGATATAATTTTTAAATGTTATATGTGTTATTTAATAAATTTTAGTATAAGTTTTCTTTTTAATGTTGGTTTGGATTTAAATTAATAAAATAAATAATTAATTTTTTAAATTTTAATGATTATAAGATGACTTAACTACGGATTAAGAAACCATAAATTAGATTTCGAGATCAGTACTTTTAAAGCAAAACACTTATTTGACCCTCACAGCACGCATATAAAACTTTAGGCCCGTTTTATGATTTTAATGCCTATGGTTCAGGAGTTATTTGATTTTTTTTTTAAGTTGTTATGTATTTCTAATAATTATAATTTTTTGATAATTTAAATGGTTAAAATTATAAATATGTTTCATATATTTTAATATTTTATTATTATCATAATTGTCTAAATTATCAAAATAAAATATTTACCTTTATAAATATGATAGAGAAAAATAAATCGAAAGATAATAAAATAATTCTATTGATTTAGTCAGTATGACTGATTTTAAATATAAAAAAATGACATGATGTAGGCCAATAAGAAAATGGCCTTGTCAAGTATGATCACAGGACCCTGGGTGCGCTTTGTATATTTCACATAAGTGATTAAATAACCATAAATCTATCAAAGATATCTATAAAATGGTTATTATTATATCTAAATTTAACTTAATTTGACCATTTTTTAACGCTATCTAAAATTACGATGATAATTAAATTCCCACTTCCAACTAAGATTTCAAATGAAAAAATGAATACAAAAGATATCACTACTTTGTGATAAATTGTACTTTCAATAGCTTGTAAAAGGTTTTGAACAAGCAAGAGTTAAAAACAAGTTTAAAGAAGAGTAGTGAAATTTAAGTACAAGTTCAGCCCAAGCTCAAATTCTATACAATTTAAATAAATAAATTTAAACATAACAAAAATTTATGTTTGACTATATTTTCAAAACCAATTAGAATGCGAGTAATCTACCATAAGATAAAATATATATATATCTTAGTCTTTTAAAAATTAATAATATTATCCTTATAATATGAAAATTTTCATATGTTTAAACAAAATCTAACTTTATTTTTTTAAAAAATTAAACATACATTTACATAGTTCAACAAATTTAGAATAATATATATATAATATATATATCGATATATCAACCTTAATGGTAACAAAATAAATTTAACATAGGATTGCATGTTGAATTTATGGTAGCAAATACATTTTTTATGCTTATTTTTTGAAATATTATTCTAAATTTATTGGATTAGAAGAATGTAAGTTGAATTTAGGAAAAAATAAATAAAGTTAAAGTAAAGCTGAAATAAATTAATTGTTGACCCCTAGATTATGTGATATTTTCTCATATAATATATCAAATGTAATTTATAATTTCTCCCAAATTTGGAATATGCAGTGGTGACAAAGCTCAAGCCTGTGCAAGTTTTCATCTTGCTGGTTTCTTACCCCAAAAGAACTAAGGAAATCCACCCTTTCCGCTCTCCATCTCCTCCGACACTGCAAAATTTTGAACGACATGGAAGAAGTTCATGCTCCTCTAATAAAAATTGGGCTTATCGACAGCATTTCTCTTATCGCAAAAACCGTCCTCAATTTGTCTTTTTTCCCTCTTTCGATCATGCACATCTAGTTCAATTTCGACTGCTATTTGTTCGTGTCGAAACACTCAACTCAAGCATTTGAAAATGCGATGATAACCCAAAAGAAGCTGTTGTTGTATTCTCTGCCACGCTTAATCGCGGTGTTCGTTTGTAGATAAATACTCGTTTTCGCTTGGTTTTAAAACGTGTTCCCGGATCGGCTTTCTGAAAGAAAGAATGCAGATTCGTGCATTGTTTGTTGGGTGTTTGTATCTTGGATGTGATCGAGCTGCTCTTGCCCGGGAACTATTCGATAGAATGTCGAAGAGGGACTCTGGTTCATATAGTTCGATGAATCATGGGATGCTAATGTTGGATTTTGGTTCCCTCGTATGGGTGTTATAATAAATAGACCGGTCATCGAGAGGATGTTTGTGTACGACAAGCTCGGGCAAAGATGTCAGTTAAGGGTTGCATAATATTCATGTGAGGCCAACTAAAAGTCAATCGAGGGTCATCCGAGTGTCTAAAGTTGCTGAAAGATCATACAATATTTGTTTGAGTGTCAGCTGTGGGTTGATGGAAAGTCAATTGAGTGCCGCATGATTGACACTTGAGGGATGTATGTGCATTGTCTGCTTAAAGGGATAGTATTTGATGCACTCCTAAAGGGCGTAAGTTTATAATTTGTCCAGAAAGGCTGCTCCTAATACGCATCTAAGATGTGCACGTGCATGGTTTGTCTAGGGAGATCGCACCTGATGTGCTCCTAATTGGCACTCGTGCACTGATACTGATATAAACTCGCACCTAATGTAATTTTAGAGTATTTGAAATCATTTTCTCGCACAATGAACGTTGCACAGGGAGAGGAGAGAAAGAGATTCGGTATTTGATTGAGTTTCGATTTGAATTCCGTTCTTTGCCAAAATAGGGTACATTGTTCTAGTATTATTTTCTATGATGTATTATCATTTGATTACTCTTATTTCTCGATTTTTTATAGGTTGCTAGGTTTATTAAGGAGGTTAGTATTCAACAATTTTTATTTGAGTTGTAGTAAAAGAATTTTAAATGGAGTTATTTTTATAACTGATATTATTTTATAGTAAATTTGTTTGAAATTTATCTCGTAGTTTTCTTTTAATTGATAAAAGTTTTTTATGTTAAAAATTATTATATATTATTTTATTACTTATATTTATGAGTTTAGTGGTTGATATTTGATGGAGAATTTAAGTTTATTTCACTACACTGATTATGCTTGTTTTGACTGAATCCCAAGCAACTAAGGGATGAATGGTGAAGTTGGCAGGGGAAGTGTTTTGATTCCGTCCCCATGGAGGAGAAGAATTTGATTTCGCTGATTACCGGGTATGTGCAATCTGTGCACTCTGTAGATTGGCTGGAGGTATCTAAGCAGTTCTGATTCTGATTAAAGTAATTTGTAGGTTCTCAGAAAGTTAAATTTGGACTTCTGAACTTCAATTTTTGAAACCTGAAACTTGAGTTCGTTAACATCAACTGTTTGGTTGTGGCAATCCACGCTTTTAAGCCCCAGATGGAGTTCGTGTGAGGATGTTACTTAGAAAATAAAATCATTCTTGAGCATTTACAGCTTGAAGTTTTTTGGCACGGTGGTTAATAGCTTATGAATTTTTTCCCTGCTAATCCAGAAAGAACGTTTACCCTGGAATATTAGTGGGAGATGCAGAAGGGATTACTTTTCCACTTAATTAATATGATTATATTACCTTAAACACTAGACTCCATTAATGAAGTCATATGATTCTATCACAGTTCACAAGGGGGCATGATTTATGCATCCTCTGTCAGCCTTCATGTGCACCCATGCCCAAATTATGAAACAGATAGAAAAATGACAGCTTCAGGCACCCATTTTTCCAATCAGCTTCATCAACAAAGATTTGCCCATAAAAACCATTCTAACACCCAGAAGAAGCATATAAAAGTCACCATCTCCCAACCCTGAACAAATACATCGAAGAGAGTCGAAACAAACAAATACAAGATAAAACTGTGAAGAAATTCAATAACCCAAGCTTAGATTTCAACTATATAATATATCAATATGCAAACATGAGCATTGAAAGAAGAATTATGGTGTAGTTTATATCATTGGAACAGCAAAGAAAATCGCAACCAGAAATTGAAATGACAAAGGGGAAGAAACTATCAGCAAACTCGTAGATTAATGTAATTTAAGAATGTGAATACCTTTGAATCTGAGGTAGAGAAACCACAAACTGATTCCCTGATTATAGCGTTCTTCCAAATCAGCCACACTAGTTTAAAAAAAAAGAAAAAAAGAAAGATGCTGTTATTTGTTATATATTAAAAGAGTCCTGTTAGCAAGGCTCCTCTAATTTTTACCTACCCCAATAATCTCACCCGTGAAGATGCTATCTTCATAACTTAGACAATTATGATTATGATAATATATTATATTTAAATTGTCAGGATAAAATTTTCAACATTGAGAAAATAGAAGACCGGAACCACTCCCTTAAAAGACTATCAAATGCGGCTGAAAATATTCGCAATAGTATCGGTTGTAGTCATATCAATATCAGACAATGCATACTGATATTAAATATATCAGATAAAAAAATTTTTGAGAATCATAAATTAATACTATATCGGCGATATACCAACTGTATAGGCTGATATTTCAGTTAAATATTGGTCATATCAGCCAATATATTATCGATATTGCGACATATCATAAATATTGTCATAGTCTTGAAAAGCATCAGCATTGAAAAACCCTAATATCGGCCGATTTTTTCATTAGTGCTACCAAATAATACTAACATAAAACCCTCTTTTGGGTACGAGCTATTTCAGATCACACCGTGAGCCGAAACCACTAACACATGCCATCTGCATATCCCTGACGCATGATACTATAATTGACATATGATATCTGCCCCTTTTCTAAGAAAGTTCCACAATATTTTCCTAAGATAAAGCTCAAGAAGAGCAACATGAATCTCAAATATTATGCTTTAGCAATGCCAAATAATTAAAGGAAGATCTTGGGTGTGCAAAAAAGCATAAAGGGCAATATTTGCAGCAGCGATCCATGGTTCAAACTCACCAATAAGCTGAAATAATCTGCACTACAATCTCTTGATTCGAGAGCTATGTAAATAAGGAAGCCAGTTACGGAAGAGCAAATCATGAAAGAGATTTATACACCGACCAAGTTATGCATCCACAGTGATGTTACATGAAGGCAATTAACTACGCAAAATTGTTGAAAAGATCGATGATTTTACTATTCTGGTAACATATAAACGCCAAAACAAAGGCATCGTGTGCTGTTTTTATCGAAAATGCATCCCAATAATACATGTCCACCAATTGGCATATGCTCTGTTGGCATGAATTCTACAATGCTGAAACTACGACAAATTACATTCCCCAAAAAACACAGAGAAATAATTAGAGCAAAAAATCAATCAATTCTAGTACGGCTTACAATACCCAAATTGTTTTTCCCCAAATCCACGTACTTCTTTGACACAAGGAAACAAGTATCGCTGCTATATGGCATCGTCGACGATCCATTGGCAATGGGCATGTAACAAAACAATCGTACTAATCGATGAACAAGAATTTGAAGGATCCTACCGCACAGTAGGAATTGCACTTCATTCGGCGCTCCTCTTCCCCGATTTATAGTAATTCAGGTACCACCGAACAAATTTCTTCAATCCAGTCTGAAGATCCGTCGTCGGTTCGTAACCAAGCTCCCGCTGTGCCAAGCTAATGTTTGCGTGCGTGAACTGCACGTCCCCATTCCTCGGCAATTTCATCGTCATCTTCTTAGCTTTCACCTTCAACAGTCTCTCTAAGATGCCGACTAGATCTGAAACGGGCAGAGGCGAAGTGTTCCCCAAATTGAACACCCTCAATTGAGCCGGCCTCCTCTTCTTCCCCCCACTACCAGTACTCTTCTCAGCAGTATCCAATGCCCCCAAACAACCCTTAACAATATCGTCGATGTAGGTAAAATCCCGAGCAACAGTCCCGTGATTAGGTGCCTCGAAAATGGGTATCGATTTCCCCTTCAAGATATCCCTAGTGAAGAAGAAATAGGCCATATCAGGCCTTCCCCAAGGTCCGTAAACCGTGAAGAACCTTAAACCAGTAAGGGAAAGTCCATATATATGGTTATAAGTGTGTGCAATTTCTTCACCAGCTTTCTTAGTAGCAGCATATAGACTAGCAGGCTGATCTGTTCTATCCTTCTCGGAGAAGGGTACCTTAGAATTCAATCCATAAACAGAGCTAGACGATGCCCACACAATTGCGGGCTGTGGATTTGCAGATTTACACACCTCAAGAAGATTAACGAAGCCAGCAATATTGCTATGAACATAAGAGCTCGGATTTTGCATAGCATATCTAACGCCAGCTTGAGCAGCCAAATGCATAACATGAGTGAAAGGAACAACGTCGAAGAGCTTCTTAAGAAGGACTTGATCATTGATATCTCCTTCAACGATAAACACCCCGCTGCGTTCAAGAAGCGCTTGGCGGGCGCGCTTAAGGGATGGATCATAGTAGTCATTGAAGTTGTCAATCCCCAGGACACCGTCTCCCCGCCGCCTGAGGGCGGCGGAGACGTGGGTGCCAACGAACCCGGCGGCTCCTGTTACCAGCACGGATATGCCATTCTGAACCCGGATCCTGGCAGACGACCGGACCCGCTTTTCCCAGGCGGGTCCGCCCCATGAAAAGGTCCTCAGGGACCTCCTTGAAGAATCGAATTGTAATGTGGAAGAATCCATACCATTTGACGGCGATGATCTGAATAAGAACAAGAAAATGACGCCGAGGAAGACGCATGACCAGAAGATGAGCTTGGCGAGAGGAGATGAGTTCCACCTGAGCCGATACGGAGATTTATCCATCTTGAACTTTCCTGGTGTTGAAGGTATACCGTCTAAATGCGGCATTTGCTTCATTAGAGTCGTGAAATGGAGAAAAAATTTTTGCGTTTTGCTGAAATCGGATTTTGGTATCTATATTTTGCTCAGAATGTGAAAAAGGCAGTGTATGATTTAGGGATTTGGCAAGTGTTCTCCTCCTTCCGTCTTCCTTCTCTCTCTTTCCCCCCTCTCTCTGTCCCCCTAAGCAAATTCCTTGACGAGGATCATAAGAAAGGTGTGGAATCTTCTGGGTTTGTTCGAAGATTGATTATTGCTGGTGAAAGCGCTTTTAGATTTGAGTCTTACAGAGGCAAAGATGGAGATTTAACGTCTGATTAAGCAATGGCTACAAAGTAGAGACAGAACAGAGGGAGGAATTGAGATCTTCTGAGGAACTTTGAAAAACCGACTTCCACAAATGGAGATTAGAGAGGCTAAATGGCAATGGGAGATCTAGAAGAGTCAAAGGACAGTAAAGATGAGTTGGGGTTAAATCTTCAGCTGCAGGGCTTGATTCGCTAAAATTAGATTTTAGAGAGAGAAAGAGAGAGTCAAATTTATTACGCCGAGTGCGTAAATGAATGCTTGAATGAACGCGGCAACAAGCAAGTCCACTCCCAATCTGTCTCCACCACCCCTTAATTTCATTGGTCAGGAGAGCAATTAAATTCAGCTCCCTTTCATTTTATTCTATATTTATTTTTTTATTAAAATATTTTATGAAATTTTTTAAAAAATTATATACTTGATTCGTAAAGATTAAATTTATAAATAAATCATAAATAATAAAATATTTAACAAATCTATTATAAATTTGGGTAATGAATGCTAACTATAGTCCTAATCCTCTAATCGAAGGGTTCTTTTTCCACCATTAAAGGCTGTAATATATTTTTAACCATTCGGTGCAAATGACTATAAATAGGATATTTTGACTACAAATTATTACCTAGAATTTAGTGAGTTAATATTATTTTTTAATTTTGAAAAATTATAAAAAAAATTAGCAAAATAAAAAAAAATTTCTTATTATTTTCTCTTCACAATAATAATAATAATAATAATATTATTATTATTATTTGTTGGTACAAATCTAATGATTTGTGTTGCCCTTTAGAGAATAGCATAGGGGATTAGCAAGTAGGTATTGGGTACATTGACACACACGAAAAAATAATCTATAATATTTTTTTAGATAATATTATAATTAAATTTGCAAAAATTTGTGTGTTGTATTTGGGTTTCGACTTTCAATTTTAGATAAAATTTCGTCAAAAAATTTATGTTACAATTTATATTAATTGAAGTTTTTATTGATAAATGTCAAAACTTATAGTTAATTAACCATAAATTTTATTTTATTTTATTTTATAAGTATGTGGCTAAAAAATTACAGGCAATAGTCATTAATATCATTTTTATTGTTTTTTTAATATATTGAATTAATATTTAAGAAGTTAATAGTAATTAACTTTTGAAAGATATGTTTTTGGTTGATTACACTCTTACATCTTCCATCAATAAATTTTCTGATAAAAAAATAATTATCTATTTTATTTGACCAAAAAATCCAAAAAAAATTAAAATTTTAAAGAACGGAAAGAGTATTTGCTATAAAATTCAAAAACTTAATTTGTTAAAGTAGAAAAGAAGGGAAGAAAAGTCATGAAAGGTGATGGACTTAGAATTAGATTAAATAGTGAAAGCAACTCTACTATGTGGAAGGTATATTTTTAATCCACTGTGAGATGTATTAAACTTTAAGCAAGGGTTGTTAAATAAGCTAGAATAAATTGACACCTACTAATGAAATCATTCCATTATTTATTATTCATAAGTTTGATATGTTTAGCAAATAAATAATTGATTCAGGTACAAGATATTTAAATATTTTAAATTTGTAGAGTTTGAGTTGCTGAGTAGTCACCTAGCCAAGCCACCAAGCACCCAAATGGCTAGGTTCATGGACACCGTCCAACCAACTTGTTATATCTAAAATCGTCTTGATAGAGACAGTTTTACCATTAGTCATCATGCAAAAGCGTACCCTAACAAAAAGCATCTTGCCATGACACACCTTGGTGGCCAAAAGAAGGCACATGAGGACCGAATCATCCAAGCGACAAGTTTGTTAAGTACCTGGAGTATCAAACAAAGTATGCATAAATTTAAAACTAAACATATTGTTTGAAGTCTTATTTATCAATTCACGCATATAAAAATAACAATTAATCCAAAAAGATAATTGCCCACTAATAAGAAGAATTGCCTATTAGATAGCTGATTATAGCTTTCATAAAATAAACAGTCAAATTTTTAGGATATTACTTGACTGACTCAAGATAGGTGCCACACTATTATAAATGCAAAGTCGCTTTTTACATGAGACGGTATCATTGGCTTCAATGTCACAATCTAGTCCTACAACACTGAAGGCATCAAAGAAGGATATTTAACTTCCTTTGAGTAATATGATGAAATGGCTAGGTTACTTAGAATGAAAATTGAAATTAATCAGATTAGGGAAGAGTAGACTGAATTCCAATTAGAAAAGCATTAGACATTGTCCATTTTAGGGAGGAGGAGCAACAACACGAGTAGGAGATGAGAATCTGATTATATACTACTTGGTTGCCTTCTTCCTAGCTTCCATAGAATCACAAATCAACTGTAATTCTTCTACAAATGATAACCCATTTCCCTCCAACCAAAAGATCAGTAATTGATTAGTCACAAGCCAAGCACAAGAATCACTATTCTAACTTGAAGAAGTGAAGTAAATCAGATTGGCCTTCACTAAATTGCAGAAGTGTGATCAAAATTACTCCAAGAAGTTGTTGTTCTGTCCTACCAAAGATGAATACCGACGGATGCTATTTGCTACAGTATCAAGAGCTAATGATTTAGGCTTCACCTTCTTGATTGCAGTTCAATGATGCGGATTGTCCACTTGGCCTGTTGTTCCCGTGTTCCATGTGTATTGCTGAAGGCGACAGTTCCCTGCTGTAACGGACAGCTTCTTGATGTAGTGGACAGAGCTCATTTGCTTTGTTGATAGGATCATTACTTGCAGACAATTCAACAGCTTAACATGTATTAGAAAAGGACAAGAGATGGACACATCGTAACAAATAATTACTGTTGCCTAAAATAATTTAAAATATTTACTCAAATATCAGTCTGGCAACACTTAGGTATACACCTAAATAGGGTAAGAGTGCCCTCCAAATAACCTTATGTCTCGAAAATCTAAAGGTGCAAAGCATTGTTTTACATAATCTTGTTATCTTAATCTCTATATTAAACATTTTAGTTTGGCTAATATTTCATTAACTTGAAAATCAGATAATAAATTGATGAATTATTCTCATACTTTTAAATCTTTATTTTGATTTATAGTGTACAAAATGTAAACTAAAAAAAAATCTAAAAACTCGTTCAAAAATTATTTAAATTGGAATCAAGATTCATTATGTTCATCAATATCATTACATCAAGAATTTAAAAATCTGAGAGAAAATACTTTTTTTCATATTTAAATTATATAAAAACTCACAAAAAAAAAAAATTTCTCCCACCGAAAACACTCCAACGCTCAAATCAGTATACTTTCACAATAAACGGAAATGGGGGACGTACGCTTAGAGGTGTGCGAAACTAAGCTGAGTGTGCGGTGAGAGTGTATGAATGAGTGAGTTGGACTCGATTAGCGGTTGGTGGGAGGCTTGGCTCCCTGTATGCACCACGATGGGTGGCTGACTTTTGTAGCTTGAGAAAGGTTGTAGAAGATGAGAGCTGGTCAAAAATCCGAGAGTCGGAGCTTCGAGAAGCGCATATCTCAATGCTAGGCTCAAATTACAGATTTTGGAATCGATCCTCGCTCCTGTAGAAGGAGAGGGAATATATAGTGTTAGAGATATTTGTCTTATTGCGTATTCTCGCGACTATACGTATGTCAGTATTGATGTCGGGTTGTGGGTTGTCGGGTTAAAGTCCGTTCGGTCCGCCCTCCAATGCTAGAGCCCATCCATAGACCGCCCGCTAAAGCTCGAATCTCGCTCGAGCGCAAAACCAATAGGGTGGCGATCTCGCTCGATAGCCTCTCGAGCCGAAAACCAATGAGTAGCCCACTCGATGCTCGCCCCGCCACCGCGTCGCGAGCTCCCCCCGCTCGAGCCCGGCAACGGGCGTAAAACACGTTTTTTTACTCCACTATAAATATTGGACTTATGTTTTTGAACCCTAAAAATTCTGGAGAACTGATGTGCGTGCCTCTTTGAGAAGAAAACTCTCTCATGCTTCAATATTGTTGCACATCTTGAGAAAACTCATCACTAAAAGATTGCTCTACATGTTCATAGAAGTTTTCTCACGCACCTTCTTTATCCATTGAAACCTTGCCTTCTACCATCGTTGGAGACGTTGGTTCGTGAAGAAGGAGACTCGTTCGTGATTGAAAATTCAAGTGGTTCGAGGAAGATTGACGTGAAGACCTGGAGTCCGGTGTCGTTGGCAAATCCAAGGAGTTCCTTAGTAGGGATCACGTGATAGGAGTAAGTCGGCATTAGCCAAGTTACCACCACCCGGTCTATAAGTTGATTTTCATAGTGCATTGCTTCCCTAGCCGCCAAACCGGAGTGTTTTTCTCGATACCGTAGGTATCGAGTTTTCACTTCGTCACCAAAAATCGAGTCTTTATTATTGTTGTTCATTATTATATATATACTGTGCATGCTTGTTATCTCGTTATCATCTAGAATTAAATATCCTTTACGTGTATTGGATATTTATTTATTATTGCTTCCGTTAATTTTCGGGGTCGAAACTCGTTAGCACCAAAACATGCTTTTTCATATAGGTTCCAGGGAGTGGAGCTTTGGGCACAAGAATTCTTTCTGTAGGGATTCGCCTGTCGTTGACCTGCTAGTAATGGTCAATGATGTCAGATGTCGCCTTGTGGTGGTAAGGAAATCATTGTGCATCGCTGGTCATGCCTAGTTTACCTTTCGCATGAGGATTGGCCGGTTAGTTGTAAGGAACAGCGCAAGTCACAGCGCAAGTCGCGGCTAGCAGGGTTGACCGTTCCCTCATTGGCTCGCCTTGATGCTTCACGCTTGCCACCTGCAGTTGTATTAATGGCTGCAAGAAGCGCTAATTGGCTGGGGGCATTGGGCTGCCACGTAGGCTGCTGGGAGTTATGGGCTAGATAGTCGATTTGGGCTTCCGCTTCCTGGATTGGGCCTTGTTAGTTCTGAGCTTCTTCAGTATTGGACCCAACACTAGCCCCCCACACCTAGGCCGACTTGTAGTTGAGGCTTGGCGTGTCCACGAGGGTCGAGTTGCTTACCACGCATCCTTCCTCGAGATGCACTGGATTTCATCCTTATCTAGAGTTGCGCCTTCCTTAGATGATCGCGTAGGCTTTTCGGGCACCGCAGAGACTCATTGCCCCGAATGGAAGGATTCACACACCAAAATCTAGGTTAGCCCTGAAAACTTTCCTATTTAGTGATTAATGGCTATCGGGTGGCGCGCCTTGCTGAGGATTAACAGGGCTCCGGCTCCTCTATAAATAGAGGTGTTTTTTGATTGGTGGGATCCATGTCTTAGCTAATTCTCGGAGGAACGATGAGAAGCCCTTGGCTTGTCCCACTCCCGGCGAGGATCCGCAAAGGAATAGGATGGACTTGTTGGAGATCCGGAGTTTCCAGTGAAGACTGTCTTTATGTTTTGACCGTGGGTGCTTGCTCGTGCTAACGAGGTGGCTTGGCCACTATACCGTCGTTACACGCCTCCCTCGTGGCCATCATGACCTCTAGTGCGCGGGAGGATTACGACGAAACTATCATGGGACGTTTTGTCCTCAGGATAGCGCGTCATAGATGGCCTCGACCGCACCTGGTTCATCATATGTGCCATTTGGAGAGGAGGTGGAAGGTGGAGTCTCTGTAGGGGGAGTGCGTGGTAGCCGCGCCCCTACTGGGATTGCTGTTAAGGGTGCTGGTTCTACCTCTGCGGTTATCTTAAGATAAACCTTCAAGGTCTGGCCAGCACCGGTAGCTCTAGTGCCTGGGAGAATCAGAGTTCTAGTGGTGGCTAGAGTGATCTGATGTAGATCACTCTGGTGAGGCTCCAAGCATGCGAAGCCACCACTACGGACTTCATGTTTCGTGCTGTATCTTTCTCTTTTTTGTACTTTCGCTGTTGCAAACTTTATACTTTGTAATGAAAACTTTGTTTAATAAAAGCACTAGCTTTTTCCTTTATTCTCCTGCCTTGTCGCATGCGTCTTATTTCATTTATTGCCTTTCGGATTGCACTTTAGGGGCAATTTGCTCCTTTTATTGTTGTACGCGCCAATCAGTGCGCTTGAGCATTTCTAGTTACCCGCGATTTGTTTTGCCGACGTTGTCCCTCAAGTCCTAATGCGAACCGTCGACGAGAGGGCGCAGCGAGAAAAGATTGTTGACGTCTGTTGCCTTGGGAGATCAAAAGCCACTGGCAAACATCACATCTGTCAAATTATCTGACGCATTAATTGCGTAGGAGATCATGGGGCCTCCATCACAATGAATTGCTTTGAAAAGGCGCGATGCTTTAGGGATCTGCCACGTGGGAGGAGCCTATTGGCTCTCTCTCGAAACGCTTCTTTCTTGAGGCGGCGCCGTTTCACTGGGAATTTTTTGGCTATTTAAGCGCCTGAAACCCCTCCAAGGACTTCGCGTTTCTTGGCGACTTCGAAAGTGTGAAATGGGTGCTACCTTTGCTCTTTCTCGATACTGATAGAAAGATCATTATTCTCTTCAGAATCTGAGTCGTCCTTTGGTGAGTCTGCGAAGGACACACGTGCCTCAAGGATCCGCAATGATATTGCACCTGGTGCTGCTGCCATAGGGGGCTGTGGCTCAGAGGCCTTTGTCATAGGACCGATGAGGTTTTTAAGGGTGCCACTGGGCTTTGAAATGGAGGGGGCGTCTACTTCCTTGAGGCACCGCGAGCCTAGGAGGGTGGATCTCGCGTTCCAACAAGTCGCCCAGGCTGTTGAAAATTTTGAAGCCATGGTGCAGGTTACGGTCGGAGAGATTGAGTAGACCAAGGCTCACGCCGCACACTTTGAGAGGGCGTGGGTGGAGTCGAAAGCAAGGGTGTCGAGGCTTGCTGGTGCCAACATGCAGGCTCGAGACCGCATTTCGGCCCTTCAAGAGGAGTTTGAATTATTCCGGGCCCACTCTAGTGTGGAACGTGCCCGATTGGAGGCCGAGGTTTAGGCCGGAGGAGATCGCCCTTGCATTGGAAGGGAGATTCCAGGACGGTATCCATCTCAGTTGAAGGCTAGCCAGGCTGGAGGAGCTAGACTTCCGCATCGGCGTCCTAGACTAGGGAAACGCAGGCGCTCAAACTCATGCGAACCTGACAGAGTATTTGACTCCAATCCTCCAGGACCCAGTGAGGGCAGCTAGTTGTAATCCGCGGCAATTGGCTACCTCTTGTTGTAAAAAGAGTTTATTAATTTATCACATAATAAAACTTTTTTACTCGACCGTACGGTTTATTCACCATTGTCCATTGTGCTGAAATAATTAATTTGTTCTTCTGGAAGCGTATCCTGGAGGCCTTGCCACCGCTCGTTCAAGCGGTCAAAATCCACATTTAATGTTGGCGTGACAACCGGGATTTTAATAGACGGTTGAGGCAATTGTGATCTGGGATTTGGCATGAGCCATGATTGGTTGCCATTTAGAATTTGAGGTGTTTATGTTGAACTGGCACGTGGCATGGCTATCAGGTGAAACGCCGATTGAGTTTCCCGCGCACAATGGCACCCTGTTGCCTATTTAAGTGGCGCTCTTCACAAATTCCATCCTTCACGCTTCATTGCATTGAAAGTCCATAATATTTCCTTAAGAAAAAAATGGTGAAGAAGAATTCTCCTTCCTCCTCCCGCGCCTCTCCCATAGTCCGATATGGTGTTGGCAACAACGGGTCTGTCTTGACGGCGAGTGCCATCGCCGCTTTCACGGTGGACTATGGGATTCCCAGGGACATGGCATATTACACTCCTGGCTTGGACGGTAAGGCCAACGCCCCTCCGGAGAGCTTCATTATGGTTTACGAGCACCATCTGAAAGGAGGGCTCCACTACCCTATGCCATGCACTCTAAACGCACTTGTTGAGATATTGGGTGTTCCGGTCGCGAGGTTTCATCCTAATTCCATCTGCTACTTGGTCTCATTGTGCATCTTCACCTGCCTTCATTCTGGTGTGTTCGATGCGAAGGAGGCAAAGGTGATCTTCTGCTTCACTAAGTCGGAGAATTAGATCTCGATGTCTCATCGATCTGGCTTCCACTTTTGAGGGACCAATCCTAACTCGGAGAAGAACTGGAAGAACCATTTCTTCTTCATTCAGGAGCCTTCTCATTTGAAACTCCCTCACGAGTGGGGTCCGATCCCACAATTCTTTTGCAAAGATGTGTCTACAGAGGAGATCGGGAGGCGTCGGAGTTGGTTGTTGCCATTAGCTCGGTAATGGAGACGTTCTCCATCCAAGGCTACTATTTGACTTTCCATATGTTTGCCGCCGCCAAGTGGGATCTTGAGTCTAGCTAGGCCATTGCTGGCCCCGAGAAGAAGTCGGGGGCTGTCGTACTTCGTGAGCCTTCAGGGGAAAAGGCTGAGGAGAGCTGCTCACTGCGGAGACATCTTCCAACGAAAACGTTGAGGCTCCTTTGAAGAGATTGAGAATGGTTGGAGGCACCTCCACTCGAAGGTCACAAAGACTTGCTGCAGGACCAGTCGCGCAAGCCGTGAGTCCTATTCGAGGGCAAGCACCGGACATCAAGTTACGGGAGGGAGCGGACGAGGATCTACCTATTTCTACCGTGGCACTGGCTGAGTACGGCATCCCTGTGGTGGAACTTCACTCTAGGAGAGAATCCCCTGTGGGTACTTTCGTCGACTTGGAGCTGTCGATGGCGTGACAGTCGTGGAGATCGACGCAGCAGGTCCTGAGGAGGCTGAGGGGACTGGCAGGTCCTAAGGAGGCAGGTCCGTCAGGGACTTCAGAGCCTGTTGGATCACCTACTAGGCCGCTTTCGGGTGCGCACGTCTTGGAGAGCACTGCCATCGACGAGGTGGAACTTGAAGTCGGATGGGTTGCCATTTTTCCTGGGACCGATTTGACTCTGGAGACTGCTATGGCAAGGGTGGCTTAGGAGTCAGAGCCCCCAAGTGTTCCCTCATCATCTGTGGCTCCAGCCTTCCCCAACCCTGTGGAGGTCGAGGCTAGGAGCGTAGAGGCCCTAAGCTCGCTTGAATCAGGAGACGGAGCTTGTTGCCCATATGTGCCCCTTACTCAAGTATGATCATCCTAAATGGAGCGTTCCTCTACTGACTGGAGCTTTGTGGATTTTTAATCATCTGTTTTTCCTTACAAGTCCCTGGGGAAGCTGACTTTCTCGACACAATGGTTGCTCAACTACGTGGATTCCTTCATAATGTCTGGGAAGAATTCGAGCAGAAGACAGCCTAGCGTGTGGGATTTAAAGTCGCTGCCCTCCAGGAGGAAAATGAGAAGCTAAAGGGGGAGATCGGGCAACTGAAGGAAGAGAACAGGCATCGAAGGAGGAAAATGGGTAGCAAGCACAAGAAACCATGTGTCTAAGGTGGGAGGTTGAGCAGCTAAAGGGAATGGTAACTACTCTGGAAGATGGCATCTCTCGCCTCTCCGGAGACCTGAGAGGATGGCTTACTCCAGTGGAGATTGACCTTGCACTAGAGTCCAAGTTCTGGAATGGTACTTGCCTGTGCCGTCAGATTGCCTCGCTCGTGCTTTCGGGTGTCCCAGAGGGCGTCTTTCATCCAGGGAACGTAGGGTGTCTGTGATAACTCTCGCCTAAGGAATTTTTTTGAGGAGGTAGGCCCATCAGACCCGTAGGGATAGCTTTGCTTGTATATTGTTTCCTTCCCTTTCACCGCTTGACAATGTGTTGTATATGCTTCATTAATGAAGAGCTACATTCTTTCTTGCATTTAGTGCTTTTGAGTTATGATGTAATTTTTAAAATCATAACTCGTGTATTAACGGCTAAGCTTGTAAAGCTATTATCACCAAGGCTCCAATCCGGTGTCTTCTTGCGTTATACTTGTCCTTCATCAGAAGATGTTGTCGCATCTCATGCATTTAATGGAAAGCTCAGTCCAGTAGAGTGGATGGTGTCACAAGTCCAATGGAGCCACTCCAAGGGCTAGCTGTGTTTTCAAGCCACAGTAATCAGACTCTGAGTCTAAGGCCTTTTCGCACATGATACTTGTACTAAGTGCTCGACCCACTCAAGGCATCGTTGCTCTTGTGTGCACGGTCCTAGCCCACGATCATCATAGACTGAGGGTACTATCTTCTTCAAGAGAAGGTCGTCGCACACCTGCAACTCTTGCCCCCTAAGGATTTAGTGGCCGTATGTTGGAAAGTTCAAAAGCCCCTAGGCCTAATGTCTTGATTGCACGGGTCATCCTGGTATGGAACCAAGGTCTGTCGGGCTGCTTAGGGCCTTTCGAAGTGGAGTCGAGATCCGAGATGGCCGTTTTAATGCGACTTGGCACGGAGTAAAGGATTGAAGGGCTGTTTAGGGCCTTTCGACGCGGGATCAAAATTTTGAGATGGCCGCTTTCAAGCCGTTTGGCACGGAGCCAAGGATTGAAGGGCCACTTAAGGCCTTTTGACGCAAAGTCAAAATCTGAGATGACCGCTTTTGGGCCGCTTGGCACAGAGCCAAGGATTTGCTTTACGAACAAATGAAAATCCTCTCTACTTAGAGGTAGTTCAAATCATTTTGTATTTTAAAATGTCATGCATGCAAACACTCATATGAATGAGCACATAAGATTACAAAAATGATCAATTTTATTAAATGTAAACACAATAGATGTACAAGGATTCCCCAAGGTGTTCGTGTATGCCTTACTGGCAGGTGCCGTCCTACTGATAATATTTCCTGAGGTTGGTAGCATTTTAGGTCCGCGAGACCATCTTCCATCCTGGGTACGTAGCTTGTACTCTCGTTTTAGAGGATTGCTGAGACGAGAAACATGCCCTCACGGATTGGGGAGAGTTTATTCTTACTTGCGGTCTTTTTCGCAACCTCTACACTCCGAAGGACCAGGCATCCAACCTCGAACGGGCGTGCCTTCACCTGCTTGTTGTAGTACCATGCGATACGCTGCTGGTAGGTTGCAATCCTCTGGCAGGCCGCATCACGAACTTTTGGGAGCAAGTCAAGGAAGTCTCTGAGTCTCTCGGAGTTTGTGGTCAAATCGAAGCATTCAAACCGCAGGCAGAGAAGTCCCACTTCAATGGGACGACCGCTTCAACCCCGTAGCAGAGATTGAAGGGCATTTCTCTCGTCGATTTCTGCAAAGTTGTTCAATATGACCAAAGCACGGAATGTAACTCATCTACCGAAAAGCCCCCTACGTCCTCCAACTTGGTCTTCAACCCGTGCAGTAACGTGCAGTTGGTGACTTTGATCTATCCGTTCGCTTGAAGGTACGCTACAGACGTATGAACTTGTCTGATATGCATGTTTGCATAGTATTTAGTGACCCGTTTGTTGGTGAATTGGGCTCTATGTCAGTCATTACAGCCTCAAAAATCCCTAAACAGTAGACGATATTTTGACGGAGGAACTCTATTGCGTTCTACTCTGTGATTCATACCAAAGGGACCACTTCTACCCACTTGGTAAAGTAGTCAATGCCAACAATAAGGAACTTTCTTTGTCCGGAGGGCCAAGGCCACGGTCCAAGGGTATCGAGCCCCCACTGTACGAACGATCATGGAGATTGAAGATCATATAGCTCTGTGTGATGCTGATGAGTTATGGTCCCGTGAACTTAACAGCTTTCGCACTTCTTCACGAATTCTAGGGCATCTCACTTCATCATGGGTCAGAAAAGACCTTACCGCATGATTTTGAATGTGAGGTTTTTCCCTCTGATGTGCGAACCACATAACCGAGGTAGACTTCGCTCAATGCATACTTAGCTTCCTCTAGGGTTAGGCATTTTAGGTAGGGAGTGAAATACCCCCGCCGATATAGCCTACCATCAAGGATCGCATACTAGCCTGCTGTCTTCCTGATCCGCTTGACCTCATCGGTGTTCATAGGTAGTGTGCTGTCCGCCAGATACCTGTAGTATGAGGCCATCTAATTGTCGCCTTTGTTAACCTGCAGCACTTCTTGGTCTGGATTGTCCACACTGGGATTCTCCGATACTGGACCTAACAGTTTCAATATTAAAAATTTTTGTAGAAATGTGAAATCCACTTGAAACATCTTTGCTAGAATCCAACAGTTGATTTGGCATCAAACACTAAAATGGTAAGATATTTCTTTAGATGACTTATAGATCATCTCTTATGATTATTATTTATTTTCTTAGCATAGTCGAAACAAGCTTTTATGTGACAACTATTCCACATATAGTATGGACGAGTTAAAGCTATGCCATTTGGTCCTTTCTTATTGAAAAATTGGCTAACAAAGTTAAAGGCAGAATGAATGTAAACCCTACAATGTCTAAGCCAACTTTGCTTCCTATTTCTTTCTCGTGTTCATTATTTATTATATTATCTCTTAGAGCTTACGGAGTTATTTTCATTCATTTTGTTCACATCGAAATATAATCTAGTTTGTTAAAATATTGATTGTATACATTTTAAATTCTTAATATAATTACTGATGGGTTCGGTAAATCCGGCCCAGGAAAAAAATTCACGAATGAAGGCCCAATAAAATTCAGTTGGAAGTCCTTACTGATTTAGCTCAAAGATGGCTCAGGTGCTGTAGTTAATTTCGGTTTACATTTCTTATAATCGACAGGAGGTTACATAAACGGGCAAAATGATAAGTATTATCACAACGGTCCAAACATTATAAAAAGAGCCCTCGAAAAAAGGAAAAAAATGATCTAGAGGGAAGAGGCCAAAGAGGGAAGAGGAGAAAAAGGGAAAAGAGATTTTATGAGGGCATTGCCCCCTAATTCCTTCCAGAATCCATCCCTCCCAAGCCAAGTGGACAAATCCCTCAGGAGTCCATCCAGGCAAATTTATTCAAGTACCCGGCCATCCTTCAGGAGTAACCCAATAATATCCAAGGCGGTCGTACAATTGTTGCCTCGTAAAACGCTACTAAACAAGGAGCGTATCTAAGACGTCCTTCAGTCGGGCGCATCTCTAAGCTGTTCATCAATTGGACGCATCTCTAAGTTGTCCATTAATTGGGCACATCTCTAAGTCGTCCATCAATTGAGCGCATCCCAACATTTAATCCATCGCTATATGCATCTACACATCCTTATTGCATCTTTCTATACTCTTGGAAAGACTTCTTACTTGAGCATTAAAAGATATACGGTGGGAGCAATTTCAGTCATCCTGTAACATCTCGTTTTCAATTATGTTCAGTAGGGTTTAGGTTCGAGGCTATGGAGATCGGATCCGCATCAGATTAACCCAGCGCGAAGAATCAATTTGCGACCTCTCAATTTGTAGGACAACTCGAATTCACGGTAAGTAACATTGGCACCGTTTGTGGGAAGCAACTAAAAGGCCAACTTTACCACCAAAAAGCACAAAAATAAAACTGATTAATGTTAAGACTCATACGAGTGTTGTTGCCAAGGGGTCCACCACTCCTAACTGTCTCGCAAATAGCCATAAATGAGATCGGTGGATGCTCTTTATGAAAGAGATCAATACTCAAATATACAATACATCCACTCCAAGCTCTTTGTGCCCGACGTGGTCATCGATGATTGGGGGCTCTTTCTTCAACCGCCCACACTACGACTTCAAGAAGAAGAAAAGAAGAAAGCACCGGCCTAGAAAATATACAAACGTAATATCCAAATCCACGTTAGCTCTAACAATCGGATAGAAGACTAACTAAGTCTCGGTTTGAAGGATAAAAGTCTGGAGGGGCAACATCCTCGCCACTCCTAAGATGGCTGGTAACCTCTTTGATCACAAAGAGGTTTATGCAGTATCAGATGACAATTCACTGTTAAGACCTCTACTCGCGAGCCATCTCACTGGAGTAATAAGCCTAGCGTGAGGATACATTAGGGCCAATCAGGAGATACCATGTTGGGGGCTTCCCCTCCAACATCGGTATCTAACACCTGAGTGGAAAAATCAGAGGAAGATGCTACTCTACTTGGAAAAATCAATAGCTAGAATAGCTATAGAAAACAAGACCTGGGCACAATTAAAAGGTTGACCAGATGTAAGACGATAAGATGCCCTTTACCTTTGCCAAAGAAAAATGGAAATGTAAAAAGCAGTTGGATAGCACAACAGCAAAGAAGAAAAGAGAGAGAGGGGAGAAAAACCAAACGCCCATGTATTCCGGCATTTCCTCTCTCGAAAAGCCAGACACCCATGCATTCCGGCATTTTCTCTCTCAAAAAACCAGATGCCCGTGCATTTTGGCATTTTCTCTCTCAAAAATCCGGACGCCCATGTATTCCCGCACTTCATCTCTCAAAGCAGCTATTTCCTTTCATACCTGCATTTCCTCTCCAAAAATACCGGCTGCATATCTATTTTGATATTTTCTCTCTGAAAATACCGGATACAAATGCATACCGACATTTCCTCTCTAAAAATGCTGAATGCTGATCCATACCGACATTTTCTCTTTCAAAATACCAGTTACAAAAAGCATTCCGGAATCTCCTCTTGCAGGCAGTCGGACGCAGATCCATTCCAGTTCTCCCTCTCACAAGCAACCGGTTTTCCTATCTGCTCAGCTGGCGCCTATAGTGCCATTCTAACTTTTCCCGGCATCAACAAGTTCATTCCGATATGAAATCATAACCCGCTCAAGTGAGATCCATTTCCGATATAGGCGGAATAACTACCTCTAGTCCCGTCACCGAGCGGCCCATGCGTGGTCGAATTTAAAACCTTAGGGGCCTTTCAAAGACATGTGATAACCCTCTCCTAAAATGACGAGTACCATTAGTCAATAATGGTTAAACTACTAGGATCAGACGCATGAAAGCCATGACGTCCTTTAATAGGACTGAGTGCCGACAGGTACATATGGAAGACGACCTAGGCTAGCAAAAGCCTAGCGACAATAGCCTCAAGGCTTAGCCGATAACTACCTATTCTCATCGCCACGAACCCTAGCAGGGGCAAGTGCAACTAATCAATGTGCACTATTTTTCAAAGATGGTAAGCCAAAAAAGCCATTTTTACAAGCGGTATCCCATCAAAAACATGTCGGGGGCTAAAAATTTTGAATCACTCAGTATAGGGGGCTAGTGATGGGTTCAATAAATTCAGCCCATAAAGAATGTCCACAAATGAAAGACCAATAAAATTCAATTGGAAACCTTTACTAATTTAGCCCAAAGATGGCTCAGGCGCGCAATTAATTTCGATTTACGTTTTTTATAACCGGCGGGAGGTTACATAAACGGGAAAGTATTATCACAACAATCCCAACGTTATAAAATGGGCCCCGGGAAAAAGGAAAGAAAGATCCAGAGGGAAGAGAGCAAAGAGGGAAGAAGAAAAAAAGAAAAAGGAGACTTATAAGAGCTTTGCTCCCTAAGTCCTTCAAGAATCCATCTCTCCTGCCAAGTGGACAAATCCCTCAGGAGTTTATCTAAGCAAATTTATTTAAGTGCCCGATCATCCTTCAGAAATAACTCAATAATATCCAGGACGGCCGTACAATTGTCACTTCTTAAGATGTCCCTCAATAGGGAGTGGATTTAAGACGTCCTTCAATTGAGCGCATCTCTAAACCGTTCATCAATTGGGAGCATCGTAACACTTTATCCACCGCTACATATATCTACGCATCCTCCTTGTATCTTTCTAAACTCTTAGAAAGATTTTTTATTTGAGTGTCGGAGGATATACAATAAAAACGATTCCGTCATTCTCTAACCTCTCATTTTCAATTGTGTTATGCAATATTCAAGTTTGAAATTATGAAAATTGGATCCGCATCAAATTGACCTAGTACAAAGATCCGATTAGTGGTTTCTCAATTTATAAAACAACCCGAATTCATAATACGTAATAATTACTTATTATCTGAAAAATATATTCATATTAAAAAAATATATATATTATCTTTATTTTTCTCCATTATATTTTTTAAAAAATTTATATAGTCATTCGGATCATATAAATATATATAAAGGAACCATACCACTTCCATAAACCTTCAATTTTGACTTTATAAATTATTATTTTTTTATGTATAAAAAAACCAGGAGAAGTCCTAAAACCAGTTCAATCTTTTACACTTTTTATTTATTTGATTGCTTGTAGTACTACGATTACCTCCCTTGTAATAGACTCAAAATAATAATAATAATAATAATAATAATACATTGTTCGATAACTGGGACAAAGACACTTCAGAAAAACCCATAAACTGACAATCAAGGCTTACCAATTCAAAGTACTTCATAGACCTAAATGGGTTTTATTAAATTTCATATTTCAATTTCCAATGAAAATGATATTTTTATTAAAATTTTATATTTTAATTTTTTTTTATGTATGGCTCGATGCTTCAAAGTTCATTTAATATTTTTATTTACCAAATCCTTGATAAATAAAAATATTAATATAAGTCTCACCTATCTCCATCCGGTCGCTAGTATGCCACCCCAACTCTGACCAACAGACAATGTTGGCCCAGTCCTAAAGGACTCCTTCGTCCTCGGCTAGCTCTAATCGTCTATCACTGTCATTTTCTATATTACTATCTTTTTAAAAATAATATTTAATCTATATATAAACTAAATAATATTTCTTAATTTATATATATGTAATTTTATTTTTATTTCTCTTCAAAATAAGGGATTGGTATATTAATATTAAACAAATTAAGTACAAATAACTCTCAAAAAACAAAGAAATACATTATACATGCAATTGCCATACATTTTTCATTCATTCTTTTTTTTTTTTTTTTTTTTTTGCAGGAGATAAAATTTGAAGGTCATACTATCGATTTCTTTAAGCACACGCAATATGATGACTTTCTAAAATACCATGTTTATCGTAATAATATTAAATATAACACGTATTTATAATTTATTTTCTCTATATAAGGCCTATTTTAATTATGAAATAAATAATATTTAGAATTATAAAATTAAAATAAAACAAAATGATTATCTTTTAACTTGATTTTTTTTCCTTCTTGTCGTGTTTATTTTCCTGAGGAGGAGTGGCGTAATTAAAGCAGGGGACAGTGACATTTGAGGATGGGGAAATTAAAGAGTCAGTGAGGAGAATAGTTTTACATAGCCAAAAAAAAAAAAAAAAAAACAAAGGGGAAAAGCAACTTTTCAAGAATTTTCATTAGATAATCCTTAAATTTTGCAATTGATTTCGTAATACAGTATATTTGTTTATTATAATAAAATAAAATAATATATTATATTTAAAAATGTAAAAAAATATAAAAAATTATAATTTGCCTGCATTTTATTTTAATAATTAAAATTTATAAAGAAATCAAGTTATCAATGGTCATTTGAAAATGTAAAATTATAAGGTAAATTATATATTTAAAAAAACAAATAGCAAAAAAAAAGATAAATAAAAAATAAAGAAAAGAAATTTTTGATTATGTGGAGCCTTTTATGTTTTCTCTTTCAAAATAGATTGTTAGTCAATTATATGAGGTTAGATTCATGAAAATCTTTAAAAAGTACATCTTGATAAAAGATAATGGCCTAACCAATTGGTCATGTTAGATTAGGTGCTCACGTCACGGAACCTTTTTTAATCTATCTATGACTTTATGAGAAAATTAGATGAATTAACTATAAAACTACCCTTCAACTATTAAAATAAGATCAATTATAACCATCATCACCTTTGCTAATATATCTCACATCAGAATTAGACCGTGTACTGTAAATGAAATTTCTTTAATCACATTAAGCATATTTAGTATATGTAGAGGATAAATATTGCATTAAATAAAATTATTATCATCACTAAATTACCGCGATGACCAACGGCTATGGCCAATAGTCGATTATAGTGGCTAGTAGCGGTGTTACTATTGTATTCTAGAATATTATTCCCTATACTCTATAAATAAATAGTATAATCTTTTCTGATAATAGCTATTGTAATTTCTTTATAATAATAATATAGGTTGAACAATCAGTTTTATCAAAAAATTTCAATAAAATTAGATAATATCTATTTCATGAGAATAAAACTATAATAGAATTTAAAATTGCATTTGTTAAAGTATATATATATATATATATAATGTTAGAGTGAATAGCAAGATTATGGTGGAGTTTGCTGTCCAAACAAAGATTACTTGAACTTAAATCTATGATCTTCAAATAAAATAAGAGTGATGCAACAAAAAAAAGAAGTACTTTTTTTTTTTTAAAAAAAAAAGGCAGTAACCCCTTGGCCCACATTACTCGTAGCATACTCCTCATAAAAACTTCACCTAACTTTGAATAATTTTATATTCACGTACTTTTTACAAGTGACAAATGATATGGCGAAAGAATAAAGCCTAACCCTAATATTAGCACCGCATCCTACAATGATTGATGCGTTATTTAATGCTAAAAGTTAGCTAAGACTTTAATTATTTTAGTTTAGTTTTATTATGTTTTAGTTTGTGGATGAAATCTTATTTGAGTGCATTACAAAATGTTTAATTAAGTGTTATACAAAAAGAATGATAAATTGAATAATTGCATAACAATATATTTCAGTCCATTTTGAATATATGTAGTTCACATAGAAATATTATTTGAGTGTGTGACAAATTACATAATTAACTGATACAAATATCATTAATCAGTACGTATAAAAAATAAGATAGAGAGTGTCATTTAAAGTGATTTAAATCGTTAAAATTTAGATTTAACATGCAACGGATAACGTAATATTCATTCATTTATCTATCTTTCACATTGGTTTATTAATATAAATTGATCGATAAAATGTCATATCATAATACATAAGACGTATTAATTGTGCACGACCCGACTCCTATATGACCCCCTGTCTATACGTAAAACTTATTTTATTTAATTTTTATCAATATTAAATTTTAATAAAATTTACATATTAAGATAAGAATTATAGATAAATTATATAAATAAAAAAATTGCATGTTTTGTATGAAAAAGGCCCATAACGAGCCACCTGTACCACGTGACAATCTGATAGAAAAAGGTGCGGCAAAGTGCGTCCTTACCACCCATCCTTGCTTGCTTTATAGCATGGCATCATGTTCCATGCGTTTTAACTTAATGTGTCCTCAAACTTTTCAATCAATATACTTTGCACAGCCAACAAGCATTAATAATTATAGGCCAAATGCTGATGTGCTTGTTGAAAACTTTATAAAATCAAATTATTTTATTATTTTGCAAAATAAAAATGCAAAATAGCCCACATATAAAATACATTATTACATATTAAATTCTTTTTTTTTTTTTTGCCCAAGAATAAATAGCCAATTTCTATCCCTTTTATCATTTTCTCCAATTTTTCATGAAAGTGTATAGAATTCAAATCAATAGATTTATTTTTCTGTTATTCGGTCTCATGAATCCACTTTAAAAAAGTTAGAAACTTTTTATAAGTAAGAGAAATGATTTCATTAACACATGCATATGATTATTGATTTTATCATTTGTAAGATTAAAATACTATAGATTTTTTAATTATTTAATCACTCTTTTTTTTTATCAAATACCAAATTTAGTTAAAAAAATAAGTTTTTAAATAAAATTTAATTAAAAAATATAAGATTCTAAGATTGATAATTTTATTAATTTACTAAATAACTTTTTTATAGAAGTTTTTTTTTATGTCAAGTTGAATGCAAAAGCTTTTTCTTTTGTTAAAGTTATCATTTATGGTAATCATTTTGTGTTCCTAGAATAGCTTTCCATCATATTTTAGATCTAGGAGAATTAAATAATATTTTTTTTACTATGGTTCTAAATAAATATAAAGTACAACGATCTTTCATTCACTAAACACTTTGAGCATTTATACACAATTTACTTTTAAAATATGAGTGTGCATAACTCATTAAGCTTTTGTAGACCATTAAATTTTTGTACCAAATAATCAGAAGATCAACATGGTGACATTAACAACAATATCTTTGATTATTCAATATCCCATCCATCTATTTATAATAACAAATTTACATAAAATAGATTAATAAATAAAATATTATATTATATTAAATTTTTAAATGATATAACATTGTGAACCTAACTGCCCTAGAGAAGTCTTCACAAATAGTCTTTTATAAAAAGTCTCTACATAATTTAAATTTCTCACATTCCAAGTTACCCTGAAACTGTAGCCGAAAGTGGGAGGGCAAAGAGTGGAAATCAACTGAAAAACAACCCCCAAAAAAAAAAAAAAAAAAAAAAAAACAGAGAGAGGCATCTGTAAGATAAATAATGAGATAATATTTTATCAATCTATCTATTCATACTAATAAACCCACACTATATAAATTAATAGTTAAGCTCAAAAAAAATCTCTCAAATATTTTTCATAAACAAAAAATTACCATAATTCATGGGAATAATCAACTTCTATTACACTCCGTTCGAGTAGGGATAGTACAAGACGACAACTTTAGATGTCTAATAATAACTGATTCAGCCTTTGCTAAAATTGACAGTATAAATTAATATAAGGCCATACAAGGAAAAGGGGCGAGTAATGTGAAGTTGCGAGAAGTGATAATGGCCGGTGAGCATCCTTGTTTAATTAATTCGACCAATTTGACCAATTTGCAGATCCAGAGAGGGGGGGATATGTTCAATGTTTTGTGAACATTTCCAAGACTTCAAAATAGTCCGGGAAGGTTTTCCGGGTGCAACCGGGATCTTTAATGGTAACCGGAACATCGGCACAGGCAGCAAGAGAGAATGCCATCGCCATTCTGTGATCGTCGTATGTGTCGATTGCCGTCACATTTAGTTTCTCTGGTGGAGTAATCACACAGTAATCTGGGCCTTCTTCCACCGTTGCCCCCAGCTGAAATCGCAAAAGCAGCAATCAACATTAGAAGCTGTTAGGGATATGCTCGAGCGAGACCCAGCACGAGCCATATATAACCACGGGTTTTGGCCCATTGGATTTGCATCGAGATTTATTGTGGTATTTCTGGATACAAATCATACAGTTGCCAACCACATTCTTATCAGGAGTACCAGTTTGTGTATTAGGGTCATGACTATTGTATACCTAAGAAGCATAAACACCGACATGTTGATACATTATTTTTTAAAAAATAAAGATATGATACACTGAGTACATGTTAATTAAAATTCCCAGAAAGAACAAATATGTAAGTAAATCAATATAAATGAGTTATAATATAACTTATCTCACCTAATGAAAACGAAACAAAATAGTTATAGTCAAAATTTTAATTATTTCTAAGTTATCAGACAACTCCAATATTCTTCCATAATCGTGCTACTGACATGACCAAAAGTGATCGAAAGAACTTTTCTGACCATTTCTAGGATGTGCAAAATAAACAAGGAACCAACCTTTCTGAGTTCTGTGCAAACTGCAATCATCCGCTCAGTCTCCTTCACTCTCCAGCTAGCCACTGTTTATAGAATGAACACAGATCATAAGAAGTTTTTCTTGTGTCAAAGCTACAATAATAATAACAAAGTATTCAGCCCTACTAACTAGAATCGGCTATATAATTCCACTTTTTTATTCAGTATGGTTTAATATCTTTTGAAAACAGACGTATATTTAAATTATTTTTATCACTTTAACCCAAGTTTTCCTCTGTTTCTCTCTTCTTCACTTTCCTCCAACCACAACTTACACAATTTTTCTCACAACTAACTCAATCTAGTGCCATATCTTCCGACAGTAGAATCAAATTTAAATTATATTTTTATTACCTCACTCTAAATTTCCCTTGATCTTCCTCTTCCTTCATTTCTGCCAACCATAACTAACTGACCTTTCTTTATAACTAACTTGATCTATTACTCTATCTTCCAGGAGTAGAAGCAAATTTTAATCATTTTTCATTACATCACTCCAAGATTCCCTTGGTCTACATCTTCCTTCCATCCCACTAATCACAACTAACTTACCTTTTCTCATAAATATGCCATTTAGCATACTTCCATAAATACAATTTTTAGACGTTTACGAATATTATCATTTCTTCTCATAATTTTTAGTGTGACTTCACACATCTATCTTAACATTCTCATTTTTACAAACACTTACTTTATATATATATTGTTTGGTTATATAACAATCTGATTCCCCCCTCCCAACATACACATTCAATTAGTTTACTTTAACCCGAATGTCATAAAATGCACATTCTATTTATCTATCTTAGGCAAGTTTGAGAGGAAGACTTAGCATACCGTCTCTGATGGCAGTCGGACCATCTGCAAAGAGAGCAACAACAGCAAGAGTCATGGCAACATCCGGCATTTTATTCATGTTTACATCGATGGCGCACAAATGCTTCCTTCCAGATGAATTCCTGGGCGGTCCAGCAACAGTGACGCTGTTCTCTTTCCAGGTTACCTTTGCACCCATTTTCTCAAGAACTTCCGCAAATTTCACATCCCCTTCCATGAAAAATCACAGAAGATGCAAGTTTAAGCTCAATGGAAGTCAATTAACTATGCTGACAACTTATGATAATCTAGAAAATATATGTCTTCTAACATGGATAGTCTTGACAGATGCAACAGTCACCATACTTGTATAGTTTATCAGACAGCAGAGGCCTTGAGAGAACTTAAGATCATTCAAAGATCTGGGGTACAATAGTAGTAATCACAACCTAACTATTACATGATGAACTTACCTTCTCCACTGACAAAGTCATCAGATCTCAGCTTCTTTTATCACAAATATACAGAAGCTTTGATACTTGGTCTCCAATATTATACAGGCATGTGTCCAAAGTGTTATACTCAAGCTGCTAAAACTGTGAAAGGTTTTGCATTTTGATGGGACATGAATGGGAAATTAAGGAAGAAATGAGAATCCCATTCCCATTCTTGTTTCCATCCATTCCTGTTATTGCCTCTTCGGCTTTCAATTTGACTTGGAGTTACTGGTTTTAATTTCATAGTAACCCAAATGATCGTTATATACTTTCCTACATTTTTATTTATTTGTTTGTTTACCCATTTAAAATCATACATGTTATCTACTAATACATTTATATATATTTTTTGCAATCATAGATTTCACATTGTTTTCATTCCTGAATAAGTCAATACATCCTAATTATTTATACGTGTTCTTGTTTACTTCTTTTCAATCAATGGATCCAATATCTCTCTCTTTTTTTTTTATTTACAACAATAATATTTTTCTGCACCTCTATTATTCAGTATGACAATTCAGATTAAATTCCAGGAATATAATTTTACTGAACAGACCATATGTCAAGTGAAGACAGACACAAAAACAAGAGTTTTACCTCTGCAAACAATCATTATCAATTATACTAACTTGTCACGTTAGAAGGCATGGAAGTATAATCTAAATCCAACACATCTTAATATATTGTTATAATTTTAACCGTTTAAATTGTCATAATGTTTCCCCATAACAAGACTTGAAAATTCATGGTGAAGAGAAGAGTAAAAAGAAAAGATCATCCAAAAGCATTTAGTTTGGGTTAATACTTGCAAACTGCTTGTCCCACAGCCCTCGACAGTAACAGTGCCACCGGTGACAGCTGCCCCTGCCAAGAAGTAACTAGCACTAGAAGCATCACCTTCAACATACGCACTTCCAGGAGACCTGAAGAAATTACAAATTTACTTTATTTTTATTGTAGAAATGGAATTAGCAAAGGGGCAAAAATTTCATGAAGGGAGACTGACTTGTACTTCTGACCACCTCGAACTAAGAACCGGTCCCAGCTACTGCTGTGTTCTACAGAGACTCCGAACCTTTCCATCAACTTCAATGTCATCTCAACATAGGGAATGGATATCAATTTGTCAATGATCTCAATCTCCACGTCTCTGAGAGCTAAAGGAGCCACCATGAGCAAAGCAGTCAAATATTGGCTGCTAATTGATCCAGACAGCTTAACCTGCGAACACAAAATTATATAGAATTCACCATAAAATTATTGTTCTTATTATTTCATGCAGTATCATCAAAGAGGATATAAAACATGCTCACCTTCTATCTAAGGAAGAATGATTAAGATATGGCAGATCTGATTATTGATATACAACCAGCAAAAATTTAGTCTTCAACGATTTTGCTAAAAACAGCACAAGACAATGGAACTAAAATTGTCACGCTTTCTCTTTCGTACTCTCATTTTTCAACTGACATGACATTTAGCCACTGCAAGAAAGCTAAAAAACACAGATACTTTTCTCAGGCTAGTTTGATGGTGCCCAATACATATTAGACACCTACACTTGGCCATCACTATTCAACACGTGTTAGAATATTTTATTATTTTTCTTTTTAACTCCAACATGCTACAACATTAGACACATTTGGCTATTTCATAGTTTCCAGAAGAAAGGATTCTTAATATACAATAAGGAAAATAAAAATCATTTGATAATTTAAATAAGAACCTACACCCCCATTGTTTTTTCATTTTGTGCGATATACTATATTGATATTGTAATAACTTTTTATATTGAGTTAGTTGCATATTTGTTCTTCCTATGAATTTTTTGGATAATAAAATAAGAAATATACATTGTTTATAATTTATAATAAAACAATAGTACTGATCAATTATATTTTTATTTGTATAAATAAATTATGAATTTTACTTAACATGTTTTCTCAACGTAACATATCTTTATATTTTTAAAATAATGTGTCAAAGTTTTGGTGCTGTGCCGTGTCCAATATTAGTGTCCATGCTTCTTAGCTCCCCCAATCCCTGGGCTAGAAAAGGAAGTCTTCCACCTCAATCAAAGTACTCGTCCAACAAGTGAGACAGCTAATGTACATTTCTAGTCCTCAAAAGACTTCATACTTCCTTCTTGCAACCTGTCTTGTATAATTTCTACTTCTAGCTTATTCTGATCTGCTCATTTATCTATCTTCAATAGTAACCCCAATACTCAAGTAATCAAGATCCCATATTGACCAAATTCAAACCAACTAAGATTTGATTGCAAAAGGATTCATTCATACATTACCCTAAAATCACGGTCAATGTACAATACTTATAGTAGAACTCGAACTTGCACACAAGCAATCCAATCAACTACTGATTGAAAAATTAGGCTTGTACTAATTATATTTGTCTAGTATATTTATCAGTATAGTGAATGATTGATTTTGGTGCACAAGAATAATGTCATATTTCCATTCCAGCAGAATCCCAAGGTCAAATTTCTTGTGTTGGAACCGAACTACACTAACTTTGAGTCTATCGACTTGCACTTCAATTTGTATATCAAAATAAACAAATGCATTCACTTACTCTTCTCTATAGCATGTTCTAGGACTGCCATAAACACCAGTTGTTACTTATTCCTCTGCAGACAAAAGACATTTTCTTATTCTATCAAAAAGTCTTATTATTCATAGTCTTCTCTATTTAAAAGGATTTTTTATTCTGCAGAACCTACGGGAGCAATAGAAATGAATTAGTTTTCCACTGGACAAGATTCTAATTGTAGTCACTTTGATGAAATCTGCACAAGGAGATCACAACATTCTTTGGTCCTTGTACGCTTCCTTTGTAAAACCCTGAAATTTTAAATTTACACTAAACTCATAAAAAACTAACTGGGAGAGGAAGAAATGGAAAAAAAGTAACAATACACTAGCTAAACGCTTGTGTGCAGAACAGGTTCATGTTAGAAATTAAATGCTATGGTAAATAAGTTACATTAAGCTGTAAAGCTCATGGGAGGGCCTCACCTTCCCTCCAGGAAGGCCTCCTTTTGCATTCACCCGAACAGGAGGGCAATTTGTTCCATGTAAGCATTCAGCATCCGCACCAAGCTGCTTCAAACCTGTGATTAGATCCCCTATCGGTCGCTCCCTCATTCGTGGTACACCATCAAGTACGTAACTGACATAAATTAAAATGCAAAATGGAAATCAGTTGTAAGCAAAAATGAGTGAAAGCCACTGAATAAACCCATAAAGGCCACTGATTTAGCTAATTTTGGCATTTATCACAGTATTAGTCATATTTGTTATATCTATAAATATCACACATCAGCGGCTGAGTAATGGCCATTTTATATCCTGTGTGTACCAGAAACAAACAAGGTATATTACCGCCTCCATTTATGACTTCATATGTACCAAAATGCATAGAGTTACAAACACAAATTGAAGAACGCAGACAAACTGCAAAACCAATAGAACTTCATTGTTTCTGTCATCCAAACTCTGATGATTAAGCTAGAACCCAAAATCCAAATAGTTCTTCATTCTTGTTTAGCAACATATACATTATTAGAAGACATTACCTGAACTTTTTTCCTCCATATTTACATGTAATATGAGTTTGATTTGCAACCAAATACTTGAAAAATACATATGATGAGCCAAGACTCATCATTTTTCTTCAGCATATAAGCACAGACGCATGTTTAGAAACAAGTATAGAAATCATGATAGAAGCTAGCAATGTAATGGCCATGCCAACACAAATGACACTTAACTGGATCAAAGGCTGAGCAATTGCCCACCACCAGCTCTGTAATTTACATGAATCAGACTGTTATTTTTCAATATTTTTTTACCAATACCAATGCTAAGTCAAGCCTACATTCACATTGATAATTGAAGTGAGATCTAATCTAGGATATTTCATAAGGGGATAAAAAATTTCTAACTTAAAGTGATTGCAAGATCTTTTTAACACATTCAAAAATTAAGTTATCGGCAGAATTTAGTGAAAAGCATAAATAGACAGACCTAGAGCTTCCACCTGCAGCAGTAACGGCAGCTGTCAAAGGTCGCATTGCTGTTCCTGCATTTCCAAGGAAAAGTTGAACTTCACCCTGTGAATCCTTACCAACAGGAAATTGACCTCCACAACCTTCCACAGTTGCTCTTTTTATTGCCCTGTCTTCCTCCACCCGCAGGCCAAGTGTTCTGAGAGCACCTAGCATGTAGTGGACGTCATCACTGTTCAACAAATTGTCTACAACCGTTATTCCCTGCAATATAACCGAGGAAAGTGCCCATTGAACATGCAGATTTTTTATGAACTTAAAGTGGGGATGTTGATTGAGAGACCAAGCGACCAATTATAAAGACAAAAAAACATTGCAGTTGGTAATGCTTTTCTCCTTCTGCCTCATTGTTTCAGAAGTTCAGCTCATTGGTGCTTTAAGCTTCTCAAACCAAGGATGCCAAAAACCAATTGCTGAAGATGTCAGGGACATTGTTGTGTACTTTTGATGATTAAACCCGTTGGCCAATAAAAAACTGAGATGAATCTCAAGACAAACTAAAATGTAATGACCTGGCTCATTAAAGATATTATGGTCTATAGCTGTATAGCAGCTGGTTAACGATTAACATGTTAGATGACTAATAAATTCTGGCATCATGGAATCTGTAATTTTGGGAATCTATAAGTTAGCCATCCAATGTGATTGGTGCATGTTTAAAAGTTAGCTAGTTTGTAAGGGTTAGTTACTAGCTGTAGTTGGTCAATAATGACAGGTGTGTAAGGGACAGCTACACTATAAATAAGCCCCTCTAATGCAACAATGTGCATTAGAATGAAATTTTTGGACTTGTTCCTCTCCTCCACTCTCTCTTCTCTCTTCTCTTATCGCCTGTCTTTCCCCCTTTTCTTTCTCTCACCAACACTTATTTTTGCTTCTGAATTCAGTTTCAAACACTACTTCTCTTTTGATCCCAGATTGCTAGTTCATTGCAGTATTCAATACTTCAAGATCATTACACAATTGCGGCATAAGGACAGGTCAACATAAAGAAACTATATGTTTCACGTTTCATGCCTTGATTTACGGGGAAATGAGGCAAGAAAGCTGCACTTATTGGAGGGCATACAGCACAGAATGGCACATACATAGCATAAGTTAACAGATTGGTCACATTTAGATGGGAGTCCAAGTAACCACCACGGATGAAAATATTCATATCGGTTTCAGAATCTCCCGGCCATATGTGTATCCGCAGCATCGGGTGATGAAAATCATTATCCGATATATTTATACGAAGGGGACACATTGCAGTAAGTAAATCCATCCAAACACCGCAAAATTTACAAAAGAATCAAACTTTCGAAACCCATATCTCCAAGAAGGTAAAAACAACAAAGGCCCCACTTATCCTCTATAGCATTGAGTATTAAAAAAAATAAAGAAAATAAATCTTGCTTGTACCTCAGAAAGAGCAGCAAGGAGGAGAATTCGATTGGACAATGATTTCGAACCGGGCAATTTGACGGTCCCAGAGATCTCTTTGATGGGCTGCAATACGATTTCTGGTGCAGTTGAGGGCTTCTCGGCGGTGGCAAGTGAAGCCCATACCTTTCCCGGAACGGTAACTCTCATTGATTGCGCATCAACCCTTTCATATCTCAATGACCCTGAATTCGGTGAAATTTTTAATTGTGATCCAAACAATTTGCTTCCTAACGTTTTGGGTCTCTGGCACTCTGACAACTTCACACAAAGATGGCTGTTTTGAAATCCATTGGCTATTTTTGTAGCCTGAGCCATCCTCTCTCTCTCTCTCTCTGTGTGATTTCGCGAGAGTTTAAAGAAACTGAGGGTTTCTACAAGATCAAGGAGTTTTCACCAACCTACCTCAGTCGTTTAGGGTTTGGTATTTCTGGTTGGTGGTAGGGGAATGGGGATGGCCTTCCATCGTGCATCTCACCAACTCTCTTTTTCCTACCCCATATAGGCTTTTCTTTCCATCAATTTCTCATTTATGATTTGGTTAAATCTAAAAATAATAATAATAAAACAAATAAAAATAATTTTAGATAAAAATTAGAACTTTTTATTCAAATTTTATACATAATTTTATTTTATAATTTTTTAACCATCCAAATATATAAAATAATTATTGTAATTTTTTTTTCTTTTTTATATATTTTTATAGAATTAAATAAACTAGTAAATAAATTATATTTATTTTTAAAATAATTTGAAACAGTTATTTGTTTATATATAAATTTATCAATATATTTAAATAGATAATAAAACAAATAAAAATAATTTTAGATAAAAATTAAAAATTTATAAAAAAATAAATAATTTTATTCAAATTTTATACATATAGTTTTTTAACCTGCCAAATATACAAAGTACTTATTTCAATTTTTCTTTCATTTTTATATATTTTTTATAGTATTATATAAACTATTAAATAAATTATATTTGTTTTTAAAATATTTTGAACCAGTTATTTGTTTGTATATGATTTTATCAATATATTTAAATAGATAAAACATGACCAAATAAAAAAAATATATATCAAAAAATCCCCCTCACAATATCATTTCATTAGGTGGAGTTGAAGAAAAATGGTAGTTGGTGAACCCTTAATCCATATTTTATATTTATTTTCTTTTATTTTTTAAACAAAATATGAGATTTTTATTTTCATGAATTTTATTTCTAATAATATTTCCATCCCAACCTTTTACTAGATAAATTTTAAAGCCAAATTACATATATTTTAGATCATATAGTAATAAACAAGTGATATAATATATAATTTTTAAAGAACAAGTATTTGAGGTGTTGGACAAATATTATAAAGTATAGTAAAAAAAGCATAAATAAATTTGTGGATATTGTACTTCCTTCACCTGTCTCGCTTGTTTTGTATCCAAATATCAAATAAGAAAGCTATAATGAATTTAGCAAAGTTATTTGAATAATATGCATTGGTGCTAACATTAAAAGTATAAAATAGACATTAAAATTTAAACAAATTTTTGAAGATTTTGAATGTTTAAAATAAGTTTATTTTTTTTTATTTTAGTTTTTTTATTAAAAAGTACAGTAAAAACATAAATTTGTGGATATTGTACTGCCAAATATCAAAATATAATGAATTTAGCAAAGTTATTTGAATAATATGCATTGGTGCTAACATAAAAAGTATAAAATAGACATTAAAATTTAAAAGAATTTTAAAATAAGTTTATTTTTTCATTTTAGTTTTTTTATTAAAAATAAATAAATATTAAAAAGATTGTTTGAATTGAGAAAACTATTAAAAATACTTTTAATAATATAATATTAAAAGGCATAAGATATGCCAAGCCTCACCTACTCCTTGGTAGCTGGGGACTCACCACTCAATAAGATTGTTTAAATTGAGGAACATATTAAAAATACTTTTAAAAATATTTTAAATTATATTTTTGTACAGTGATAAAATTTAATGTACTTTTTAGATTTTTTGAATATTATGGTTAATTTTACTTATTTTATTTACATGGAATAAAATTAATTTTTAAAATAAAAGTACAACAAGGAAGATGTGGGAAGATAAGCCAAAAATCAGAGTGAGCCCACCAATAAAGTCCCCATAAAATGGGTCCCATGCAAACCAATCAAATCATGCCAACAAGACCCAACCATCACTGATTCAAATTACAGTAACATTAGGTAAAATGCAACCTTTATAGGCCTAACCAACCAAACCCTTCCTTGGACGGTGGTTGGGAACTTGTTTGATGAAATTATGTTACAGGCGCAAGCCAGGAAGAGAGCCCATTTTAAAAGGTACACTTGATAGGAGAGAACTCCCCGATATGGGACCCTTGCAACATTGGACCCTACTTTAACAGTCAGCGTCATTGGCGGTTTTCATTCTAAGACGCTTCACTTTATTTTTTTCAATAAATCTTATTCCCATATTGCCCTTTCTAAAAACCGTCAGCATTTTAATAGAAGTACGAAATGTTACGGGTACAAGTCAGAAGAGAGCCTAAATCAAAAGGCGAACCTGATTGGAAAAAAAGCCCCATAATTTATAAGCTGGTGATTCTGTCACAAACCCTCCAACAACGGACCCTTGCAACAAATTATCTTATGACAGTTCAAACCCTTACATCTTTTCTTTCTTGATCTTTTATATGAAGATCTTGCAAGATTTTGAAAATAGCCATCCAACTTTACCATTTATCATAAAGATATTATCTCTGTAATCTAAATAATCTGTATCAATTGAATTATAATAAAAAAGTCTTATTATTATCCATATTTTTACAATCACAATGTAAACCGTCATCTGAATGAAAAATAGAAGCCTTCATCCGTATCATTCAAATACAAGCGTTCGGATCAAATTCCAGGTCCATGATTCCTCCTGTAAAGACCATAGATCGGCTTAAAGCAAATCTTAGAATTGTTTTTCTTTTTAAAATTTATAAGGCTAATAATTAGTAAAATAAAAGATAGTGAGACACGAATCCATATCAAACACAAATCTACACAGATTAAACACCAACTCAACCCCCTTTCGACTCATTTAGATTGACTTTCCATACTTCCTAAATGACATAGAGAACATGGCAATTCAAGGAAAGGAAAACGTCATGCAAAAATTTGCATTTCTCTATCTTGAAGCAAGTAGTACACATCTAAGCTATCATACTCTTCCCCATTTTTTATAGGGGAAAAAAAAAGGATTCTGAATCAGTTCAACACACACACAAAGGGCAGTGTTCCCTTTTATTTACCGGACAAGTCGGATGAGAAAGAGCAAGCCACCAAAAGCCAAGAACCACAGCTTCAACAAGGTCTAAAAGAATGACTTAGCAGCCTCGATAACGGCTTCTTTCGTTATACCAAGCTCCTGGTATATTCTTCCAGCCGGTGCACTAACACCAAAACGGTCAATCCCGATTGCCTTTCCCCTGCTACCTATGAACTTCAGCCACCCAAACGTCGATCCAGCTTCAATGCTAACCCTTGCCGAAACTGCCGACGGCAATACGCTTTCTTTATACGAATCAGGTTGCTCCTCAAAGAGCTCCCATGAAACGAGCGACACGACTCTCACAGCCTTCCCTTCCTTTCTCAGCTCATCCGCAGCATTGGCAGCAATCTCGAGTTCCGAACCAGTTCCCATCAAGATAACATCGGGCTTGTTACCGGAAGAGTTATCGGATATAATATAGCCACCCCTTTCAACTCCTTCCACCGAAGTTCCACCAAGTTGCGATAGCTTTTGCCGAGAGAGGGCGAGTATCGAAGGTCTCTTCCGGTTAAGAATGGCAATTTTGTATGCACCAGCAGTCTCGGTGCCATCAGCTGGACGAAGCATCAGTAAATTAGGCATCGCTCGTAAACTTGCCAGGTGCTCAATCGGCTGATGGGTGGGCCCATCTTCTCCGAGACCAATTGAATCGTGGGTCATGACGTAGATGACCGGGGCTTGTGACAAGGCAGCCATTCTTATGGCCGCTCGCATGTAGTCCGTGAAGACAAAGAAGGTTGCACAGTATGGGATCATGCCAGGGCTATGAAGAACGATCCCGTTGCAAATGGACCCCATTCCATGTTCCCGGACACCAAATCGGAGATTTCGTTCTTCTGGGGTGTCCTTCTGGAAGTTTCCAAACATTTTCATCAGTGTCATGTTGGAGGACGCAAGGTCAGCACTACCACCGAGAAAACCAGGAAGAACTTTCGCAAGTGCGTTCAGGCATTGCTGAGAAAGGTTTCTGGTGGCATCAGCAGGGCTATCGGGGGTGTATGTCTGGGCAGATGAAACATGATAGCAACAATTTAGTTTAAATCAAATCAATATTTCGATTACAAAGCAATTAAACTCGAGATTTACATTGTTTGTCAACTATCAGAAAATGCAAATGAAGGAACGAGGGATAAAAGATTAGCCAAGAAAGGGGAGCTCTAACTGATTCTTGCCACAAAGTTGTTTACCAGAAAACTAATTCATTCTTTGATTGTGATCAAAGATCGTACAGCAAGTTCTATACTGGAAGAGGAAAGAACTCGAATAGCTAGAAACAGGAGAGCATTTCAAAATACAGCAAGTTCTACCCTACAATTTCGTAAATAACAAATCTTTAATAGTAAACAGTTAGAAATCCGCCAAATATTTGCACTGGCCTCCAGGCAAGTTTTCCACAATCAGAATATCATTTGAACTCATCATTAATGTAAACATCAACAGATATATATAGGTATCAAAGCCGCTTGATACCGATATTTCCATTAGTATACGATTCTCAAAAAAATTTTCCAACATATTCGATATTTATATATATTATTACATATATTTAATATCGATATAATCGCAATTAATAGTGGTACTGATATTTCATCCATGGAGCTTACTAATCCCCCCAAAAAAACAAAATAGATTATCCTGGAAATATTTAGTTTGGCAAAAATTTTAGAGCCTAATCTTTGTCTATAATGTTTATCAAAAACACATCTATCTCCAGAGAAGGATGAAAACATGCGACAAGCAGTTATTTAAACAAATTTGAAAGGTTACTATCAGTTACTTACCGGCAGCACCTTCTCCCAACCAGCAGGGAATTCACCATTGATGATTGACTTAAGCTCCGCAGCCTCGTCCTTATATTTATTTTCATACTCAGCAAACTTAGCTTTCCATTGAGCTTCAAGAGCAGCTCCCTCAGAGATGTGCCAGCTCCAATGCCTGGAAAAAGAAATCCAGAAGGAATAGTTCAATCGAGTCATAATCCAATTCAATACTCTTCTACAATAACAACACTTTCAATTCTATTTTTGCCATTCCATTCGATTCAGCTTAATATACTTCGAGAGTAGAAACACTTTTGAATAAATTTTATTAGTCCACTCCAAGTTTTTTTAAGTCTATCCCTTTTTTCTTTTCTCTGACTATAAATAACTCACATTTATCTAATTCAATACCCTAGTATAAGCAAAATAATAACACCGTTTTTTCAATTGACTTACTTCTTAACATCCTCAGGCACATGGAATGGCTCATATGGCCACCCAAGATTCTTCCTGGTCGCATCCACTTCCTTAGCTCCGAGAGCACTCCCATGAACACTGTGTGAGTTTGCCTTGTTTGGGGAACCAAAACCTATTGTTGTAGTCACCTGCACGCATCAAAAATAGCAACTAAAATACCTGAGTTTTTTGACAAGCAAGTGAAAAACAATTTCAAATTGAAAACTTGATAATATGCTTTTTTTTTCTTTATTCTTTTTTTCTGGATTTCTTAAAATGCATTTTTGGACTGCAATGTGAATTTTCGCAACAAATCCACTACGGGATCAAAAAGAACTTGGTGGATGAGCAGGGAGGGTGAGCTACTAACTCCATTGAAATTTTTTATTGACCCCATTATATCTATTTATTGGTTGTTTTAACCCACTTATCTCTCTAAATTAGTCTATTTTCCACATCTGAAAGACTCTAAATCCTTGCTCCTGATGACTCTCTCTTGGCTAGGAGAAAGAAGGATAACAGTTTTTACCTTTATTTTTTATCAAAACAGCAACAAAATTATTTTAACTTTATAAACAATACAGAACTATGAAAGTTTTGACCCGTTTGGGAAAACAATTCTAGATATTGAGCAATGAATTCATGCGATATCTCAACTTACCGGATCTCAAGCACAAAACTTCAGCTGCATAATAATCAATAATTAACAAAAACTCACTATTTTACAATCTCAATGCTCGATATGCATGTCAAAAAGAACCTCACAAACAACATAAGCCCATTGTCCAATCCATATCATCCAAACATCATATAATTTACCTTAATTAAAGACGGCCTGTCTTTGACAGCCTTAGCTTCTTTAATGGCAGCACGGATTTCATCGTAACCGGTGTTTCCATTCTTCACCCAAATAACATGCCATCCGAGAGCCTCAAAACGTTTATTAACATCCTCAGTGAACGCGATCTCTGTATCACCGTCAATCGATATATGGTTATCATCATAAAATGCAATTAGCTTGCCAAGTCCCCAGTGCCCGGCAAGGGAACATGCTTCATTGGAAACACCCTCCATTTGACAACCATCTCCCATTATAACATATCTGTATATATTATAAATCCAGTGATTAGGAGAGCCGAAAATTTTCCTGTTATAGACAAAAGTATAGATGAATAAGAGATATAATTCAAACTCACGTATAGTGATCAACAATTTCTAAATCAGGTTTATTAAAACGAGCTGCCAAATGCCTCTCAGCTAGGGCCAAACCAACTGCATTTGCAATACCCTGACCAAGTGGACCTACAAAATCAAGAATCGGCTAATGACTTACTTATTTCTTACATATTTTATACAGAAATAAAGTGGAAAGCAATATCCTAACCAGTGGTGACTTCAATCCCAGGAGTCTCAAAGTTTTCCGGATGACCAGGCGTCCTGCTTCCCCATTGACGAAAACTCTTCAAATCTTCTTCCTAAAAGCAATATCCATTACAAGAACTTATTGAATTATTCCAAGAAACAAGAAACAAATAAACCATTATGCTAAAATGAGAAGGAATTCAGAAGCTTGAGAGCAAAATATTCTTGAAATAGAAGTATAAATTGTGCTATAACACAAATAAGATGTTACACATAACCTTTATTTATTGCCTCGTTCCGTGAGCTTAAACAGAATTATCAAAGTCACTGATGAAAAACTATCAGATACTTTAAGAAAAAGAATGGAGGATAGAGATACAACATTGAAAATCCCTCAACCTTGCACTGTAATGATGAAACAAACAACAGCAACATAGCACAAAACAATATCCCAGTAAGATCAAGATTATGCTTGCCTTGGGAAAACTATGAAAATGGAGAATGTGTCAAACTTTGGGAAGTAGAAATGTAAAAATCTACAAAATGTATTTTTCTTGGTTCGCACACCATAAAATTTTGAAAATCTAAAATTTTATTTATGAGTCTCACAAGGTTTAACATAGGTTTCCCACATCACATATTTCTTCTATGTGCTTTAAGAAGAAAAATATGAAATCCTAATTAGTCAACATACAACTAGAGGTTTTCACAAGTACACAGTTTTGATGTCCATATCTTTCATCTTTACAAATCCAGTATAACATCTTGTAGATTCAAACAAAAGGTCATCATCACGAAGCTCTCAGATTTACGACCAGAAAAGTAGATAACGACGCCAACCCACCTGATCTGGACATTTATCAACCGAAACCCCACTTGATACCGCCAATTACAAATATCCGATCAAAATAACAGTAATTCTACCAATCCATATCACTAAAATAAGAACCCAGGATTCATAAAACAGCAGAACGCCTCCAATGTTCCCACTAAAACGTAAAAAGGCCACCTAGAACCGAATCATCTGAAAGCAGAACTCGAACAAACTAATTATGAATACGCAGATCAAAATAGCACCAATCCAACCAACCCATATCATTCGAATTAAGTGTTGGAGCATAGTGTGAAAACATTTATGGAAACTTAAACAAAGGCTTCAAAGCGTGACCTAAAATTATAGATCACTATGAGCCCACAAAACAAGAGAGAGAAAGAGAGAGAGAGAGCATTGCCTGGACGCTATCATAACCAGCCAAATGAAGAAGAGCATACAGCAGCATACACCCATGACCCGCCGACAAAACAAACCGATCGCGGTTGAACCAGTATGGATTCTTCGGGTTATACCGCATGATCTCATCGTACAAGATCTGACCCATCGGAGCGCAGCCCATAGGCAAACCTGGGTGGCCCGACTTCGCCTTCTCGACAGCATCGATGGCCAGGAAGCGGATGGTGTTGACCGATTTCTCGAAGAGGGTCGCGTCGGTTGTCTTCTCCAACGTGTCAACGGAGGCGGCGCGTACGGGGGCGCGTGAAATCAGGCCCAAATTTGAGTGGGAGGAGGACAAGAAGCGCGTGGAGAGAGATACGGAAGCGGAGGACTTGAGATAAGAGGAGGAGGATGAGGACAAAGAGAGGGAAGAAGGAGGAAGGCGGCTGTTGGAGTAGACATGAGAGGGTGAAGTACGAAATGAGATCGCTTGGGAAAGTGAGAGGGAGGAAGCCATGGCTGATTTGTCCACAGATAGAGGGGGAGAGAGAGAGAGAGAGAGAGAGAGGATCGGCTACCAGCAGGGTGGACTCTTGTATTGATTTGCAAGTGAAGAGAGCAGGAGGCCGCTGCAGTTGCAGACTGGCCGTCCCTCTCACCCTTTCCTTCGTTTTCAACTTGAATTTTTCGCGTGCAAATGTTCAACTGTTGGAAGTATTTTATTTCGAAAAAATGATCATCATATCAGCATTTGTAACTTTTTTATGATTTAATATTTTACACAAAATTTATTTTAATTTGAAGTTTTTTTATTAAAAAAATTAATAAATTCTCTTTATAAAGAGTAATTTAGAAAAAAAAATTATTAAAAAAATGAATTCTTTTACTACATATGTTTATAATTAAGGTTTCCTTTTCTGTAGACAAGTAAATATGGTTATACTTTAGAAAATTTATTTATATATGGCTGTATTTTAGTTAGAAACCTAAAAATAGTAATTTTTTAGTTTCAAAATTTTGCAGTGAATTTAGTAAATTAAACATCAAAATAATTTAATAAATTGATTTTACGCGATCATTTATAATAAATAGGGTAATTGATTTGATTTTATTTATTTATTTGATTTTAATTTAATTTTTAGTATAAAAATTATTAAACAATTTAATGTGAGTTTTTAATCATAAATATGAATATTTTTGTTATATTAATGAATTATTAATTTCAATTAAATTTAAATAAATTAGTATATCATGGTGCAACCCGCAGCCGCCGCACCCCAAGGCAATCATGGATCCAGGGGGCGTCCTTCTCCCTTGTGGAGAAGGACCGTCCTTCTCCTCATCTAAACACTCGGATGTGAAATTCGACGGCTCACACGTTTTAAATTAATAATATAACGTAGACCATTCGATTTTAAATTTAATCATCCAAAATATGTAACCGTCGGATCCGACGGCCCGGATTAAAGAATGACGGTCCTTCTTCATTGGGGAGAAGGACGCCCCCTCAATCTAGGCAATCAACACCGCCATGCCACCGCTTAGTCAAAATCGCTACTTTCATCCTTAAATTTTTTATTACTGCCGTTGTTCACGTGTTTGGGCATTTTAGGTTTATTGATTATAATGTGTTTAAAGAAATTATTATACAACCCGTAATCTGAATTATAATTTTGTTTTTTTTTTTTATTTTTGCCTGAATAATTAATTAGTCTCACTAACTAAAGTCTATGGTATGACAACACTACTGTTCATCCTTGACTTTCTAATCAAATCATTGGTTCCCCATAACTTCTATGATTATATTACTCTAAAGAGTGACCAATTCGTTATATGTCTTTTAAAAAAAAAATCTAAAATTTAGAGTCTTAAAAGGGCATAAAATTCGTTATAAAAAGCTTAAGTTAATAAATTACTTATATATTTATAATTAATTAACATAATTTTATATTAAAAATAAATTATTTAGATTTATAAGTAAGAATCTTTGTTATAATACTGATGCGTACATGGATCCGATTTTGAACAGATTCGGATTCGTCTGGATAGCTCGACCCGACTCCATTCACTGAGACTGAATCCTGCACACCACTAAAGAGAACGAGAGGTCAGCGTGTCGGAGGGAGGTTATCCCATCGAAAACACTCCGACACTCAAATGAGTAAAAACCTTTTAAGCAGGGAAGGTAAACTGGAAAACAAGAGAGAAAGGGAATAGGATAGTCGGGAGTGTTGGCTTGTTGAGAACGCGAGCTCTCGTTTCCTGCTCACGGAGAGCGTAAGGAAGCGAGGTCTCGAAAGCGTGAGAGCCAAGGGAACGATTTTCAGAAAGTCGAAGAGGCCTCCAGGTATCCAGAGGCCTCCAGTGGGATTGGTGGACGAACGCCTGGGTAGAGTGGAAGAGACGATGAGCCTCTAGCCAATGCTTTGTAAGCGTTGTTCATGTGGGTGAAACTGTAGGAAATCTTCCAGGAAGCTAGTTCCCAGTGTTTTCAGGAAGATGAGTTAGAGAGAGAGCAAGTGAGCTCCTGTTTCTGAGTAAGCTTTCCTTGTTTTTTCGTGAGCTTGTGTCTGAGAATGCCTATGTGTATGCAAGCTTGTATGAACTTGTAAAAGCATGCAAAAGTGTCCGTAAGAGCATATCCCTCCCAGAACGAAGCCCTCAAGCTTTTATGGACAGCAAGAGAGCCTCCTCCTCTGGGCAAGGTGGCGTGCTTCTCTTGGACTGACAATGGAGGCCTTCTCAGAGTTGGTGGCCTGACAGTCGTGATTTGATGGATCTTTTTTTTCGCCTGGTCTGGATCTTCTTGATTGTCTTATATTTTTGTGATCGTTTTGTTGGCGAAATCATTGCTTTGCCCTTTTTGGAGAAGATTAGCTTTTAGGAGCGACACGTGGCTATGAGAAGACCGTTGTTTTTCGTGCACGTGTTTGCTGCGCTTTGGGCCAGGCCGTAGTAGGTTGAAGTCTTTTTGGGCTCTCCGTTATAGTGCATCCATCAACGCTCAAGTTGACCGTATGTCTGCGCGACCGAGCCGCTTCTGTTGAAATCTGATCATCAACGTTAGCGTTGACCGTCTTGGGTCTTTTAGGATTTAGGCCTGCGCCTCCTATTAGGCCGCTTTTAAGTTGACAGTCTAGTAGGCCGTCTTGGGTCTCCGTTGACCTTAGACCAACCCATATTCTGGCGTACCCATCAAATATCAATTCAAAGGTAACCTGCATTGATACCTGACAAATAGATTTCTATGGCTTCAAAATTCAACAACATTAGAGGAAAAATTTTGCATATTGTTGAGTTATTTAAAATAGTGTAAAATACTCTATAAATTTTTTAATATTTTAGTGAAACATCCTCGACAGAATATCTTCATAAAGAATTCTGAAAATTTACCTAAAAATATATAATTATAAAATCCAAATCTTAATCGTCAACGTGGAATGATCTTACCCATTGGTTAGGGCGGCAAAGAAGATACGTTTTATTATTAAAAAGGAGTGCAGTCTCCATTTGGCTTACCAAACAAAAGCGTTATCTTAGTAATATTATATATGTATATATATTTATATTTTTTTTTCAAATTCTGTTCTTTATACTATTGTGTGTATTTGTTTATACTCTTCACTCTCTGAGTCACATAACTTGAGCTTGAGTGTTCAGACTATGCTAACTTTGTAGCTCTAATAGGATTGGTGTTGTTAGCTGCCATCTTGGTGAACTTGTTAAAAACGTCATCCAATGCCACCCTAGCCATAAAAATGAATCATTTAAGGAGGCAAAGGCTGAGCATAACCAACTTCATATGGGCATTGTCGCATAATTAAACTGATGGTTTAATAGAAATAAAAATGACTCGAGTAGGAGCTCGATCTAAACAATAAGTTTTCGAATATTATACACCACAAATAAAAAGAAAAATGCCCAAGTTGTTTTGATTAGATAATCTCTCTGATATCTAAGCTAATATAAGTTTAAATCGAGAAAAGAGGGACCACTATTTCAACTTTAAGAACTAGCCCGACTATTAAACAGAGCTTGGTCGGAAAAATGATGTTATAGAATGTTTATTTTCTTCGTTTATAGGTGATGCGTCCCGGATTTAGGTTGTTGATGGGTTAGGGTGCCACTAAGTATTTGGGTCGAACTAAAGCTGGTTCAGTCCCCTGTTCCTCAATTTGAATCCTACACACCACAACTCAAAAATGCGAAGTTAGAGAATTGGCAAGACTCACTTCCTGATATATCCTCCGAAATTTAAGTCAATTATCTTCCTCAAGAGATGAAAGATGTGAGAATAAAAATATATGAATGATGATGCAAGTAAGGGTTTTTTTAGTCTAATTTGGAGGTTGCGCTCGACGTGAAGCCGTTTTTGTGTAGTGCGCTCGTGGGGAATAGCTTTGATGTCATGGAGGTGAGAATTATGAGAGAATTCTCATGAGGCTTTGAGGACAAAGTGTGGACTCTGAGGGTTCGAGGGCTGCTTGTGTGCGAATGCTAGTGTTTGAGGGTTGGTGCTAACGTTAATGTAGTGTTGATATAAGCAAGTCCTTGGAGTCTGCTATATGGGCTTTTTATAGTTTCTGTGTCAACTCAACCTTACTTAGGTGGTAAGACTGACTGTCAATTGCCCAGTGCAAACTCGATGGTCTAGAATGAGGATTGCGGACGCCAATTTAGGTAATTGTGATCAATCGAAGGGGATTTATTCCTTCATTGGGGAGATACTACACGTGGCAAATATTGAGATTACCATTACGAAAAATACGCTGAGTTGGAAGTTGTCATTTTTAAAGAGATCGTGATCTGAGGCAACATTTGGGGTTTTGGTTGGTTAATGTAGGTGATCTTTAATGCACGGAAATAGTATTATGGGTCGTCCGAATTGGGTCATAGCTGGTCGGCTAAAGTGTTGCTTTTGATCAATGAAAGCATTGATTAACCTTTGGGCCTGTGGGCTGGCCATCAAATCCGTGGATTTTTGCTCTAAGTCAATCCATTTCTATCGTCCCTATCAATAGGCGATTAAAAATTCTACATATTACCTAATGGATGAAGTTGCAAAACTCCAAGCATGGAGAGGAAGACTCAAGTAGGGTGTTCTACCAAAAAAATGCAATATACATTCTAAGATAGACATCTGATTTCAATGATAATAATTTTATGTGGGACTGAATAAAAATTTCTTTTGTATAAGGGCCTTTTTATTACAAGTTTAGATCCCTAAAATGATGCTAAAAGCTAGTATTTGTAGGTGAGCTCGAGTGAGCCATTGATATAATATATGGATCCCAAAATACTATTTTAATGATAATTAATTTAATTAAATTGATAAAATTTTAAATTTAATCAATATTTTGCAATAAAAATGAGTGTATTTTAAATATAATATTCGCGTCTAAGGTACACTTGGATGACATAGGTGCGTATTTGTGACATAATATTAACGTCTGATATATGCCAGGAGGATCACAAATTATATTTTTGCGTATGATTTGCGCATAACTAGTACTCATGCACTAATTTTCTATAAATAGATTTTTAGTCAATTTTGGATTATTTTTACTAAAATTTTAAAAGAAGAGAAAGAAATAGAATAAGAAAAGAGAGATAATGAAAATTTAAGGTAAAGTTAAAGATTTTTTACTAAAAATCAAGTGAATATAAATGTATCCAAATCTTTCTTCTTTTATTACAATTTATTTTTTAATTTTTTAAATATTATTTATTATAAATACTCATATATGTATTATTTTTATACTTAAAAAGATTATACTTTATATGTAATTAATTTCACTCTTATTTTATAAATTTTTAAAAAACATATTTTTTAAATCCATATAAATTATATTTATTTGTTAAATTTTTATAATATTACTCTTGTAGACCTTAAACTTGTATTAAATATTCATTTATGTCTTTAATTTTTAAATATATAGTTTTATATATCTTAATTTTTTATATAACTACTCATACATATTTTATATTTGAAATAAATTGATAAAATTACTTAAACTATGTTAAATTTTTTTATTTTTCTACATAATAATTTTTGTATATAAGTAAATTATATGATGTCATTCCTACATGTTTTTAAATTATTCATTGAGATTTTTGCATATTCATAATTTTTACTGCTTGTTATATATTTAAAAAATAAGAGAAAAAGCTCTACATAAACATTAAATGAAGAAAGTATTTTTTTCAATATGAAAAAAACTAAAAAAATATTTATATTTGAATAAAATTTTTAATTTGACCAAGTATAGATCACCGTAAACAATTGATGAAATATATTTTCGGATATATCCTATTATATTATTTGTAAACTGAATGTCAAATCTATTATCCGCAAATCGTAATAGTAATGTTTGGCCTTGACTATAATAATTATATATAATCGGTCGATATACTGATCGTGAATAGTAATATATAGTCTTTCATTATGTGAAAATAATTATAATTTTAATTTTAATTTTTATGATTTGTTAATAAAATTATCACCGATCTTTGATCTTTTATATATTAGTGTAATTTTAACATGATTTATATATTTATAAGATTTCAACTTATTTATTATGAGTAAACGGGTTTTAACATATTTTATATATTTACAGAATATGGCATAATTTATGTTATAGTACAAACTTGACATAATTAATCATTAACACTTTGCTTTCACATTATTTATCAAAAAGTGAGGTCATTGGCATTTCAGACTTTCGATTAAGGGATAATTTCTCCATGTTTCATTGATATATATGTATATGTATTATTAAATAATTAATTTACTCTTACCTTTATTTTTACTATCCTTCTAGATTAGTAAGCTTAGACTAACTTGTAGGAAGTCAATTTGAGAAAAATTAATGGTCAAAAATTAGCTTTTAAGATGTTAAAATACATTAATATTTTATTAAAATTTAATAGTTTAAAATAATAGTTCATTTACATATTTTTGATATTTCAGCTAGAATAAAATTATAGCGGTTAGATGATGTTTTCAATTATTTTCAATTTGTGCTTGCATCTGGCTAATGATGATGATGAACATGTTTTAGTTGATGAGTCATTCAATTAAGTTTATAATTGAGTACTCTAATTTTTGTTGAAATATGTTTTCTTGCTTAAGATTTAAGGCCAAATAATTATATACATTCAAAACCACTTTTAAATATAACTCTCAAATCCTATAGTTTGATTATTATAATATTTTGGAGTCATTTAATAATATTTAATACACATTCACATTTCGATTTGGGTTTGAGTCAGGAAAATAAAAAATTAATTTTCAAGTTTGATACTAAACCAAATTAAAATAATTATGGCTTAAAAAATAAAATAATTCTAATAATTCCGAACTAAGACATGACAATTAGGCCACGCTATCATAAATTGATTTACTGCATAACCGAAGAGCAAGAATATAAAAATATTATCAATGGTTCGCATAGGGCACCATGAGGGGCATCCAACCTGGTGATGCTGAGAAATCCGCTGTCCAAAAACATGCGGTTTGATTTTGGCTGGCCGACCAGGCGGTCAACGAGCCAGCCAGGTGGTGTCCACCATTTGCTCCGGCACCCTAACGTGGGTCCCATGGGCCTGAGCCACGACTCTAGCATGGGCTCATACCATTGTCTTCCAAATGCTCTGGCCGGCCAGCTTACAAGTCGATAGTCAAGAAAAATATAGCCCAACCCGGTTAACCATATCAGACCGGGATGCTTAGAGGATGAGCACTCCGACCACGGGATACCCGACCCAATTGTGTACTTAGACCCGAGGCAAGACATGACCCGACAGGCATCGTCCCAACCATTTTCGGTATAGTAATGTTATGAATCCTACCATATCTAACACATTAATCTTAACTTCTCCGAGAAGAATTTGGTCTAAAACCTAACCTTGTGCTGTTTTTGCTTCAATGATACGACAAGTGGACGACAATTTGACCAGCAATTCTAACTGTCAATCAAACTACAAGTCCACAAACATATGATGTCCCACTTTCCGTATAATCATCATCAACCTAATATTCACCTTTTCTCCCAAGATTTTCTACATTTTTTTAATAAAAAGAAAAATCATAGATACGGAGTTAATAAATAGCATTAATAAACAAGCATATGTTTCCCACGTATGATGCTACAACATAGATGAAAAGCTGGAAAATAAATATATAAGAAAAGACAGTTTAGTTAAAAACTGTAAAGCATTCAAGAAGTTAGCTTATAAATTTTTCAAATTCAGAAAACTGTGTACATAACCTAGCCAGAAGAACCATCGCCTGGGTGCTGTTTCATCGTCGTAACCTCCGCCGATGCCCAAGCAAACCGCCTAGTGTCAGATGAGCAGTTCAGAACCTACTGCATCCTGCACTATGAAATAGGCATTCGTTAGGGAAAACAACAACAAAACCTTAAGTTTTAGAAAATATAATCGGCTATATGAATTTATTTTTAACATTTTACTCAATTTAGTATAACATCATCAAAAACTCACAGCAGTTTTGAATTATTTTTTATTACCTCACTTTAAGTTTTCCTATGTCGAACTTTTTTTCTTTTCTCTAATCACAACTAATTCATATCTTCTCACAAGCATTTCATTTAGATATGTTTAAGTGCCGCTAAAAGTTTATATATACCATTATTCTTAACATTCATTAAGAACCAACATATGATAGCATCCAGGGAAGACCATGACTGAAAATCTCAAAACAAATAAACTAGGAAGGGATGCAATATTACCCTCCCGGCAAGGAGATATTTATATCCGTTGTCGACGTTCTTGGATATTGCATAGTATCATATGTGCCTGGCCAGTTCTCTCTTTGAAAGAGTGAAGGAGTTTGGTTTGGCATCATGGAACCAGAATTGCTCTGCTCCTGCCCGTTGCAGGAATCTTGTTTGGCAGCATCTGGAGGTGCCATGGTAGAAATGTGTGCAGGCCGAGCTTTCTGTTTCTTGGGCTTTGGCTCAAGAAGGTTGCTTGGCAGGAAACTGCCGACAATGACCTGAGAGAGAGAGAGAGACATAAAACAGAAACTTGAACACTAGCATAATTTCATATGTATGAATTCATGATGATCATGCTAGCGGCAGTGAGACTTAAAGCTCACTGGTAAATCTATAATATTGATGTTTCACTACATACACCATAGGTTGCAACCATATCAGTATAGAATATATTTGAAGAAAAAAATTCTAAAAATCGCAAATTAACAGGGTCATATTAGCCGAGATATAAGCTATATAGACCAATATAATAACATATAACGATATTTACGGTATCCGAAAATATCAATATCGGGGGTCCCAATACCAATACATATAAGTCGATAATTTTAATCTATGAAAGGAACATTGAGGAGTCCGTTCTCTTGGTTTGATTACTGACCAAGGATGTTTCTCAGATTTTGTTGCAGTTTGTTATATAAAGCTTTTGGATGGTTACAACTGCAACCACAAATTCACATACCAAAATTAGGGATGGAATAAGTAATTCTGCCCATTGTTTAGTTGAGACAAGTTCTCCACCTACGTGGCCACACCTACTAAGAAGCAGTGATATTAACTTGGGCTAGTGTGTTGGTGTCTAACACGTGTCATGATATTTTCATTTTTGACTCCTACATGCTTTGAAAAGTTTTTGGACATGTGGACCATCTGCACATTGGTTTTTCTTGTAAATTTTTTTGAATGATAAAACAAAAAATACATATATATTTTTTTAATCAAGGTAGTACATTAGATTGATTATATTCTTATATCTATAAATAAATTATGAATTTTAATCAACGTGTCTCCAATGTACCGTGTCATCTTTTTTTCAAAAATACATGTATCAAGTCCATGTCCATAGTTTATAACCATAATTAGTTGTTTGTCCCTAGAAAATAACATGTTGGCATGTCCATGTCTTGTCCCATGTTGATATTCATGCTTCTTATTGCACAAGTCTGGTTAAAACGGATTGATAAGAGCTAAAATGTCAACATTTGTAAGCAAGCAGGGCAATATATCTAATTATAGTGTAATAACCATAAATATACGGTAAATATATATCAGTTAAAGCTTTCCTAGTTTAGACATTGATTTGATGGTGATTCTCAGCCTAGTGATACGTTGCTTAATTTCTACATAATCAGAAGCACCCTCATAATGGAGGGCATGAGTATTCAATTCACATGACACGGTATCAGGGACAGGTACAAAAATTTGAAATTTTTTTGGGCATTTCTTACCTCTTGGACATGGTTGGCTGTTTTGGATAGGTGATCTAGTATCATCTCATTGTGGTAATCGGCACACCTCATCATGGTGATTCCAGTTCTTGCAGATGTGAGGGCTTCTGATTTTCTCTCCTTGCCGGCACTCAACTTCGTTGTTGCTGGTGTTTATCTGTGTTCCAATGCCTATAATGAGTGATTGGCATTTAAAGGCGGCCCACCAATATCCTACAAACCTAAGGGAGTGTGTTTGAAGGAGATTCCAATTCTTGTGGGCATGTGGGCTTGTGATTTTCCTTGCCAACTCTCGACTTCGATTGATGCTGTTGGTTATTAGGACTGGCATTAATCTGCGACTTCTATTGTGGTGGCGTGCGTCTCCCTCAGAATTCCATCTTTCTCTGCAGCAATTTAAGGTGCAGGATATACTTCTCTTTCTCTTTGCCCAAGCATTTCCCACAGTGGGTGGGTTTGGACAGAGAGAGCCGTGAGGTTTTAATTCTTAAGACACGAGTATTTGTCGTTATTCTTCTGAATCTATTTCTCATTATTTTTGGTTATGTAAATCATATCTTCAAGCAACTAAGATGTTTTTGGGGTACGGTTTACCAATAAAAACTATTCTGTTTGGAAATTTCAATTTCAACTATTTGTCACAGGAAAGGACTAGCGGGGCCACATAGATGGGAGTAATGCTCCTCCTACAGATGCTTTGAAATTAGCTGAATGGAAGGTCAAAGATGCTCGAGTAATGACTTGGATTTGGGATCCATTGTTCCCTTATTATTATTCTTAACTTGTGGCCGTTTAAAGCTGCTAATACTACGTGGGAATATCTCAAAAAGATATGTTGACTGTTGAGTCTCAATAACGTGGACCCACAATAGCTGACCAGATGCAAGAATATTAAGGACCCAAATAGGTGAATGGATGACTAAAGGTGGGCCTAGAATAAACAGGCCAATTGGGAGTGCTTGCCTGTGCCACTCAGGCAATAGTGTTGCAATCTGATGAAAAGGGCCAAGCCTAAATCCTAAAGACCTGAAAGAAAAAAATCCAAATAGGCAGCCCAATCCGAAATAGCGTACATAAGCCTAGCAACTAACTTAATTGGCCCAACTCAAACATTACAGCCCAAGCTGCCAGATAAGATCACTCTTGAGCCAATCAACAGTCGCTGTGATAAAGATAGTCACGAGTTGACCTAACGGCCAATTGCATTAGCAATGCCCAAGTGCGGTGCCCCAAGCAAGAATAAGATTGGTGCAGACTAGAAAGTTGCGCCACTTTAGGAAATTAGCCTAGGCTAGCCTGACGACAGCCATCGCTTTGCAGTCAAGAGTTGGGCCACCCTAGGAGAATGGCCCAGGCAAAGACCTAACGCCAGCCAAGGTGCAATGCCTGGTCACCAAAAGGTGCAGTGTGACATCTACCAATACGGCACCAACCTGGAAAAACCGCACCACCATCGAGATGCAGCGCAATATCTTTTGCCAAAATCACTCATTCAGTTAAAACTTGCCAATCATTTAGGCATGGCCAGCAAAAAGAGAGTCCTCCATACTAAACAACTTAGCCTATAAAAGGGAGAGAATGCTTGGGAGAAAGGAGAGAGAGGGGCGAGAGGCAATGACGGAAGAACTTCGAGCCCTTCAGGATAACCACACATAGGATGTTATTTCATGTCCTCATATTAAAGTTATTTGTCGTAAATAGATATACTCTATCAAAGTTCGTTCTAATGGAACTATTGATTGCTATAAGGCCTGCTTGGTTGCCCTTAAAAATAGATAAATGTTGTTCTACATTACTTTGTTTTCATTTAAACGAAGTCAATATGACTCATCACTATTCCTCCACAAGATATCTACGATATTATTCTTCTTCTTGTTTAGTTGATGGCATCGTTATAGCCGGGACAGACTCTGCCTTGATCACCCATCTGCAACATCATCTTCAAGCCTTGCTCTATATAAAGGATTTCAAGCATCTTACGTACTTCTTGGGATTGGAAATCCATTAGGATTCTATAGGTGTCTTCCTAAATCAACATAAGGACACTTAAGATTCGATTAGTTTAGCTGGCCTCCAAGATATCTCTCATGTGATAGCCCTCTAAAAATCAATGTTAAATATCACAGTGATAAGGGTAATCTTCTTTCCAATCCTACAGCATTCTGACAGTTGGTAGGCAATTTAAACTATTTACTCTGTTAGATATTTCTTTCGCTGTCCATTAAATTAGTTTATACAGACACCTCGTCACTTACATTTAGTGGTTGTCCATCACATCATTTGCTAACTTCATGGGACACCTATTTAGGGTTTTTTTCCTCAGTCGGCTCATCTCTTTGGCTGGTGAGATGTAGTGATACAGATTAGGCTACATGCCCGAATATAGAATGGTCTATAGCAAGTTGGTGCATGTTTATGAAAAATTCTTTAATCTCATCGAAAAATAAGAAGGAACAAGCTTCCAAATCTTCTACTAAATCTAAATATTGTGGGATGTTTGTTGCTTGTTTCAAGATTATTTGGTTTTGTGAGCTTTTGGCAAAGCTTGGATTTCCCCAATCTAATCCTACTCCTTTCCATTCTGATAATATTAGTGCTATTTAAATCATTGTTAATCCTATTCATTTATAAGCATACAAATTATATTGAAGTGGATTGTCATTACATGCATCAAGCATTTAACAATGGTGTACTTTCTCTTCCTCATATCTCCCGTAATCTATAAATTGCTAATGTGTTTACAAAGTCAATGACCAGCGATGACATTAATTTCTTGTGAGCAAATTGCTGCTTTTTAATTGACCAATATCAATTTAAAAAGATATGTAAGCAAGAAAGGCAATTTATATATTTACGGTATAATAACTATACATATACTGTAAATATATTGTAATTATAGCTTTTCTAGTTTATTAACAAATTAATTTGATGGCTGACTCTCTGCCTTGTAATATGTTGCTTGATTTCTATATAATGAGAAGCACCCTCACAGTAGAGGGCACCAAGTATGCAATTCACAAGACAATGTGAATTTCTTAAGTTCTCAAAGACAGGACATGTCTACCCCATCCCTTTCCTCTGCTGCTTCTCCCATTGTCTTTTAAGGAAAAAATTCATCTAAGACCACCTTCTTGGCGAAGAGGGGAGAGAAGGTCAGTAGAAAAAAAATGACTAGTTAAACCAATCAATAATTTATGTAATTGTTAGAATAAAAAACACACAGTAAGGAGTTCTAGGATTTGTAAATATTCCATATATTTGTGAATATAATTTTAACCCTCAAGTGTGGGGTTTCCTATAGTTGCCTCCCTTCTTGTCCCTTCTCTCTTCTGATTTTTGAGTAATAGAGACTTTGATTACCTGAACTGGACTAGCAGCTACCATTACTCCAGCAATGCATCCCCCGACGACTTGACCATTTAGGCTTGACAAGGAGACACTCAAGCCACCTGTTCTATGCCTCGCACCTTCACTGTCAGAAGGTGTAAATGATCCACTCAACTTCACTATTTCAAAGCGTCCCTAGCACAAGACAATACAACTACTGATCAGAGATCAAATAACTTGCACTTTTTAACAAATAACAATTGTTACATGACAATAAGCCTACTTGTGGTATGGACAATAACAAGTGAACTCAAGGAGATGAAACCTCCTCGTTAGATCATTTTGGCTTTCTTCTCATTTTCCTCTTTTTTGGATTGTATAGAATCAATACAAATTTGGACAGAATTCAGTTCAAAAGCAAGAAAAATATGAGAATATATCCATAAGAAGGTGATAGAAACTTCAAAGTCAATCAAACAACAAAAAAACCAAAGAAGAATGCAAAAATAGTTAACAGATTGGCAGCAGGAGGAATGTGAGGGCTGAGTCGTTCAAGAAGGGTTATTTCTGTCATTGAAAAAATAGTTTACAGAGTTGACCAATGGTATGTATGATGAAGACAAGCCGGTGATCAAAAGAACTTTTGAGTTTAATGACAAAATTGACAGATATTACAGAATGAATGGAAAAGTTAGGTGAACATCATACATGATAACTTATCATACAGGTGTATAAGTGGTGCTACTGCTTGATGTAACACAGTTAATGAGGATATATTTTGGTTTTGAAAATTGAAATTCAGAGGCCATGATGTTTGAAGCAAAGGAATTTTTAAGATGCCACGCCTTGTGGTGAGATCAACAGAAGGCTCGTGATGAAAAGAATGAAATATTGGTCTACCATCATATGAAATAGGTTTAGTATATGGGTGTTAGTATGCAATAATATGGATGAAAATATCAGTATCAATATTAATCACTGCCATGCGGCATTAGACATATCAGCAATATGTACAGTATCAGATATATTAGAAGAAAAAAATTTCTAAAAATAATAAGATGGTAAAGAAATGTCGACTGATATATTGAATGTATCAACCGATATATTACTGATATGACAATTTATTGTGATATTAACATGGTATTGAAAAATATAGTTATCGGATGGTCCAATAACTATACATATCAACTAATATTTTCATCTATAATACTCGAGAATGCGTGAAAAATATCCTACTTAAATAGAATGGTGGGAGTGTGACCTATTTCTTTCCTCAGTACCTCACAAGCCACTCAACCCTGTTAGTATTATGAGCACAAAGCTACAATTTACACGGAAAAAAATGCAGCAGTTATCTCAGATATATGATCAACAAGAAGTCTGGAAAGTGGCTTTGCAGAAGCCATGCCATCTCATGCATATTTCTGCCAAATGCCTTCTTGTAATCATCGGTAGAAGTAACTGAAATAGAATCATGTTAGGATCCCCAATTTTATCCTTTCACATACTCCCAATGGTGAGGATTTTATTTTAGTAACTTGGATGGCAAAGATTATGATAACACATCAAAATGAGTTAGACCCATCTAATAATCCTATCTGTCTAATTGTAAAATCTTCACCGTTGAAAATATGAAAAACTCTAACAACTTTCATTAAAACATTACCAACAATAGGAGTTCACCTAGGACTAATAGAAACGAACATTTTCATGTTTGAACCTATGATCTGCAAGCCCTATTTCCCCTTTAGCCAGGTGGGGCAGAGAAGAGGGGTGGGAGGCATGACTTGCAAATCTTAAATTCATGCACTCAACATATCATCTATCATCTTCAGGACTACAAACCACATGGAAATTATATTCATCAAAATCAGAGATATCTCTTCTCGTGAAATGTCATACAAGATAATTTCAATGGTCTACACAGAACAAATGATGGACTCACATGATGAGCTAAAGGCCACAGATGACTCCACAATACACTAATTTGAACTATGATTTAAAGGGGGAAAAAAAAAGACTAGCAAATGTGCTAATTGGAGAGACAAAAGATAATATCCACATTAATGCAATATGACAACAGACACAGTCATTCTCACAAGACAGACTTATCTGGTTTAAAAAACTTCCACAGCTTGTTCACATTTTGGCAACAACAAAATTAGCATCTTCACAAATTCAGGAAAAATTTAAAAATTATACTAGTAATTGTTGGAAGTTGATAATATTCCTCTGAGCTTGTTTGGCTCAGTTTTATTGTACAACTTCATCTGAATCCAATTTCATCAATTGAGCTTAATTTGACCAACTAATCCACTCTAGTACATTTGAGCACTTTAAAACCAATCCAAAACAAATTAACATTAAATCATATTAAAGAATAAATTAACACATTAAGTCATTTTACAGAAGAACTCCTACAAATTAAAAATAGCAGCCCAGTAGGAAAGGTCAAATTTATGCCTTATAAATAAAAAAAAAAAAAAAACATTTTCCCATCCCTCCCCCACTTCCCCACGCCCAAGCCCCTTCTGGTGGCTGCCTGTGGCAAACGCCCCTTCCACCCTCTCCCTCCTACCACTTCCCCTTCCCCACCTCTCTCTCCCTCTCTCTCTCTCTCTCTCAGCCGTAGCCCAGGAATTGCAAGTAAATGGAAACGCTACAAAATCAAATCACAGTTAGCAAAATATTGAAAAAGTACATGATGAGAAGAGTTTACATGCAGTATAAGCAAGGTATGGAAGTATTAAATCACTTTTCTCGTCCCATCCAATAGCTGCAACTAAAAAATTGAGAATTATATAACTGGTCTACTAATCGAAAATATCAAAAACAAGAACAAAGAACTGCAAACACCCACCACAAAGTCAGATTAGTAAGATCTGACGAGCAATTCAAAGAAAAAGAAAAATGGTATACAGCATGAAAGAAATATAGGAATAGAGGACAGTATCTGAGGGAGTTGCCGTGATTGCCACCACTACCAAATACAGTGAGTAATAGGCTTTTTTGGTAGGGTAAGGAATTTTTTTTAAAAAGAAAAATTGCATGTGCTCATTTATTTGTTTAAACTAATTATTTATTACTTGGAAGTTTTTACTAAGATTTCATGCCTTAAAATGCATTAATGCCAATCAATCAGTAAAATTGACTTAACGGAAGTTGTAGAAGGGAATAGAGGCAAATAAAATTTCAGAATTTGTCAAGTTCCAACAATTTAAAGAACAAAATTGAGTTTGCCCCTCAAAAATTCAGGTGAAACATTTATACAGGGTTGTTCAATTACTGAAAATGGTAAATATGTTGATTGTCTAATCACAAATCTACAGAACAGACAGCTGCAAAATATGCTCGAGAGAAGTTACACTAAAGGCACAAAAGGCAAACATATTCCTGGGAGGAAAATTATAATTTATCAGAAAAAAGGTGCAGAATATATTCGGATGAAAAAGGAAAGAACGTGAACCATGTAGTACTAAGTGACATACCTCATATGTCAAGGTACCTCCAGAAGAAGCAGACTGACGAAGGGTAGCATTAGAAATCACCCCACTGGCAGAAAGAACACAAATAGCTCGAGGCCCTTGTTGACAGAATGATATAATCTTTGCAGTGACATCCTAACAAAAAGAATATCATTCGTGAAATGATAACAAAGAAAGAGGACAGCACAATGTATTAGGCTGTCACATTGTGAGTTTTACAGAAGGCCAGATGCAGAATGCAAAGAAAATATCCTAAGGTGGTCAAGAGCTTCAGATATGCAATATCCTTTACCTATTTTGCCATCTTTTATAACCTACTCTAATCAAATTATTCCCTCATATAGACAAGAGCAATACATTATTGCTTCATTAACTTGAAGACTTAATAAGAAGGTCTAGGCTCAAACTTTCCTATGGCCCCAGCAAAAATTGTCCATTGAATTTTGTAATAATCTCACTTTTGCACAGATGTTATTTAACTCCATTATTAGGTTGAAGGAACTTAATTCTGCTATCAAACATGTTTCCAGAATACAGTACTCAACATGGCCAAGTACAGAAAATATCATAGTTACATATACAAAGCGTATCGGCAATCATGAAATAATCCATGTCCCTACAACTCACCATCTAACCAAGAAATTGAATGTGGGCCAGTCTCAGCATAATGCTTAAGCCAAATTACTTACTGAAGGATAATCAATAGTATAACGTGGTCTCAAATCACCTCTCTAACTGATGTGGAATGTTACTATCTCCGCCGGACAAATGAGTGATGCCCTCATCACAGGGCCAAGGATCCCAAGAAATCTAGTCTCTTGAGACCTTCCCGCACAAGGTAGAAACAAAGAAGTGCTCTTGTTGCTAGTAGCAAGCTCACTTACGTCCCCTTATTGGGGGCTCAGGTACCACATGTTAAATGTGTTGAATGCCTACAATGAAATCCTATAGCCCTTTAGATAAGCTAAACTTGATAATATTAAATCCAAAATTTAAATATCAAATGTCTTAACTTTAAGATCCTAATCCTAACTAGATATTATGGTATGAATTATTCTAATCCTATTGCAATAAGATCTTTATTCACTAACACCATCCCCCAAATTTATGATGATTTCCAAAAAAAATCTCCATAAATTTGCTTCAAAGCAACCAAAATTTTGCAACAATGAAAAGTCAACTACAACCATAATTCTACAACAATTGAAACTACGTAGAAGCCAAAATTCTACAGAAACCAAACTTTTGCAGAAAAAAAAATTTATAGAAAGAAAAGGCAATGTAAGATCTAGCTTGATGGCTATGATGCAGATGACCATAAGATAAAAAAAGAGTGAAACTGTTGTTCAAGTGGGTGTCAAAGAGCACCATCCACTGACCGTGGAATCAAACTTGCATGGTGATCAGAATAGGAGGCATGTTGAACAACCCCGTAAATAAATGCCATGCCAATTATTTTTTCAAATAAGCCCACAATGAAAATCTTGAGTCCTTTGCATAGGCTATACTAGATAACATTAAACTAAAAGATTACATTTTAATTATCTTATCTACAATATCACAATTCTAACAAAATATCATGACAAGATATATTCTACTCTTATAGTAATATCTTTATTATAATATCCCCTTTATCACATTGAAGCTTTTTCTTTTTACTCTGAATGTGTTAGAATTTTTATCCATGTAAATACAGTTATGTTGGCCACAGTCGTTGAATAGTGGTTCTAGGGCCAGAGAGAAAGAGGTCCATAAGCACCAAGATATCTGGTAATCAGCTTCAGAGTTAGCATAAATAAATCAGGTTGGTGGAGGCCTAGGACAATGATGAGAAATAGTGCTTGCGCCAAATAAATATACTAATTTGTTTGTTGAAATAAGTTAAAATATAATTATCATAACATTAATTTCTTTCCTTTATTCAAGCATACCTCGCCAGTACAAACAGTTATGACGTGGGGAGTGAAATGAGCACCAGTGCATGCAGCCCCTTCACCTACACAAGAATCAAACATTATTTCTTAATAATTCAACATTAGCAGTCAAAAAATTACAGATTACAAATATTCTCCATTATTATGGACGTAAAATTGGATAAATACATTATCCCTATGTTTGTTACAAGATTATGACACACGTAAAGTTGGATGAAGACCGGTTAACCTTTAGAATTTCTTTCTCCATATTAAAGAGGCATTGGTGCCACAAATATATCACATGCAATACAGTCTATATGTTGACAACACCTTCCCACATAGAAAGATGTAAGTTTCAATGATACTAGAGCAACTAATTCAGCTCAAGCTTTCAGGTCATGCTGGTGACTGATCAATTCAATGTCTAGTGGAAAAACTCTGTGGACCATTGCTCCCTGTGACGATATATTACATACTGGGGTGAAGTTTTGGTCCTTACTTGCCAGAGGGACAACCAACTAACATCTACAAGCAGATTTGAAATATTATTCTTGCATAAAAAAATGCTTGAGGACGTGGAGCATGTAGACTGTCTGTTGCTTCAAGTTCATTTTCTGGGGTACTTGCATCAGTAGAAGAACAATACGATATAAGATGAATTCATATGTTCAAGCCCTATTCTACTTTTATGCCTTTCAATTCCCCCAGATCGTAGTTTACAAATTAAAACACATCTATATAATACAAGGATAAGATTTTTTTACACTAACTCATATTTGCTCCAAAACCTTTTGGTGGTATATCCTCTTTCAATATTATCTGAATATTATTGCAGCTCATGCAGATGAAAAAGGAACCCAATCCTTTCTATAAATTCTATTCTCAGCTAAATATGATAAGTGATTGCAAAAAGATAGTGATGCTGCAATTAGTGTCTGGTGGGGAACCAACAATTGTTTAGATAGGGATCAAACTGTAATAGGACCTGCAGTAGATGTAAAAGGGAAATAAAGCGCCATAATGTTCATCGTCTAGGGAAAATAACTCTATTGCATAAGAGAAGCATAAGTTTACAATGAATTCTCTTTGCCACTACAGTCAATGTTGTTGAAAATTGTACTACCAGAAACAAATAAACTCAAACTAGAAACTCATCATCATATCAAGTTCGAATAGAAACATATCATGTTCCATTTCTACAAGAGAAAGAAATCTGAAACAGCCTTCAACAAATTCCAATATATTTTGGAACCAACAGTCTCAGTCAACTGAAGCAGAACTACTTGACAAGGTTCAGTAAAGAGCCTACAATGTGTAATCCACCAGCTTTTACCATTCATGCAATGAAACAAAGACTTTGCACAGTAAAGAACAACAAAGCTTTTACCATTCAATGCTTTAAATCTCATTGTCAAATCCTACTACCCTCTCATAGATCATGCTCAAAAATTTACCCAAAGTTACTAAAATTGGCGGTAATTTTTTGTTACCCATGCTTCCCATATTAACTCCGTGCTGGGGGTCAGTCTCTGGAAAAATTGTCCGCCCTCTGCCCCTCTTCCAGCCAGGAAACTTGGCAGTAGATGGTGGTGCTGATGCAGAAATTGGCATCGGCGACAATGCCCTGTTGACCATACCATCTGGTCCGTATTTCCGGGGTCTACCCCTCTTCTTTTTCTCCATTACTCCTGCCATGTCTGCACTCATCGGGGTGAGGGCCATTGCTTGTGATACAGTCACCTGACCAGGGGCATCACTCCGAGGTGCTACATGATAGTTTGATGGAGCTTCCGCTCTTATAACAGTCACGCCTGAGGTTATATTTTCTTTTGCTTCCATCCTTATATTGGCCGATAGATAAATTCCAAGTATGTCAACAGAACCAGAAGTCTGACCCGAATAATTGTATCTGTGTCAATGCAATAAAATGACATGATAAACTTCCATCAAGAGATAGAGTTGGATCACACCACCATTTTCACACTAGTTACGACTTAAGCAATTTGAGCTCACCAGTTTTCTCGAAGATCAAACCTCTGATTACCTAATCCTTCCCCTTCTCCCAAGGAGGGAAAACGGAAAAAGGAAAAAGAATGGGTTTCAGTGCACAAAATAGAACATGCTCCATGAAAGTGGAATACACTTAATACCGAAAGAAGCAATAAATTAATAGAACCAACCCCGTAAAAGTTCCCAATTTCCCAATGATCAAACTTGGAAGAGATTGAAGATCCTCCTACAAGATGTACAATAGAATCAGAAAGACAGAGCACCTACAAAGAGAAGCAGAAAATCAGAGAATACTCAACCAACATTTATTCAATCTTCAACAACTAAAAATAAGACTAACTTCAACCGAAAACTTTGTCTACAACTCATATTAAATACAGCAAATATGTGAATAGACAAATTAATATACTTCAAACACCACATCTCCACCTCTACAAATCATTTAAATGTTTAGAAAATATAGTGCAAAGACAATAACCACAATGATTAGTGTCCAAAATCGTAAAAGGCGAAGAATATCAGCATTTCTCCCATTCTTAAAGATAAAACTTTGAATCACACAACAAATTCTTGTCGCACCTAACGATTAAAATATAGGTTCATTCCAGAAAATAAGAAAAAAATTAACATGCAAAGGAAAATATCAAACTCAAACGAGCAACTTCGAAGCCGATTCAGAGTATCTAATGCTCAAACCTTTACACGTTCAAAGCGCTGGAAACAATATTCCAATGCCGCCCGACGACGTCGTCCCTAGGATCGAACCTACCACAAAGCGAAGATACAGCACTGCGGCCATCGACGAAACGAACGGCTATCTTCGGCCGGTATGCTGAAGCAGACAAAAAAGCGGTCTTTCAGGTGTCCGGAAAACCACTACCCCAAGCCTACTGGAGAGAGAGAGAGAGAGAGAGAATAAACAGGGCACTGTGAAAAATGAATAATGTGCATCAGGAAAAAATAAACAAATAAGGAAAATAAAAGTGACGTATTATTATTATATTGTGAAGAAATATAATAATTCAGTTAACCAAAATCGAAAATAAATTAGGTTGAGTTTGTCTTTGGAATCCGATGACTAAAATAATACTGCGCTTAAAAATTTTAAAAAGAAAACTATATACAACAGTAAAATTATATAAATTTGTAAAGAAATAAACTTATAAAAATTTATTAATTTATATTTTATTATACTTATATGATATAAAATTTTAAAATTTTTGGATATCCATCTATGCATCCTTTATGGTTTATATCTATCTAGCTGTCTCCAAATTTTATATGTTTTAAATAAAATATTTTTTTTAATTTTTTAAAATTTTACATTCTTTAATATTAAAATAAAAATAAAAAAATTCAAAACTCAAAAATTGACTATTATCGAGTACATTAGATGAAAGTAATTTCATTTTTATAGATAAAATATTTTATAATATTTTATGTTAAAAATTTATAATATATGAATTAGTAGTAAAATAAAATTTGACAACAAAAATTAAAAGTTAAGATTAAAAATATATAAAATTTGACAAGGCTGCAGGGCTCGATTTTCCTCTACAGTCGGTCGAGTCAGATGGGCCATAACTCACTGATTCACATGAGCCATACAAACTTCACACATTTTTTTTTCACCCAAAAATAATTATTTTGTATGCATCTATTATTATTATTATTATTGGTGTGATCTTTTTGGATTTTCTTCCACAAAAGTTACAAATTTAGAGAAAAAAGTTTTCAAACAGAAAAATAATGAAAATCAGGCGAAAAAGGTAAGTAAACTTGACATGGCCAACATTTACTCTAATGCACAATGACATGATACGGTAGCTTACTCTTCAAGTCATAGTTTGAGACTAGCTAAGTTCTCTAATAGATGCCTTAAAATTAGACTTAAAAAATTAAATTCAAATTAGACTTTAGTAAAAAAAAAATTATAACTGGTAAGTCAAATTCAATAGAGTTAGACTCGGTTATTTAAACCAAAAATTTGCATATTCATAATTAAAATCAGGCCGGTTTGGATAAATCTGTAGATATTTTTTATTTTAAATATTTATACTAAAATATTTATATTTACATTAATATCTAAAATATCAAAATAATTTAAAAATATAATATTTAAATTAAAATATTATCAAAAAATTTTTTAAATTACATAAAAATTATTAATTATATAAAATATAATTTATTTGGATGATTTTTCAAAACTTTATAATTATCTTAAAAAATTATATTAACACTAAATATAATACAAACGGTATTAAACAGGTCATTTTCATCATTAATTACGTCTAATCAAAAAAATTAATCTGATATTATCTTTTTAAATATATTTATCCATAATACTTATATACTTTGATAATTCTCAATAAGTTTTAAGTCAACGTATAAGACAAATCCAACATCCAATTTTTGTCGGGTGTACTTGAGAAAACATGATGATGATATCTAGTTAAGAGTTAGCCATAGAACAAGTTCCATCAAGGGTCATATAGAAAGGTCATTTAATGAATAATAAGCATTCACTCAATAAAAATACCTATTAATCTACTCATCTTTTATAAGTTTTAGTTAACACTTGTGACAACTCATAAATATTCGGATAAATTACTTTATTCTATAAGTTCTTCCTGTGTGTACTAAATACCATATTGATGGGTCCCATGTCAACAAACTATTTAGTGTGACATTTTTTTAAATGCAGCAACAATTTTTCATATTGTCTTTTATTTATCATTAACTCTAAGTTTTTTCATGTCTTATTTTCCTTTCATTAAGCACAACTAACTGATATTTTCTCATAGATGATCCATTTGCCTAACATTTAAAGTGCCTGAACTGTATCATTCACGCAGTTATAAAAAAACTATACAAAAAGTGAAAGCAAAAGCCCATAACAAAAGGATCAATTATAGCACTTTCACGAACGAATATTAAGCCATAAGAAGCAATTCCAGCTAGCAAAATATCCCTAGATTAGTAATAAACTTTCATGTGTCTTGATATAGTAGTAAAATTGCTCTTTCTTATTTTAGATTTCAATACATCCAATCGTTCTTTGAATGCACAATGCAAAAGCTTGTCCATCGAGCTGAACTGTCAAATTAGAAAGATCATATCCTTCAAAACAGAACAAAGGTGGTCAGGCGAATTATTTTATTCACCTAAGTAGACAAATTCTAAAGATTGAATGGCTGGAAACCCTGCAGGAAGCCAAAGTCATCCTATTTTTTATCATTCCTAAAACTTCCTACCATAAGAATTTTACTATAATAACTTAAAATGGTTAGAATCATTACTTATTAAAATACATTAGATCTATTTTATAACTTCAGTCAAAGTTACTAAGCTGAAATCCTCAGAGGAGCATAGAAAGACTCAAACAGCTCCCCGGGAAAGAACTGAGCACTGCTTATTTTAAGACTTCTACACGCTAAGTAAAAAAGGAAAGAGGAAAAACAGGTAAATTTCTGTACAGCAGTGTATGCAGACAACATATGTGGCAGAAATAAATGCGTTACGATGATGATGAACTACCAGCTACCTATTTTGAATACAATGATCTGCCAATAACATGGCAACGCTCAGCTTCAACATACAGATTCAGATTGAGGACTTGTCTCAAGGTGCGAAATCAGACAGATCTTCACACTGAGCTTAAGGAGAAATCTAATTCCCATTTGACAAATTAGAGCAAGAAAATAAATTTGGTAACATAAAATCAAGCTACAAATTTGAATGAGAATGAAAGGGTTAACACACAGTATTGAACAAGTTAATTGCAAAGAGCCGAAGAGGGTATGCTTTACTGAGAAACATGGAACAAGACAAATTGATAGAAGCATGTAAGCATCTCCACTTTTCTCCTCTTGGATGCATACATGGCTTACAGCCCACAACCAATCTTCTAAATTGGAAGCCGATTTTCTCCTCATACGATCTCCCCATGTCGAAATCCACTGTCTCCGCAATCTCTAGAGGTGTCCAAACCACAAGGAGAATCATATAGTTTAGGATTTTCTGGGTAGAAACTATCAACCTGAATACCCACAAGACCTACATCAGCCTCGATATTGTCATCATGCCTCATTGGCTTAGTTTGTTTAGAATTCTCACACTCGAGGATGCTCTTCTTATCAAACTCGCTGCCGTTCAACCACTTCTCAGCTTTACAAGGCTCGCTAATCATATCCTTTTGAGTTTCACATTCTTCCCTCATTTGATCCCACGGCACAATATCACCAAGCGTCTGCCCAAAACTATCCTCATCTTCCTCAATTAGATCAGTTTCCTTGCCATCCCCATACAGAGTTTCCTCGTTAGGATCACTCCAATGCCCCAACTCACCAGCACCGATCAGCATAACTTCCGAGTGTGGCTTTTCACAGAGTAATCTGCCTGGCTGTGACGCTTCCCCTCTTAACATCCTAACTTTATTTACAATATCATGCAATTCTTGAGACAATGCTCCCATTAGTTCACTTGGGACCTTCAGAATTCTTCCTTCTAGCAACCCGAGTTCATTTTTCAGGTCTTGAACTCGCTGCAATGCTGTGAGATAGAATTCACCCTTATCCCGGGCCACGGTGCTGAAGATGCCATTCTCAATATCCTCATTCACACCGTACTCTTCTTCCTGATCCAAGAAGAACACGCCTTTGTGCCCAACAACCCGATGCATAATCCTTGCATTCCCATCCAATGGCCCCGGATCATGCCCTGTATGCACTGCGTATAACTTGAATATTGCCATGCCTTCCTCTTGATATACAAAAGTCTTGTCCTTCTCATTGTAGTTGGCTATGGGCACAATTGCCCTAATCCGGAACCCACAGCCACACCTCTTTGAGGCATAAGGCTCCCTCTTCAAAATCTTGGACTTCTTAGTCGCAGGCTCACCTGCCCTATGACAGGCATAGTCCTTAACCTCCGCCATAAATGGCTTATAACGTATGTACTTCTGCCTAATACAAAGAACAACCTTATGCTTCCTAGCCAACTGCTGGAGCTTATTCGGCACCTCCTTTGCAGGCACATCAAAGGACTCGGTATACTCAAACCTCCGCCGCTTTGGCCTCCCCGCCGAGCACCCGATCCCACTGCCACCATCCCCTGGCCTGGAGCACACAGGGCATGCTGTTATGCAAACCCTAATAAAGCTCTCAGGAATGCCATAGAACTTAGCCCCCACAGTCCAAACTTGTTTAATCCTATCAATAGTCTCCTTAAGCCCTAAGTGTTTCAAATCAGTATCACCGTGAAAACTCATCACAATTTCTTGCCACTGATTAACATGAGAGACGAATTGCTGCGAATTGTTCTTAAAACAAAGAAATTGGTTACCGTCCTTGTCGACGTGGACTTGGAGCTTGTCCTGGATGCGCTTCCACGCCGTGATGTAGGCGGTGTCCTCATTGCGATCCTTCCAGACTGCGCGCCACGACTTCAGAACCTCCGGGGGCGTCGCGGCGCGGATTTCAGCCGGCGTAGCAAGACGGCCGTCGAAAAGGCATTTAATCATTAGGGCATGCGATTCTCTGTTGAATGTGTAAAATTGAGAGGAGATATGAGGTTCCGGGTTGATGTAAGCCGGATTGAAGCAGTCCAGCGTCGTAGCGGCGTCGCTTCGTGTGGAATCGGCTAGGGTAAGAGCAGGATACGGGGAAGTAGTATCAGCAGCAGCGACGGGCAGAGCGATGTCGTCGGGGTCGTCGTCGGAGGGAGTCAAGGAGTCGTTCTCCTCGTCAGTGTCCCGGAACATGAGAGAGAATGGAGGGTCGTGGATCGACGGCTGTGATTGGTCCTGTGCGTCCATGATCTGACGGCGGTGGTGGTCTTCGTAGTGAGTATGGTGAAAATGGTGGAAAAATGGATCGTCGTCTTCAGATTTTCTTGGATTCATGGCGAGTAAAGATTCGGAGTTCGAATTAGACGGTCGGAGAATATGATTTTTGCTGCCGCTGCTCTTCTTATGCTCTGACATAAGAGATTAAGAGGAAGGTGCTCTTCAACGCTGCCATTTTACTATGCATTCGTCGATCACGCTGATCACGATACGACGGCTGTTCAGTTCTCCTCTCCTCGTTTTCTCGTCCCGAGAATTTGCATAATACGCTGAATTATTATTTTCACTCCATATAAAAAAGTAAGCGTTAGAAATGCATATTATTTATAAAAAAATATATATTAAAAGTAAATTGGTGACCAGATTGAACGATATTTTCACAATTTGCTAATATTAAAAATTTATATCATCTTTGGTTAATAAAAAAAAAAGATAAGATAAAAATAAAAATACATCAAAAAAATTAATTTATCAAAAACTAGTTATTTTTATTTTGAATTGTCGGCCCCTTAACAATTATGGATAGGTCATATTTTTGTTGTTGAATGTGTTGAGTCACCGGTGTCAATTGAACGCAGTCTTTGGCTGCTTTATGTATGGCAACAATTTCAAAATAATTTAAAGTAACGGATAAAGTTTGATTCATCAATATCCAAGATATAACAGTATTTTTATAGATAAACAAATATATTATTCTTGATCGATTTTTATACTGATCGGATAAATAATATTCATTTACATCTGCATATTAAATCAATCATATATGTGATGCATTTGGGAATATAATCTCATATCAGTTGTTTCACAAAAATAGTAAAGAATGTATTTGACCGCATTCCAATGTCTTCTAATTGAAAGAGAACTACATCTTACTAATAAATTAACTGTAAAATGTGATATTAGGTCATTACAGTTTATAATGCACTTATGGCACTCAGATATCATATTTTAGGTCTAAAAATTTTTTTCATCTTTTAAAAGATGAAATGAATCATTTTTCACATTTAGTAGACTAATAACCATTAAAGTACTCAATGGATGAGCTTTATCTATGTAAAAGTACTCTTAACATTTTTTCATATATGTTGACTAATGTATAAGAATTTTATTTGAAAAATGTTTGATTTATAAGTTGAGATAAAAATTTTATTTTATCCAATATCTTTCATTTTAAATTCATTCTTTAAACAATTTACAATTTTAAAAATCTCTATAAGAGTTCAATATTATTCAAATCATCAACATAAATTATAAAGTATAAATCTCAAAATATTATTTTAATAATTATTAATTTAAGTAAATTGATAATTTTTAAGATTAATTGAGATTTTAATTTAAAAATTAGGTTTCATATTTAAATAAGTTAAATCAAATGACATTTAACGTATACTTGACTAACGTATAAGTATGTTTTTAAAAAAATATCTGCAGCTAAAGTGCACTTGGACAGCATACATACGTATTTGAACTAAAATGTTAGTGCTTGATACGTGCCTTAGGAGTACTCGTAAGTAGTATAAATATAGTCTTAATGTCTAATTATCGCCTAACTAGTATATATGTGTCAATTTTTTATAAATTTATTACTTGGCCAATTTTGATTCATTTTTTATTGATTTCTAAAATAATGGAGAGAAATGGAATGGAGAAAGAGAGAGAGAATGAATGAATAAGAAGAAATATTTAAAATAAAATCAAACAATTTTAAAAAAATATTAAGAGAATGTAAGTGTATTCAAATCCTTTGTTCTTTTATTATTAATTTTTTCTATAATTTTTAAGCATTTTTTATTCAAATATTAATACATGTTTTAATTTTATATTTAAACTATTTTAGACTTTGTATATTTTGAATTATACTCTTATTTTATAAAATTTAATAAAATGTATGTTTTAAATCAATAAAAATTATATTTAAGTGTTGACTTTCTATTCAATACTCCTACATATTTTTAAATTATTTGTATATAATCTTACATATTATTAATTCTTATATAAATATTCTATATGTTCTTATTTGAAAAATATGTTGAAAATTTTATAAATTATCATGATTTTTGGAAATTTTTATACTAATATTTCTGTATATTTCTAAATTAAATAGTATAATTTTTATACGTTTCTAAATTATATATTAAAATTCTTACATATTTATAATTTTTACTCAATTATTCCACATATCATATATTTGAGAAAATATGAATGAAAACTCTATATTTACTTTAATAAAAAAATTATTTTCTATGGTTTGAAAAAAAATGTATTTATATTGGAATAAAATTTTTAATTTGATTAAGTATGAATTATTATAAAAAATTAACGATATATATTTAGATATACCATAATATATTATTAACAAATCAAAAGTCAAACATATCATTCAAGGGTCAAACTAATTATATATAGTGTTGTATATAGTATTTAATTATATAAAAATAATTATAATTCAAACTTTGATATTTACCTTTTGTTTGTGAAGTCATCCTTAGTCATTTACTTGTTAATATGATTCTTAGTATGATTTATTTATTTACACAGTTTTGACATATTTAATCATAAATATACTGATTTGGCATAATTTATATATTGGTACAGATTTTAACATATATGATCATTAATTTTTATTTTTGCATGAATCATTTAAAAATTTATATTATTAACTTTTCAAGATTTTTAATTATGTCATTATTTTAGCATCTTTATTAAATATATCTACTTATAAAAATATATATATCTTATTTAACGTCAAACTTATTCTCACATTTTATTTTTATTAACCCTTCAAATTAGCAAGGTGTATTTTGTAAGCAATTTGAAACGAAATAACATTGCTCACAAATTAATTTAAGGGTGCTAGAACGGCTTAATATTTTATTACAATTTAAAAGTTCAAGATATTAATTTTAGATTTTTAGATATTTCAATTAATAATGTATTCGACTGGTCAATTATGCTGAACATATTTAAGTTCAATTTCAAAATTTGAAAGTTTAGCTTTAATATTCTGATTGGAGATATTTTTTCTTATATATGATTTAAGATTAATTAGTTTTCGATATTCAAAGTCATATTTAAAACTAACTGTTGGGTCTTATAATTTGATAATTATATATTATTTGGATTCTATTTGATATAGGTTTATATTTTGGTATTGGTTTGGATGGAAGTTAGTGAATTAAACAATTGATTTTTAAATCTTAATCTAAAATCAAATTAAAAAAATAAGTTACTTTTGACTTTCGGCTGAGGACCTAACATATACTACAATAGTAACAAATCTTGATTATAACTTTTTAATAAAAACACAAGAGCATATTAGGTTGTTTACAAACTCCTCTTTTGATATATACTCACTCAATTTATTATACTACATAAGTTTAGATTGTTTCAACCCATATAAATATTTTTTGTAATTTAATTGAGTACATATTTTGAGGTGTATTAGAATTAAATGCTTCTAGTATTTTATAAGCTTCAAAGATTTTTATATATATTTGATAATCCAAATATTCACATAAATATGCAGTAATCACATTTATCAATCACATTTTCAAGTTCTCTATTACTACCACACTTATCAATAATCTAAATGTGGTTGTATCTATAATAGGAGAATACTTTTCCTCATAATATACCCTAAGTTTCTATGAGAAAACTTATGCGACCAATTGTGCTTTTTGATGTATAATATTTTTTTTCTTTAATTTCTTTTTAGTATAAATACCCACCTATAACCAACAAGCGTTACACCCTTAGGTATTTGGATTACAAGTCAAAAAACTTCTTATTTAGCTAATAAACTTAATTTAACTTTAATAATTTCTCTCCATTTTAGCGGGTCATCTCTACAATGATACTTTTTGATGATTTTTATCTCACCTTTTAAATTATTTTTGATAATATTAAAATCCATTTTATATGAAAATATGTCATCAACGATGATTATACTTTTATCTCATATTTCTCATATATTTCTATATTATATTGAGATCTTATTGTTTTTAGGTCCATTTTTCCTTAAGGGGATATCTCTTCAAGAGATTGTATTATAGAATATTTTATTTTTATAACTTGTTTTGTATGCATAGCTTCTTTATGATTGTCAAATTATTTTATTTAGACTTTTTTCCTTTTGAGGATTCTTATCTTTAGAACTAATAGATATTTTATACTTTAAGCGTTCACTGAATTGGTTTGCCACTTTACTGGTAACTTGTTTTTCTGGAGTATCAATCTTTGCTAGAACATTAAAAGTAGGGATATAAGATTTTACTACACTTATTATATAAGTAAATACTTCTGGTAATTGATTTGTAATTCTTTGCAAATGAATGATTGTTTAAACTATTTGTTTATATTGAGTTGTGTGATGATCAAAATGGGACAAAGAAATATTATTCTAAGTAAATTCATACCATGCTTCAAGTATTGGTTTTTATTGCCCTAATGATTGGAAAAATAATTCATCAAATTGGCAATCCTCAAAACGTGCCTTAAACATATTGTGGAGGTGCAATAGGAACATAAATAACCAACTAAATATTCTAAGACAAGAAATATTTGATTATTATCCAAAAATAAGTCGTAACGAAAATCTTTTTGATAACTAGATAATCTAAATAGAACCAAAAACATTGCATGTAATATAGTATGTCCAATGTAGAATTGATAATTATTATCTTATAAGTAATAGTCTCGCAATTAATTATAAACATTTTATAAAAAATTTTTCTAAACCATTTTGGGCATGTGCATAAACAACGGAATGTTGAATTTAAATTTCTGTTGACATGCAATAGTTATTAAATATCTAAGATGTAAACTCATCTGCATTATCTAACTAAATATTCTCAATTGGTCAAATTGAAAAATTGTGCTTGTACTTTAATTATTTAAGTTAGAAGTCTAGTAAGTGCAATATTGCTCGTTGAAAAAACACAAACATATGACCACCTAGTTGAAGCATCAATTGAACCATAAAATACTTGAATGGTTCACATGATCCATATGTAAGTCTACAAATATTTTCATATAATTTTTTATAAAAATGATGAAGATTGAGCGATTATTATTAAAGTGGATGGCCTAATAATCAACTTACATTAATAACAAACAAAACACGAATATTTATTAGGTAAAAAAATCTTCTAATTTTTTTAGTGAATGTCCAAATAAATTCTCAATTATCCTATATATTATAAATAAACTCATATATCTAAAGTAATCATGCAATATTTTGAAGACCTTTGGGTCATTAGAATTCTAGTTCTTCACATTAATTTATGTAATTTAAAAATTTTTATTGTTGTATGATATAACCCGAAAAAAAAATGCACATAACTTCTCTAATACAAGCTTCTAGCCCAAATTTTTTTTAATAATATCAAGAAACTCATTGTTGCTTTCATCGGGATTTCAATATGATGATAGTTACGATATATATCCTCAAAATCAATAAATTTCTTCTTAATTTTAAAAACAATAGAGCATCATCAACACAAAATTTTTTGCCATTTGGTAACATGATATATATACTTTTGGATCTTTCAATCAGATTTGATAAACCCTATATGGCATTGACATTAATTTTACTTGGCATTAAATTTTAAAATTACTTTCTATTTTCAAATATCGTATTAGTTATAACATTATCTATCTAAAATATACTATCATTATTGATCAATTCACCTATAATTCTATACATTAATATAAAAGATACTATTTAAACTAAAAATATAAAGTTAGTACTTAGATGGCGCACTTCTATTGCTAATTAAATGATCAATTCTACTATTAGGTTCCTCAAAGAAATCAAAAACATTAAGATGAGTAATATCAATATGATCATTATTACCAAATTAAGTAAAAGGATATGATAGTTCTAAAACGTTAATTTTGATTCCTTTTTTATTATTATCAGCTTTGGTGGTTTCACTTTCAGTATTACCACATTGATAACTCTTTCTAACTAGTCTATGTACACTATTCTTTTGGAATAATGTAACATTCAATACAAGGGATATCATTCACTTTAGGAAAGGGTATGAAATCAATTAGACTAGATTAGTAATTTTTTAATAAAAAACTAGTATTTTATTCAGCCACTAAAAAATAAAAAATAAGTTTAAAATATTTAGTAAAGTTTTGCTCTGATGTAGGAGCTATTCAAGACATGAAAATTGATGAGTATGTCGTAAAATGGGCTAACATTCAATTCAAGGGATACCATTCACTTTAGGAAATGGTATGAAATCAATTAGACTAGATTAGTAATTTTTTAATAAAAACCTATTATTTTATTCAGCCACTAAAAAATAAAAAATAAGTTTAAAATATTTAGTAAAGTTATGCTCTTGATATTTCTGATGTAGGAGCATATTCAAGACATGAAAATAATATAAATCTTCACAAATAAATATTTATAGGTAATTTTTTTATTACATAATTTTACAGATGAGCTAATTTTATAGAATATAGAATTATAAGCACTAATATTTTTATAATTTTATAACCTCAAGTGTATCTAATCATCACGAGCTTTTGGGAGGATTATACACTTTTGATACTTTGTATCTTTCCTTTAAATTGTGTCATAAAATAAGAGAATTTTTTTACTATGAGGTATTTAATTTTTAATTTTTCATGAAGATGGCATCGAAGAAAAATCATATATTTTGCATGGTTTTATAGGGACGTTACATTTGTTTCCTTAATGATATTTCTAAGGTTCATCACATCTAGATAGATCTTAACATTGAGAATCCAAAAAAAGTAATTTTTATCAAATATCGATAGCCAAAATTTTAAATTTTATAAGACTCAATATATTACTATTGTCCAACTAAATAATTATAAACATTAATATTTGTTTTAATCAATTTATGCATGATAGCAAATGTATTTGGTGCTAATCAAACAGCACCTATTGACAATACTCATTATATGTATTTAATCTTGAAATTAATAATACATTACACACTAAAACTTTATCCCATGCATCAATTACCATAATAAACTATTAATCTAATACTGTGTTTAAAAATTATCTAATCAACATGCTTTCTACGTATTTTGTATCATAAAATATTTATGCTTGATAAGCGAATTTGATTTGCAAAAGCAATTATCATAATTACAACCATTTTACATGCATAAGTCACACCTCACCAAAATAAGTAGTATGATTGAGGAGGGCTTGTATGTTGCTAGCCAAAGGTATACTTACATAATTTTTTTATACCCTTTTATTTAATTAAAATAATAAATTTAAATAAATTAAAATTGTCAATCATAAAAGAGATTAAATTGTTATCCGATGCTAGAATTACTTCAATAATTGTTGTTTTTTATTCATTTCTCTTTTTTTCTTGTAATAAACTTTTATAATTGTGTGTTTTAAACATCCTTTTTAATTTTTTTATAATACGAGGAATATAAGTAAAGAAAATTAATAAAAACAAAGGTTATAAGAACTTAGATAGATAAAAATAATAAACTTAGGTCATAAAAATATGAAGGGTCATCTACATAATGAGTATTCAAACGTTTATAACATTTTTAATATATTATTTAATTATTGCTTAAAATATATTATACCATTTTATAATATTATCTGACTATTAACCCATACAAATAATAAGTATGCATATAAATAAATAAAAATGGGTAATCAAAAAAATAAAATAAAATTTAGTTACGAGTTTACTGATTTAATAATAATGGGCCCAACGACGGAAGCGACAAGTCGATCTTTTGGGCCTGGTCATGTTAGTTGGTCCATTCCAAATTCTTGAAGTGCTCTTAAAGATCAAATTAAATGACGGCCAAGATCATGACAGTTGTCATAATTGAATATTTTAGTATTTATTTTAAAAGGTATATTTTGATATATTTTTTTGAAATGATATTTTTCCAGATTCCGCAGCCATAAAATGGATCAAATGGCCTCCATCTCTTAAAAAAAAAATTACAAATAAATGAGAAATACAATATAACCAAATTAATGTAAACAAAAATTATAAATATAATTTTTGGAAATACGAACGAATGAGCCCTATGATTAAGCAAGGAGAGATTTCTATAATTACTTAGATAATTATAAAAGGCTAAAATAATTAGCTCATCGATTAAACTCAAAAGGTTGGATTATTTTATTGAGAAATAATTTGCCAACATTTTTTACACATTCTTAAATAATTTGCCAACGTTTTGCATATATATTAATATCAACAAACTCATATAAGAATAAATAAATAAATAATACATTATACTATAATAAGTGGTTAAATGATGATTTTATAAGATTATTCTATTTTATTACTTATTTTTTTATATTCCATAAGTTCGCCGTGGATAATATTAATCAAGATGCACCAAAATTCTAGTTAAATTAGGCGACTAAGCGTATCTAAAGGTACGAATATTTTGTATGACATTTGTCGTTAGTCCATGCAAATGATTTCCTTTTGTGTGGCATGGGGTGATAAAAATCAAGTTTGAGTTAAATGCATGTCAAATTTTAATAAAAATTTATAACTGATAAATTGGATTGGAGTCAAATAAGACCGCATCAGTTAGGCTAGAAGTCTAACCATGCTGGTCCATATACATTATTTTAAAAATTATAAAATATTAAGTAACTATATAATTTAATGAAAATTATTTATATAAAAAATTATTCATTAAACAAAAATATAATCTATTAACACAAATTATAAGCTTGATATTTATATAAAATAATAAATATATATTTATAAAAAAAAATAATCTGAATTGGGCCGAATCAAATCGGATGCTTTCCTACGTAACTATGCCCTACCTAAAATACCCATATATAATACTTTTATATATTGATCGAATCCTATAAAATTTTAAAATTAGGCCGTTCAGACAACCTAATGTTAATTAAATCCATCATATATATATAGTATCTGTTTATTTATATGAGTCCATTAATATAAATAAAAAGATAAACTATGTACTATTTAAGATGCTTTAAAAAATCCCCCTATCATTTTTTTTTTTATGGAATATCAGTTTACTTTTATTATATTGTTCTTATCACATTAATATTTACTAGTATCATAGGGAAGAAAATGACAAGAACCATTAAATGGTGGCTAAAATTGTAACTGAAGAACAAATCATTTTTTTCTAATATCATCAAGTCGTGTGAATGAAAATCTTTTTTTCACTAAGGTTTCGATTTAGACATTGATACCTAATTATATTTAGGCTATTTGATAATAAGTTCTTACTTTATTTCACTTGACCCTACTAAATGCAATGATTGAGTCAATATTACCTATCTAATTTTTCAACTCTACTTTATAATAAAAGGTTTTTACATTATGAAATCTTTATTATAAAATATGACAAAGGGTAAGATACATACAATCTTAATATTTATATTATTTTAATATTATTAAATAATATAATATTTAATAAGAATATTTTTTATCATTATATTATCCTTTATGAGTCATCTATTTCTACTAAATCAACTGAAAACTCCAACTGTCATGTTTTTCCTCAAAAGCTTGGGAGCTAAAAAAGAGTGAGATATTGCTTTAATATAGAATTAACATATGATATTAGGAGAAACTATTTAATTTTTTTAGATATTATTAAATATAACGTTTGACCTATCCATGTAATAACTGACTAGTATAAAAATAGATAAAAAGATAAATATTTTTATATAAAAAAATTGATAGGAAGTGGTATTCCGAAACAGTTATCAATGAATTTAGCCCATGTACTGATCAATGGTAGAGTTTGAGGGGTGGGTCTCACCTCACTTTTTAGCTATACTCCTTTTGATTCAGTAAGGCTGCATATATATAAGTTTAGAGATTATGAGTTTTTTTTTTTCTTTTTCTAGGAAAAAAATATTTTTAATTTATTTTTCTAATATTATATATTAGTTATTAAATTTATATATAACGGTCTATAAAATAATTCACAGCCGCTTGACGATATTTGTGAGGTGAAGTCCACAATAATAGTGCAACTTGAGCATAAATAACACGAAGAATTAATCGTCATTGAGAAGTTGAAGGCATGAACAGCACTGGCAAGTATTTGGAGATGAATTCATGCGACAGTGTTTGAAGTTCACCGTTATCCTCCTCGAAGGCTGAGTGTTGATGTTCCGCACTCAAGTGGTCGCAAAAGCTCGCCGTCAGATTCGCTGCTGGTGTCTGCAGCGATGGCATGCCGTCGAATATCGGCGGCCAGGCGGGACAAGTAGTAGTGGATGGGGGCCTAAGATCGGCGGAGACATGAAAATCGGTGGCCGGTGGAGGTTGAGGCTGTGTTGGTGGCGGCGGCGGCAGCCGCCGTAAGGTGGAAAGACGCGCCTGGATACAGGCCAATTCTGCCTGCATGTTTACTAACTGCCAGAACCTCAGATTTAGTACGTAATTCTTCAGTATATTAAGACTTAATTATGCCACAAAAAAAAGAGAGCAATTTGCCACTGTTCAAAGTCAGGCGTAGAATTATCTTCCAGTCATTTCATTCAATCCATAAGCACGCTCACGATCATGATATATCCTCTCAAACGAGGGTAGTGAATATCTTTGACCAAAACCCAATATGGATTTATGGGTTTTTTTTTTTTGAGGTGGGTGTCTTGTTTGGAGGGAGAAATGACACAAAATATAAAAAATTGTCATGTTTATTAGAGTAATATATACTATTGGAAGAATGTATGATTATTTTAGCCGATGTGTTAAAACTCATTGCTAATGAATATGTATTGTAAAGGCAAAATTTATTAATGGGTATGATAAATTAATATATTTACTGATATAATAGAGTCAAATATTAGCTTTATAGTTATAATTATTTATTTTTTTTAACGGATATTATTAGTTTTATTAACTTTTTAAATAATATAACTCTTTATTAGATACTAAAATAAATATAATTTAAAGAATTATATTTCCTATCTTTATCACATTCTAATAACAATTTTTTATATATTTAGAATTATAATAATATACATGATTTTTTATGAATAAAATTATATATATATTGAGAATTTGACTAAAGTTTAAAAACAGTCACAAAGATTTGCCATTTAAAAAATATAAATTGAATTTGCTTTATTCTCCATCCTCTTAGATTTGAAATTTGATTGACAACCACCCACCGACATGCATGTCACCTTGAGGGGCGAAAGAAGGCACCGTTGCCGATATAGCTTTCGTCTACCGGTAACTGGTAAGAGCAATGTCCCATAAAGGAGGTCGATAAACTTAGTAGAAAATTAAAAATGGAAATTAATGGGAGTTCTTTTATGACAAAAATAAGTACGAAAATAATAATATAAATTAATTGAGACATTGTAAATATAATGATATTTAAAATATATACAAGTTATAATTATAACGGATAAAATGAGTAAAAAATATTTTAGATAAATTAAACACTTAAGATGTAGGGTAAAGAAAATATTATCAAAAAAATATAAGTTAATTACCGTTAAAAAATACATGTATTTAGGAAAATATGAAATAATATGGTAAAAAATATTTAAAGTATGAAGTTATAAAATTAATTATTTTAGAGAATATTTATTATCATAAAATAAAAAAAATTAACCATGCCACATGAATTTATGTATTCATAAATTTCATAGACTGAAAATTCCAACTTGTTGTCTTTGCCCACCTGTCGGCCTCAATTTATTTTCATTTAAAAAAAAAGGAATTTTCAAACAATCTAAATATACAACATTAAGTGTACCCACCCTTTATTTTCTTCTTATTTATTTCATATATTATTTCTATATAATATATTTTTATTTTTTCATTTTGAAAGGTTAATTTTTGTAGGACAAAGTACACCAAAACTGTCCCATGGAAAATTTGACCACATTAAATATGCATAAATGGACGTGACTTACAGAGAAGCCAAGAGCCCCCCCCGACTCACCAACGCCATCAAATTCATGGACTCCGTGAAAGTAAGAAATTTAAAGAGCTTCGTCTTTTGTGAGGTCCCTAGGGTTTTGACCATATTCATTAACGTCTAACAACAGATATATTATTATTATTATTATTATTGAGATATATTTTACCGATATAATATTTATTAATTTATCTATTTTTATATAATATATATATTAGTTTAAACAGTAGATAAAATGTTATGTTATTTAAGATATTTTAAAGATGGATAAAGTATTTTTCGAGTATCTCTGATTTTTTCAATGCTCACAAGGGAAATTACTGATGGACCAAACATTAGCTGCTCTATATTTATTTAAGAATAAGTTTCAGTGATATTTTTTGACAATTTTAAAATACTTTTAAGTGATTATATAATATTTTATTTATTCGTTTATATTTATAGGTGTCTGTATAAATAGATAAATTGATAAAATATTATGATATTTTAAAGAGTTTTAAGAATATTTATTAGATATTGCTAGAATATTTCTCTTTACATGAGTTCTTATAAGTGATTTTGGGAGGTTGATGGTGAAAGTGAATTATTCACACACATTATTTAGGGTTCGTTTGCCATAACTTTGTTTGAATATATGTATTTAAGCGTTGCTTTAAGCCAAACAGAAATTTTGAAGAAACGAAAGAAAAAGGCTCGGTAGATATGCCCATTGTTTCATATGAAATATTTGAAAAACAACTATCAAAACTAGTTGCAAATTATAGATTTTTGTCATATTTGGTTAAAAAGATGCATGTAAGTCGAAAAAGGAAAAAGAAGCCGTACAAGAGATAATTAAGAGAAGACTATATTGATCTATAAATATTAACTTAAAAGTTATGCTTTCTGAGTTGAAGATTATGTCTAAAAGCATGTCACAAATATGCACCATGCTGACTCAATGAAATCAAGATATCTAAGCACATTTGTTAGAAAAGTTGTATTAAATGGACACCCTTTAATCATTGTGGTGATAATTTTAATGATATAATGTATGATCTATCAATTTATACTAACAAACTCACATAATATAAATAAATAAGTGCTAAATTAGTTAAAAATTAATATTTTAATAGTGTTTAAAAGGTGTCTACTAATCATTTTTATTTTTAGAAACAGTTATTATTCAATTTAGTTGGTTAAACTTGTGCTAATTACTCTTCTACTTATGTTGTAGTTGACGCTATAAAGTATCTTCTTCCTTAATTTCTCTAAATTTTCCAAAATCTCTAGGTTTGAGGTGGTTTTTAACTTAAGAGAGCTTAACCACTTTGGAGTTGATTAAACGACTGTAATTTTGTTGATCTATAACCAGTCCTCCAACTCCGAACTCAAGTCCATGACCATACTTCGATCTGTAACCAAGAATAATAATTAAAAAGGAAGAAGAGTGAAGAATTACCTGTTGTTGGAGAGTAAAAATGTGAGCAACGCAGCCATAGACTGGGTCACGAACTCTAGCAAAGGCCTCGTAGCAGAGGGTAACTACCGCATCGAGGCGGCGGTGCACGGGTATACTCAGGAGGAGCTTGGCGGCGTTGCTCGCCCCAAACACTTTGTGCACCGCTGCAAAGTGAGCCCTGCCTTGCTCCGAGTCAAAATACGGTGCAAATATGCAGCCTTTCACACACTTCCTCCTCAGAAATTTGCATGCCCCACAAGGTCCACCACTCATCTCCTCTCATAAACTCACTCACTCTCTCTCTCTCTCTCTAGCTTAATTTGCAGAGACTAATTCTTATCTCCTCCTCGATCTGTGTTTTGGTTTGTAGGGGGAGAGAAGGGGAGGGAAGATGGGGTTGAGGCGGTCGCTCTTTCTTTGGGAGTGGTAATTGAAAGAGGGAACTAGGGGCTGTGCCTTTTATTTTTAAAAAAGAGGCTTGAAAATAATTTTTTAAAATTAATTCAATCGTAATATTTATATCCAGTGATCAGGTAAATAAAACCTCCCGAACTTATGAAAAAAGAAAATAATGGAAATATACGGTGGGTATATTTAAAAATAATTAAAATATTAAGAATATATTTTTTAAATATATTTGATATATATTTTAATAATAAGACATTCATACATTAATATATTATAATAAGGACGAAAGAGAGAACTTAAGATTATACCTAACATTCAAAATGTGTTTTATACTTTAAAAAAAATTAGAATAAGAAAAGTGTACCCTAGTCATAAGATTTATATCCAATGATATTAAAATGGGACGAAGAGATTGCATATTAAAGGTATGATATAATCGCTTGAACTTATTAAATAGAGAAATAATAGAAGTAAATACTAGAAATATAAAAAAAAATAAATATTTAGGAAAAATATTTTAGATATTTTTTAAAATATTTTTAAATAATAGAACATTTACATATTAATATTACTAACTAATATCGTATAAAATAAATAAATAAATAAGATATTGCTTTATGTGATAGATTTTTCCTAGCACCATTAATATTACGAACTAATTCTTAGAATTTTGCTATTCTTTTCAATAGCAAATCACATAAATTAGCTATGTAGTTCTTGATTATCAATGAGATTATGGGTTGCAATTTAACCATATAAAAGCACTAATAATATTAAAAACTTTTGTATCGCTATTTGGTACTGTCGAACATTCAATTTCTTCATATAATTTAAAAATAAAAATAAAATTTTCTTCAATCTAAATTTTTGAAATCTCTTTCTTTCTTTTTTTTCTTTTATAATAGTGACGTACTTGCCACCTAATTTTAGGATCCAAAGCACATACATTTGATACATCTTCTTAAAGAGATGTACCAATTCCAAATTCCCATGATTTAGGTCTTCTCTCAACTTCTAGTATTTCAACGGATAAATTAAAATTTGTAAATAATTATTAATCCTAAAGTGAAAGCCTTAGGGCTGATTTTATCGAGATTGACAAGTGATATGAAATTTTTATGCTTCGTTGATTAATTAAGGTTTATGTTCCGTGGATTGCACTGTTAGATGTGTCTCACTGCGTCACCATAAGGTGGCGGTGACTCAAGGGAAAAGAGCCGGTTCTTTCTCTTTGAGGCTTTGAACGCCGAGTGAAGGATCAAGATCTTGATCTCAGGTCATCGCTTAGACTCTACGGTAGAAGTTGGAATTAAATTCCACTTATAAAGCCCCCCTCTCTCGGCTGATGGAGAGAGTATTTGTAGGCTCTCTTAGGGAAGCCTTTGAGAGTTGGGATATTCTACAAATGGCCTGTCAGGATTCGCCGGCCGTTGTGTTCTGGTGGTGGCTAGTTGTGTCAGTTGTCGCCTTGTCGGGCTTAGTCAATGCAGGTCTGCTGACTTTGCTTGAATTGGTTGAACAACTGCTAGGATAACGTGTGCTGCGACTTGTCAGCGTTGACTTTATCTCCCATTGACTGGCATCCTCTGAGCCGACATCTCTTGCCCAACAACTTGTGGTTGCCTCTGTAAGAGTCTGAGCGACGCTGATTGGCCACACACTTGGGGCGCCTATGGGCTTTATTTTTGGATCTCCTAAGACGCCGTTATTGGGTTGGGTCTTTCTGTTGGCCAGATCCATCTTCTTTCAGTTGGGCATCACTGATTCTAACCCAGATAAGTGCCGAACCCATCAAATTAGATAATTGAAATTAATATATTAACACGCATTCTAAACAAGAACGATGGTTGTAACAACCTTTTTGGAAAAATAAATCACAAAATATATTATTTTCTAAAAAAACTTTCTCCAATCATCTTTACCTCAGCTAACTCTTATTATTTTTAAATTATATAAAACAACGGCTCTTAGATCTTGAAGATCTAACAGTGAGGACTCAGCGGGTTCCTATGGGGTTGGCTCGGCGGAGTTGGCCTGCCGGACTTGTTGAAGCCACAGCTAGTGGGTATAGAGAGAAATGGAAGGCTGCTGCAATAGCCATCGACGCTCTATTTTTATTAAAATTTAAATATTTAATAAAAAAGATTTAAATTTTAAAAATTAATTTTTTTAAAAAATTAATTTCTTAATACTAAATTTATACGTAATGGAATATAATATTATTAAATTTTAATTTCTATGAAAAATAACACGAATTACTTTTACTTGGAGCTTAGCACTTCTCTCTCACTTGGGACATCTTATCTCCGTCCCTTCTGGCCTCGCTCAGCCCTTTATAGCTGCTCATTAAGAGACGCTGGGCTGCCGGAATGTTGTTTTCAGTAAAATTAAAAAATAAAATAAAAAAAATCTGGTAAATGGATAAAACTTCCAATTTTTTCTGTAATTAAATAAAAAATAAATATTTAAAAAAATAGTCCATCCACAACCTTGAAGTACTGCCGGATAACGCCGAGGCTTATTTTTATTTGGTTTTGATAATATAAATAAATAGATAAAATATTATATTAATTAAAAATTATATCTTTATTTTTATCTATGATGTATATAAATAGATTTTTATTAAATTTATATATTTTTTAAATAAATAATGGCTATATTAGTAGTAATTTTGGATTTTATTTTTAAATAATCAGTTAAAATTATTACTGGGGAGAATAAAAATCGATATAATAATTTAATATATTATTTTTAAAAATAAATTTTGCATTAATAAAAATATATAATATTTAATAAGAATATTTGATGGGATCACGACAAAATCCGGTAACTTGTTGGAGGGACTACTCCGTGTCCGTACGATTCAGAAGCGTAGCGGGCAGGGCAGAGGGAGCGTCCCACTGCGTACCGTACAGAAAGTAGGTCTACTAATAATTAAACTTTCTTCAGTTATTTTATCTTATTTTATTTTATTTAAATTCAGTTATTATATTTTTATTTTAATATTACTTTTATTCTGTATAAATTATAAATATAATTTTAAAATATTGTAAAATTGAAATTTGGAGTATTATTTTAAAATATAGTTAAATCATTTATGGCAGTCTTTAGCATCATTAAATATTTACAGCTTCAATCACACTTAAAAAATAAATTTTATTTTATTAATTATTAAGATATAAAATAACAATATATTTTTTAATAATCAATTGATACTACCAAAATTATTTATAAAATTTGGGACAAAATATAAAATTTTGGGACTATAAATCAAAATTTGCATAAAAATAAAATATCTTATAACTTGTACTACTGCAAACTATAAATTATTCATCTTAGAGGTATACCCAATTATATTGAAATTGTCAAAGATAAATATAAATAAAGTTTTATTTTAATTTTTACCCTCTATTCTCTCTACCCATATTAAAATAAATAATTTTAATATAAATAAATATATTAAATAGATATATAAATAATACTTCTCAGTTATGATATTTCTGCATTTTGCACACTGTGTATAGTGTACCTAATAATTAATATTATAAATTAAATAAATAAATAATATAAATTATATTATATAATTTAAATAGTTATTTAATTAAGTCATTTCACACATAGTATATAATGTAATTCAAAAGCCATAGCTTGAAGGTATTGAGACATTGCTCCTGTTGTTTGTAGAGTTTTCCGAGCTTGAGAATGGTCATGTGCTCAAAATAAGCCTATTAAGAATGGAACAAAATATTTACAGATTTTAAAATATCGATCAATATATATTAATATTAATTTCTTAATATTAATATTTTTCTATATCACAATAAAATCATAATATATCAATATATTAGCGACATCCCGCCACTTTATTTTATTCTAATTTGTAAAATAATTTGCAGATGTAGTCATTATTTAATATGACTACAACCGACATTAATTTAAATATTTCATAATATCACGACAAAATTATTATATGTAGACGTATCGACAACACCCTCCACTTCATTTTATTTTGGCTCGTAAAAATTTTTTTCTTACATAGTTACTGTCTTAAGACAGTTATAATTGATACTGATATAAATATTTAAATTAGACACAGAAGTGACAGGATAAAAACGCATCATCCATGGAGGGCATGGTAATGTACTAATCTGCATCTAACTGTAACCATCATTAAATTGAATGCCATAAAAATTCTTCAAAGTATTCAAATTTTCCGTAGACTTATTAAAATTATAAGTCAAATAAATGAATAATAGAGATTATATTAAGTTATTTACGTAACTATTTAATCAAATCTTAAATACTCTCCATCAAACTTGGACAAATCAAATCTCTAAATTATAAATCCAAAGCAGCTAACAGTGTCATAGAACTTTTGTAAATTTTATGAATCTACCGTATGATATTTGATGAGATTTATGAACCTTCACAAAGTAAAAATCCTTTCTGTTTTACTCAATTTAGCTAGAAGTTGCAGCTGTAATTACTCCTGTCTGTGTCAAAATTAAGCTTAGCCAGCAAGCGGATTGGCATGCATCGTCACACGATTGATCCTGATCTCTGCAAGCGGACGATCCCCCGGTCCAGTTTGAGTCTGCAAAAAACCCGAAGAAGTTGCACAATGAGTTAGTTCTGCATGCCCATGTCAACGTGAAAAATGTCGATTTTTTCTCGTTCCTGCAATTGATGATGACGAAAGAAATCTAATCGCAACAAAGATTTGTGCATACGGATGTTTTAGTAAATAGATGTGAAAAGGTACGTTTTGTGATAACGTGAACAATCAAGTTTCGACCCCGAAAAATATAGCGGAAGCAAAAACAAATAAATATCCAATACACGTAAAGGATATTTAATTCTAGATGCTAACGAGATAACAAGCATGCACAATACAAATAATTATAAGCAATAAAGATAAAGACGTAATTTTTGGTGACGAAGTGAAAACTCGATACCCACGGTATCGAGAAAAACACTCCGGGTTTCAACGGCCAGGGAAGCAATGCACTATAAAAATCAACTTACAGATCGGGTAGTAACAACGCGCTAACCTAGCCGACTTACTCCCGTCACGTGATCCCTACCAATGAACTCCTTGAATTTGCCCGCGGCAACGGAATCGGATACCTTCCGGTCTTCACGTCAATCTTCTCTCTCGTGCCACTTGAAGTGCCAACCACGATCGGATCTCCTTTTTCACGAACCAACATCTCCCACGAAGGTAGAAGGATGTAAGAGTTTAAATAGAAAAGAGAAACGAAGAGAAAAACCGTTAGAACATGAGGCACAACGTTGTAGAGCGTAGTAGGTTCGGTTTTCTCAAATGGAGCAAGATGAAAAAGAAGAAGAATGCTCTTCTCTCAAGTAGAATGGCTCCAATACTTTCAAAAGATGCTTTGGCATGCTTAGGGTTTCAAGGAACATAAGGCATATATTTATAGTGGGTGCAAAAAACGAACGGCCAGAAAGCGCGCAGCGAGCGGGCACCCTATTAGATTTTTGGCTCGAGCGGATCTCGAGCGCCTGGCGAGCCGGGGACCTTCTGAATTTTAGGCTCGAGCGAGTATCGAGCGAGTGGCGAGCGGGAAGGCTTTGGACGGGCTCGAGCGACTGGAGGGCGGACAGAACGGACTTTAAACCGACAACCCACAACCCGACATTGATACAATAATACATATGGTCACGGAATATGCCAATTAGACAAATGTCTCTAACAAGATGCATTTAACAGCATATGTTGCTCTATTTCAATTGGGAGTCACGTATCCTTATAAATAAAAATCAAAACAAAGGGTACACCATAGATGAAAGTATTATATCAGCATTGATAGTACCAAGTAATGCATATCAGTATTGAGCATATCAAACGTAAATTTTTTTAAGAATCACAACATTAGGTAAAAATATTAGTTATATCAATTCATATATTGTGATTTTGTGATAGTATTTAAAAATATCAATATCGATGGGCATGATACCGTTATTTCATTCCATGGTTACTTTATTTTGACATGGAAGTCAAATCACTAGCTCAAATCACCCCCTCTCTATAATGTACAAATAAAGCTCCACAGATATATATGTGATATTTCAAAAACCCTACAATATGGAAGACTCATGTACTGGGCATTTTCTTTCTCATCACACAAGCATTAATGGGCAAAATTGTAAAACTTTATCAAATAAAAGCAATTTCATGGATCGTCGGAATATCACTCTATTTTGTAATTCAAAAATGTAGATTTAAGTATTCACAATATCTCCGAATCCATAATTAAAGTTCTTTTTTGAAGAACATGAAATCGATTTTTCTCCCTTCATCCTTATCTTTCTTCCTTCGTAAGAGTTTTCAAAATTATGTTAAGAAAATATTGTGTATTTTTTTTTCTAGATAAGAATCTCTTAAATTAAAAATATGGGAAGTTATCAAAGGAAAATTTTCACTTTTAATATGAAAATAATTACCTTATGCCTATTCAGAAAACTGTCCTATCCACGTATACATGATGGGTAGTTTCGTATTTTAGAATAGGAAAAGGATCAGTTTTTTAATTATAAAAATATTATTTTTTCCATCAAAAGTCATGCCAATTGAAAAATATTTTCTCTAGTAAAATATAACAAATTTATGGGATCGTAACATTTAATTACTTCAATAAATTAATAAATATATATCACATTATGTGAGACAATTTTAACAGGAATAATAATCCAGATGAAGCACTATTTTCACAAATATCAACAGCTGACGACTGAAAGTATTCAGTAGCCTAGTTGGGTGCCTATTGGTCCTCTCAAGTGGAATACTAGAATAATAGTGATTATAATGAACATTTACCTTCTCCATGAGGTCAAGCACTTCAAAGCCATGGATCACCTTGCCAAACACAGTGTACAAGCCATTTAGATGAGGCTGCTTCGCATATGAAATAAAAAATTGGCTTCCATTAGTATTTGGACCGCTATTTGCCATAGACAACATACCCCTGGCGTTGTGCTGAAAAAAATAAAGGAAACGAAGAAGCCAATCATTTAGTATCATATTCGAACTCAGAAACCTAGAATTTCTTAGTTCAGCACGCCACAACATTGCATTATTGCAAAACATTATAGCAACTAGATAATGCAGACTTACTTCACCCGTCATCTCCTTTGGGGGAAGCAGGTGAGGCAATAACTCGTCAATCAAACAGTCCGTATGACAAAACAATTGTTTTTGTTTGTTGTATCAAACGGTAGAACAAAGAAGAGGTGCTCATTTCTCGAAACTAATTTACATGGTAACAAGAAAATCAATGAAAACGAAATTCCAAGCCATCTGATCATGCCATTAATAATTTCAGGCTATTATAATAGTTTTCAAATTTTTCTCGGTATTACTTGCTTTCATAATAGATAGATCTATTTCTTATGAGGTTTTGCACTCGGCTATATTTTCTTCGTACGGAAAATCTCTGCCTCTATTTCGTGGGCTTGAACCAAATTCCCTGGACATGACAAGACCTGCAAAATCCATTAACTGGGTACATCCGGGTGCATGTTTTATAATCAGCTAGGAGGTAGCAGCCCGAGCCACCCTTCGAGTACAATTAATTTATGTCATGGATTTCTCATGCTTCACAAGTAATTTGTCCATAAGTTATCTATGATGAAATGGTTTTATCAGTTTAGAGTTGATTTAAGGCTATAATTTTTTTGGCTACAATTTCAATGTGGAAATAGAAACGTTATGCACTATTACATGAGTATGAGATGTTTTCTTGAGCTCTCGTACTTGAATATCTATAAATAACTGTAAGGTTTTTGAGAAAGTAGATACAGTAAAAAGATAAGCAATCATACAACAAAAAATTATATTAATGTGAAAAAATTCCAAAAAAAAAAAAAATACAGACAAAAGAGGAGAATATTTACCATCTTCGAAAAAAGAAATACAAGAGGCAACTACATAACTAAACTGATGTGCCCAATCTTTTCATCACTAATTTCCATTCATAATTCACATCAAAGCCATACTGTGAATTTTTCAGATGGAGTATTTAAACAGGCTGGACACACAAAATGAATTCGAATCATATTCAACAATAATGATAAAATGCAAGGGGAAAAAATAGGGCAAAACCATTCCCATTAAGGCAAAACAAACACAGGACAGATTTTAGGTCCGGTGTCAAGGTCTTCCACTGCAACCTTAATTTCCTCGCCCTTTTTCTTAGACTTATTTGCATGTGAGTTGACATTATAGTGCTAAAGACAACAATGCAATGCCACCGCTATCAAATGTTCCATTGCCACCATTGCTGCCTTCTGACATCATTTTCCAGATCAAAAACCGCTACACACTCACCAGCTATCTACCTCAGAAAACGAGTCGACATGAAAAAATACATCTGTTCAAAGCAATTAATAGGTAATAAATTGTCACATAGTTTAGAAACAGATCTAATAATGGATTTATGAATAGATAATATGCAATGATTTGTCTTGCGAGATCTACCTATTTTCATAAATAATAATACAGGATATTTTGAGGAATCCTAGACCTCCTAATTGGTTTAATTTGATGAAAACCAAGACTCTTTGATTCAACACAAAGTTAAAGATGATAATTATTCAATACTTTATTCCATAACTTTCATAAACTTAAATAGCCAATAATGACTTTACAATATTAATTGATTACCATAATAACTTAACCCCTTTAGTCGAATAGTATAATCATATCCCATAATTGAAGAGATTAGCTCTTCAGTCAAGAGATTGAGCTATTTACCCCATCAATTAGGGGATATTGGCTAAACTTCATTCTCTCAATTAGGAAATTCTTCTCCCTTCTTTCTATTCATCCTTTTGGAAAGTTCCCTAACAACTCCTTTCCCTCAAGAAAGAAATATGGAAATCTTGCTCTGAATTCTTCAACCTCTTCCCACTTCGAATCTGAAGGGGACAATTTTGCCAGTGAATGAGTATTTCCTATGTTCCCTTGATCTTCCTTGAATCCGGCACTGCCTGAGGTAGAGGATGTGGGCAGTGGTTTTCGGTCATCGAGGATTATGTGGGTGCTGCAGTGTCTGGTGTACTGATCTGTTTTTCAAGTAGTGAGATGTGGAAGGAGGGATGCAATTTTGTTTCCATAGGAAGTTTGAATTTGTAGACTACCGTGCCAATTCTTTCCATGACTTTGAAGGGACTGAAAAATTCAGAATTGCGTGTGTTATTCTTCCTTTGAGCAACAGTGAGCCGGTGATATGGTCGTACTTTAAGGTAGGCAAAATCTCCCACCACAAATTCCTTCTCTGTGTGTTTGCAGTTGCAAACTCTTTTCGTTCTCTCTTATGCCAATTATAGATTATGTTTAGTCTCACATATCACCGAATCCCATTCCAAAACAAACCTTTCAACAGACTCCGCCCTAGTAGTGTTGCAGACATAACCAAGTGGGGGGAGGGGGGTCTCTCCCACAGACAATTTCAAATGGGTCTTACCTGTGGAACTATGGATGCTTGTGTTCTAACAATACTCAGCCTAGAGAAGCCATATGTCCCATTCACTTCGCCTTTGATGATTATTTCCATGAGTTCTTTCACCTCACCTTGGGTCTCAATTTCCTCCTTGACGGTTTAAATCCAACTAGGCACCATTGCTGATAGTGCAATGCTCCGCCCCTTGAACTGCCGTGGGAGAGCATCTGCGACCGGGTTCTCCCTCCCCATTCCGTACTGAATTAGGAAATGATACCCCAAGAGTTTGACTAGCCATTTTTGTTGGCTTGCCTTCGTGATCAGGTGGTCTAGAAGGTACTGCAAGCTTCTTTGGTCTCTTTAGATGACATGCGGAACCAAAGAAGTATGGCTGCCACTTTTGTACTGCACACACCAATGCCAGCCTCTCCTTTTCATACTTGGAGAGCTAAGTTTCTTCCATGTAAGGCACGATTGAAGTATGGAATTGGCCATCCTTCTTGCATCAGGACTGCTCTGAGTCCAGATCTGGATGCGTCACATTCCACTACAAGAAGCTTGGAAAATTTAGGAAAGGCAACTATGGGTCTGCTAGTCATGGCCCATTTGAGATCTTTAAAAGCCTTTTCAGTCACAGGGTCCCAACGAAAGGTGTCCCTTCTGAGCATGTTGGTTAAAGGTTGACCGATTCCCCTATAACGATGAATAAATTTGCAATAATAACCAGTGAAACCCCAAAAACCCCATAGCCCTTCTACACTAGTTGGTTTATCCCATGAGAGCATGGAGGAAATTTTCTTGGGATTCATAGCTGCCCCTTGATGAGAAATCAAATGTCCCAAGTAGCCGACTTCCCTTTGCCCAAATTGACACTTGTCACTTTTGACAAAAATTGTTATCCCTTAAAACTTGCAAGACACTTCTCATGTGCAATAAGTTCTCCCATTTCATGCTAAAAACAAGGATATCATAAAAAAAACCGACGTGAACTTTCGAATGAGTTTCTTGAATACCTCATTCATGACGCTTTGGAAAGTTGCGGATGCAATAGTAAGGCTAAAAAGCATGACCAAAAACTCAAAGGGGCCATGATGAGTGCGAAATGTTGTCTTTCTCGATGTCACCAGGGTGCATTCAGATTTGATGGTAGCTAGACTATAATCCATTTTTATAAAAAACCGGCACTCTTTGATCATCAAAATGAGATATTTAGTTTTGATGGTGACTTTATTAAGGGCCCCATAACCCGCGCATAATCGCTACAAGTTGTCATGTTTCTTAACTAATAATACCGGTGATGAGTAGGGACTCGTGCTAGAACGTATCACAATGTTGGCCATAATGTCCTCCACCATTTGTTTGATCTCATTTTTTTGGTAACAAGGGTAACTATAAGGCTTAACAAAGATAGCATCCATACCTTCCATCAATGAAATTTTGTGGTCTTGGTTTCTTCAGGGTGGCAGGGTTTGGGGCTCCTGGAAAATGTTGGAATAGGTTTAGAAAGGACATCATTCGAGGTTCCACATTCTCCCTTATTTCTGCCTGATTTGCTCCTAGAATTATAGAGAATAGTTGCAGTAGATAGGCCCTACTACTCTTTTGCAAATGCCCCTCCAAGGCCAATTGTTTCACGGGTGTCCTCGTGCCAAAGAGTTCTATGGTCCTTCCCTTCTGACAGAATCTCATCCATAGCTTGATGAATTCCCAAATGATAGGCCTAGGGTCCTCAACCATTGGGATCCCAAGATGAGGTCACACCCTTCCACAGGTAAAGAGAAAGAAATACACATGGAAGTTGATTCCTTGAATCGTGAAGGCCGCGGTCTCACACAACTCTTCACTTTCCATCTTTTCCCCATTCGCTACTTGTACATAAAACCTCCATTCATTGGAGGGTGGATCTTCAAATTTTTGGTCACCCGGGGATTGAGGAAGTTATGGGTGCTACCGGAATCAATCAACATAATGGTAACTAAGGATCCTACTCTTTCAGGTAACCTCATCGTCTCCAGGATGAAAATGCCTGAAATGGCAAGCAGATTTCAGGCACTTCTTCGTCAAATTCCTCCCTCTCCGGCTTAGTAACTGGATCTTCACAATGCAGAAAAATCTCTTCTATAAGAAATAGCAACTTAAAACGATTTCCTGGAGAGAATTTTTCATCGCAATTAAAGCAAAACCCTTGATCCCTTCTTTCCTTAAGCTCCACCAGATTCAATCTCCGGGTGATGAGATTTTTTGCCCTTAGATAAGATCTGAGAAGGCAATGGTGGAGTTTTTGTTGCTATTTTCTTCATGGATATTCCCTTCTGGATTGCCCTTGCATGCGTGACTCATAAAGCCTCACCAATCCGATAGCCACAGATAGTGTCTAGGGGGTGCATGCTTGTGTGTTCACCCTTAAGCCCTACTCAAGGCTGCTAATAAAACATTAGACTAATTGCTCTTCCGAAAGGTGCCCTGCATGGTGAAGTAATCTATTGAACTCCATTTGGTAGTCACAGATGCTCCCAGACTGACTCAACTTGGTAATGTCATCAAAAAAAGTTTCGTACCACAAGGGTCCGAAACGTAGCAGTAACTCGTATTAAAGGAGTTTCCAATTAACTCATCCGAGCCACCCCTTAAAGCATTGGTACCATAGTTAGACGTCTTCATCCAAATGATTCCTGGTCATCAGTAACTTCTCTTCCTCCACTGTTTGCTTGAATTCAAAAAATTGTTCTATGCTGTAAATACATCTGGTAGGATCTTCCATCCCGCCGTAACAAGGAAAATCTAATTTGGTTACCTTCAGTGCGGTTGAACTACTTCCTGCCATGCCTTTTCCTGTGCCTCGGGAAAAGAGATTCCTTCAATTCGATTAGATAGCATCGTGATCATTTCTTTAAGTAATCCACAATGCGTTCTTCTCCCGCCTTCATGTCTCTTCATAGGGATTGTTGACTTGCAATTAATGAGCCAATTTTCCCCTCCAAACAATCCAAGTGGCGGTCGAACTTGTCTTGCTATGGTACCAAGTTGTTGCTTAGTTTAGAAACGGATCTAATAATGTGTTTATAAATAGGTAATACACAAGGATTGGTTTTGCAAAATCTACCTATTTTGATGAATAGTAATGTAGGATGCTTCAATTGATCCTAGACCTCGTGGTTTAATTTGAGGAAAACCAAGACTCCTTGATTTAATACAAAGTTGAAGGTCATAATCATTTAACGTTTTATTCCATAGCTTTGCAATATTAATTGATTACCATAATAACCTAGCACCTTTAGTGGAATAACATAATCATAACCCTTAATTGGAAAGATTAGCAATTCAATTAAGGGACTGAGTCATTTACCCCTCAATTAAGAATATAGCCTAAACTTCCTCCTCCCCACCAAGAAATTCTTCTCACTTCTCCCTATTCATCATTTTTGGAAGTTCCCCAACAGATTTGAACGTTGAGATAATCTAATCCAACTTAAGATTAGATCAGAATTGCCATTCACTTATCCTACTTCCACTAACCCAGACTCATGGGATCCCAAGCCCCTAGCCCTCTGTCCTCTTTGAGACTCTTCACACATAGACATCCCAATCAAGCTCTTCTTTCACAATTGACTCTTAATTGCGATTGATTTAGTTGCTACAATTATCTCTATAAGAGGAGCAGAACTGAAAATCTCTCATCATCCCATCCTTAAACAATGACGACTGCATGGATTCCTTAGTCTATTTACGCAATCTCTGGCCATATATATCCAGCCCACTTGGAGAAGATTTTGGGTGGTGGGGGAATTGGAGATGGATTTCTTGGAATGACTTCAAAGTTTATCAGATGAATTAGCAGAAGAGTTCAGGTGCAAAAAGTTTCTACAAAATTGCATGGTCATAGTGAGAACTACCATGTTGCTGTCCATTTAGAGATAGTTGTATGCCTCTTTGATGCATCTTGCAATGGCGATTCACTTTGAAGAGTAAATTTGGAATGCAAAATCTGAATTCTAAGAAAGGGCTCCAGCCCTAAAGTTAAAACAAAGGAACATCTCACACAAGAAGTTACTTTTCAACCAATCTTTACAAGAAGTTGTCACGGTGAGTTCAATGGAGCATAGCATTCCTAGAAAGAAACTGATGCTGGAACAATACTCTAGGTTGGAGCTGAAGAAAAGCTGCGACTGCATCGTACTCAACTGCAGATTCTAAGAGTTGTCAATACATGATCTCATTGGTATAGCATGAGGACCAGTTTTTTCCAGTTAGCATGCAGTGGTGTGAATAGGAAAAGCAAGTAAAATTTCCATTTTAAGGATATTTTAGACCGATTTAAGTGATTTTATTTTATTTTATTTTTTTGTAGACTTTCTGGGTAGTTCAAAACAAAACCTATTCAAAATGCAGATCTATCATCAATTAGGAAGTGACATCTTCGTTCAAGTATGAGCAGAAATAGTTCTGCCATCAACTTATTTTGTTTCCAGAGTAAATCTACAGATACCCTATGATATAATGTCATGGTATTCTTTCATTTAAATTTGAAGGTCTAGGTTTTTATACAAACATGGTTTAATCTTCCAAGGTTTGATGGAGACTCTTGATGCGTAAAACTAGAATGACAATGCGCATACTCAGATCACTAGGCGTATGGTTGACCAAGTACGTGTTCACGACAAGAAATCAAGTTGATGTTATTTACCATCCGCATCCATCTGTTTCTTTGTTAACCACTGCCATCACTTCTTTAGTTTATGAGAAAAATATCATACAAGGAAGAAGAAACTGGTTGTATCAAGATTTGCCAAATACCATAATAAATTCAAAGCTATTGAAAAAGTTGAGATACTAAATAATAAAACAGCTTCTATGTTAATATTAAGACACAACTTGGTCTGACATAGTTCAATCACCAGGCAGCTTACCTTGAGAGACTCTCTTATCTCGTCATTGAATTTTTTACCCCATATACTGGTACCACCTTTGCCTGTCCCTGTTGGGTCTCCCCCTTGGATCATGAAACCTTTAATATTTCGATGAAATATGGTCCCATCATAATACCCACTAGCACATAGTGCCAAGAAGTTCTGCATACGGATTAATTAATCCAATTAGTGACAGAAATATATTGTCAGCTAATAGCAAGGTGAAAGGGCTACAGAAGTAGCTTGTGTCAGTGTTTTCTGAAATCTGGCTGGTCAAATATGTATCAATCTATAGCCCTATTGCGCTCATTCTGCTTCACGAATTCAGAATTGATGAACATGGCATTATTGAAAGAGGTCAGAGCTCTAGTAGTTCAATACACGAGTCTTTTAAAGTGAGGGTCAAATATTTGCAACCTTATCTCTATGTTACTAGAAGGCTGTTTTTGTGGTTTAAACATGTGACCTATAGGTCAAAATATAGCAAATTGAGCATCATGTAGAGGTATCAAATCTAAGTGCAGATAAATGAAACAAATTCCCAAAAATCTCATAAAACAAATTGAAAGTTTTGAAGCAAAAGGTCTTGCTGGCAGTAGTCAATATAAGAATAGATGGGGGCAAATGGACAATGTTGTAAGTAAAGTTGAAAGTCATTAGATCTTGTCATGGGGAGTCATCAGTGTAATCAGGAAAAGTTAATCATCAATATTCAAATAGATAAATGAAACGTGGTCAAGAGAAATTAAAGCATAATAAGCTACATTAGAGGTGACAACAAAAACTGCCTATCCATTCTTTTTTCCATCGCCAAGCATGTAAGAAGATAATGGCAAGCTGCTATCAGGATTTAATATCATTCATAAAACATCCTAAATATAATGGCACCTGACAATCATTAAGTGCTACTGAACCTTGATCTTTTTCCATAAATCGAAAAACGAAGAATAAATTATGGCACCAGCAAAATATAATTTTTTTCTCTAAATAACAATTCAACATTCACATCAGAAACTGAAAATTAGATACACTATGCACATGATGTTTTCCAGCTGCAACCGTCACTTAAATCCATGCGAACAAAATCAACGTCACCGCATCGATTCCTTAACTCCTAGTTATTTGAGGTTGGACACACAGATCTTTTCCTTTTTTATGTTTACTCCTGGCAAACACCTTCTGATAGCGGCCATTAAATCCTTCCCCATCATCTCATTCCTTGTCGTACCCCCATCAAATCGCAGCTAACATCAATTAAATCACTATTACTGCATTAATCTGAAAAGCGAGGCTGCTCAATCTACTCCTATTAACATTTAAGTACCAAAGCAAATTATAAATGAGAAGCTTTGCAAAAGCTCATAAACCGACAACAATTCTAATCGGAAAGTAACCCAGTCAGGTAACTATATTGCTAATGCAACCTAAGACATTGTTCACTAAATATAAACACTCGACTTCACCAGAAATATTACTAGCATACTGAATTGGGAGAACAGCGTCGTTAGCCTACCTCGGCTGTTTTGGGCACTTCATCGCAAAATATTTCGCACTTGATATCGCCCAGATTGGTGTGAAGCGTCAGTGACTGTCAGAAACCAAGAGGGAAGACATAAATAATGAAATTGTGAGGTGCTTCAGTAAACCCACATAAGGTGTTCGATAAAAACCCGCAGTTAAAATACACACCATTTTCAGCTACCCAATGGTGGTCAGTGATGAAGCTATCACTGCTGGAAAGATTCGATCAGTCCGTCTGTCCTGAAAATCAATCTATACTTCGATTGAACAAAAACGTGATGAAGTTAACGCTCGTCAAAGAAGCCGTTTGCTCTCCATTTCTTCCTCCCAACGCCTAATCAGGCGGTGCTACGCGCAGGGCTTAGAGAACCCTCCTATTCTCGTTACCCCTATTAAATTAAGATTTAATGGAGCAAATTTAAGTTTTATAAAAATTATATATTATTTTTTATTATTTTTATAATATGAGTATTTATATATTTTAATATTTTATTGAATAATAATAATAAATACTTTTATATTTATAAGAAAATTTAATTATTCAGTTAATTTTTATGATAATTAAAAAAATAATAGAAATAATGAGAAATAAGAGAGAAAATGAGAAGATGAAAGAGATTGTGGAGTAAAACCTTTAAAAAATTTCCTTCATTTACAGCAAGAAAATAACATCGAGAATTAAGTTAATATAAATAGATTTCAAACTTAAATTATTTACCTTCTTTCTAAAGTTTTTGAATTACTTCTTCTTGATTGGCCAAAATTTGAGATTTTATATTCTTTTATTTCATGTAAATATTCGTCTATGTTTGCTTTGATATTTGACTTTGTATGTATGTTTTTAATTTTTATTTTTTTTAAAATTTAAAATATATTATTCACATTCATAAAAAAAAATGCTAAAATTTATTAATGAATCCTAAAATTTATAAAGTCTGATAAAAATATCTTTTTACATGCATTTATTTTTGCAAGAACTTTATAATTCTTCTACAATGAAGTTAACTCTTAGCATTTGACTTTCAAATTTGGGTAAATAAATAAATAAATAAATATATGTTCGTAGATATTTTTATATGATTCATTTAAATGAATTATCGTAAGAAATTGTAATAAAATATATATTAATAAAATGTAAAAATGTATTAAGAACAATGACAATATCAGATGAAGACCACCAATGAGTTATAACACTAGGTAAAGTTCTATCTATATGAATTATATATAAATAGCATTCTATAAAAGTTTTAAATAGTAAAATATGGTTTATTATTATTTAAAAAAAAGCACGTAAATCGACCTTCACATAGTCGAGAAGACTTATTGCTAACATTTGATTCATTTATCCCCCTTTTATACATTTAATTTATGTTTATTATTTTGTCTAATATGCACTAGTTGAACTTTTAATAGTGTACTAGTCTAATTGTAGGAGGCTCTTATTTGAGAAAATAGTGTTGTTTACGTATTCTGATAATGGTGATGGCAATATTTTTAGAATTAAAAAATTATTTGGCATGTATAGGTTTTTATAGCCCGACTGTGGGACTACATATATTTTGGTTTTATGTATTGTTAATTAGTACGTCATAAATGTTATACTATATGGTTAAAGAAATTAAAAAGTTAGAGGCCAAATTAAAACAAATTTAACAATATCTTGTGATACATATCTATATAAATATTGTGAAATCATAAATAAAATTTTATTCAGTGTCACAATCCAATTTTTTAGGCACCTAATATTGGTTAAACTTTATGATATAATCTGAGTCGTGATATTTTATTGGTTGTATAACATATGAATAAATTTATCTTATCAAATCTAAGATTATTTACTATCTAAAAGAAATTTCAAATCCAATTATAGAATCCAAATCCCCAAATGGTGCTATATTTTGGGTCTTATATTATCTTTATTTCATAGGATTTTTGTGGACAATTTTACAAGTTTTGGATGTTAAAAAGTATTAATAATTAATATAGATGCTATGTATAGATATTTTAATATTTAGTAGCAATATTATGTTATAATAAATTAAATTGTGCTAAAATATAGTAACAAAAAAATTATTCTCAAAAAAAAATATAATAAGATAATAATAAAATTAATAAACAATATTACCATGCTTGATTGATCCTTTTGAATAAATAGAAATTGAGTTAAAACTTAATTTTTTAGTATTAAGTTTTTAAAAATAATAAGAAAAATCAACCAAAAATAATATGAAATGACATTTTAGCTGTCATATCTCTGTCTAAAAATGTCCAATTTATTTTAATTTTTAATTCATAAATATTTTAATTTAATTTTATATTTAAATTTAAAAATTAAATTATTTATTCTATAAACTTAAATTTAAAATGATATAAAAATATATATATCTGTATCAAATATTATTAAATTACTTAAAGAATATAAAATCAAAAAATCACTAGACCTAAAAAGACCATACTTAAAAGTATAACTGAATGTCAACATCTAAATAATCTCGGATCGTACGTAAAAAGAAAATTTTTTATCTAAAAATTAGAGTATTAAAACCATTAATTTAATTAAAAATACTCTTTAAATTTATACAATTATATTATTATAAGCTAAATATAAACATAACCCATAACAATTGAAAATCAACTAACAATCTGAATTATATAACACAATTAGAAAACATCCTAACTAATCACCTCAAATATTTTCCCAAATCCTTGAATTTCATGCAAGTTAGTTTGAGCTTTCTAATATAAAAAAGTTAGCAATTTTTTTTTTAAAAAAAAGAAAAGAGTGAGTTTAACATTAGTAAGGTATATATATTTTTATATGTAAATACATACCAAATAAAATATACTGATATTATAAAATAATCAAAATCTTAAAAAGCTGATAATATCAATTTATAAGTGTACTAACAACCAAATAAACTAAAATCATATAGTTATATAAATTATGCTAAAATATACTAACATATAGAAGATAAAGAATTGATGATCACATCATAAATAAAAGGCTAGTATTGAAATGTATACTATGATAATTTTTTTATAATCAAAAGTCATAAGTCACTATTTACGATTTATAGGTAGGTCAAATACATATAATCTCTATAGTCAGAATTAAACCTCTTTTTATATCTGTAAATAATATATTCAATCTTTGACTTACTGATAATATACTATGATATATTTTAATATATTATATTAATTTTTAAAAATAATTTATATTCAATTAAATTAAAAATTCTAAAAAAAAAAATCCTTCATCAAAATAAGTATAAATTTTTTCTTAATATTTTTTTAAATATGTGATATGCATAATAGTAGAATAAAAACTATTGACATGTAAAAATTTTAATATATAATTTAGAAACATTGAGAAATATTTGTATATAAATTTTAAAAAATTATGATAGTTTAAGAATTTTTAACATTTTCTTTCAAAAAGAAAAAAATTTAGAAATATTTTTGTAGAAATCAAGAATATATAGGAATATAATTATAAAAATTAATAACATGTAGAATCATTAAAGCTAAAATATTAAAAATTTAGTTTATATAATTTTATTAATTTCTTTCAAATATAAAATATACATAAATAGTTATGTAAACAATTAAGGATGTGTGGAAGTATATATATATAATTTAAAGAAATGTAAGAATATAAATAGAGAAATTCAGTATTTAAAATACAATTTTTATAAATTTATAACATATATTTTATAAAATGTTATAAAATGAGAGAAGAGTCATATGTATACAATAGTATAATCATTTTAAATATTAAAATAATATATATATATTTAAAATAAAAAATATTTAAAAATATAAAAATTAAATATCAATAAATATATAAAGAGTTTATGTACACTTACATTCACTTAATTTTAACAAAAGATTTATTAATTTCACATTAAATATTAATTATCATTTTTTCTCTCTCTTCTTTAATATCTTTTCCTCTTCTATTTCTTTCTTTATTCTTAGAAACCAGTTGCAAATGAGTTATAATTGATCAAGAGGCATATTTATAAAAAAATAATTATATGTATATCGATTTGGTACAGATCAAATGTAGAGGTTGATTTGTATCATGCAAGAGTGACATTCAGATGCTCATCATATGCCAACATTCTAAACCTTGCTTGTGCATGGGTTAAGTGCAAATCAAATGTTAATCGCTCAAACTTATAGAAATCAAGCACTTATTTTTCAATCTGAAATTCTAATTATCCTTAGAAAATCATCACTTTAATTAATCTACTTATTATAAAAATAAATTTCTAGGATTCCTGCCTTACATTAACCTTCTCATAATAATAATAAGACTAAAATTTATTAAATATAGCTTTAATTTATCAATAAATAACAAATTTATTAAATTTAATCCGTTCCGAATCCAAATTTAAATAGATTCAAATCAAATAGTTTGTCGGATTTTGATCTCCGTTCACTTAGTTTTGGGTCCTGCACAACGTAACTTTAGACAAGAGATCAGATAACTACGAGATTTGGTTTAATAAAAAATATTTCAATACTTAAATTAATAATCGGCCTTCTGAAATAAGAAGGTGGATGCAATGGATGTAGTATAAATACTGATGAGTGTTTATGTAGGTGGGAACGCACTCGTAGGATGAGTAACTTATGTGGTTGATCGTGAAGAGTAGGACCTCTCAGTGCATAGTTCATTGGGAACTAGTAGTTAGGAGAGAGAGCATTTGAAGGCCCGAGAGAGTTAGAGAGTTTCTGAGAGTTTGATATTGCTTGAGAGCTTTTATGGGTAGAGAAGGAGTGTGTAGGTGATTTAGAGCGTTTTCGAGAGTGTACCTTTGAAGGGAGTTTCTATGGCCTTTTATAGCCATAGCTCTGAGCTGCCTTTCTTATGGAGAAGGGTTGGATACCCGCGCTCTACTAGGGATTGTTGCGGGTAGAGAAGGAGTTTGTAGGCGATTCAGAACGTATTCGAGAGCGTACATTTGAAGGGAGTCTCCATGGCCTTTTATAGCTATAGCTCTGGGCTGTCTTCCTTATGCAGAAGAGTTGGATACCCGCGCTCTATTAGGGATTGTTGTCTTTCCTGGCATAGGCGTAAGCGCCTTTTTAATTGTAACGGTCCAAGAGATTAATCTCCTTCATTCCGCGTTTTGTAATTTCTAGGGTTTCCAGTAGACAACGCACAGATTCTGGTACCTCCCTCTTGGGATGCACACTGATTCTGGAGATGACCGTTACAATAGAGCTTGCCTTCTTAGAGATGTGGAAATGAGGATAGATGATCATTGTGGCTCTGAAATGGATACATGGACGAATTAATACTTGGGTCGCATGCGTATTCGGCCCCAACTAGTCTACTAGCCACCTCTCCGGTCAACGAAAACGTTGACCGTTCTAGGCTTTAATGGGCCGTCTTGCTCTTGGGCCTCTGTTGGCCCACTTACTCTTCCTTCATTTAACGACAGCGTTAATTGTCTAGGTAGAATCGGACAATTATGGATTTGGGCCGTTTTCTCTTTTGTGTGCCAGCCCATCACTGGCGTCCGCATCACTAGCCCCCTATGTTGGTAGTTTAAAATTTTGGCCTCCAGCACGTTCACCGTGGGACACTTCTGGTTGGGAAACTTGTCTGAGATAGCTTGATGAGGAAACTAGCGGTTGCTCTTGACCTTGTTGAACGCGTTGCTTGTGACTACTGACCACAAAGTAAAAATTCGGAGAATAAAGTTGTAGGAGGCTTTAACCAGGTTCGTTGACCGTTTAGCTAGAATCCAGAGAACTGGTTGGAGGGAGCGTTGATCGGATTCGTTGATCGTCTCGGTAAGAATTCGGAGAACTTGGCAGGAATATGAGCGTTGATCGGATTCGTCGACCGTCCTTGCCAGAATTCGAAGAACTGGCTGGAGGGAGCTCTGATTGGATTCGTTGACCATCCCGATAAGAATTCAGAGAACTTGGCAGATTCAGAAACGTTGATTAGATACATTGACCGTCTTGGCCATAATCTAAAGAATTGAGCAAGAAGAGCAGCGTTGACCAGATTTGTTGACCGTTTTGGTCAGAATTCGGAGAACTGGCAGGAAGAGTGGTGTTGACCAATTCGTTGACTGTTCTGGAGAGGATCCAGAAAACTTGTGGGAACTGAAATAACGCGCCATCATGATGCCGGACAGTCAAACGAAAAATTTGCCACATGTCAACTCATAGTGAATTTGTGATCCCAATAATTAACTCTGTAGGAGATTTGATTCGACTGCGTTCTTTCCGGAAGCGACACGTGTCTACCATAATGGGTGTATTTTTTCGAGGCATTGCCATATCAATGGTTGCGTACCTTTATAAAACCAGTCTGTCCGTTTAAATTTTTCAAGTTGAAAATTTTCTAAATCTTTGTTGCTCTTCTTATCCTTGTTTCCATGACTTCTTTTATTATTGAGATTGCTTTTATGATTACCCCTGGCGAGGTGAGAGAGTTGTATGTGGAGTTCAACATTTCACGTAAGATCGTCTCCATGATGCCAAGTGAGTACGACAGGATTGCTTCCCACTTAGGGGCTGCATCACTGTGTACGAGGCTCATTTGAAGAGTGGACTTTGCATCCCGTCTCAAAGGAGCTGTTGGACATCTTTACAGCACTTGGAGTTTCTATTGCATGGCTCTATGCCAATATCGTGCGTTACCTCTGCTCGCTATGCATCTTTCTACATCATCATTCACGGATGTTGACGAAAGAGACAGTTAGGGTGATATTTCGATTTACCTAGAGTGGAGACTGGATCTCTCTTTTCCCCAGATACCTTCCGATCAGTGAGGCAATCTACGATTCGTTGAAGAATTGGAAGGATCGATACTTCTTCGTGCGCGTCGGTGACTTATGGCTCTTGTTCCGAGATTGGGACAAGGCTCCCAATGCTTTCACTGGGATGCCCAAGAAGGCTAAGGTGGCTGCTGTGGAGCCACTATTATGGCTGGTAAGGGATCATGATTCTGAGTTTAGAAATGATTACCTGGTTTCCAGTGAGGAAACTAGGAAAGCTTGTTGGGGACCTCCTTTTTCAGTGTAAAAGATCAAACCACCACCGCCAGATGCCTCATAGCACAAGAGGACAGATGACGCCATCGCCATTGATGCGGTCGGTGCGCTTTCCACAGGTGACGCTCCTAGAAGTCCAAGGCAAAAGAGGGCTGCAACAATAGAGCCTTCTTCATCATCCTCCACAGAGTTGGACTACGTAGTAGTCGGACGACTCGCTGGAGCCCGAGAGTGCTCCGGAGTAGAGGCGGTTGTGGAGGAGTATGAGGCTATGCTGCGTGCCACCGCAAGTGGTGTTGTCATTGCGCTACCGCAATCGGTGGGCTTGGCGGCACAAGCCACGCCGATGGAGCAGCCGTCAGGATGGAGCCGGCTGATGAGCCGCTAGCTAAGCTGGAGGAGCTAGCCTTGGAGTCGTCTTCTGCGCCTGATGAACTAGCCTACAGAAAGCTTTTTGAAGTGGTTGACATTAGTGCAGAGTTAGCGGAGGAGATTGCTGTTGAGGCTATAGCGGAGCGTGCTGAGGAGGCTGCCGCTCCCAATCCTCCGCCATCAGCCCTAAGGCCACGAAGTAGGCCAGTAAGGAGGTAGCGAAAAATTTGTTTGGTAACTTTTCGAAGCTTCTCTTCTCTTCTTCCTTTACTATTGTGGTTTAGCTCCTTTAATTTCTGGTAAGAGGCAAAGGTTATGGGCGTAGTGAGTAAGGGACTGTGTCAACGGAACCTGATGATTGAGGATCGTGAGGAAGAGAGTGCCTGGTTTGAGGAGATGTTGGACCTATTGAGGGCTCAGCACTAGGAGAAGAAGGCTGCTCTCCAGTTGGAGTTGTCTGAGATGAGAGCAAAAACTGTGAGACTGGAAGAGGAGGCTGCCAGGACTGTGAGGCATACTGATAAGCTTCTGGGAATGATAGCTTCGTTAAAAAATGAGCTATCCACTTGCCTACGCCCTCATGAGGTTTCTCAGGCGCTGTGGGCACAATTATGGAAAGACGTCTACATCAGTCGCCGCATTGTCCAGCTGGTGGATCCCAATTTTTCTATCGGTGTTGTTAACCTAGTGAACCATACTGCCAAGCAATGTGAGAGCCTCGTGGACCAGCCAAGATTGTGCAGGGGGTCTCTCTCGCCTCCTTCGAGAAGCTCTACTCATTAGATTTTGTGTCTCTTGCTTTTTACTTTTTGATATAACTATAAGCACAATTTTGTTATCAATAAAATAATAGTTCTACTGACATATTGCATTCCATGATACCGCTTTCACTAGCTGTCCCTTTAGTTACTTGTCAATTGTATTAGCCGGCCTACTTGGTGCACCTCATGCAAGTTGGCCATCCATCTCACAACATTGAAGACGTTTGTTATGTTCTCAGATGAATTTAAGTCCTTAAAGAGATATCAAGGTGAATCCTAAAGTCGTATCAAGCAGATTGTGAGTTGAGGTTTGAGTGGCCCTACCCATGTTTGATCTTGGGCGGCCAACTTTTCAACAGAGCACTTTGCTCCTGAGATGTTGACCATCGTAGACTTACAGCATTAACTCCTGTTGGGGAAGGTCATCACGCATGCCGCTTAAACCCTCTAAGGTTTGAAATCAGATTGCAAACGGGCCACTTGGATGATTAAGATTTAATTCGACTGCTTGTGGGTCACCTAGATGGTCAAGGTTTAATTCGACCGCTTATGGGTCTCTTGGATGACCAAGGTTCAATTCGACTGCTTATAGGCCACTTGGATGATCATGGATTAATTTGACAGTTTACAAGCCGTCTGGATGAATAGGGTTTTAATTGTGAACGAGTGAAAATCTGCCCAACTTAGGGACAATCTAGGTTGCTTATTTTGTGTACCCACAAGCAAGTAGTCACATGGAATAGGAAAAAGAAAAGAAAGAGATACAATACAAAGGGAAAATAGTTTTCTTTTATTAATGACAATATAATGTTACAAGCATGCTTCTACCATACAAATAACCTACTTGGGTCTTCACTGGAAGTAGCACTTCAAGTCGATCGTGTTTTACGTATATGAGATTAATTTGTCGTTCTGGGTTTGGAGCTTATATACTCAATTCCACAGAACAGCTGAGACTAGAACGGGCGCTCCCAAATAGGGGAAAGCTTGTTCCGATTAGTAGTCTTGCCCGTTACCTCTATACTTCGCAAGACCAAGTTTTCAACTTTGAATTACCGCGCTTTCACTTTCTTATTGTAATAGTGGGTGACTCGTTATTAGTTGATTGCTATCCACATCCCGACTGTATCACGGGCTTCACTCAGTAGATCTTGGTGTTTTCTGATCCTCTAGGAGTTACCCATTGGATCAAAAGTGTTGACCTTAAGACTTGGGAGTTCGATCTCAATCGAAATTACGGCTTCAATCCTGTAACATAGACTGAATGGCGTCTCGGGAGTTGGTTTCTTTAGGGTCGTCTTGTATGACCATAGGATGGAGAGCAGCTTGTTGACCCAAGAGCCCTCCACATCCTCCAACTTGGTCTTTAGACAGTAGAGTAGCATACGGTTGGTGACCTCCACCTGTCGGTTTGCTTAGGGGTATGCTTTCGAAATATGGACTAATCTAATGTCGAGATTGGTGCAATACTTGGTGATACATTTTTCTAAAAAATGAGTTTTGTTGTCGATCATGATGACCTTGAGAATGCCAAATCTGCATACTATGCTTTGGTGGACGAATTCTAAGACATTGTATTTGGTGATCTTAGCCAGCGGGGTGGATTCAATTCATTTGGTGAAGTAGTCAATACCCACGATGATGAATTTTCTTTTCCTAATTGTGATGGAAAATAGATCAAAAACGCGAAAGGCCAAGAAGTTTAGAAGGATATCAGTTCTACGGGCGGCTGGTGGTGAAGATTGCCATTGAGTTGACAATTTTCACATTTCTTTACGAATTTCAGGACCGTCTTTTTCATTATAGGCCAATAATATCTCTGGCGTATGATCTTGAATGCTAAGTTTTTACGGCCGATGTATGATCCGCATATCTCGAGGTGGACATCGCTTAAGGCGTAGTCAGTTTCCTCAGGTTTAAGACAACGGAGGTATGGGGTCAAATATCTACGACGATAGAGTCGTCTGTCAACTATATTTTACTAGCTGGTCGTCTTTTTGATCTGCTTGACTTCGTCTGCATTTTTTGGTAGTGCTCCATCCGCTAGATACCTTCAGTAATGAGTCATCCATTTTTTGGCGTCAGAGACTTATATCGCTTCATATTTCTCTATGCTAGGAGTGCTCAAAACCTCCCCAATGTCCCTTAAGTACTATTATGGATCGTTGGTCGCCGCTACCCTGGCAAGTTAGTCAGCCTTTCAATTCTCAGTTTTGGGGACCTGGACCAGGATTAACTTATCAAATCTCCGGATTGCATCCATTGCCTTGGCCAAGTATTTGGCCAAGAGAAGGCTGTACACCATGAAATTCCCGTTGATCTAGTTAACGACTAGCTTTGAGTCTCTATAGACGGTCAGCTACCTAGTTGAACATTTTTTGGCAAGTCGTAATTCGACCAACAGAGTTTCATACTCGACAACATTGTTGGTGGCTAAAAAATTGAGTTTAAGAGAGTACTTCACCTCAAACCCTTTTAGGTCTTTAGAATTACTCCAACACCGCTGCCTGAGTTTGTAAACAAACCGTCCATGTTGAGAACTCATTCCAACTCTTTTGGGTTGTGACTTCAGTGAGGTGTTCATCGACAATTGGGGTCATGATCTTGACGATGAAATCTGTCAGGGCCTACCCCTTGATGGATAGCTTGGGTCGGAATTCGATATCGAACTCTCCCAACTCGATGGCCTACTTAACCAGTCGTACAAAAATTTTTGATTTTTAGAGAATACCCGTCAGTGGCTGGTCGGTCAGGACAATCATGCGATGAGCCTGAAAGTACGGTCTTAATTTGCGGGTTGAGAAGACAAGTGCCACAACTAGCTTCTCAACGCGTGGGTAGCGTGTCTTTATACCAGTGAACGTCTTGCTTACATATTAGACCGCCGCTGAGAGTGGGAGTCTAGGTGAATGATAATAGAGTTGAGAACCACATCTGACGACGCTAAGTAGAGGTATAGCTGTTCTCCGTCTTTGGGTGACGTCAATAATGGTGGATTGGCCAAGTACTGCTTCAACTTATCAAAAGTTGCCTTGTACTCTGCAATCCACTGGAAGCCATTTGCTTTAGTTTCTCTTAGAGCCTTAAAAAAAAGCTGATACTTCTCTCCCGACTTTGCCAAGAAGCAGGACAGTACTGCCAGTCGTCCGGTTGGCCTCTGGATATTCTTGACACTTTGCGGTGGAGACATATCTGTGAGGGCTTTAATCTTCTCTGAGTTTGCTTCGATGCCTTGTTGAGAGATGATAAAACTCAGGAACTTTCCTGAGGATACTCCGAAGACGCACTTTGAAGGATTTAACTTCATTTGATGTATGCGGAATACCTTAAAAGATTTAACCAGATTGCGAATACGGTTTCTGGTGGTCTTACTTTGACGAGCATCTTGTCGACGTATATCTCCACATTGTGGCCGATCCGTTTTTCTAACATCTTATTCACAAGCCTTTGATAGGTGGTGCCTGTATTTTTCAGACCGAAAGGTATGACTCTATAATAATAGGTGCCTTAGTCGGTCGTGAATGAGGTATACTCATTGTCCTCTAGATTCATTTAGATCTGATTGTAACTCGAGTACGTATCCATAAAATTCAACAGCCCGTGTTTGGAAGTCGAGTCCACCAACAGGTCGATTCTGGATAAAGGGAAACTATCTTTTGGGTAGACTTTTTTGATATCGATGAAATCGACATATATCCGCCATTTTCTATTGATGTTCTTTACTAGGACGACGCTGGAGAGCGAATCCAGGTGTTGGACTTCTTTGATGAAGTCGGCGTCCAGAAACTTCTTCACTTCTTCCTGGATGGCGACGTATTTTTCCACGCAATGGTTCCTCCGCTTCTACCTGATAGGCTTATGGTCAGGATCGAAGCCTAACTTGTGGACTATTACTCTAGCCAGAATCCCACGCATATCAGTGGGTGTCCACGCGAAAATATCAACATTCTATCTCAAGAACACTTTCAGCTCGTCACGCAGTGGTCCAACGAGTGAGCCCTTAATATGCACACACCTCTCCGGATCCTCCAGATTTAGTGGTATTAGGTCGGTTGCCTCGTCGGGCTACGCTCGCTACAAATTTGTCTTGTCTCGATGGTCCAACTCTCCTGTAGGCCGTCTACTGCTGCTTGGTACAATTTGGGACATGTCACATATCCGCCCAGTCATTTGGTCACCCAACACTTCACTGACACTGCATGTTGTTGGAAACTTTATTTTTAAATGCGGTGTTAAAGTGATGGCTCCGAACGCTGTTAGGCATGGTCGGTCTAGGATAGCGTTGTATACAGAGGGTAGGTTGACGACTAAGAAGGTGAGTGTATGACTCGTTGTTCTAGAGTACGTACCCAGGGTGACCTCCAACTGTATCATTCTATGGACAGCCACAGGATCATTGTCTAGGCCGTATAGTAGCCATTCGATAGGTTTCAGTTGGTACTTTTTTAATCTAAATTTAAAGAAAATATCGAGATAGAGTAAATCGTTGGAGATTCCATTATTAATAAAAACTTGTTTTAGTTGGTAATCCACGATATCGTCTGAAACGAGTGTATCTACAATAAGGGGATCAACATATGGGGAAATTACATGATTCATGTCACTATCGCTAAAGCTAATGACATTTTCTTCTATCTTCTACTTCTTCCGCCAGGCTTACCGTTCCTTATGATCCACTTGGGTTGTTATCATGTTGACCACTCTAACCGCGATTCGCTTTCGTGGTTTGGATGGATCTGATCATTCCCCGCCTGAGGTGGTAGAACTCTATCCAGGGTTCCTAATGAACCTGGTGATATAGCCCCTCCGGATGAGCTCCTCAATCATCCGCTGAAGTATCTTGCAATCCTTCGTGGAGTGTCCCAGAGATCGATGAGAATCATAATACTTAGTTGAATTTTTTCCTTTTGTGTTCTTTGATGGTTTTGGCCATCTGTGGAACTTTTTACCATGGATCTGTATGAGGATGTTGGCGCGTGTGTTGTTGAGGGGAGTCAAATTGATGGGCCTATATTCCTTGCGATCCACGACTCTGGTCTTGTGTTACTTTCGGTGGGGATTGTTGCCGCTAGCATTCTTCCTCTTTCTATTGGATGGGAAAAAGCAAGGTTTGTCGGTCCTCTCAGGACGCTTTGCTTCATTGGCCTTATCGGCGGCTGCGTAGGCCATGGTGATAAACTTTGTTTTCCGGAAGGTCTGCGGGTTCTTGTGGGCTAGGTGTCTGAAGAAATCTTCGTGCGACAAGGCTGAGATAAAACTACCATGTTTCATCTCCTATGTAAGCCTAGGAATTCTTCTGGCCTCCGCCGCAAAGCGCTCCAAGAACTTCCTCGAGTTCTCTCCCTGTCTCGGTTTGATGTAAGAGATATGCCATGGCTATTTCTCTTCTCGGCAGCTGGAAGTGTATTGAGATAGGAAGAGATTAGTGAGCTCACGAAAGCTTTGGATTGAGTTTGGAGGGAGCCGATGAAACCTGATCTAGGCATCTCCCTTCAAGGTGAGCAAGAAGTATCGACACATTGTCAAATCCTTCAACCCTAGAGACTCAGATGGGTACAGAAGTGATCCATGGGATCAGTACTCCCATCATAAGAATCCAGTGTTGGCGTCTTCAACTTGACCGGTAATGGGTGGTTCAAGATCTCCACAGTGAAGGGAGATCTCTCTAGATCTATGGCATGTTCGTTGTCATCCTTAAATACGCGATTCCAAATCTTCTCGACTTTTGCCTCCACTCGGGAGGCATTTTGAAATCTCTTGGAGTTGAAATAAGTCTTCAACTTCGTCTTTTAGCACTGCGGCGTATAGCCGACCGGCTACTGCCGCTGATGGATCATTCGTTCCTAGAGGCTCCCTCTTGAGCTTCAGGCCTTAGCTCGTTCTAAGTATATTGGGGGTTCCTTCTTTTAGGGCTCTCTTTCGGTGTCCTGCGGTCCAAGCGCCCTTCAAACCTTGGACGGCTTTGGGCGTTGGAAGCCTCCAGAGTACGAGAGTTGGCCGCCCACGTGGCTTTCTTGGTTGGCTCCTTCATCCTCTGGTCTCTTCTCCCGGAGGTCTAGGTAGGAGTTGTGGAGGGCTGAGCCCCCTGCTTCTTCTTGTCCTAACAGGTGCAGAGTATCTAGAGTATTTTGTTCATATTACTCATATGCTCTGCTAGGTTTTGGAGGAATGGCGCAGGTCCTCCTCTAACTAGATTATGCAACATCACTAGTGGGAACGCTAGCTTGGGCTCTGGGGTTCACCATCTTGCCTGATGATACTGACTTTAAGAGTTGTTGCGAAGATGAAAAATGGTTAGTGTTTTGTAAGCTTCCTACAGACGGCGCCAATGATGCATCCTAAATCCAAATTTGAACAGATTCAAGTCGAATAGTTCGTTAGATTTTGGTCTCCATTCACTTAGTTTTAGATTTTGCACACTATAATTTTAAATAAGAGGTCAGGTGACGGCGAGATTTGGTTCCACAGAAAACACTCCAATGCTCAAATTAATAATTGACCTTTTGAAATGAGAAGGTGGATGCAGTATGAATACTGACAAGTGTTTGTGTAATTGGAACATACTCGTAGGATGAGTTACTTATGTGGTTACTCATGAAGAATAGGACCTCTCAGTACAGAGTTCGTTGGGAATTGGTAGCTGAGAGAGAGAGCGCTTGAAGGCCCAAGAGAGTTAAAAAGCTTCTAAGAGTTTGAGGTTATTTGAGGGCTTTTGCGAGCAAGAGGAGTGTTTAGGCAATTCAGAGTGTATTCGAGAGCGTACCTTTGAAGGGAGCTTCCATGACCTTTTATAGCCATAGCTCTAGGTTGCTTTTTTTACGCAGAATGTTTGGATGCTCGCGCACTGTTAAGGATCGTTGCCTTTTTTAGTATAGGCGTGAGCACCTTTGGCTGTAAAGGTCCAAGAGATTAATCTCCTTCATTATGTGTTTTGTAACTGCTAGAGTTTCCAACAAATAGCGCACAGATTCTAGCGCATTCCTCCCGAAATGCGTACTGATTTTGGAGGTGACCGTTACTGTCACGAACCCGAACCTGGGTTGGCGCCCGGAGTGCGCCTGTTGTCTCCCAAATATCGATTCGGATTTTGGAATAAAAGAAAACTAAAATGGAAAATATATATATATATATATATATCCGGAATATTACAGTTACCGTGGAGCTTGCCTTATTGGATATGCAAAAAGTTAGGACAGATGACCATTGTCGCTCTGAGATGGACATGTGGACCAATTAATGCTTGGGCTGGGTACGTCTTAGGCCCTAACCAGTTTACTGGCCATTTCTTTGGTCAAAGGAAGCGTTGACTGTTCTAGGCTTTAATCGGCCATCCTACTTTTGGGCTTCTGCCGGCCTACTTGCTCTTTATTCGGTTAACAGTAGCGTTAACCGTCCAGGCGAAATTCGATCGTTGTAGATTTGGATCGTTTTCTTCTTCGTGGGCCAGCCTGTGACTAGCGTCCATATAAAAATTTATTATTAAAATTTACTCATTAAATAATAAATTTATTATTTTATTAAAAATAAGACTAAAATGAAATATAGTTTTAATTTATCAGATATGCTGTTAATAATTTAATCTAAGAAATTTAATTTAAGACCTCTTATGTCTAAAAATTAATTGAGATGTCTGAAACCCAAATTAATCAACCGAAGACTAATTATACTCTAGAAAAATTTTGCTTAATTACTTTTTAATTTTTTTTATTATTTTTTGGTTAGCTATTTTTAACATATTTTTAATAATATAATATCTTAATTATATAACTATACTAATGATCATATATAAAAATATTTAAAATATTTCTGTTGTGTCCTGAGTTCTCGATTGTTGTACGGATTAGGAAGCCTTCCAAATTTTCGTTACGGGTCAATCTGGATCGGGTCCGGTCTCCATTGCTAATAACCTGAAACCTGCATAACATGAATCATAAACAAGAGGTCAAAAGAACAACGAGAAATATTCCCCGTTGACACTCCAATACTCAAGTCAGATATTTTCTATAATAAATGGAGGAATATACCTTTAAAAGTAAACGTGAGGGGAATACAAAGATACAACGATGAGGGGAGTGTGAGAGGGATGTATTTGGCTCCGTGAATACGCTCGGCAGAGGGCGGCTTACCTATACTCCCACGGAGGGCGACTTAGATATGGGCCCGGTAGATGGGCTACTTATAGGTGTGTCCGGTAGAATGACGGCTTATAGGTGCACACGCGGAAGGCGACTTGAGGGTGCGCTTGGCAGATAGGTAACTTAGAGGTGCGTCCGGTAGAGGGGTAACTTATAGGTGGGCCCGACAGAGGATAGCTTAGAGGTGCGCCTGACAGAAGGGCGGCTTACAGGTGTACCTGTGGAAGGCGACTTGGAGGTGCTCTCGACAAAGAAGCGGCTTATAGGCGCGCCCGAGGAGGGGCGGCTTATAGGCACGTCCCGTAGAGGGGCGGCTTATAGGCGCGTCCGATAGAGGGACGACCTAGAGGTGCGCCCGATAGAATGGTGGCTTATATGTGCACCCGTGGAAGGCGGCTTAGAGGAGAAGGACTAAGTTGCACTAGTGAGTTAACGTTCTAATTACCTGATCGGAGGGTTAACTCTTGGATAGCGAGCTCCTGACTTCGAGATAGAGGGATCGTGACTTGAGGATGGATGGCTGAAGGCCTCTTGGCTGACGGATGGCTAAGGGCCTCCGGACAGCGGAGGGTTGATGGCCTCCAGACGGGAGGAGGGCTGAGAGCCTCCTGGTGGTGGAGGGTTGATAGCTTCCGTGCCTCATAGATGGAGGACCAATGGCCTCCAGACAGGAGGAGGGCTGAGGGTCTCCTGACAGGTGGAAGACTAATGGCCTCTGGACGGGAGGAAGGGTGAGGGCCTCTTGGCGACGAAGGGCCGACAGCCTTCAAACGAGAGAAGTAAAAGCCTCAAGAACCGTAGGTGGCCGAGGGCCCCCGGACGGGTGGAGAGTCAAGGGGCCTCATGGATGAGAGGAGATCGAGGGTCTCTTGGCCATCAGTTTGTTCTCATTAGAGATCAGATAGTAACGGTTATGCCATTTTTCGAGTTATATGAAGCCTTATGGATCTTCTTTGAATTTATCTGATTTGTCCTTTAATGCTTGAAGATGTTTACTTTTATAGTGAGATTTACATATGTATTATTTCTCCAAAAATAATGTATGACTTTTATTTTGAAGGAATTATAATAGATTGTGAGCTTATTACGAGACCTAGACCCATCAATCTCAATACCACAAGCTCCTCCTTTTCTTCTAATCTAAGTCCAAGGAATGAGAAATAGACAAACAATTAAATATACAAATTGTATAAATAATATTTTTGTAAAACTTTCTGCAGAATTAAAGAAAAATTACAAAATTTTATGTCCCAAATTATCCATATTATATTTGAAGTTATGTTACAAATAATCTCTTGGAGCAAAATTATTTGCGATACACTACAGTGTGAATAATAGAAATAAAAATAACTAATAATATGTTTTTATAATAGCAAGAATAATATATCAAGAAAAATAATAAAATTTTACAGTAGTTTCAAAAGAAAATTACTTAGCCACTCTTAAAATATTTTAACATAAAATATTTTATTAATTTTTTTATTTTAATAAAATAATATTAAAAAATAAATATTATATCACACAATTATATTTTAATAATGACTGAAAATTAGGGCCCACTATAGCACAACACACCGCGCCGGCGCCGCACTAATCATGGTGCCACATAAGGCGTGCGTTGCTCGATCTTGACCGAGCAGATAAAATCCAATGGTCGAAAACATTCAATTGTTTTTATTTATAAATTAAAAAAAATTGACCGTTTAAGTGGAGATTTATGGCGCAGCCCCTGACAGTCCGTATCTTGAAGTTTTACTTTTGCTGTGCTACTCCCAATGTGAGCGTCTCTTCACGGATTAATTAAAAAGAGAATTTTCAAAAAAAAATATTGTTTTTGATTTTTTAACTGCTTTATAAATATATTTAAATAATATAATTTATATAAATAAATATAGAAAATATTATATGATTAGAAGTCTTATAAAAATATCATAAAAACACAACTAAAAAGCAAACGTATACGTCTTTTAAGTTAATGTTGTGTTCATAAACGAGAAGGGGCTCCACTCCAACCCGATAGAGTAATCTCCACCGTTGGATTCTCAGAAGTTAATAAATAAGATAAATAGTAAATAGAACAGCATCGACAAAGAGCCTGAAAAAGAATTTCAAACCGAAGAGAGAGAAAATCAAAGGCACAAATAACCACACTATCGCTGCTAAAATGCGCAGCTGTGCTAACTGACACCAGGAAAATGGAGGTTGGAATGACAATTTAGGACAAGAATACCAACGCGGTGACTATTGAAACCAATGGCAGAGATTTCAACAACGCCGGAGCTTCAACCACACCGGCGGTGTTATCAGACGAACTGTTCTCTGACTTCACTGCAGGGGCATCCGCCGGAGAAGATTCAGGCGTCTCAGTCGCCGGAGACGGCGGCGAGGACGTAATCGGAGCTGGAGCTTCGGATGCGGGAGCCGGAATCGGAGTGGAAATCGGCGCCGGAGACGGAGTTTCCGATTCTGGCGCCGGAGCCGGGGCAGGAGATGGAGATTTCCCGAACAACTCCTTAGGGAGAAGCACATTATCAACAGTGAAGATGACAAGAGGAGTAGAATCAAGCACGACGCCAGAAATCCTCGAATCATCAACGCCGGTATGGAGGACAACTTCGTCGCCGGAAGAAGTCGCCGTCAGATCGTATTTACCCGCACCGGAAGTAGCTAGAGTAGAGATGGAATCCTTCGTCGTCTTCAGCGACCCCTTAGACGTGTAACTGTTCAGCGCGTGGTACTGGAGCAGAGAGACGAGCTCCGCGTTGCTGAGCTTTGATAGATCCGGCACTCCCTTTGCCTTGAAAGCCTCGTCGTTCGGCGCGAAGATCGTCAATCCTTTATCGATCTGTGACTCGTAAACCTTCAGTACGCCGCTCGATACAATCAACGCTGCGAACGTCTTGCATCCAGCCTTCTCAAGCAATGCCGTGACGTTAACGTTAGACGACTTCGCCGTCAGGATACTCTGAGCAGTTATCGGCTTGCTGATCTCGAGCACCGAGATGTTGTAGGGGATCTGCTTGACAGATTTGACATAGGTAGAGTCGAGCTTGGATCCTGGCTCAGCCGATCCGAATCCGACTGCACCGCCCTTTAGGTCGGTGATGTTGACGAAGCCCAAGTTTCCAGGGGCATTTCCGGTAGTTTGATAAAGAGTGGTAGTGAGTGTGGTTCCTTTAGAGACGGAGTGGAGTTTCTTAGGGTCGTAATAGTCCAAGAGGATGTGGAGGCTGAGCTCGTTCTTGACGACGGAAAGAGAGTGCTTGGAAGTAAGGTCGTCCATGGCGGCATTGTTGAGGACGAGAACGGTGATGGTCTGTCGAACATTGATTTCATCGGCGAGCTTCGTTTGAGAAAGGTAGCTGTTGAACTGGCTATATTCCGGATAATCTGACAGGATTTCGGTGATGTTGTGGGCGTAGACGGCGGAAATGGCAAAGAGACAGAGTATGAGTATGCGGAGGGCAGCCATGGCAGTCGGTGGAGTTCACTGAGTGAGAGCACGAAAAATTGAGAACATTAACCTGAGGGTGAGGGTGGGGTCAGATATTAAAGAGTGAGATGTTATAAGCTTGACTAGGGTTAAGGGATTGCCTTGACCATGGTTTGAGGAGCTCAGAAAGGAGCATTCTGGTGTGTTCACAGCTGGAAATTTAAAGTGAATATTTTATAAAAAAATTGTATGCAGATTTTCATTAAGAAAAATAAAATAATTTAATATTTTATCTGATAATTAAAATAATAATTTAGAATTTCGCACGCGTCAGGTTGAGAGTGGGAGCGAATTTAAATTTTCGCTATTTTGTTTTTTTTGATAACGGCCGAGAGGTTATGGTTTGCTGCGTTGGCATTGGTTCAACGGATAGTCAAGGTCCCCCCAGACAATAACCTCAGCTAATTTTTTGTTTTATATATAATTTATTAATAATTTAATTTTTATATATAAGTTTTATTGATATTTCAAAAATATAAAATATAAAATACACACATATATAATTATTAACAATAAAAATAGAATTGTTTCAATTTTGTTAGCCATTATTGTTAAATATGAAAAAGGTAATCACCACTTAATCATCATGTCTTTTGGGTTTAGTGGATATTTCTTATCTTATTTCATGCTTTTATTTTTTTAAATAGCTAAGTATTAAATAAAAAAATAAAATTAATTTAAATTAGTATCTTAATATTTGTGCACGCATACATACATATATGAGAAAGATATGTTACATTATACAAAGTACTTTTTTTCTCTCTCAAAAAGAGTACAATTTGATATGTTTCTTATAAATTAAAGATTATAATGATGTCACCTCATACTACTCCCACCTGTCAGTCTAATACACTTGTCACCTCATATGTTTCAATTTGATATGTTATTTTTTTTTAATAATGTTATTGGATAATACGACAAATAAAACTTGATTATTTAAGGATAGTTTAAAAAATACATGTAATTATTTTAAAAATTTTTAGAAAAATATTTAATAAGTATAAATATTTAATATAGGTAGTTTGATATATTATATAAATTATAATAGATGCCTAAATTTAAAATGATTATATAGACAATCTAATTTTGATATTTTAAAAAGATAACCTAATACGAATGACTTTATACTCTATCTAAATAGAAAAAGAGATGAAAAAAAAAAGAGAATGAATAAAATAAAAAAATAAGACGATATTTATATTATTACTGATGGGTTCGATATCGTAGGTTGACCTAGAGTCCAAAATACAGCAAATGGACAACCCGTTAAAAGCTTCTCCAAGCCCAATGCAAGGCCCACCGAGTAGCCCGCGCACCTCAGTTCACACGTTCCGTCGGCTCTAGCTCAACAGGTAAGCCCATGTGCCCCTGTCAACACATGGGCTGTAGCGGCCACACGACAATCTAGCCTATCAGTGCTAGTATAACAAATCTTTTTCCAAGGATTGTGTGCCACCCAAAATAAAAAAAAAAGCTGTACAGCGAATCTTCTCTATAAAGGAAGCTGCCATAATTGCAGTGAGAGGATCGCCCAGAGAAGTAAAGAATATTTGCCAACAGTTATAGTTGCCTCGTTAGGTACCCATGATCGCAGGACAGTTCAGCCTTGACACCCAAGCGACTCTCGCCCTATATATCGCCTCTCTTTTACAGGAGAGAAGGGAGAGCTAGGGGCTAAAGCAAAGAGAACTCTCAAAACATGAGAAGAATTCTCAAGCCCCAGGAAGCTTTGGAGGAACCAAGAGAGGTGGGACTACTAGCCCCTTTAAACGAGTGCTAACTCCTCGACAATGGCAAAGACCATGCCCAAGCATCCAACGAAGGAATTTGGTAGAGAACGTGGGAAACAAAGCACTTTCATCCTCGCATCTCCACGCTTAGCTTGAAAGGAAACCTCAACAGAGTAAGAGTGCTATTGGCATTCAAAATAACCCTTTGACCCAAGCTTGTGATTGTGGAGGCGTTGTGTTCGCTCTGACCTTTCACGCCGCCAGGACAGCAGAGAAGATTCAAGGCATAGAAAACCTCATTGCTAGTAGTCAGAATGGAGTCCAGCAGGCACTCCTCTCTCTCCTATTGTTGCCTAGCAATTTTTCCTCCTCTAGGCAGTTGTTCTCCTGTGAGCGCATCCAACAACAAGGCGTCCCCTGATAGGGCTCACCCAGAGGACCTTGTCCTCCGTTTTCGTAAGCCGCCCATTAATTGGTTGCACTCATAAAAATCGCACCTAGTTGGGTGCAACCTGAAGTATAGACCTCTATTTTGCTAAGTCGTCCATCGGTCGAACGCTCTCATGTAAGCTGCTCCCTAGTTGAATGCATCCCTCGGAGTTAAGTCCTCCGACTCCGTAAGTTGCCCCTTTACTGGGTGTACTCCTCGAAGCCAAGTCCTTCATCTCCATGAGTCACCCATTAGCCGGGCACACTAAAATACTCAGTCCCCCATTACATGCATTTACGCATACATGTATCATTCATCTTTCTCTCATCACAGAAAGATTTTTGATTTGGGTATCGAAAGATATATTAAAAAGTGAGTCTTATTAATATTTTAACATCTTATTTGTTAGTTGTATTGCACAAGATCCATATTTAAAGTGATAAAGATCGGACCCATTTCAATTTGACCTATCGTAAAAGATTAAGTGACCCCCTAATTCATACAATAATCCAGACTAAAAACGTATCAATTACATTCTCAAAACTTCATATTATGAGTCGTTAAAAAATACTATCATTATTACAATTTAAATAATATTAGTAATATATTTTAGAAGCTAAATAAGCTTTTGACTATTTGAGGGGCTAATAGCTCAATGTCCCCCTAACGACATCGATGTGCTCTCAGCCTTTGCCTGAGCGCGATAGAGGTAGTAGCTAGTGCCTTAGTTAGAGCTCAAGCAATGAGAACCACATTGTTTGTGTGATAGGTGGTGTTCGATCAACTCATAGGATTCTAAACTCAATGTAAAACGAAAAAGTTGAAGATATAACAAAATTATCACAAGCATTAATCACATTTGGAGAGCTCCACATCAAAGAATAAACGATGGTGTGAAAGAAGAAGAGTTGATGGATTGTTCGAACAACTATGTATTTATCAATTTCAACAATTTTTTAGTACGGTGTCTTAAGCTAAGCGTAGAGTTTTCTACCAATTTAGCTTTCTTCTTTGGTAATTTATTTATTTTTTTTGTATCAATTTATGCTTGTGAGAGTAGTTACCATATGTGTTTTGTCTCCAAGTTGTAAGCAATATTAATGTTTGTGTATCCATAACTATCTCTAGTGGTGCATCTTTTAATACTCTAATGTCCTCTTGTAATTTCACATAATTTTGAGGTGAATTTTCTAGTTAAATTTACTTATGTCTTTGTATTATTTGTCACATTTGCTGATCTTCTGGTAAATTTGCACAAAAGAAAAATAAGATTTATAGAAGTCCAATGTATGGCTTGTGCATAGATTTGGGATATTGTGTTGCAGTTAAAAGAGTTCGGCTAAGTAAATATCCACAGGGAGGAACAAGTGTTTGAATATTAATCAGTCTGTAAATTTAATGAGATTCTTAAATAAAAACTTGTGTATTGTTGTCGGCTATAAGGCCTAATACGCGTATTTATTGACTTGTCAGTTAGTACCTTTTATATAATAAATTTTTAGTTTGCTACTCAAAATGCAGAGAAGCTTCTCATTAATTTAGACATTTGAGAATTTTCTCGTTACCGTGTTTTATATTTTTTCTATTTTTATAAATATTTTACGTTATATGTATGAATATATATTTGTAATTTTTTTATGTCTACTAAGATTTTCATTTTATATTTGTGTTTTCACATAAAAATACCTAAAATTTCTTTATAATTATATTTTCTTTATTTTTGTACTGCTTTAGATATTGGTGGTGTTTATTCGAAAGAATTATCCAATCACTTTTACTAATTTTCTTTGTGGCCAGCAAGCTAGGTTAAAGCTTGTCAAATCTGCCTTCATTTTGTCTTTTTGGCCATCTAAATTGAATCCTGGTATGCATTAATATTAAAATATTATTTTAATTTTTATACTTTATTATTTTTAAAATGATCTTAATTATTAAGATGATAAAAGATTTTAACATTTAAGATGACTGTAACTAAATTTACAACAATATGAGTATAATTTAGACCGATAAAAATGGCAAACAAATTGCATCCTTATTCCTCTTTACAACTAGCTTGTTTATTACTTAACCAAAAAAGAAAAAAACTAGCTAGGGTATAGTTCAACCGTAAAATTACAGTTCATATTATAAGCTGATTTTTTGTGTTAAATTTGATTGATTATTAAAATGTGTTATAGTTATTTATTTTTTAAAAATTAATTATTATTGTTGCGTTCTGGATCTTCGGGTCCAAGCAACACAAATGAGTTGGGATGATTCAGGGTGAAACGAATGCAAAATGATGAAATGACGAGTTAGAGTAGTAGAGATTGAACACCGGAGTTTTACGTGGAAACCTCCTCTTGAATGAGGAGGGAAAACCACGAGGCCGAGCAAAAATTTCACTATGAGCACGTTGGGTTACAAAACCAATACAAGGCCGAGAGCTTTTTCTAAGTTGGCCCCTTCAGGTGTCCGAGTGATTTCTACTGTTCGCAAAGGCGTCGATCACTGAAGAACCAATCTGAAAGCTTAAATCTAGGTAAATTTTTAGAATAAGAGAGAAGGGATCAGAAGCCCAGAGAGAGAGAGAGAGAGAGATTTCTTCGTAGGAGGCTTGAGGTTTTATAGGCAGTAATAATGCCGTTAACGGTAGGGTGCCAGGCTGGCCACCGAATCTGCTGACACGTGCTCTGCAACGTCAGATGCGCCAGTGTACGGGAGTGAATCTCAGCCGTTCGATCCGTTCCGTGCCAGGAATGTCAGACGGCGGTGACAGACTGTGGTGTCAGGCTGGCAGTGGTAGTCTGTGCAGACCGTATGCAGCGTTTGCGGATTTGTTAGTGAGCCGCATTCCGGACGTCCTGGAGAGTCCTCGTACCTTGCGAAGATTTTCTCCTGTGGGCGAGTCCTTGTACCCTTGCTAGGTCCGCGGATTTCATGGCGCGTGGTCACGCGCCCGGATAACTAAGCTTCTGTTGCCTTTGCATTCTTTGCGCCTCAAGGTGTTCTCGGACTCTTTTCGGGTACGTCCGAGCGCTCATATTCTGGGCCACTTGGGCCAAGTATTTTCCCACCCGATTGGGGACCCTGGGTACTGGACCCAACACTAGCCCCCCATGCCAAAGGGTCCGAGATCTTCGACCGTTTGGCATGTTCTTCAGAATCCTCCTGGCTGAGGCGACTTGGAGTTAGAAATTCTTAGAAAATCATTTTGTCTGAGAACTCCTGCTGCTGTCGTTTCAGTCTTTGGGGCATTAAATGCGGAGGTGAGGCGTTCGTCAGATGCCTTGGGAAGGTAAAGATCATCATTTCGTCGGAGCGAACGGATGGGCGACACGTGGCGGGCCATTAATCCCTTGGGCCCGGGCGTTCGGGCGTCACGTGGGCGAAGTCATCATTTCGTTTGGGGCTCTGCGGCGAGCGACACGTGGAATTGCGGCTTTTCCTTAAACGAATGGCCGAGCGACGCGCGTGGCACAGTCATGATGCGTCTTTTTCAAATTTTTGCCTATAAAAGGCGCCTTCTGCCGTTTCAAAACTCTTCTTTGTCTTCCTTCTTGTCTTCCTCTGCGAAAGCCTTCCGTTTTCCAAACCTTCGTTCCTCTCGCCTTGCATTCCTCGGGAGCCCTTCATTCTCTTGTGTTCTCAAGTCCCAAAATGGTGGCTCCGGAGTTAGAGATATTGCGTCGTCGGCCAACGAGAGGCTCGAGGAACTACGGGCTCGCTGTGAGATCCACGGTGACATGGCCATGGTTATGCCAGGCCCGACCGACAGGCCCTCACGCCCTCCCGATGGTTTCATCACGGTCTACGAGATCCACCAAGAGCGGGCTGCGGTTTCCGATTCCTTTGGAGCCGTGCGAGATCATGAGGGACACAGGAGTCCCACCGCGGGACTCAGTAGAGGCGCCATGAGGTATCTCGTCTCCTTATGCGTTTTCTGTTTGCAAAGAGAAGTTGTTGAGCGTTACGGTAGTCAAGGTCATGTTTAGGTTCACGCATAACCTTGGACGGATTACCATGACCCCTCGGTCGGACTTTGCCCCGCTTTGTGGTGGCAATCCCGATTCCACCAAGAGGTGGAAAGACAAGTTCTTCTTCCTCGGCGTCCCAACGTCATGGGCCATTCCCAACAAATGGGGAAGGTGGTCCTAGAATCTTTCTCTGAGCCTTCCCTTAATGATAAAGGAAGCTCGAAGGAGATCACGGATCTCATCAAGGAAAATCTCGGGGGCTTCCATTTGGACAAACGAAACATCTGGTTGCAGCCCGAGAACCTCATGGAGGCCAAGTGGGCCGAGTCTACTCCCGAGAAGTCCAAGAAGAAGAAGAAGAAGTTGAAGAAGAGGACAGGGACTTTGGTAATCCAAAGTTCGCCCGTCCGAGTGGAGCCAAGCAGGCCGTCCGAGAGATCACATCGCTCGGAGGGCTCAAAGCGTCCTCGGAGTGTAGTGGAGCTGCCCTCTTTAGGGGGTAGCATTTCTGACGAGGACGATCTTGAGGTCGAGGACGTCATCGCTCCTCTGTTCGAGAGAAGGAAATCCTCATTTCCGAGGGCCATGGGGGTTGAGGACTCTACATGCCTTTATTTCTCCAGTCTCCCCGGAGGATCCTCGCTGAGGATTGATGAAGTGATTGAGCTCCCGGAAGTCCAAACGATTGAGAGTTCTGCCCTCGGAGCTTCTCCTGATCTTCCTGGAGAACCGTCCACTTCCGCAGGGCATCCATCCGAGATCTTCGAGGTCGAGGACTCTCAGTTGGGCGTCGAAGATGAGGTCGTCGCTGAGCTCCCGGCCATCCCAGTCCAAGCAGATGAGGGCGAGCGCCCTGATGAGGTTCCTGATGAGAGGTCCCCGAGCGTTCATGGCCTCGGGCCTTTGGAGATGGAGGTGGAAACACTTATTGTCGAGCCCCCACCCGTTGCTCCTTCATGGATACTCCTATTCTTGAGGCCGGGGGTCGAGGCGTCATTGTCGAGCCCCCGGCCGCTGTTCCTTCCAAGTGACTTCTACTCCCGAGGCTGGGGTTGGAGTTTCTGCGGTGCCTTCCGTTGAGGCTCCGACTCAGGGACAATGGAGAGGCCTCTTTAGCGGCCTCTCCTTGCTTACCGAGGTATTTCCGTTTCTTTTCGAGGCTCTCTGTCCTTCTCTTTTACTTTCTTTGTACTAACAATAACTCTTTTCTTTGGACGTAGTTCCAAGTTGCGGTCGAGAGGCTCGGCGACATTTACGGGCCGGGTTGTTCGGGGTCTCACCCAACTGGGAGAGTTGGAGGCCGTCGAGAGGCTGTCGGAAGGCCGAGGCCGAGCTTCTTTGGCGCCGAGGAGGAGAATGCTTCCTTGAACGAGGTAGTAAGGCGTCAACGGGAGAAGTTGCGCTTTGCTAGACGAGAGGCCGAGAGTATCCCTTAGGCCCGAGGACATTGCGCCATTCTTGGAGCGCAAGTATCTTGGGGAGGGCATCCGGATGTGCCGCCGAGTGCTTCGCCTCATTCGTCCCTCGTTTCCTTACGGGATATTCCACCCCATCAACGCCACCGCATTGAGAGCCGAGGACTTATTTGGCGTTCGTGGGAGGCCTTTCTGCCTCGGTTCAGCCGGCTCCCGGTCGAAGATCCCCTCTCTCGGGGCCCTCGGGGCCTCCCGAGCCGTCATATCCCTCGAGTCACTGACCCATTGATGTACTTAGTTTATTTTCTCCTTTGTACATGTGTTCTTTGTACACTTATGAAATAAAGAAGCCTTTTCTTTGAGTCTCTTGTTGCACTTCTTTCTTCTTTGCCCTTTTTTTCTTTTTTTTTTTTTTTTCGACCTCTTGGGCGCTCGGTCGATCCCGAGTTTCATTGCGACCTCATGGGTCCGACCCGGGGAGGCCGCTCGGGTTGGCGCCCGAGTTTTGTTGCACGACCTCTTGGGTCCGACCCAGCCCAGGCCGCTCGGGTTGGCGCCCAGTTTTATGCTGACCTCTTGGGTCCGACCGCTTGGGCCGCTCGGGTTGGCGCCCAAGTTTTATTACTGACCTCTTGGGTCCGACCAGGCTGGGAGCCGCTCGGGTTGGCGCCCAAGTTTTATTTTCTTGCCTCGTCCCTCATTAGTACTTTTTGAGGTGTCTTTGCATTCCATATACGAGGGATTAGCCCACCTTCTTGGGTTCGTAGCTTGTCGCCCCATTTTGAAATCTTCTTGAGACCGGGAAGGGTCCTTCCCAATCGGAGAGAGCTTGTTTCGGCCGGCATTCTTTCTGTTGCCGCGATGCTTCTTAACACCAAGTCTCCGACTTCGAACTGCCGCGCTTTTACCTTCTTGTTGTAATAGCGGGCCACTCGGCTTTGGTACATCGCCACACAAAGTTGTGCCTTGTTTCGGGCTTCCTCCAGCAAGTCTAGGTGCTCTCGGAGCCGGCGGTCGTTGACGCTCGGGTCGAAGTGTTCTACTCGGAGGCTTGGGAGGCCCACTTCTAGTGGTATGACAGCCTCGACCCCGTAGCACGGGGTGACGGGTCTCTCTCGTAGGCTCCCTTGCCGTTGTCTGTGCGCCCGGAGGATGGATGGCGGCTCGTCCACCCACGAGCCCCGAGTCTAGCGGCTTGGTCTTGAGCCCATGCAAGATGGTCTGACGTGACTTCTACTGGCCGTTGCTTTGAGGATATGCCACGGATGTATGAATTAAATTGATTCTAAGGCTAGCACGATAGGCTGGTAAAGCGCCTTAGGTGAATCTGCGTCCCATTATCTCGTGATGATGCTCTCGGGCACCCCAAACACCGCAAGCGATACTCTGCGCCGCGAACTCGGTCGCGTTCCGCTCGGTTATCCTTGCCCGGTGGCGTTGCTTCTACCCACTTGGTGAAGTAGTCTATCCCAACGATGAGGAACTTTCTCTGGCGGGCGCAATGGGAAATGGTCCGAGGATGTCGAGTCCCCATCGTGCAAACGGCCAAGGAGATTGTAATGCTTGAAGCTCCACGTGAGGTGGTGGCTTACACTGCCGTGGACACAGCAATTTTCACACTTGCGCACAAAGTCCATGGCATCACTCCTCATCGTTGACGATAATACCCTTGCCGCATAATCTTGAATGCTAGGTTCTTGCCCCCAATGTGAGATCCACATTCCTAGATGCACCTCTTGAAGTGCGTACTCTCTGCCTCCTCGGGGTAAGGCACTTCAAATAGGGGCAGTACCCCAGACGGTATAGTCGGTCGTCTATGACGGTGTACCCGGCCAGCGGACTTCCTCACCTTTAAAACCTGCGAGTCCTCGGGCAAAACACCACCGGTGAGGTATCTCAAGTAGGCGGTCATCCAAGTGTCATTCCGGACACTTGCATGACCTCGACCTCTGGCTCTTCTATGGAGGGTCGCTCAATTTCTCTCATTCCTTTGTCGTCTTTTGCCTTAGGTCTCGGGCAGCTTTGCCTTTGCGGTGTCCGCCTTCTCGTTTTCTTCCCTTAGAACGTGCACAAATTTGATCTTCTCGAAATGCGAGGCCAACTCCTTTGCTTTGCGAGGTACTTGGAAAGGCCGAGTCTCTGCTTGACTTGAAGTTTCCAAGGACTTGGTTGACAACAAGCTCGGAGTCACTATAGACTACTAGGCTCTTGGCCGAGCACTCCTTTGCCAACCGCCACCTGTGAGCGGGGCCTCGTACTCTACTACGTTGTTTGTTGCAGGGAACCCCAAGGTCACCGAGTACTTTATCTCGAGATCCCATGGGAGTTCGCGGGATGACTCCGGCCCATGACCATCCTTCATGGAGGATCCGTCCACGTGCATAGTCCATCTTTGGAATGAATTCACGCTTCTTGACCCCGGCCGCCGATGTCCTCGTCTTGATGTTACCGTTGTTTCTACCATAAAGTCCGCAAGGGCCTGGCCCTTTATGGCCGGCCGGGGCCTGAACTCGATATCGAATTCACCGAGCTCGATAGCCCACTTGATCAGTCGCCCGGAGACCTCGGGCTTTTGCAAAATGGTTCTTAGTGGCTGGTCGGTCAGCACCACGATCTTGTGAGCCTGGAAGTAAGGTCTCAGCTTCCTAGCTGAGTACACCAGTGTTAACGCTACCTTCTCGGCATGCGGATCTGGGTCTCTGAATCGACCGGCGTCTTCTTTGCGTAATATACCCAGTGGCGATCTCCTTGATGTTGCCTCACCAGGACCGACCCGGTGCTCGGTCGGTCACCGGCAGTGTACAAATAGAGTTCCTCTCCCGGTAGTGGGAGGCCGGGAGAGGTGGATTGGCTAAGTCGCCTTGAGCCCCGGGCCTTCTTCGCACTCACTGTTCAGTAAACCCTTGGGTTTCGGTCCCACGAGTGCCTTGAAAAATGGCGGTGCTTTTCGGTGATTTGGCTAGGAAACGGGGAGAGGGCCGCCACTCGTCCCCGTGAGCCTGCGGGCGTCCCTCACACCCGTCAGGGGACTTCATGTCCAAGATGGCTGGATCTTTTAAGGTTCGCCTCGATTCCTCGTTGTGACACTATGAAACCGAGGAACTTCCCGGACGACACCCCAAAGGTGCACTTGCTGGGGTTCGGACTTCATTCCGTGCGCTCGAGCACTCGGAAGGTCTCCGCTAGGTCTTGACATGACTTCCACCGGTGCTTTTGGCGAGCATGTCGTCAGCGTAGACTTCCACGTTCACCTTGTCGGCTTTCAAAGATCTTGTTGACTAGCCGGTATGTATGCGCTGCGTTCTTGAGTCGAAGGGCATCACCTTGTAACGATCGTTCCACAGGTCGGTCATGAGCGATGTATGCTCCTCGTCCTCTGCATGCATCTTGATCTGGTTATATCCGATGTACGCGTCCATGAAGCTAAGCAACTCGTAGCATTTGGTCCAGTCCACCCGGTCGGTCCACCCCGGGAGTGGAAAGGCATCTTTCGGACAGGCCTTGTTGAGGTCGGTGAAGTCCACGCACATCCTCCACTTTCCATTGCTCTTCTTCACCATTACTACGTTGGAGAGCCACGGTCAAGATCCTCACCTCTCGGATGAACCCAGCGTCCGAGCTTCTTCACTTCTTCTCGGATAGCAATCAGCTTTTCCGTTGAATAGTTCCTGCGCTTTTGTCTAACCGGCTTGTGGTGGGGATCCACGCCCAGCCTGTGGGTTATGATTTCGGGGGAAATCCCCGGCATGTCCGCTGTCTGGGGACCAAGCAAAGATGTCCGCGTTCTCCCTTAGGAGCGTCGTAAGGGTTTCTCGGACGGACTCGGTGAGAGAGCTTCCTATCTGGACGCACCTCTTAGGGTCCTCGGGATCCAATCGGATCCGATCGGTAGGCTCACCAGCCTGTGCTTGTTGGAGAGTCGTCTCGTCCCTGAGGTCGAGATCTTCCATTGGTTGGGGAAGGGGGGTTCGTGTGACCTGTGATAGGTAACATGTTCTCCCCACGGACTGCTCGCCCAAGACTTCCCGACGCCAAATTTAGTTGGAAATTTCATCTTGAGATGCGGGATGGAGGTCACGGCTCAAAAGTGGTCGACGAGGACGGCGTCAGGGATTGCATTATAAACGGATGGGAGGTCCACCACCGGGAAGGTGAGGACTTTTGACGCGATCCTCGGATACGTCCCCCAAGGTGACCTCCACTGTCTGATACAATGCCCCGAGGGATCGGCTCGTTATCGAGTCGTCAGCCGGCCCCTCTCGGGGCCTTCATTTGGTCTCTCTTTAATCCTAACTTATAGTAGGCGTCGAGATAAAGCAAATTCCTTGAACTTCCATTATCAACAAAAACACGTTTGGATGGAAGTCGTTCGTCCCATCCGAGACGAGTGCGATTCTGACTAAAGGGTCGAGTGGGGTGAAGTTACATGAGACATGTCGTCCTTACCAAAGTAGATGACTTCGTCCTCGGGGCGGTCCGAGGTCTCTTTGATGCTCCATGCTCTCTTCCTCCATCTCTCGCCGTAGTGTGGACACCATGTTTATAACTCAAGCCGCCACCTGTTCCTCGGAGGATGCGCCGCCGCCTCGGCGCCTTTGCCGAGGAGGCTGCCTCTGATCTCTGCGGGAAGCGGTTGAGGTGTCCCCTCTTTATCGCCTTGATCTCCCTTTGCAGATTTTTGCGGTCTTGATGAGTGTGGCCTCGCGGCGATGGAAATCACAGTGCCCGTTTGGTCTCCACCTCCGGATTCTTGAATGGCATGGGCCATTTCACGAACTTTTCCCCTCGAATTTGCATCGGCCACGTTTGTCCGCGTGTCGTTCAAGGGGAGTGAGACGTGTTGGGGGAACGTCTCTCGTGTGTGCATCTCGGGCTTGTGGTGCTTTTGATGCCTTGCCACGAACGGGGGGGATGCGATAGTCCCGGCCTTCCTCTTCACTACCTCTGTCCTCGGGCGGTAGTCCTCGCTCCTTCTTTGGGCGTTTTGCTTCGTTAGCCTCCTCTGCGCCGCAATATAGGCCCTTGCTATGGACTCGGCCTCTTCAAAAGTACGGGGCCCTTATGGATAAGGTGCTTGAAGAAGGAACCCCCTCGAGGCCCGACAGAAGGCGTTGACTTCACGCCATCGAGCGACTTGGGTATCTGTCTCGGCCTCGGACACAAACTCCGGCCAGAAGCTTCTCGGGCTTTCCACGGCTTCCCGCTTCACGCGGGTGAGATGCCATGGCCGCTTCTCTACTAAATCTGCCGCGAGGCGAATCGGGAGGGAACGAGCAATGTCCCGCCAAGGTGTTAATGGAGCCGCGGGCATCCGTAGAACCAAACTCGGCGTCCCCTTTCAATGTTAAGGGGAAGCACTGGCACATTGCCGTCTCATCAAGCCCCGAAGGCTTAAGTGCTCCCGAAACATATTCGGGTGGTCCATGGGGTCGGCACTTCTGTCTCGTATGCCTCTAGGTGGGCATTTTAAACTTCGAGGGGAGCACCCTCGACTTGGCGTTCTTGTGAATGGAGATCTGGGGCCTTCGCCGCCCCACCGCTTTCTCCAAAGACTCGATTCCGGACTTTTTCCAATCTCTCCTCCACATGGGGTGGAGCCGTCGTCCTCCTTGCGTTGAGGAGGTGCCTCGATTCGTTAAGGCCGGTGGTTTGCCCGTCTCTCGGGGTCCTTCTTGACCCCGCGCGTGCGCCTCTCGGGCGTGATTTTCCCGATGTCCCCGAGGCCGGGGACCAAGACGATCCTCCGGGGCTCGAGGGATCACCGCCACTTGAGGCCACCCGGGTTCTTGGTGGCTCTTGCCGGCGGGCGCCACCGGACCGCGCTCGCGCCTCCTTCCTCCGTTTACGGATGTTTACGCCCGGGAGCCCCACGAAGGCTCCTCGCTCTCTCGTCTTCCCTTGCGCGAGGGGGCAAAGACGGCCTTGGATATGTCGTCCATTTTGGTCGCCAAATCCCTTACGACCGGATCCGGATGGTTTTCGCGCCCACACGGGGTTTGGGGCATCCTCCCGTTGGTGTCGAGTAGTGGCACAGGGTGGTGCGCTTGCTGCGCTCTGGTGCTCACCATGTTATGATGCTTGGAAGTAAATCTTTGCGACGTGTGGTTAAACGTGATCTAAGAAGGTGAGAAGTTGACTTTTTGTCCACTTCCCACGAGACGACGGCGCCAATGTTGCGTTACGGATCTTGGGTCCAAGCAACACAAATGAGTTAGGATGATTCGGGGTGAAACGAATGCAAAATGATGAAATGACGAGTTAGAGTAGTAGAGATTGAACACCGGAGTTTTACGTGGAAACCTCCTCTTGAATGAGGAGGGAAAACCACGAGGCTGAGCCTGGCAAAATTTCACTATGAGCACGTTGGGTTACAAAACCAATACAAGGCCGAGAGCTTTTTCTAAGTTGGCCCCTTCAGGTGTCCGAGTGATTTCTACTGTTCGCAAAGGCGTCGATCACTGAAGAACCAATCTGAAAGCTTAAATCTAGGTAAATTTTTAGAATAAGAGAGAAGGGATCAGAAGCCCAGAGAGAGAGAGAGAGAGAGATTTCTTCGTAGGAGGCTTGAGGTTTTATAGGCAGTAATAATGCCGTTAACGGTAGGGGTGCCGGGTGGCCACCGACTGGCGACACGTGCTCTGCAACGTCGGATGCGCCGGTGTACGGGAGTGAATCTCGGCCAGTTCGATCCGTTCCGTGCCGGGAATGTCGACGGCGGTGACAGGATGTGGTGTCGGTGGCGGTGGTAGTCTTGCTGCGACCGATATGCGCGTTTGCGAGGATTTGTTAGGCGGTAGCATTCCGGGACGTCTGGAGAGTCCTCGTACCTTGCGAAGATTTTCTCACGGCGAGTCCTTGTACCCTTGCTAGGTCCGCGGATTTCATGGCGCGTGGTCACGCGCCGGATAACTAAGCTTCATTTGCCTTTGCATTCTTTGCGCCTCAAGGTGTTCTCGGACTCTTTTAGGGTACGTCCGAGCGCTCATATTCTGGGCCACTTGGGCCAAGTATTTTCCCACCCGATTGGGGACCCTGGGTACTGGACCCAACAATTATGAAATAACATAATATTTTAAATATATCTATAGAATAATAATAAGAGGAGTTTCTCCCATCACATTCTAAAGGTATCCTTAAATGGAGAAAACAAAGAGCAAGGTAGAAGAATCATTTGAAGAATAATTAAACTATGGGCCAGCACTTTGGCCTTTATCCCCAATTCCTTATTCCATGGATTGCATTATGGGCAAGGAATATTGGCCTTTATTTATATTTTAGGAATTAATTGAAATCACAAATCTTTTAAAGATAAAAAGGACAAAGGTTTTGGCATCTCTTATGAGAGTGAATTGCCTAATAATAATTTAATAAAAATGTGATTTTTTTATTTATAAGTAAGAATATTTTTTTTTCTTTATATGAAACTTCTTTTAAAAAATAAATCTATACATGATAGGACCTATAATCAGAAACGTCTTACGTCTTTATCCAAACATATAATATTTCAAATGAAAAAGGGCATAATTTGAAAAATCAAAAGTAATATCATATGTGAAAATCTATATTAGATTTTTGATCACTACCTTATGGGTAATTCAATAAACGAAAAGTTATTGGAGGTTCGTATAAAACTCATGTGAGAATCGGAGTGTTTTAGAGTTATAATTCTGAAATCTTTCTTCACATGGGGTGTCACACATAGAGACATGAGAGAAAAAGAAAAAAGTGGAAGAAGTTTGACATTTGATCAAGGTTCGATTTTAGTTTCGTTTTTTATCAAAGTCAAGTACGTCGTTTTAACAATGATTTTAGAAACGTATTTTCATTTGGTCGCTTTTTTTCTCATTGTATTTTTCTCGTAGGTTGTCGGGTGTATTGAGAGGGGATTATATTAAACTATTCTTTACTCAGGTTTGGAGTGAAGGAATTTCAAATAAGGTTCTTATAACCGACACTATTTATAGTGGATTTATTCGAAATTTGTACTGTAATTTTTTTATTGGTTAAAAATAATTTTTCACGTTAAAAATTATTGTGCATTATTTGTTCTTTGTGCTCACAAATTTGGTGGCTGATGATTGACGAAAAATTCGGGTTTGTTCTACTGTGTCAGGTCGGGTGCAACCAGCTATCGAATTCCCAACAATCTATATTAACAACCCTAATATAACAATACGTTTATAGAAGACATAGATTGTCCCACAAGCGATATTATGTTTATAAGAAAACATCTTTATATTTTCAATGTACTTTTTAAAAGATAAAGACTATACAGAATGATATTAACGGTTAAGTATATTTTATACTTTCTCTAAAAACAAACAATATATCAAACGAAAATGAGCCCATTTCTAAAAGTCTTTGTTCGTAAATATTTCACAAACATGATGATCATGCCCGGCAAACCATTATACACAATTAACATGATATGATGCATGGCAACACACACACATATACCACAAACGAGACCTAAATTTATTTTATATAATTGACTCGTTTGAAAATTATATCTCAAAAATTTATAATACAATTTAATATAAATTTTAAATAGAAATTAACAGCAATAATTAACGAACTCATTTCAAAACCCCATTTGTCAAAACTAATAAAATTTATTGTCTTTTGTCCACCGTTTTTTTCTCAAAAAATTTTTAAATAAATCTGATTTTTTTGCATGGCTTATGTATTATTTTATTGTCACTAAACTCTCAGATCCGTACCAACTATAAATTGCAGCTGCCGGAACCATGATCCTATCAATGGCATAGAATCCGAACCAGGAAGATGGAGGAGAACAGATGGGAAGAAATGGCGCTGCAGCAGCAAAAATGTCCTTGCAGATCAGAACTACTGCGGGCCTCAGATTCGCAGAGGGACGATAAAGCGTGTGCCGTTCAGCCTCTGCTGGTAAGCCGCCGCCGCCGCCGCCGCCTCTATCAGAAGCAAAACGGGCGGATAACGATGGGGAGAATAATACAGCTGCCAGCGTAGGCGGCGGTGGCTCCACCACGGAGACCACCATTACCGATGAGAGCACTAAATTTTCGATATATCTCCTTCAACTTGATTCCTGTAAATTCGAAATCTATACAGTCGTACGGCTCCGCCTGTTTGAGAGGTTTAAATTAGAATCGGTAAAATTTTTATATAATTATCTGATTATTTAACTAGAAATATTTAAATAATTTTATAGTTTAATTTGAATTTATATGAATGTCACTTTTTATCAGCCACTTCGAGGGTATAAATGAGAATTATAATTACATGTATAGATGAAGTTACAAGTTCGTTAGAAGATAATATACAATCATATAAGTATAAAATAATTATTCTTATAAAATTATATATTTAACAATGAGTAATATTTTTATGACAAAATACATTTAATAAGAATAAACTATTATTATAAATACATAAATACTGATGGGTATACCAGAAATGGGCTGGACTCAAAAAAGTCAACAAAGGCACAAGACGGCGGTCAACATATTGATGGCCCAATTGGAAAACGGCTCAAAAGCTGAAAAAACCAGGACGGTCAATATTGGCGTTGACCGTCCGGGCGGCCAACTCTCAAGCAGGCGGCCAACTCAAATGTTACCGTCTGTATTATGTGCATTGAGCCCAAAGAGGCTTTTCTACAGTAATGGGTCTGTCTCACTCAGGCCCATGGCCCATCAGGTGGCTAACAACAGACATCCTTCACAAGGGCGGCCAACACGCACGCAGGCGGTCAACTCGAATGTTGACCGTCCGCGTTTTGCTCATTGGGCCCTAATAAGCCCTTCTACAGTAACGGACCTGACCCGTTTAGGCCCATGAATTATTAAAAGGCCAACAACGATTTTCCAAGGACATTCCACGATCCCAGTTGGCGCCAAAAGGGATATTAGCAATATTGGCGCCTCTTATATAAGGAAGGCGCCGGATTTCTCCAAATCTTTGCCAGCCCAAGCTTTCCAACGGTTACATGCACGGAATGAAAGCGCACGGTTTGGAAAGCCGTTGGCCGCCTCACAAGGAAACAATCTCGATCAGCTTGGCAACTGGCATTTGCTCCAGAAGGCAAGCCAGCCAACAGATCAGGAAGGCAATCACTCCTTCCAAAGAAGGAGGATCGCCCTCTCAACTACAAAAGAAGCCATTGAATCATCATTCAAGGCACGCCTTCATTAACGCATGCTTTCGGTGACGCAACACAAGAGCTTTCATTGACGCTTTCAATCACTGGCCAATTGCATATGCCTGCTGTAATACAAACGAGTGCTCTCAGTGATCTGCCTCTCTACCATCTACGTTCTAAAAAAACCCTAGGCAACAAGCAAGCCTTCACGGCCGTTTACTGCCTTCCCACCTCCCAGATTCAAGAAGACCTCACGTCTCTCTTACATCTGGGTCAAACACTCTTTCTCTTTTTTTCTCTATCTCAGTTTCAGTTTCTTTCTCTCGAAGACTATTTTACTGACTTGAGCGTTAGAATGTTTTCGGTGGGACAATTTTTCGCCGAACACGCTGATCTCTTGTTCTGTTTAATGGTGTGCAGGGTCCAACTCAGGGAACGGAGCCGGAGCCAAGACCAGAGGATCATCCGAATCTGTTCGAAATTCGGATCCAGAGATGCATCAAATACGTATTTAATGACGGGCAATACTCTTCTAACAATAAATAAATGTATTTATTTAACAATAGAAACTATTCATGCAATTATTGGTACTTAATGGCTGTTGTTAAAAAAATTAAATATTACTAATGACTTGAAAAAAATATTTTTAACTAAGGATAAGACAACCTAAAAATTTTTCTATCTTAGACTATTTGAAGCAATAAGAATGGCAATTGTTTTGGCAATAAATGAAGTTCTAACATTTTAACAAAAAATTATAATTATTTACTTGATTATTAAAATTTATATGACGCGTTCGAAGGCCCAAATGATCCCGGGGCGCCAAACTAAACAAAACCAAACCAAACAATGCCTTTAAAATCCTAAAAAATGCTCCACATTGCAAGTTCTAAGATAGGAATGCCAAATATAGGAACTTTACTCTTGCATAGCAAATAAGCTATTTCATTTGTTTATGCAATTTATGTTAGAAATACAAATTTATGCACAATGAAAATTGAGTAAATTTTGACCTACTTTATTATAGTAGAAATTAAGATCTTATTAATTTATGTAATATATTGTTAAAATATTGCTTCACTATTTTAATGGTAGAATATTTTTTAAGAAAAACACCCACAATATTCCCAACGTAAATGAACAAAATAGGTGATAGAACAATATTCTTTATTGAAAAATAGTGGTATAAGATACATTAACAAATGGGAGATGATGGCCCTAGCAATGTATAGTCCTTTAAGTGATCTTTGGTTAGCCAACGAAGCTCAACTATTACAAGCCAAAAAAGTGGACAATAATATCACTTTATTATATAATTTCGTTATAGATATCCTTTCACCTTCAATAATTATTATAATTTAAACTCATAATAGCATCTCAGTTATAATGGAGTAATATTACTTTTTGTCCTAATGACTACTTTAGATAACATGATCGTTGTTTTTCTTTTTTCAATGAGAAATTTTGAGGGGCAAATTTGAATAACATGACATTTCATGCATCCATATTAATAAGCCAATACATGAATAAACGTATAGAGGAGATATCTTGCCGGAATATGCAACTGGATGGTGTGGTCATATAGCATTGCCCTTTTGTACTATGTAGTTGCAGTTAAAGCCTTTCTATTTGGTTCTTTTATAGCTTACATATTTGCACTTCAATGTGGCATAGATTCGAGCAAGTTTGGGCATGGTTTTCAAGAAAATGTATCTTGTATTCTGTGTGAAATGCATACCAGTGCTTGCAGACTGACCATGCAACTAATGAGCAAATTTCAAGTATTAAGGAAGAAAAAATCTGCAGCAAACCCAATGTTTCAGCTCTTTAATTACAGAAGGTCGGTTCATTTTGACCTTTTGTTTGAGAACTGCAGCCTAAGATAGATAGATTTGGTGAAGTCACTTACATTTTTGAAAAACGCAAGATCAATAAGATTAGAAGTTGGTTTGTTTGCTGCATATTCCTGTGGGATCTGCATTCTTCAAGATCCATGGGTGCTCCATGATCCTTTGCAGAGACAGCCTCTTCGAAGAGTCTTTCACCAGCAGCTGCAAGACAATAGGGTCTACATGCTGTCAGGAAGGCAATAAGATCCTCCTTCTCCCTATGCCCTTTACAGATTCTCTAGAAAAAAAAAAAGGAAAGAAAAACGTACACAACTTATCAAATTCTTGGCCTCAGCCGAAACATGAGGTGTGGGTGGGTAGTTTAAATCAACCTTCATGATCCTGTATAATCATCCAATTAAATCCATTATCAATCATATTATATATAGTTGATAATCACATTAAAAAATACGGTCCTCCGACCTTCGGAATGTATCGCGTTGGCTTTCAGCCTCAAATGGGGGGACTCCGTAAAGGAATTCATAGCACAAAATGCCCAAAGTCCAGTTATCAACTGCATAATCATGAGCTTTGTTTTCCACCATTTCTGGTGCTAGATAGTCCAATGTCCCACACATAGTGTGTCTCTTGTTTCTAGACTGCACTGACCATCCAAAATCTGCAATCTTCAAACGACCCTGTGAAAGATACAGAACAATGAGATTCTATTTGGCCAATCATCACGAAAAAGTGGATTTAAACGAGTGCTTCCTATAGAGCAGTACAATCCGCTGCACAAATTTCTCTCTGCACGAGATTTGGATAAAAATTTAGATAACTTTAAATCTATTATACAAAGTCTTTTCTTACATTATATAAATTCAAATCAGTAATTATTGGGGCATACGAAGACAATTTTACTATTTTATCCTCATTTTTGTTTTACACAACTTTATAAATATTAGACAAATTTTAGTTATTTGTAACTTCTGAGTTATTTTATATTACCAAGGTGGTAAATCATTATTTACAGCTCAATCATAAATAATATGCCTGGCAAATGTTAGTCTTTGACCTTGAATTATATCTGGAATTGCAATCTTTTATAAAGATTGCTCGATATCCACAATTCAAACTCCAGCTAACCTATGCTTATAGGTTGTTTTTTTGTTGGAACAAAGAAAAAAAAAAAAAATCCAAAGGTCATTACTTTCAATCTGCAGTTGGAAGGCAAAGGGAAAGCATTAAGTTTCACTAAGCATGCCAAAAACCAGCATGGTATGGAGGGACTTCAATTTTCTTTGTTTGCCCTGAAGATTTGAATGTCATTTTTTTTATGCTAGTTCCTTTTTTGAAGGTTTAACAGAAACTTCAATTTATGAATGTTATAGATTCAAATGAGAGCACAATGGTGAAATTATTAGTATTTGAAGAAAATTGTTTTTTTTTTTTTAAACACCAATCAGTTGGAGTAATTGCCAAACGAATATGTCCCATTTTAAGAAAAATGAAACAATACCTCGTGATCAATCAATAAATTCTCGGGCTTGATGTCCCTGTGAATGACATTCTTCTCATGGCAGTAAGCTAATGCCTCCGTCAAACTTGCAATGTACTATCGTCCGTGAAATCCGACGCAAAACGAGAGCCAAATAAGGCATTTTAGATCACCGGAATGAAAAGTAATAGATAAACAGATAAAAACAGTTATGGCCGATCATGTGCAGATACAGATATGATCCATGCTGCTAATTCAAAATAAATTAGGCAAAAAAAAAAAAGAGAGAGAGAGAGAGAGAGCATTGCTTCCGTAGTTTAGCGTCAGAGAAAGGATGGAAGCAAATAGAAAGGGGTGAGAAACGAAACGAAACGGACATTATTTGATAGCGAGGGAGAAAAATCAGCAGATTTGGGGAGAAATTCACCGTAGCTGCTTGATTCTCGGTGAGATGACCATGCTTTCGTAGCTCCTTATAAAGCTCACCACCAAAAGCAAACTCAAGAATCAAGAAAATCCTCTCTTCATCATGAAACCAACCGTACAGCCTCAAAATATTGGGGTGCCTCAAGCTCATCTGAATCTCCATCTCTCTCCTCAACTGATGATGCAGCCGGTACTTCTCGATCTGCTCCTTAAATATCACCTTCAACGCCACTATATATTTGCTCTGCACCAGAAACAAATTTGAAGCTAAGAATCTCATTTCCGGAAGCAAAAGTCCAAAATTTTTTTGGGAATCTGCAGCAATAAATGCTGAATTGAAGGAAAAATAAGATCGAATCTAACCTTGATTTCTCGGGCAAGATAGACGCGGCCAAATTTGCCTTTCCCCAAGGGTTTTCCGATCTCGAAGTCATCCAAGGACCAATTTCTTTTAGCAATTTGTTCCTGTTTTGGTTGCTGCGGGTGCTTCGAATTTGGTTTAGGGATTTGGATAGACATGTTTCGGTGATTTGCTTCGTTGATCTCTTCCTGAACTCGAAGGACAGGCAATTGACGGGTCGCTCCTTCGAATGGAGGGAAGCTTGAGGTTTCAAATTTCTGTAGGGGCGGAGAGTATTTTATATTATAATCATTTCATAATCTAAATAATGAAAATAATTAATATTATACGATAAATTTAACGTATCCTAATTTATTATTATAAATAATTTATAACGAAAATAAATCAAATATGACTTTGGGTTTTTGTTTTTTTTTTTGGGGAGAAAAGAAAACTTGACCCTACTCCCTCCATCTCCCCTTCTGCTTGACGGGAAAATCCACTCTTTTTCGGCCCTAACGGTAACTCTACCGGCAGCGGCTTCCTGTGTTCTAAAAGTTATTCCCATCCGATTTCGATTGCCGAAACCTTAATTCTGACGCTTCCATGCTATCTGCTTGGATTTCTCGTAGCATTTGACATGCTTCTATTCATAAGACAACATGGCAGCCGGCGACTTTATTCGAGATCAGCCATTGCTTGTGCCGAATTTTTGGAAATTCGGGCTCCAGAGAGAGCTCTTTACCCATCAACGGAATCAGCCTATGCCTCGTATTTGCTTCAAGCAAATTCCCGATTGAAAGAGCTGGTCAAAACTGGTCATCTGAAGGATGCTCGTGAACTGTTCGATAAAATGCTCCAGAGGGATGAAATTTCATGGACCAGCCTGATATCGGGATATGTCAACGCCAAGGACTGTGAAGAAGCATTATATTTGTTTACGAGAATGCGGCTGCAACCTTCTCTCAAAATGGACCCGTTTATCTTCAGTCTTGTTCTAAAGGCTTGTGCAGTGTATAGCAATATGAATTATGGAGAATTAATACATAGTTGTTCAGTAAAAACTGGTCTGATAAACTCCGTATTTGTGGGCAGTGCCCTGTTAGATATGTATGCCAAAACAGGGAAAATTTGGGACTGCTGCCAAGTTTTTGATGAGTTGCCACTGAGGAACGTAGTTTCATGGACTGCCATTATAACGGGTCTGGTTAATGCTGGTTACAACGGTAAGGGGCTGTTGTATTTTTCGGAAATGTGGAAGTGCAAGGTGCAGTGTGATTCATATACTTTTGCCATAGCCTTGAAGGCTTGTGCAGATTCATGCAATTTGGATCATGGTAGGGAGATTCATACGCAGACAATAAAGAAGGGTTTTGATCTGAGCTCTTATGTGGCTAACACTCTTGCTACTATGTACAATAAATGCGGGAAGTTAGATTACGGGTTGTGCTTGTTTAGGAAAATGAGGAGTCCTGATGTTGTTTCATGGACCACGTTTATTACCACTTATGTTCGGATGGGTAAAGGAGAGGTTGCTTTTTGGGAATTCATGCGAATGAGAGAATCGGATGTACGACCTAACGAATACACGCTTGCAGCAGTTATATGTGGATGTGCCAATTTAGGTGTTATCGAGTGGGGTGAACAACTCCATGCTCATGTCACAAGGTTAGGTCTCATGGATTCACTATCAGTGGCAAATTCGATCATGACCATGTATGCAAAATGCGGGCAGCTGAATTCAGCTTCTCAGGTTTTCAATGTGATGGTGAGAAGAGATATTGTCTCATGGAGCACAGTTATTTCGGGGCATTCTCAAAGTGGATATGGCGAGGAAGCTTTTCGGCTTCTATCATGGATGAGGAGGGAAAGAACTGAGCCTACGGAGTTTGCTGTTTCTAGTGTTCTTAGTGTTTGTGGAAATATGGCAATTCTCGAGCAGGGAAGACAACTTCATGCTTATGTGCAGAAAACTGGATTAGAGCATACATCCATGACACGCAGTGCTTTGATCAACATGTACTCCAAGTGTGGAAGCATAAAGGAAGCTTCACAGATATTCAATGCTGTGACAAACAATGATATCGTCTCATGGACAGCCATGATTAATGGATATGCTGAGCACGGTCACAGTCAAGAAGCCATTGAAATTTTTCAGAAAATTCCTCAAGCGGGTTTGAAGCCGGATTCTATAACTTTCATTGGTGTTCTCACTGCTTGTAGTCATGCTGGACTCGTCGATCTCGGTTTCCACTTCTTCAACTCTATGGCTAGCAATTATCATATAAACCCATCAAAAGAACATTACGGCTGTATGATCGATCTTCTATGTCGAGCTGGAAGGCTAACTGAGGCAGAGGACATGATCAATAGCATGCCCTATGAACAGGATGAAGTTGTATGGTCAACTTTACTTAGAGCGTGTAGGGTTCATGGCAATGTTGAGTGCGGGAGACGAACTGCTGAGATGATACTTAGATTAAATCCGAATTGCGCGGGGACTCATATTACCCTCGCAAATATATATTCCGTAAAAGGGAAGTGGTGGGAGGCGGCGGAGGTCAGAAAGATGATGAAATCAAAGGGAGTGACAAAGGAGCCAGGATCGTCGTGGATTAAGGTGAAGGATCTGGTCACTGCATTTGTCTCGGGGGATAAATCACATCCCCAATGTGAATATCTATATAGTGTTGTAGATTTGCTAGCTGCAGGAACAGATGTGAGCCCTGAGGATATAGAAATTCTGCTTTGCGATGCTCAAGATTAGCCGATGAACTGAATTGCAGTGTTTTGACATGCGCATGTAAGGATTTATACCGGCCTAATCAACCTTAAAAGACCGAAATGCGGATTAAAATGTAGGATCATTAACCTCTCACCATTTGCCTACTCTGTTTTCTACTCCTCTGTTTTTCCCGGTTTTGAACTTCCAAGCCCTGTATCTCTGCGTCGATAGTGTATTTTCAGAGAGAAGGTTTTGGGGACAAAACCAATTCACCTCTATTTATCAGATAATTTCATCAATTATCTGAATCGGTAAACGTTACCGAGTAGTAATGGAGAGTTATGGTGAGGAAATAATGGAGTGTTATCAGCAGCTATTAACTTGCATTAAACGTGGACCATCATCAATTCATTCAGTTTCAAAGCTAAATGAAAATTGAGTCGTTAACATTCTCCCACTTGGTCCATATTTTACTTGATGTAATAATCAAACCCATCAACTCTCAATTTTAAGAAATAAATACATTAATCATCACGATAAGTCCTCTATTAATGAGTAGTATCATCCATATATTACAATATATTATATTTCTCAAGATATATCCGAATATGGTAACGTTACTTTATAAATAAACCTTATATTTATTATTTGTCAAACAAATGATGATATTCTTAAAATAATTAACTAATGTGTACACAAAAATTTTGAAAAATATCACAAACAAATAGAAATTTTATTAAATATCATTGTTCATACAATAAAAATTACATAATAAAATTTAATCCCATTCTAGTTATAAGATCCTTGAACCTCAATGGTGGCATGCCTTTTATCAAAAGATTAATGATTATCAATTTAGTATTAATATGCTCAATAGCAATTTTCTTTTTGTTAATACGCTCATTTATGGCTAAAAACTGAATGTCGATATATTTACTTCGACTGCTACTTTTATTATTTTTAGTGAAAAAACAATAGCTGAATTATCGTAATATATTTTCAATGGCCTTGAGATAGAATCCACCACTCTAAACCCAGACATGAAATTTCTCATCTATATAACATACTTTGTAACCTCAAAACAAGTAACGAACTCGATTTCCATAGTTGAAGTAGCAATCAGGGTTTATTTTGCACTCCGTCAGGATACAGCTCCACCGGCAAACATAAATATGTAATCAAATGTTGATTTTCGTAAATCAACATATCTAGCGAAGTCTAAATCGGAATAACTAAATACTTTCAAATTGTCAATCCGTCTATATGTAAGCATGTAGTCCTTGATACGTTGGAGATACCTCATCACTTTCTTAATAACTTTTCAATGATCCATACCTGAATTACTTTGAAATCTTCTTAACATTCCAATTGTAAAGGCAATTTCAGGTTTTGTATATACCTGAGCATATATCAAACTTTCAACAGCGGAAGCATATGAAATGTTTTTCATTTGTTTTCGTTCAAAATTATTTTTCGGATATTTGTTCAAATTAAACCTATCACCCTTCATAATGGGTACCACACTTGGTGAATAATTTTTCAACCGAAATCTCTGTAAAATTTTATTGATATAGGTCTCCTAAGACAAGCCTAAAATACATCGTAGTCTATCTTGGTATATTTTAATGCCAATGACAATAGATGTATCGCCCATATCTTTCATTTTAAATTTATCAGAGAGAAATTATTTCACCTCATACAGCAAATCATTATCATTGGATGCAAGTAAAATATTGTCCACATACAAAATAGGAAAAAAAATCTTACTCTCACTGACCTTCTAGTATATACATTCATTCAAAAGATTCTCTTCAAAACCAAATGAAAAGATAATATTATCAAATTTTAAATACCATTGACATGTGGTTTGTTTCAATCAATATATGGACTTATTAAGTTTGTATATCAATTGCTCACCATTACTAGAGAAGAATCTTTCTGATTGTTTTATATAAACCTTTTCCTCTAGGTCACCATTTAAAAATATTATTTTCACATCTAGTTGTTATAATTTCATATCAAAATAAGCAACTAATGCTAAAATAATGCAAAGAGAATCTTTCTTAAATATATGAGAAAAAGTCTTCGTGTAATCAATTCCTTTATTTTGAGTATATCCTTTAACAACAAGTCTTATTTTATATCTTTAGATATTGTATAATGAGTCTTTTTTTTATCTTAAAAATTCATTTACACTTTATAGCTTTCGTCCTTTTAGACAACTCAACAAGATCTTAGGCTCTATTGCACCTCATGAAATTCATATCTTCCTTCATAATATTGTATCATAATTTTGATTCATTACAACTCATAATTTATAAAAATATTTCAGGATCATTTTTAACTCCAATATTATAGTCAAACTCCTATAGATATACAATATAATCACTAGAGATTGTTGGTTTTTTTATTCTAGTAGACCTTTTTAATATTATATCATCATTCTCAATAGGAGTATGTTACATAATTATTTTAGGTAAATCCTAAATATCATGGTTAACTGAAATAATATTAGTATTTTATGGAATGACATTGATTGGTTGTTCAACACCAATTTAATCTAAAGGGGTGTTGTGTACAACAATTAACCTATGATATGAAGTGAAATGTTGAGAATTCAAATGATTATTATCAGAAATCATATTTTTGGATCATTTGCTCCCACTTATTAAATTATTCCCAAGAAATTTTACATTTTCTTGATTTCACAATTCTAGTGTTGTGAGATGGACAGTAAAATTTGTATTGTTTGGATTGTTCAGCATATCCAATAAAATATCCATTGATGATCCTTGGATCTAGTTTTTTCTCATATAGATTATAAACTCTTACTTCAGACGGGCATCCCAAACGTGTACATGCTGTAAACTTGGTTTCCAACATTTTCATAACTCAAAAGGAGTTTTTGGAACAGTTTTTGTTAAAACTCGGTTCAATATATACACTATCATTTTAAGAGTTTCAATCCACAAGGATTTTGAAAGATTGAAGTTACTAAGCATACTCCGTACCATGTCCAATAACGTTCGGTTTCTTCTTTCTACTACATCATTTTGGTTCGGAGAAACAGTCATAGTATATTGGGTAACAATCCCATATTCTTGAAGAAACTTTACAAATGAACCAAGTATTTGTCCATCTTCAGTATAACTATCATAATATTCTCCACAGCTATTTGATCTCACAATTTTGATTTGTTTTTCACATTATTTCTGTACTTTTACTTTAAATAATTTAAAAGTATCTAAAATTTTATTCTTATTATGAAACAAGTAGAGTTACATGTATTGTAAAAAATCGTCAATAAAGATGATGAAATATTTTAGACTGTATGAGTCAATGTCTGGACTACAGATATCTATGTATATAATTTCTAATATGTCCAAACTCCTCTTGATATTTTTATTAGTCTTGTTGGTCTGTTTTTTTTATATAATTCATACAAATCTCAAAATTAGTAAAATTTAGAGTGTTAAATACTCTATTATTTACTAATTTTTTAATTCTTTCAATTGAGATATGATTTAATTTTTATGTCACAATATAGAGGAATATTTATTCATAACACATCGTTTAATGCTAATATCAATATGCACAGCATTGTAAGAAGTATTATTTTATAAATTTAAGTAATAAAGATTATCAGACAATATACAATTCCTAACAATATCAAACTTATAATATAAACTGAAAGATGAGTTTGAAAATATAATGAAATATCTGAAAGGTATAAGTTTTGAAATTGATATCAAATTTCTAAATAAATTTGGAATATGAAATGTCTTTTTTAAATTCAAAACAAATCCACTACTCAAAATTAAATTACATGTTCCAATGGCTTCCACATGTGAACGCATCTTGTTTTCGAAAAAGCTACTTTGTTCACTACCAATTGGCTTCCTTAGGTTTTACAAGTTCTATAAAAAATTTTAAATATGAATTGTAGAACCAAAATCAATCCGTCATGTGTCATAAGAAATATTAACCATATTAAATTCATAACATACAAAAGAAAATGTATTACCTTTTTTCTCAAGCCAATTTTAATATTTGATACAATCCTTCTTAACGTGTCCATTCTTTTTGTAGAAGAAGCACTTGGATTCTTTATTGATATCAGATTGATGAGGATTTTACCTTTCTTATTCTTTTAAGTTTGAGCCTTAATCTTTCATTCTTTAACCATAAATGTACTTTCATTTCGTTCCATCATAAGCCTTCCTTTATTTTAAACACATATGGTCATAAGTTTATTGATTGACCATTTATTTTTATGTGTATTGTAAGAGATTTTAACGGGTCCATATTGTGGTAGAAGCGTATTCAAGATATAGTGCACAAGAAAAGATTCAGACATATCACCTTAAGATTTTTAAGTTGAACCGCTATATCTCTCATTTGTATAATGTGTTCACGCATACCCTTAATACTGGTAAGCCTTAAAGATTAAAACTTCATAATTAGGGTACTAACAAGTGTTTTATTTAAAATTTTAAATTTTTCATTGATAACTTTCAATAAATCCCGCACTTCATTATACTAATCAACGGAATCATGAATACTAACAGAAATTTTAGTCTTTATGAATATCATACTAATGCGATTAGATCGCTCCCATCGTTCATAAAGAGCTACATTAATCGGAGTGTTGATTTCAATAAGGGTATGTAGTTCGTCTTTCCTTATAACATAATTTATGTCCATTCATCCTAAATGAATAAGAATTCTTTTCTTCTAAATTTTATAGTTATCAGCTTTTAATTTAAAAATTTTACATCTAATATTAAAAAGATTAACAGGTTGTACAACTATATAAAAAATAAAATTACATGCTTAACAAATAATAAATGAGGCTAACAAATAAATATAAAATATGTTTTACCAATATAAAATATAGATCATGAATCAATTGATATAAAAATTACATGTGGGCTAAATTTTTAATTAAAGTAGATTCCTATCCAATTTTATGATAAAACTATCAAATTATATTTCAATTCTTAATCCCTATTGGTAAATTAAGAAAAATAATTTGATATTTTATCTTGATTAATCAATTTAATATAATAAAATTTTTTATGGGATGATTTTTATTATATAAAAAATAATTAGTCACAATCAACGTCTTCATACCATATGTGATAATAAAATATAATTTTATTAATTAAGGACACTTTGGCTAATCCTTAATTAATTAAATTATATTAATCATTGGACATTTTATACACATATATATAATTATATTTTTTAAATATTATAAAATAAACTTTATATATAAAAATAAACATAATTATATATATATATGTATATATACGTATACATAAAAATATATATATATACAACAATTTTGGTATAAAGGAAATTAAAACCCTTCAATATTAACAAACGCATGCGGCAGGCCAATGGTGCAGCCGGCCTCTGCCCACATGTGAAGTCTTGGGTTCGAATCCCAATATTCGTGCGCATGCAGTGCGTCTAGAGGGTTTTTCAATATTGCTATAGTAATGAGCTGAGCAAACTGGGCCACGGCATAGTGATGTGTCACAAAATGCAACCGAAAAAACTCAGAGGCGCGACGCGGGCCATGCACTATCAGGGCCAGATTTGGATTTTTTTTAAAAAATTTACTGTAGCACTGTAGCAAACAATGCCAGTTAAGTCGTCTTCAACCTCTAGCCGATTTCACCGGATTTTTAACTCGATAAAAATTTCATTATTTTTACACTAAAATTGATGTAAAATTTATAAAAATATTGGAAATCAACTTTCTTAATATTTGTTTTCATCAAATCGTTATAAAAATGGAAACTTTAAAAATTTTTTAAATCGAAAAAATGGAAAAAAATTGCAGAACAGATTCAAGGTAGAGGTTTAACTCTCTGATACCAAATATAATGATTTATACCGACCTAATCAACCTTAAAAGATCAAAATGCAGATTAAAATGTAGTATCATTAACCTCCCGCCCTTTGCCTGCACTGTTTTCTACTTTGTTTTTTCTTGTTTTGAACTTTCAAGTCCTGTATCTCTGCGTCAATGGTGTATTTCCAGAGATAAGGTTTTAGAGGCAAAATCAATTCACTTCTATTTATCAGATAATTTTATCTGTTATCTGAATCAGTGAACGTTACCGAGCAGTAATGAAGAGTTACGGTGAGAAAATGGAGCGCTATTAGCAGCCATTAACTTGTATTAAACATGGACCATCATCAATTAATTTAGTTTCAAAGCTGAATGAAAACTGAGCCGTTAACAAAGCATTATCTTTAACAACTAAATCGTTTTGATGCACAGTTTTTTCATTGATTAAGGAAGCAATTCTTTCCATGTACATTCTGCGCATTGATCTTCATGAAATTGGAATGATGAGATGCTCCAGTCAAGAGGAGATTAACTAGCACATTCCACTGGAAAGATCCCTTGTCAGTACTTTCATAAATCTTGTTTGGCACAATAATGAAAATGTTATTGTGTGATTTAGTGGTCTTGAGTTCTAGTCATAGAATAATTTTTTTATATAATATAAGATAAAATTTTATACAATGAAGTCAAATGATCATACCCTTTTCCAAACTCTTTGCATAATTAAAATTTTATATATCCAGTTATCCTTTTTACTTTATATTTGAAGCCTGAGATATTCTATTATTAATGATGCCAAGCCATCACTTTGGTGTACTTTAGGGCCTTTTTGGTTAGCCCATAAAAATTTGCTATTATTATTGATTATTTACTGTTAAGTTGTTATTTTTGTTATTAATTATAAAAATATATATATTTGGTTAGATTATTTTGAGAGGTTATTGAATGTCAATTGACAAATAAGGACATCTCATATCCTAATTGATATTTTAGTTTTCTCTTTTTTATTAATAAAAAAACGTTACTGAATAATCAATTTAAAAAATATCAAATAAATTTACTAACCGATATTTTTATATATTTAAGAAAAGGAGATTAAATTAAACTTTTGACTTTTAGACTTTAGATTATTGCCACTTAGGCTTTTAAAATTTTTTTGAGAGAATATTATTATTTATCTGGTAATAAATGCCCGTAAATCATTTATGTAGACCCAAATAGTTTTTGATAAATTACCAATCTCGGACATAGAATCATCTTTAGGCCTTTTGAAGGCCAATGGGGGCACAGAGATGATTCTCCCATTGGACCCCTTTTACACCTCAATGAGGAAACATAAAGTCATCTCTGATATCCACCTTTCACTTAATTTATATCCAACTTGGTTGGACCAAATCAATTAGCAATTGATATCTTCTTTAATTGGTCCCCTTTTACTCTTCAACGAGGGACCATAGAGTCATCTCTGATATCTACCTTTCACTTAATTTATATCCAATTCGGTTGGACCAAATCAATTAGCAATTGCTATTTTCCTTAATTGAGAGATTAAGAATAAGTCTCTCTCACACACACTCTCACTCTTTTAAAGGAGCAAAGTTGTTTAAGAATGAACCAAATAATTACTTTAAAATGGCCATTTTTCATAATTACTCTTTGTGATTCAGCGGATTCATGGCAATTAGAATTTGACGACATAGCAGCCCCTATAACACAATGAACGATAAACTTGTATCATGATATCTTTTTCTTCCTCATTTTGATTTCTATTTTTGTATTGTGGATTTTAGTTCACATTTTATGGCATTTCTACTATAAAAAAATTCCAATCCCACTAAGGATTATTCATGGAACTGGTCTTGAGTTTTTTGGACCATGTTTCCTAGAATCATAAAAATACTTCATTGCTATATCATCATTTACCTTGTTATGCTCTAAACTATGATACCATTCAAAATGAGGAAGAGAAAATTGGAATAATAGAAAATATTGAATTAATTTATTGAAGATCGAGTTTACAATTGTGAGAAAAGACTAATACTCGAAATCCAGGAAATTAGAAATTAGAGCTCGATTGGAAACTCTTGAATACAGGTTAATAATTAAATTTATAATACTTTGCTAAACGAATTACTAATGATTTATAAAAAAAATAGGCCAACTAAATAATTAATCATACAAAAACACTTATTTATTTTTAATTTTCTTGAACCGGTCCTGGAGGTGGCCTAAGATATAGGGTGGAGTAACTTAGGGTGGCTTATCTTTAATTGTCGCTGTATCTTTCATATATATTTTTAAGGCCTAGTGGTTGAAGATAAAGATTTGAATGACTCTTACTACTTTACCAATATTTGCTATGTCACTATAAAGATTGACCATACTATCAACAAAATAATTATTTTTAATTAGAACCTTATCATTCTCTTTGACACTGAGAACTCATTCTCGGGTTAAATTCTTTAAAATATATTTAGAGATTGGCTATATTGAATGTTGATAATGGATAATATTTCTCAAAAATTACAATTTCATATGTATTGTCATCAATCCTCTTAAGGGTCTCAAATGGCCCATTCATACATAGGTGGAGGTTAGAAAATTTATCAATAGGAAATTGCACTTTTCATAAGTAAATCCACATGAGATCACTTACCATGAATTCTTATGTCCCTATGTATTTGTCCGCATGATTTTTATACTTAGTCATTTGCCTGGCTATAAATTGTTGGATATCAAAATTTATCTTCTTGATTTGTTAAGTTCACATTTCGGTGTCTTCACTAAAAGTTGGTGCTACAGGAATTGGAACAAGATTGATCCAACTAATGGGATTACCTTTATAAAATCACCTCAAATAGTATTCTTCTCATGAATTGACTTTGAGACCGATTATAAGCGACTTTGGCTTGTACAAGTACCAACTCCAATTGTCGGATGTTCTTTTCGATAATGCTTCTTAATAGATTCCAATGGCTTCGATAAATAACCTCCATTTGTTCATCTGTTTGTGAATGGAAGGACATTAAATTTAAGTTGAGTGCCAACTTTTTTTTTAATATATTATTCACAAAAAATGTCCCACAAATTTAGAATTTCTACGTAAAATAATTATTTTTGAAACTTCATGAAGTTTCACCATCTCTAAAAAGTATAAATGGCAATATTTGCAACATTTATCATTTGGATATATGAAACAAAGTATGCCATTTTAGAAAACCAGCTAACTACTACTAAGGTAGAGTCTTTATTTTGTTGTGTACATGGCACCCCAATGACAAAATCAATACTTGCATATTTCTAAGGAGTCATGGTAATTGAAAGTGATGTATATAACCTTGTGTTTTGGCTGTAAGTTTTGGCCATATGATATATTCGACATTTGTGACCAAAAAAATCTTTATTGTGTGAGTGTTAGAATCTTATTGCAATCAAAGTGTCCCACTAGTGCTCCAATGTGAACTTCTTGCAAGATGATCTTTCATAAAAAAATATTGAGGAACACATAGTTGGGTTTTTGCTTTAATAAGCAAGAATTGCTTAACCAACCTAGCTGCACACCCACCATAAGCAGACAAATAAATGGATCATTTTTAAACAAATCTTTCACCTCTTTAAATCCAATAATTTTAACATGAAAAATAGAAAATTATGAGTATTGTTGGTTTAAAGTGTTAGCCACCTTATTTTAGGTTCCAAATTTATGCTGGATGAGAAAATCATATAGGATGAAATGAATTCAACCCAAGAGGCATGTGTTGAACTAATTTTTTCTTACTTGTTAATAAATTTCAGCACCTTATAATTAGAAAAAAAAATATTTTCTTGATAACAAATAGTGACTCCAATACTCAAGTGCACGTGCAATGGTATAGAATTTTTTACCATAAATATTGTACTTCATACGAAATTTGTTAAGTATCTTGTTCAAAAATACAATAGGCCTTCATTCTTAGCAGACAACTACACTAATGCCAAGGTTAGGAGCATCACAATCAACTTTAAACACATTATTGAAATCGAGAAGCACTAAGATTGATGCGGCCATTAGGAGGTATTTTAGTTGGTTAAAACTTGTGTTTGCTTCCATCATCCTTTTTAATGAACTTTCCTCCAAACATTAGGCTATAAGAGTTGCCAACATACTAAAACCTTAGATAAATCATTTGTAAAATGAAGTCACCCGTGAAAACTTAGACTTTCTAGTAAAATTGTTGAAGTGGGGTAACTTTGTATGGCCTCAATTTAGGTTGGATTTACCTCATTTCCTTATTTGATACAACAAAATCAAGAAAAATAAAATTGTTAGTGAAAAAAATAACACTTTTGCCAAATTGGCATAAGGCCATTGTTTCCAAAGAATTGAGAATTCTTACTAGAGGTGCTCCACATGTGCTGTTTTATCCTTATTAAAAATCCAAATTATTAAAATTTATCACCATAAATCTCTTAGTAAAAGACTTGAAAACAAGATTCACAAACCACATGAAAATAGATGGGGCATTAGTTAATCTAAATGGCATGACCATCCACTTGTACAAACTTTTTTATATCATGAAAGCAATTTTTCACTCGTCGATGGGTTTTTTTTCAAATTTGATAATAACCATTCCATAGATCAATCTTTGAAAAAGTAGTTACGCCATGGAGGTGGTCCAAAAAATTGTAATTGGAAACTAATACATGATGATGATTTTGTTGATAACCTTGCAATCAATACACTCGTTACTTTTTCTTTGGAACAAGAAAAGCCAGGACAACTGATGGATTGAGATTTTCTCACAAGATCCTCTTCGTTAAGGGCTTGTCCACTACCATTGTAGCTCGTCATGGTCCTTAGGATTCTTCTAATATGTTGGTCTATTTGGAATTACAAATCCTGAGACAAAATCATTGCAACGTTGGATATCCTACAAGAGCATAGATCAAGTAATAGATCCCTTAGAGTAACATCCAAGAATTCATTCCAAATGGGTTGGACAATGATGAGATGTTCAATTGGGTCTGACCCACCATCATGATCACATGAATTTTCAATTCCTTTGAAAATTGGTCAACATGTGAAAATGATAAAAATGTATATCCACCATTACTAGTCTTCAAATTTTCTTAATAGGACATGGGGTCAAAGTAACCCTTTTGCTCTCTTTCACAAAAAAAATATGTGCTAGTAAAATATTATGAGTGGATCTTTGGTATAATGCCAAGGTTTCCTAAAAAGAATGTGGTAAGCAACCATGGGTATGACTTCACATATGACCTCATCTTTATATCCCTTTTCAATCGAAAAAGTAGCCAAACACTTCTTGTTTACTTGCATTTCATTGCATTAACATAGTCATGACAACTTATAGGGGTTTAGGTGATCTTTAGTGGATAGCTTAAGTTTGTACACCATAATAGTGGATATAATATTAGTACAACTTTTATTATCTATGATGAGGTATCATACTTTCCTGTATGCCATACACTAAAAATGAAATGTGTTGTTTTGCCTTTGACTGGATGCATCACCATGAAGATTCTAGTTTTAAGACTATAATGGATTATAAGAAGTTCTCTTTTGCTTGCATAAATGACGTCTTTATTAATATTCGATTTTAATTATTAAATTATAATGTCATTAGTGTACTTTAAGATTATTTAAAAATAATTATATAATAAAATTTGAGAAAATTTCGATTCTGGGAATCAGGCCTAACAAATGAAAAAGGCTTGACTCATGCTTGTGTGTATCCGAGACAAAAGATATTCATCTAATACACGTCTCTGCAGTGCTCATATGCATTAGTGGCAGATTGGTGGCTATGTGCACCTATATGATGCTCATGTATGTTTTGTGCAGATTAAATGACATCTGAGGTGTGCCTATAAAGCACTAAAGAGTAGTTTGTATAAAATATTGGTATTTGAGCCGCCACTAATACAGTGCTCATGTGCGGTTGAAGTAGATTTAGGATGCCTAATGCCTGCCTATCTAGTGCTTATGTGTCAATTGAGTTTTAAAGTACACCTATGTGTACTGTTGATTGTTTTGTGAGAAAGGAGGAAGGAGAGAGAACGAGAGAGAATAGGAGGGGAAGAAGAAGAGGTGAAAGAAAGAGAAAAAAAATATTTCAAACTAAATCTTATCAGATCAATTAGATCAAAAATAAAAAGTAAATATTCTATTCATTGGTTTATTTTTAGAATCCTTTAATTTTATTTATATTTCTTATTTGATATACATCCTTGTGGCCTTTTAGCTTTTTCATTTTAAATATTGTTATATGCCCATGATTTTTATCCGGGGTTTTGAAGCTTTGTTTGATTTTATAAAAAGTTTTAGCACTTTATACAACTTGTACAAAAAGGTAAATAATTTATATATATTTGTAAAATAAAAGTCATAAAATTTATAGATGTGATAGTTCATAAAATGCCTAGGTTTAGATTGTATTTTGAATTTATGAGATGTGCTAGTGCTTTCCTCTGGGTGGATAGTTTTGCATTTGTGGAGCCTTATATTTGTACTTTTTTTAGAGTATATAATTTTGTATTCATAGAGCCTTTAGTTTTTGCTTTTTCTAAGGTGAAAGGATTTGTGTATGTAATCAGTTTAGTGCTAGTGCTTTCCTCTGGGTGGATAGTTTTGCATTTGTGGAGCCTTATATTTGTACTTTTTCTAGAGTAGATAATTTTGTATTCATAGAGCCTTTAGTTTTTGCTTTTTCTAAGGTGAAAGGATTTGTGTATGTAATCAGTTTAGTATTTTATATATTTTTATAGAGTGAAAAGTTTTAATATGTATACTTTTCCTACTTTAAGAAAAAAAATTGTGATTTGATATAATATCTAACATTTGATATTTTTTTGAGAACCATTGTATAGAATTGATGGAACAATATATTTGGATATCTTTAGAATTATTCATTAGATTAGTTAGTGTGTAAATGACTCGTCCTTGGTTCTTCTTTTTTAATATGTTTTGAATTTTAGTGAGTTTTACCTGTATCATATTTGTTATTTACAATAATTTGGCATCTTAAGATTTATTGATTGGACTCAATATTCGAATTTATCTGACTTTAAAATGGTTGTATATAAACTTTGATGAAGAAATTATTTTCTCCTGTATAAGAAAAATTAAAAAAATATTCATATTTAAGTTGAGTTTTTTTATTTACTTAAATATGAACAATTGTAGAGAATTAATAAAATATATTTGGATATATCTTAATATATTATTACTAGTAAATCTAAAGTTAAACTTATTATCAGCAGGCTAGAAAAGTGATGTTCAATATCAATTATATGAATTATATGTAATCAATCCACTCATAAATCATGAATAGGGCCATTTGACATTCGACTATATAGAAATAACTATAACTGAACTTTGATATTCGTCACTTGTTGGGTTATTACCAATCCTCGATCCTTTTATATATCAGTATAATTTTAGTATGATTTCTATATTTGCATAGTTTTAATATATTTAATAATGAGTGTACAAATTTGGCATAGTATTGGCTCTATGTGAAACACTCGTTTTATCCTAAAACCCACTTAAATTTTTCAAAGAGTAAAGTGAGAAAAAAATTAAATATTTTATTTATATATATAGATTTTGGCCTATATAATCATTAATTTTGATTTTGGTATGATTTACTCCAAAATTGACATTATTAACTTTTTAGAATTTCAGTTATGTTATAACTCTAGCATGCTTTATTTAGTATATATTTACATATAAAAATATATGTATCATATTAAATATTAGGTTTATTTTTATACTTATTATTACTAATATTTTATATTAGAGGGCTTGAATTTACATACTAGAGTGTTGTATCGAGAGCAAACAATTCGCATATTATCTTAATGAGCTGGATTGGAGTTCATATTTTATTATAAATTAATATTTTAGGATATTAAATTTTTTATTTTTAGTTATTTTGGTATTTTGATTTATGATACATCACGGCAATGATGAAATTGTACAAGTTAAATAATAATTTTTAATATAGTTTATTGCTTTGATGCACTGATATTAGTCAATATATTTTTTTTCACATATGATTTATGGTTAAATAATTATTATTATTTAAAATTACTTTTAGCTATGACATTTGAAAGTGTGGTTTAATTATCATATTATTTCAGATTATTTAACGGTATTTGATTTAAAAATTTATATTTTAGTATTCATTTTAAGTTTTAAATTAGTAGAATAAATATTTAGATTTTTAAATCTTAAAGATAAAAATTTAAATTAAGTTAATTAAAAATTAATAAATTAGATTTTGGGATTGGAAATGTGGTGCTTTGCTTGTCCCATTTCCTAGATATCTAATAATCTTTCTAGATTATAAGATATAGAATAATAAAATGATTATAGATGAGATTCTAACTCAAATTAAATATAAATTTATAAAAATTAAGTTGATGGGTCTTACAATCTTATGGGCGGGCCTAGAGAAGAGTCTATCCGTCGGCATGCCCATATGGCTAAAGTTCATCTAGGTCTCGTGTGATGCGAAACTCAAAGGATGCCACTTCATGGCTCAACTCGTGATGGGCAAGTAGAAAAAGGTGACAGGCAAGCAAAGTAAATTGCCCCCATGAATTGGCCAACCACGACGTAGGGAACCTTCCAATTCAGCGGCCCGCAGCCTTATTAGAGGCTCGCACATGTAGGAGACACTGGCCATGGCAACAAAAGTAGCTTGGCAAATGTGCTGGGAAAGTGGCCTGCAATTGTTTGAGCGTCCCCAAAAGGACAACTGTCGCTGCCATTGAACATACTGGCAAGACCACCTACGGTTGCACAATTGCCTATAACCAATAACTACTATTGATGGCTTCCACAATTGCACAGGCAGTTCAGCGAATCCTCGCAGGATAGCTATCATCGGCCCTTGGTGCCCAAGATATGCAAGACCAACGCCAACCTTACAAATACCCCTTCACCCTTGCCGGTGAGGGGAAAAATGATCCTTACTCTCGATTGTCCAAAAGGAACAAAGAGCTCTCCCTTGCTCTCGAGGCTTTCAATTCTCAGAGAGAACTCTCTTTCATCCTTTGTCATAGCTGCTGCCCTGCAAGCATGCGCACAAGTCATTTCCCATCGTGCACAACCACTAGAGCCAAGACTTTTGTCATCACTCTCATTTCCTTTACATGTGTATCATTATACCTTCTGTCATCCATCTTTCTCTTCTTTCAGAAAAATTTTTAATTTGAACATTAGAGGATAAATTAGATAGTGAGTCACATAAATTTTCTAACATCTTATTTGTTCGTTGTATTACATATGATCCAAATTAACGGAGACGGAGACTAGACTCGCCTAAACTCGACCCGTCATAAAAAATCAGTAGGTTTTCTAATTTGTATAACAACTCAAATCTAAGAACGCATCATAAATATTAATTATAATTAAAAATAAATATACATAGATTAGCATAGTTGGTAAAAAACTAATTAAAATTTTATAACTAAATATTTAATAATAATAAATTTAATTTCTACTCATGCTTGTATTAACTTTATAAAACTGATTTTATGTTTAGAATTCAATCATAATTATTTTAAAAAAAAAGTAGGAATGATTGGCAATCAAAAAAATTATATAATAATATGTTTTAAAATGGACCCGATTGAAATCATTTTCGCATCAAATATGGATCAGATTAGTTACAATTTCATAACAAATAAGTCGGGCTCGATCGAATAACGTTGGACTATTCATATCAAAAGCTTTAATCTTACCCATTTATAAGTCAAATCAAGCTAATTTCGGCTAATGTTTAGAAATTTTTAGTATTTTTTTTTAAAAATTTATATTTATATGAAAAATATTTAAAAATATATAATTAGTACATCCCCGGGTCGAAATTATTATACGGATTAGGGAGCTGTGGATCGAATTTTTGCGTCGAGTTGATTTGAAGTGTGATCGGCTTTTGTGGCATTGAACTTGGAATCTGCGCAATACAATAAATGAACAAAATGTCAAAAAATTGGTGAAATTCATTATCCGATATATCTTCCAACGCTCAAGGTCGAAATTTTTCTAAAAAAATAAAAAGATGTAAGAAAGATTTGAAAGAGATATTTGGATGCATGTAATGAGGATTAAGTGTCATGCACTTAATAGGAAGCGTCTTTTAGAAAGAGAAATACACTCAGAGGGGTGCATCTTTTTTCGTGTGTCCCCTTCTATGTTGTAGTGAATGAATTATTATAGCATTGGTGGGTAATTTGATTTTTTCTACCTAATGGTAATGGTCCGCTAAATTGTCCGGTTGAATAGGAAAATACCGGTTGACTTGCGGTCATGTAATTTTTTTCAACGCAGGGGAATTGGATTGTGGGTTGTTCTTTTTGGGTTGACAAGCTCACCTGTTCGTTTGGGCCACCTGGGCCGACCGGGATGTTATTCAATTTTGAGCCAATTGTTTCTTTTAATAGGCCATTTTCTTGGATTGGGCTTACCAAATCGATCAATAATATTTTAAAAATTATAATATTTAGGATGAGGTACAATGTAAATATTTATTTAAATAAAAAAATTTACATAAAAGTTATTAATTATAAATAATATAAGGTATTAAAATAATTTATTTAAATTTGATATTTATTTAAAATAAAAAATATATTTATAAGAAATTATAATCTAAAACTGATCGAATCGAACGCCTTCACTTGTGATTGTGATCAAACCTAAAAATTAATCGAATATGACTTTATGACTATATTTATTTATAGTATTTTCATACAATAATAAAATTTTATAAAATTTTAAACTGAATAAATTAAAACATTTAAATAAATTAATTTTAATCAATTTTATTTCAAAAATCGTACTCAATAAGAGGTGAGCCGATAAGATCAACGTGACCTTCTACACACACACAAACACAAAAGAAAAATTAAAATGACAAAAAAAAAGGGAAAAAAAATAAAATATATTATGAAGGCATGAAAAATACAAAAATAAGATTATACTTTCTATAATCTTGCCTTGAAATTGGTTTCCATCGTATTTGGCCAATTCCATGCCCTTTCATTGTGAGACTTACAACCAAAAATATTATGAATATTATATAATTTTATTGTACTATTTAAAAAATTAAAAAATATAAATTAGTAATAAATTAAATATCTTGCTAATAAATTTAAGATAATCTATATTTTTAAAAATTAATAATATTATGAAATAAAATACTAGTTTCTATTAAAAATTTAATCTCTTGTACTTTCCATGTATCATCAAATTCAAGAAAACTCCATCTACATGAAATAGATAGATTTATTTTTTATATCTTAGCTATTTATTTTTAATAAATAATTATAATTTAATTATTTTAAAAAAATTAAAAAAATTAATATTAATTAATTATTTTAAAATAATTAGATCATAATCTACTTAAAAATAGATAATTATTTAAAAAAATATGTCGCTTTATTTTTTTGGAAGGTCACTCCCTTGATATTAAATATAACATCACACATTATTATTTTTACACCAAACCTGTGGGATTCGGGGGGTGTCCAGTGCCTCATTTGGGCCGTCGGATTGAAAAAATCAACGGCCAAAATTTTATAATAAGAAAAAAACATAATATTTGTTTTTTTTTATTTTTTTAATATTTTTTTATATTTTAATTATAAAAATATAAATTTTAATATTTTTTATTTTTTTAAAAAATAAGGGGCCGTCGGATTTCAATCCAACAGCCCCTGTAGGCATTGGATGGGACTCTGCGCTAGACGCCCCCTCGTTCCAAACCTGTGGCCCAAGGCTGATAAGTACCCTCACTCTTTGACCTTTTAAGATTTGTTGGGTGTTTTTATTTTCTTAAATATTACATTATAAATTTTTTTAAAATAAAACACCAAATATATTATATTTATATATTAAACAGTCAATAATTGAAGCAATAATGAAACCAAAAAAAAAAAAAAAAAAATTCTGGCCCAATCAGTGATGGAGATTGAGAAGACTGAGCAAATAATAATCAGCCATGAGCCCAAATTTGATTCCAACACTTCTGGTCAAATGAAGAATTTTTTAAATAAAAATATATTATTGTAATATAGTTATTTTCTAAATTAAAAAAATAAATAAAATTAATTATTCTAAAATAGAATTTGATTGAAATTTTTTAAAAAAATAATAATAAATAAGGGATGTTTTTGACGGCACGGCAAATATAAGAAAATAAGATTATACGTATTTATAATCTTGGCTTGAGATTAGTTTTCATGTTATTAGGCCCAATCACTAACTCTTTTATTAGGAAATTTACATAAAATCATATAAATATTATGGTATTTTATAATACTATTTAATTATTAAAAATATATATGTTAGTAATAAATTAATGTATCTTTCTCATAAATTAAATATAATTATATATTTCTATTATATATACATATATATTTAATAATTATAATGACATAAAATAAAATATTATTTTCCTGTAGAATCTATCAAAAATTTAACTTCTTAGATCACTTTCATAATAATTTGTCATACGTCGTCACGCCACCTTCAAATAAAGGCCGTGGTCCAAAGGTTATTAATTTTATGTTGTGTATTTAAAAGATATATTTTTAATATTTTTTAAAAATAAAATGGTTATTTTTATAGCAAATGGTTATTTTTATAGCAAATGGTTATTTTTATTTTAAAAAAATCTAATAAATTGTATTTTTAAATTACAAAGATTTAAAAATAATCACAAATGTTATTTTTTAAAAAAAATTTAATTTTAACATAAGAAAGAATATTCTCCAAAAAATCAATTTGGAAAAAAGGGGAGTATTAATATGTTTAATTAATTATTCACCTAATAAATTTCCATGATTTTAAATAACTGCAAGAAGGCACTCTTAGGCGGCAAATTTTGTTCGTAGTGCATCCGACATTTGTGCCCATCTTGAGCTCTGCTCTCATCGTCCAGCATCGTAGAAGCAGAAATCCATGGATTTCGCCATTTCTAATTCGACTTCCATTTCCTTGGTATTGGCGGTTGTTTCAATTGTGACTTTTCTTGCTGTAAAACTCATCACCAAGAACAGTCATCAATGGAAGCATGGAGAGAGAAAATACCATCCGATTGCGGGAACCATGTTCAACCAGCTGCTCAATTTTCACAGACTTTATGATTACATGACTGATCTTGCTACTAAGTACGGAACTTACAGGCTGATTAGTCCTTCAAGGAATGAGATTTATACTACTGATCCGGCAAATGTAGAATATATACTGAAGTCGAACTTCGATAATTATGGCAAGGTAAAACCCTAACCTTTTCCTCAACACTTCTCTTCTTCGGTTTTCACTTATAGGTGCATCGGCCGTTTGGTGACACTTCGTCTACTCCTTTAATTTCTGATATGATGAAATGATAGCAAAGGAGTTAAGTAACGGAGCTAACTTACGTGCCAACTTCAACGATGCCTAACCAGGTCAGGTATTGCATGAATGGCTTGAAAAATTTTATAATGAGATTTAATTTCTTATCAAATCATTTTAAGAAATATAAATTGATATATTTAGATCTATAAATATAAAATTTTTAATTTATAAAAATAGCAGGTAAAATTAATTAATCAATTTATTTTTGTCAAAAAATAAAAAAGTAATTTCTCAATCGAGTCAAGTATTATTAGATTTATATAAATTGATATATTTAGATCTAATACATTGTTGGGTCCAAATTATCGTCCGAATTAGAGAGCTTTTGAATTCCTTGTGTCGAGTCGATCTCGAACGGCTTTAGTCTCCATATCTCTCAATTTGGATTTTGCGCACCACAGACTATAAACAGGAAATTAAAAGACGGCGGGAGGTATTCCCACCATAAACACTAAAATACTTAAATTAGAAATTTTTCCTAAGAAATGAAAAAAATATAATTGTAAAGATAAATGTAATGGGGGATGCACGGATGCTTATATATAAGGGGTGCGAATGATAATTGGAGGAGGCTCAGGCTCCTTTAATATACTACGGCAAGTGGCTCACTAAGATCGCCAAGCTGAAGCGACGGTTTCGGAGGAAAGAGAGCTTGGTTCCTTCTCTTCGCGTTTTTTTTTTGTTTGAAGCTTAGCGTGGGATAGCTTTTTAGTGCTTTGAGTGGATTTTGATGCAGGGATCCTTTTATGATCTTAAATCCCCTTTCTCTATTATAAGATAAAGTATTTATAAGCTCTGCGAATGAGGCTTTTGGGGCAGGAATATGTGATCGATGTTCTACTTGGGTTCACCAACCGTTGAGTACTGGCGGTGGTCAGTAGTGCCAATTGTTAACATTTCCTTAGCAGGCGTCTTTTGCGTTGCCCGTCTAAAGCTGTTTTGGGGAGAGGCACAAATGGATGGTGATTGGACGCTCGTCAAGAGCCTCCCCATGGGTTCTAGTGTGGTCCGCCTAGCCCAAGACCCTTTTTTCGATGTTAGGTTTCGTACAGTGCCTCTGGAGGACCATCGCCTCGTTGGGCTTCTCTATCGGTTGGACCTCTTTATTGCTGGCCCACATTCATGTTGGATCCATCAAGTTTTATATATATAAGATTTTAAATTTGTAAAAATAGCATGTAAAAATAATTAATCCGCTTATTTTTTCTTCAAAAATAAAATATAATTTTGCTTTCTTTCCTTTATTTACCCAAAGTGTATTTCTATGTAATGTCATATTAGTACGGATATAAAATCTTTTAGAGAAAAAATTATTTCCAAATTATTAAAATAACGTTCTTTTTTATCAAAAAGTGTGTATTAAATATGAACATCTACTTTAATTAATTAATAATCAATGAATTTGAATTAATATATAGAATTGTAATTTGTATTAATTTAATAAATAAATAATTACGATGACGACGATGATGTTGATGCAAATATTGAGGCGGTTAATCTTAGTATCGGATGCATATTTTTGTGACAGTACAGCCAGAACGAGCGTGGCTCCATGGAAATTATCTCAGTAGCTCAGATAGAATTTGATTATTTCGTTTGCTGTTGCAATTCCGACGAATCACGTTCATTTTCTGCAAGGAAATGCTAACCTAGAATTAGTGATAACATAAACCAGTCATTTGGTAATTTTGCGAAAGAGGCAAAATTAATAAGTAATTTTATTTTGCATTTCTTCGCGAAGCACCCTTTTTGGCTAAAATAGGAAGGTAAAATTTCATGATTTTTTTTTCTTGTTTGAAACACAAATTTCAGGGTTCATACAACTACAGAAATCTCAGGGATCTACTCGGCGACGGGATTTTCACAGTAGACGGTGATAAATGGCGCGAGCAAAGGAAAACATCCAGCCATGAGTTTTCCACGAAGGTTTTGAGGGAATTTAGCAGCACAATTTTCCAAAACAATGCTGCAAAACTCGCAAACATAGTGTCTGGAGCTGCAAATTCCGAGCAAATGATTGACATTCAAGTGAGTAGGCCGTTATTATAGATTTTATTATGATCTTAATTTGACAAGAAATTGGAAGTAATTCTGCAATTTGCTGCAGGAGTTGTTCATGAAATCAACAATGGATTCCATATTCAAAGTCGCATTTGGAATTGAATTGAACAGTTTGACCGGTTCAAGTGAATCCGGCACCAAATTTTGCCGTGCTTTTGATGATGCCAGTGCTCTTACTGCACAGCGATATGTTGATTTCTTCTGGCCAATCAAGAAACTTCTAAACGTCGGTTCAGAGGCCAAATTGAAGAAGAATGTTGGAGTCATTAACGACTTCGTGTACAAGTTAATTGATACCGAAACCGAGCAAAAACAAAGGTTTCAGGTTGATTCTTCAGTAAGTAAATCCCCTGAGACCTCCAAGATGATTCCCTGTATAAATTGTCTCTATCCTGTTCTTTGTTTTTTATTTCGGCTGCTCGTGAACCGTCTTAATTTGTTGCAATATGGAAGAAACAGATCAAGAAAGACAACATACTGTCCAGATTTTTGCAGCTGAGCAACGTTGATCCCACGTATTTGAGAGACATTATTTTGAACTTTGTAATTGCTGGAAGAGACACAACAGCTGGGACCCTTTCATGGTTCATTTACATGCTCTGTAAGCATCCACAGGTACAAGAGAAGATTGCACAAGAAATAAAGAACGCAACTAAGGTGGTCAAGATAGCAGACTATGCTGCATTTGCAGCCAGTTTGACGGAAGGATCTCTAGAAAAGATGCATTATTTGCATGCATCTTTAACTGAGACTCTCCGACTCTACCCGGCCGTTCCAGTGGTACTTTGACTTTCCAAAATATCACCTGTTCAAGAATATATATATATATATATATATATATGCAGAAGCAAAATTGGGTTATAGTGATGTTAGTATACTCTTCTCCTACTTATTAAAGTGTATGGTTGAAGCACTCATTGTTAGTGTATCTATTTTTGCAGGATCCGAAGCTATGCTTTTCGGATGATACTCTTCCTGATGGTTATAGTGTTAAAAAAGGGGATCTTGTTGCTTACCAACCATATGCAATGGGAAGAATGACATTTCTCTGGGGAGAAGATGCAGAGGTTTTCCGACCTGAAAGATGGCTCAATGAGGAAGGCATCTTCCAGCCAGAGAGTCCCTTCAAATTTACCGCCTTCCAGGTTTGTACAATGGTGGTGGCTATGACATTTTGCATATTTTCTTTAGCCTCGTGCTCATAGTAGTAGGCCTCACCCTATTGGCTGCATGATCCACCAGCAATCCACTGTACAACCAAACTACTAAGAACACCTTTTATTGCAGAATATTTTCTACGAACGGAAAGCCTTGGCATTAATAGTTGAGTTGTTGCCATATAATTTACAATCACGAGTTTTAGTTATAGAAATATCTTCTTGTATGATATAAGTTAAGTCTTGATATAACAAATTCAAAATAGTTGGACCTACCTTTTTTTTTGACCCCACGAATAGTAAAAGCTTAGTGCATTGAGATACCTTTTATACTAATAAAAGCTAGCCCCAGTGTTACATGGTTTGTATCCCCTTTTTGGGAAGGGGCCATATATGCGTGTTTGAATTGGGATCTCATCCTTATCACTAGAATCCTCACTAAAATGTTCTGTACATAAAACACATGCATTCCCTCTGACTTTTCTAATCAGGAACCTGACTTAGAGCAAATTTGGTTTGACAGGCTGGCCCACGAATTTGCCTAGGAAAGGAATTTACTTATAGGCAAATGAAGATATTATCGGTGGTTTTGTTGGCTAGCTTTGTTTTCAAACTTGGCAATGAAGAAAAACCTGTCAATTATAGGACTATGTTAAGTCTTCAGGTTGATGGGGGCCTCCATGTTCGTGTCTTTTATAGATAAATCATTGCTCAATCGAGAACAAATTTTTAATCTCACCTGTAGCTCTAATGATTGCAAACTTCGAATACAAGTTCGACGCTGAAAGACAAACTCATTGTATTATAAATAAATGTGTTTGATGTTGTCAGCTCAATATACATTATATACAATATACATTATATACATCTACATTTGCCTTTCAACCTCTTATTAACATTATTATCATTGTATATATTATGGTAAATTGGTTACAAATAATAGTTTGTAATAGTATCGATTATAAATAACCTCATTTAAAAATCTCTTCACTACAATCCTGAGTGAAAAATGGTTAATTATAAACCTGTCAACACACCTAATAATTCATAAGAGAAAATATAATGAGAAATTAGAACAATCAAACGAAATACATACTAGAAATTTACTTTATAATAATGTATCCAATTTTAACAAAGAATGAAATTCAAATTGGATCTTAATCTAATATCGAATATCTTTCTCTTCTCTATTTTTCTATTCTCTCTTTGTGTGGTACTTCTTATGTGAGAAATGATTTCGGATACCTTAATAGTATGTTTGATTATTAGAATGGAATAAGATAAGAATAGAATAGTTATTCTTAATAAATAGAATAAAATGGGAATAGAATTAGAAATTTCTATTTTTATATTTGATTATGAAAATAAAATAAGTTAAGAATTAGTATTTTAATATATAATATATAATAATAATATGATAAATAAGGTGAGAATTTATATTAATGATTTTTTACCCTAATTAAAGAAAAAAGGATTTTGGATGTCGGAGAGAATGAATAATACCTACACGTCTTCGCAATGATATACTCGGTGGCAATAATATCCTCTACAATAATAATAATAATAATAATAATAATAATAATGAGGGCAAAATGGATTTTGGATGTCGGAGAGAATGATTAATGCCTACACGTCTTCGCAATTATATACTCGGTGGCAATAATATCCTCTATAATAATAATAATAATAATAATAATAATAATAATGAGGGCAAAATGAAAATAAAATTTATGAGTTACGAAAATAACTATTCCTTACATGTAAGGAATAAAAAAATATTTAACAGTATGTGGTATTTTTTATTTCTTAAGTTAAAAGAATATTTATTCCGTATCAAAAAGAAAACAAACAATAGAATAAATATTCTATTTAAAATAATATAATAATATAATTTTTATTATTATCAATTAAATATGTATTCAATATCTTTTTATAAGATGAAAAATGCAAAGAAAATCATTATGAGGATTCTGACTCCTCGCCGTGGTATATGGAACGCTCTCACTAGCCATTTAGCTCTTCCGAGTGCTTGCGCATCTGAGCTTATAACTCATACACATTTTATTAGAAAATAAATTTGCCAGTGTCGGACTTAAAACTTGGCATAAGAGAGGTTACGTAACAATTTATTAGAAAATGAATTTGCTATTACGGGACTTAAAACTTGACATAAAAGAAATTATGATAATTAAAAATCTATCATAAATATTAGGGCTTGTATTAACTTTATAAAAGTGATCCTATGTTTAAAATTTAATCATGAATTTTTTAAAGAAAGAATTAAAAATTAATTGTCTAAAGAATAATATAGTAATGCGCTTGAAATAAACCAAATCAAAATCAAACTCAAATAAAATAAAGATTGGGTTCAGATAAAATTTTATAATTGATAAGTCAAATCAGGTCAGATAAGTTCTGATCATCTGGATCAAAAGCTTTAGCCATACTCATTTATAAGTCAAATCAGGTTAATTTGAATTGATCTTTAAATTTTTTTAATTTTTAATATATTTATTTAAAAATTTATATTTATTATCAATGTAATATTTTAAAATTTATAATGTTTATTATAAATGCAATGTAATTGTATATTTGAATAAAAAAATTTACATATAATTTATCAATTTCTAATAATATAATTCATTGAAATTATTTATTTAAACTTAATATTATTTAAAATAAAAATATATTTACAAAAAAATAATAATCTAGGGCGAGCCAGACTGAATCGAATACATTCACCCATGAATATGACTGGACCTACAAATTAATCGAGTATAATTTTATGACTATACTTATCCATACTATTTCTATACATCGATTAAACTTTATAAATTTTGATTTGATTGAATTAAATCATTCGTACAAATTAATTTAATCAAACTTATTTTAAAAATTGCACTTAATTAGAGGTCAATGAAATGCAAAGATCAACGTGACCTTTTACACTTGATGGGTACACCAGTAATGGACTGACCCAAGAAGGAGGAACGACCTAAATCCACAATGGCCCATTTATATCTGGATGATCAATACCAACCGTTGACCAAACGAAAGGCTAATGATGACACGTGAATCAGATCATCTGGCACATTAATTACCAGGATAGTGAATTCACTACACGCTGAACGTGGACAACTTTTTATCTTACAGTCCAGTGGCATGATGGTGCATCGTTCTAACTCCCACCAGTTTTTTTAATTTTCGTCTAGATAGTTAACGAATTCGATCAACGCTTCCATTAGTAGTTTTCAGAATTATGACTTCGACAGTTAACGAATTCGGTCAACGCTACCATGAGTAGTTTCCCAAATTTTAGCCTAGACGATGTGCACAAATCATTCTTTTTTTTATAATTAGTTAAAAAAGTTAGAGTATCATTTATTTATGTATCAGGAGATTGATATTTTTCTTAGCCTACAGAAAAGGATTGCAAAAAAGAATTTAAAATTAATTTTCGTAATTAAATATGTACGATTTGAAAATTTTTTAAATGTTTATTATTTTATTATTTTTTATTTAATCGCCTTTGGGTTTTTTCCCTAATCATCACCTATACTTTAGTTTTATCATATTTTAAATAAAAAATAAGTTTTCTTTTCATTTTTGAAACATATTTACAATTATTTGAATTATTCTATAATACAGTATAGTGGCATTTTGTAAAAATAATCATAAAATGATATAGGCGCATAGTTAAAAGAAAATACAAATTACAAGCAACTAAATTCAATAAAAAAAAATAAAATCATTGCCATCAAAATGATACTGAATAAATTAGTGAATGATAACAAAAAATATTACTATTTGATAATCTAGATATTACTAGGAGATCCTCACTGACTATAGAAATAGATGTTGACAAAATAGGAAATAAAATTAAGAGTATGATATAAATAAGGGAAAATACATATTTATGGACTACAAAATAATGAGTTAGAAATTTCTTCTTATTACCACCAAAATATTTTTTTTTATAAACCCATAAATAAAAAAGATAAATAAGTATATACATATCCATACAAACATTCATGTGTGTATGTATTTATTAAAGTTTATATTAAAAGTCATAGCACAATAATAAATATCTATTAAAAAAGATAATAATAGCATATGTCATCTTCAAATGCTTGAATATATCTAGACTATAATAAGATTTTCTTTTTACATATAATATCTCATGATCAATAGTTTTCAACATAAAAACTACTTTAAACTACCATATTTATTGGTGAACTAATATAACATATCATAATTACTAAATGATTTAGACTTAAACTAAAAGTATTTTTTTATCAATAGTACTGATGCGTCCCTGGTTCTTGAATTGTGGGACAGATTAATAAGCCACCCAATCTTCTGCCGTAAGGTCGATTGGAGCGGGTCCGGTCTTCGTCGCTATTAATTTGAAGCCTATATATTACAAACTACAAATAAGAGGTTAGTGAATTGGAGGGACTTCCGTCCTAATTTATCCTCCGATATTCAAATCAGAAATCTTTTTTAAAAAATAAAAAGATATAAGAATGATGCTAAATAATGTAGAATTGCATGAGAGTAGGAGATGTGAGAGGAGGATTGACTTTTGTAGTATGCCTGATGTGGGGGTGGCTTGAAGAGGAAGGAGGATTGGACTCTTTTGCAACTATATGCGGTCGGTAGCTCACTAGGGACGCACTCGTGGGGAGCGGTTTATTAGGAATGCACTCGATAGAAAGTGGCTTACTACGGTGGAAAGTATTACATTGGGAAAGAGTGTTTGGTTTTTTCTTTTGCTCTATAAATCTTGCGTGTGGGTGGTTTGTCCATCGAGAGTTGTCCACCTTTCCTGTGGATGGTGAGGGGGTTTATAATGATCTGTGAAGAAGATTTTGATGCTAAGACTGACGATAGGTGTTCCTCCGAGATTCACCAGTCGTTAGGTTTTGATGGGAGTTACTATGTTAGATGTTATTTTGTAGCGTTGAGATGAGTATGGCTGGTGGTGGCCAACAAGGGTTAGGTCTCTTCTTGCGTGAGTTGGCAGGACTGTCAGTGATCGGCGGGTATAGCGATTTTTTATGGTTGGCCATCAACTCCATTGGCTAAGATCTGTCGCGATGGCGTCTTCTGTGCTACTAGGCTGTTATCACTGAGGTAAAGGGTTGACTTTGTTGCGATTTGTGGAGTTGTAGAGGTTATTTCCTGAGATTGGATCGTTGGTCCCTCATAAGCCTATACACAGCAGATAGGTTGTTTGGACAATTTCTGAACTTTATTTTTGCGTTGGGCCTTATTGGTTGATGGGTTGGCCGCTGTATTGTCACTTGCTGCGGCTGGGTCGGCCCATGTCATAGGTAGATCCATCAAGTATATATTTTATTAATAAAAATAAACATAACTTTAAAATTAATTGAATGCATAATAGTAATTGGTTTACTTGGTGGCATCCCTGTTGAATTGTTAACCGACGTGGTCTAGTTTGGCCTAAAAATATTTAGATACGGAGTTTGATGAGAAATAAATGTCTAATTAAATTAAAGTATATGTTACATAAAACATGTAAACGAATAAATGGTGCAAGGAGAAGAGAAAATAATTTTGAAATACAAGTAGCACAAAATAGAAAAAGAAAAGGATGAAGTACTTGGGGTCATTCTTTTCTTCTCAAGTTAGTTGAATATGACAGCATCAACTATTTATGATAAAAGAAAAGTTTGACCTCTTACTTATTTTAAAGGAAAAGAACTGTAGAAAAAAATCGTATGATTTATTTTTATAATTAAATATGAAAGTTTTCAGTTCTTTCTGAATATATTTTTGGAGACTTGGAACCAAGTTATCCGACCCGTTTGAACTAATTATGTGAAAATTTAAGAAATAAATAATCTCATAAATATATTATTAAATAAAAATAAAAATACTCGTACTAATTTTTTTTTCCAATATTTAAATGTCCATAAAATAAATATTCACGGAACATAGTTTTGATCACATGTCCAAATGAATATACAATCAATAAAGCCAACTCTAAATCTTCTCATCACAAATTTCTAACTCTGAAATCGTCTTTATATCAAATCTCCTTAATAATTGTACAATTTCTTATAAATTGTTATAAACTTTCTACTTTGGAACCAATAAAACGTAAGGATGAACCAAATTTCGAATGAGTAAATAAATAAATATAATAATGAAATACAATATAGTATCTCAGATGATAATAATATCAATATAAATAAATTAATAATATAAGATAATTAACAATCATTCGAAATTTAACGACTTGTTGTATCCACGGTTCAAGAGCCACGTGACATTAATACAAAATAGATTCCATTGAATCCGAGTATCAATAATGGTATAAGTTCATTCAAACCTATCTTAATAGGGATTCTAACTGTATGAGATGTTACAAAATTTTCTCAAATTTTATACATCACTATAAGCTAATATTCATGCGCACACCTCCAACGGTTAAATAAATCATTGATATATCGATACTCATAAGTTTAATAAGTGACTAATTCTATAATCTCACTCTATCTCTTTCACCCGTCCCCATTTGGCATTGGGTAATCTGGTAGTGTTATTGGGACAAATTTTTTCAGTAGGGTGATCTGGGTATATTTTTGTTAATAGGCACTCCAATAATTCATTTCTTTTTGGATTTTGATTCAGGTATAACCTAATTCGATTTTATACTAGACTTATCAATATTAGAATACACCAAGCCCAAAATTACCAGCAAATGTGAGCTTAGATTGTTGTATTTGATGTGGTTTATTTATTTATTTTTTCCATGTTTTTAATGCTCAGTGCCTTTAAAATTTTTTTGAATTATAGCTTTTCTACAATTTTTACAATTAATTTTCTACACTCTTAACTAACATAATATTAGATAATTGTCGAACATCGCTTACACGTTTTTTAGTGGGATGATTAAAAGCATCAAAACTACTAAATTGCGATGGTGGTTCTCATAAATTAGAACCCCTACATTGGAAACTTGCATATGGTACAACTATTGTAGGGGCAGAATTATACCAAAATTAATATATATATATATGAATCATTTTCTCCACAATTGAGAAGTGAGGTTTCAGAAACTCTGGCTACATATATATATATATATATGAATCATTTTCTCCACAATTGAGAAGTGAGGTTTCAAAAACTCTAGATCGAGTTTGAGAGAAGCAGATAAACCAAATCCAGGCATCACCTTTCAAGGTGAGGAGAAAACACTAGCACATGGATTCCAATCACCGTCCACTGAGCTAGGATCCTGCACAGTATAACTTCTTATAAGAGGCCAGGTAACAGTAAAATTTACTCCCATCGAAAATATTTCAACGTTTAAGTCAATAAATAACTTTCTAATGATGACAAGGTAAAATGCAATAGATGCTAGGAGTGTGTTTGAGAACGATGGTGAGAGAGCACTCATGGTGGGAGTGGTTTGGATTGTGGGTGCTCGTAGAAAGCTGCTTCTCTCAATACTTAATCATTGGAAATTAGTAGCGGAGAGAAACAGCATTGGAAAGCTTGAGAGCGTGGAATGCTCATGTTAGCTTGAGTATGCTAAAGGGAATTTAGTAGGCGAGAGAGTATACTTATAGAGTGAATCTCCATGGCCCTTTATAGCCGTGAGCTTCCACTGCCTTCCTTACGTGGTGAGGCGGGATGACCACTTTCTGTGGGGATCGTTTTCTTCCTTAGGTGGCGCGCGGGCACCATTGAGGGCTACAACGGTCAGGAAAGTTGATTCCCTTCCTTCCATGGAGATATCATGCACACTGACCGTTAGGGTGCCTTTTATGGATCACGTGCCGATTCATACGCCTTCCTCCCAGGATACGCTATGATTCTGGGAGGTTACTGTTATAGAGAAGATTACCTTTTTTAGAGATGCGGAGTGAAAGAGCACGTTTTGGTGCTAACGAGTTTCGACTCCAAAAATTATAGCGGAAGCAATATATATATAAATATCTGATACACGTAAAGGATATTTATTTCTAGATGTTAACGATACAACAAGCATGCACGAATTAAATAATTAAGAGCAATAAAGATAAAGACTCAATTTTTTGGTGATTTGTGTGAAACTCGATACCCACGGTATCGAGAAAACACTCCGAGTTTCAACGGCCGTGAAGCAATGCACTATGAAAATCAACTTACCGTGGGTGGTAACGACGCTTAATCTAGCCGACTTACTCCGTCCCACGTGATCACTACCAAGGAACTTCTTGCATTTGCCCAGCGGCAAACCGAACCGGACTCCTTCCGGTCTTCACGCCAATCTTCCCTCGAACCACTTGAATTTCCAATCACGAACGAGTCTCCTTCTTCACGAACCAAAGTCTCCAACGATGGTAGAAGGATAAAAGTTTCAATGGTGAAAGAAAAAGAAAAATGGTGAGAAAACTAGTTGGAACATGTAGAGCACTCTTGTAATAATTAGTTTTCTCAAGAGAAGTAGGAATAATGGAGCTTTTGAGGCTTTCTTCTCCAAAGAGGCACGTAAATCTTCAGTCCAGAATTCTTAGGGTTTCAAAAAAATAAGGCTAGTATTTATAGTGGAGCCAAAAACGCGTTTAAAAATTCTGCCTGTTGGGCCAGCGCTCGAGAGGGGCTCGAGCGCGCGGCGAGCGGCCGTAAGGTTTCGTGAGATTCCCTGTGGGCGCTCGAGCGGGGCTCGAGCCCGCAGCGAGCGGGCCCCCTACTGGATTTTCGGCTCAGGTTGTTCTCAAGCTCCTGGCGAGTCGGGGACCTTCTGGATTTTATGCTCGAGCGGGAATCGAGCGAGAGGCGAGCGGGAAAGCTTAGGACGGGCTCGAGCGAATGGAGGGCGGACCGAACGGACTTTAACCAGACAACCCATAACCCGACATCAATACAATAATACATATGGTCACGGAATATGCCAATTAGACAAAATGTCTCTAACACGGAGAATTAAGACAGATGACTGTTGAGGCTTGGGAAAGCGCTTGTGGGCCGACTTAGACATGGGGCGCACCTGGCCTACTTGCTGAGCTTTTCTGATCAATATCAGCGCTGACCATCCCTGATATAAATGGGTCATTATTGATCTTGGGCCATTTGTCCCTTTTGGGCCGACCTACTACTGGCGTCTCCATCACTAGCCCCCCACACAGGTAGCCTGGGACTCTGGCATTCGACATGTTCACGATGGGATGCGTCTGACTGTGTTGTCCCCTCATGTATGCCTCAGACTCTTCTTTCCATTGTTCCTGGTGTGATTCTCTTACCTTTTAGATTTTCTACAGATTTGCCAACACTGTTATCTTTTGACGTTTAGTACTTCCGTTTGTACTATAAATTGGGGAGTTTTTGGTGTTCCCTAGTATTGCCTTTCCACGATATCTAGTGTGATGTCGCGACAGTTAGGCTATGCTGGGAAGCTTATTGCTCCAGTTGCTAGTTCAAAGCTTAGGCGGTTCATTCTCTCTATCGTTGTCGCCTTGAGTCGAGGAGTTTGAACTGCTTTGGTCGCCCCTTTTCATGCGGGATGCCGCTTTGGTTATCCCTTTTCGTAGGGGTGGTTGTTATCAATATTTGAATGTGGGTTCGTGCTTCTTTCCCCCATTCAAATCCTTGATAAATCTCTCTGCCTCTTCCGAAGAATACTGTCATGTATTGGCCGTGCTGGCCGTGTAATTTGTAAAGAGAAAATTTAATGAAAAAACTTACAGTTGTTTTTATCTTTCGTTGTTATGCATGTTTCACTATTTTTTATTTTTCGCTCTGAGTTTGTTGACCACGTTGTTTGAATTTAACGAGTGGGGTGGAAGTGAATGTTGACCGGATTTGTTAACTATAACGTTCGAGTCCGGAGAGCTGAGCGGAAGAGAGTATTGACCAAATTCATTGATCGCTACACTAGAATCCGGGAACTTGAGATGAATAGAACGTTGATCGGATTCTTTAATCACAACGTTAGAATCCGGAAAAATAAGTGGAAGAAAGCGTTGACTAAATTCGTTGACCGTAACGTTAGAGTTTGGAGAACTAGGTGGAAATGAACATTGATCAGATTCGTTGACTGCAACATTAGAATCCGAAGAACGAAACGGAAGAGAACATTGACCAGATTCGTTAACTTCAATGCTAAAATCTGGAGAACTAAGCGGTTGCGTTAGTTGACCGGATTTGTCGATTGTTACACTAGGATCCGAAGAATGGCGTGGGTTGAGTTTGATGCATCGTTCCGTTATGCTGCCGAACGGGCATTCGAAAGGCTGCAGAGTCGTTTCAGGACTCATATCACTCTAAGTGACTCATTGCTCACTGCTATGTGTCGCCGTGTGGAAAAGTTGCGATCCCGGCAATTAATTCGCTAGATGATTCGACTTGATTGTGCCTTCTTCGAGATCGACACGTGTCTGTTATCATTGTTGTGCCTTTTCGATGCGCTGCTTTTATTCTACGATGGCGATCTTTATAAAAGCCACACGATTGTTTAAATTTTCTCACTCTTTTGTTCCTCCAAAAAAAATTTTAAGTTTTCGTCTCTCATCCTACTCTATTTTCATGGCACCTCCAATTAGTGAGATTTATTCAATTATTTCTACCGGTGATGTGAGAAAACTATATGTTCAGTATAATATCCCTTCCCACATTGTGTTCACGATTCTTGGGGAGTAGGATAGGGCTTACTCTCCTCCGACAGGCCACATCGCGGTCTATGTGACTTACCTGCGAAGTAGGCTTCATCTTCCAATTCCAGAGGGGCTTCTCCGTATACTTACGGAGTTTCACATTCCCATCGCACGGCTTCACGTGAATGTCGTACGTTACCTCTAATCACTGTGTATTTTCCTTCGCCATCATTCGCGGTTGTTGACAGTGGAAGCCGTCATTATATAATATAATGAATATTATATAATTTTGTAGTACTATTTAATAAATTAAATATACATATTAGTAATAAATTAAATATCTTACCAATAAATTTAATATAACCTATATTTTTAATAATTAATAATGTTTTGAAATAAAATAACAGTTTCTATTAAAAATTTAATATTTATACTTTTTATTTATTATCCGATTTGTAAAGCCCCATCTCTTACCGAGATAAAAAGGCTCATTACCCACATCTTAGTCATTCATTTTTAATTAAAAATTATAATTTAATTATTTTTTTAAAAAAAATAAAAAAGTAATTAAAATAGATTATTTTAAAATAATTAAATTATATTTATTTATTTAAAAACAAGTAATTAATATAAAAAATAATATATATTTTTTTATTTCTTTGAAAGATGGCTCCCAAATCCTCTGTCATCCCACTTTGTTACTTTTACATCAAATTGGCGGTTCGAGGTTATTAAATGCCCTCAATTTTAGCGTTTGATCTTTGGCATCTGAGTTTTATTGGGTGATTTTGTTACCTTGCTCCATCCAAAATTTGAATTTCATTTCGAAACCTACTCCATCCAAAATAATAAAATTTTTTAGTCAAATTGTTATTACAAATATGATAGAAACGGTTATAACGGGTTGGTCTAAAGGGGCAAGTGGCCCAAAATGTATCATAAGCCACTTGCACATTGGACGGTTACCACTCTAATTAATCGGAGAATACTTTCAAAGTAGATCGGACGTGATTTTCAAAACAAACACAGCCCAAACCAAAATTGGCTCACGCGTGCTTTCCCATGTGAATGGTCATCTGCACTAATTCTCTGCAACGTTAAGGATGGTAATCTCCTCTCTAATTGAAATTCCCCAGAATCAAAATACATCCCGAAAGAAAAGCTATTAAATAAGCACACGACTTGCAACAACATCTATGACGTTCATTACATTGCGCATCTCCTAAATAAGAAAATCCTCATTTTTGCCATTACAACCCAAAACGACGTCACGCATCCACACGAGAAAAGGAAAAACTTTTCTCAAGGCGAAACATTCCGCCTCGTCACTTTAGGAAGCGAGTAAAAGGCCTACGGTATAAAAGGCGCCTGAGACGTCTTCATGTATTGCGAATAATACTCAAATCTGTATAAACTTTTCAACTCTCAAGTGTTCAATTACTATACCATCTCTTTTACTACTAGTTCCTAACGAACTCAGTAAAAAGAGAAGTTGCTCTCAACGAGCACTTTACGACTAAAGTCACTCTCAACGAGTGCACATCCGATTCTCACTTTTAAATTTATCTCATTGCATTCATTCTAACATAGTCTGTTTTTTACCTTCTTTTTATTGGAAGACAATTTACTGATTTGAGCGTTGAAAGATAAATTGAAGATTGAGTCCCACTGCTTTTCTCTGATTTCTTGTCGTCTGTTGTAACATACAGGATCCCAGGTGCACAGGGCAATGATAGGATTCAAAGAAGCAGTTGAGACCAAATTTATCCAAAACTCGAATTCATGACGTATTAAAATACATATAAATATTTGTTACAAATAAATTGAAAAGAAGAATTAAGCTTAAATTTTTATTAAATATAAATTTTTAAAAATCAAACACCAACTATATTATATTTATATATTAAACAGGCAATAATGAAAGGAAAAAAAAAAAACCTCTGGCCCCACCAGTGATGGAGATTGACCAGGGGCAATTTAAGACTCTGAATACGATGGGCAAATAATAATCACCCAAGAGCCCAAATTTGATTCCAACACTTCCGGACACATGAAGAATTTATTTATTTATATAAAAATATATAATTGTGATATGATTATTTTTTTTAAAATAATTAAATTATATTTATTTATTTAAAAACAAGTAATTAATATAAAAATAATATATATTTTTTATTTCTTTGAAAGATGGCTCCCAAATCCTCTGTCATCCCACTTTGTTACTTTTACATCAAATTGGCGGTTCGAGGTTATTAAATGCCCTCAATTTTAGCGTTTGATCTTTGGCATCTGAGTTTTATTGGGTGATTTTGTTACCTTGCTCCATCCAAAATTTGAATTTCATTTCGAAACCTACTCCATCCAAAATAATAAAATTTTTTAGTCAAATTGTTATTACAAATATGATAGAAACAGTTATAACGGGTTGGTCTAAAGGGGCAAGTGGCCCAAAATGTATCATAAGCCACTTGCACATTGGACGGTTACCACTCTAATTAATCGGAGAATACTTTCAAAGTAGATCGGACGCAGCCCAAAACAAACACAGCCCAAACCAAAATTGGCTCACGCGTGCTTTCCCATGTGAATGGTCATCTGCACTAATTCTCGGCAACGTTAAGGATGGTAATCTCCTCTCTAATTGAAATTCCCCAGAATCAAAATACATCCCGAAAGAAAAGCTATTAAATAAGCACACGACTTGCAACAACATCTATGACGTTCATTACATGCGACATCTCTGTGAAATAAGAAAATCCTCATTTTTGGCCATTACAACCCAAAATGACGTCTGCATCCACACGAGAAAAGGAAAAACTTTTCTCAAAAGGCGAGCATTCCGCCTCGTCACTTTAGGAAGGCAGTAAAGGCCTACAGTTATAAAAGGCCCTAGAGACGTACTTCATAGACACGTTCTCTGGAATACTCAAATCTGTATAAACTTTTCAACTCTCAAGTGTTCAATTACTATACCATCTCTTTTACTACTAGTTCCTAACGAACTCAGTAAAAAGAGAGTTGCTCTCAACGAGACACTTTTTACTAAAGTCACTCTCAACGAGTGCACATCCGATTCTCACTTTTAAATTTATCTCATTGCATTCATTCTAACATACCGCTTTTTACCTTCTTTTTATCGAAGATTTTTTCGATTTGAGCGTTGAAAGATAAATTGAAGATTGAAGTCAACGCTTTCTCTCGATTTCTTGGTCGCCTGTTGTGTTACGATCCCAGGATCAAGACAGCAATGATAGGATTCAAAAGAGCGAGTTGAGACCAAAATTTATCCAAACTCGAATTCATGACGTATTAAAATACATATAAATATTTGTTACAAATAAATTGAAAAGAAGAATTAAGCTTAAATTTTTATTAAATATAAATTTTTAAAAATCAAACACCAACTATATTATATTTATATATTAAACAGGCAATAATGAAAGGAAAAAAAAAAAAAACCTCTGGCCCCACCAGTGATGGAGATTGACCAGGGGCAATTTAAGACTCTGAATACGATGGGCAAATAATAATCACCCAAGAGCCCAAATTTGATTCCAACACTTCCGGACACATGAAGAATTTATTTATTTATATAAAAATATATAATTGTGATATGATTATTTTTTTAAATAAATAAATAAATAAAATTAATTATTTTAAAATAATTAATTTTAAATAACCAAAATTGATAAAAAAAATATAGATTACTTTCCTAAAAAAAATTCATCATAATAAAATAAAATACTATTTTATTATAGTATCTATTAAAAATTTAATTATTTGTGCTTACCACCTATGTGGCTTTCACAATATTATGACACACAACGTTATTTCGAATTCAATTAAAATCAATGGTCAAAAGGCTATTAGTTCTACGTGGCATATTTGAAATGTATATTTTTATAATTTTTAAAATAAAATTAATTATGAGGTATGATTTAATAATTGAATAAATATTATATTATTAAAAATATTTTTAAAAAGGTTCAGAGATTTCTCTCATAATATTATTTTAAAAATTTTTTAAATAGTATAATATTTTTTATTATTTAATATCAATAGATTCATAAAAAATTAAACAAATAAATAATTATCATGAAATTTGAAAATATCACTAAGGGTGCTTTCATATATTTATAGCAAATGGTTATCTTAAAAAAAATCTAATAAATTGTTTTTTTCTTATTATAAAGACTTAAAAATAGTCACATATGTTATTTTTTTTAATTTTAATTTTAATATAAGAAAGAATATTCTCCAAAAAATCAACTTGCGGAACGGGGAGTATCTTCAGCAGATGTAATTGTTGGCGCAAAACACGGAAGACACGGTGACTGAGCGGACAAAACTCTCGGATAGCTACACAGAGTAGAGCTCTCGGAAGGATAAGAAAAGTAACGATTGAAAAACGGGAGAGAATATAAGAAATTTTAACGTGAAAAACCCTTCTTTTAATAAGAAAAAAACCACGAAAGAATACACTATAAAGGGATTGTTTACAAATGTTAGCTACACAAACTCAAACGAAAGAAAACAATCTCAAGTGTACAATCTCTCTCTCTAAAAGTATTTCTCAATCTACCTTTACAATAAAGCTTGCCCCCAACTCTCTCAAGGCTCACTCCAGAAACACAGCACAAGCACTCCAAATCCTCTTGACAGCACACTTGCACGCACACAAGTAAGGGCACACAAGCCTTGTATAGATACACAAAAGGCCTAATGGACAGCCGGCCACCCTACTGGGGCTAGGGTGGCAGGACTACGCCGCCTAGGCCTGCCACGGCAAGCGCACGCCCGGCGTGCCAGAGTGGCAGGCCTGACACCTGAGAAAATGCAGCCGCCTCAACATCCAATTAGAGTAGATGACCAACCCACCTGCAAAATGTGGTTGCAGCAGGCCTATGAAGACAGAGTCAACGCCTACACTCTAAGGATCCTCGTCTATGTCTTCAACAGCCTCTCGGACATAACGCCACCGATAAGTCCTCGTCCGCTTAATCAGGCCTCTCGAACCAATCATCAAAGTCATCGTCCATTTCTCCAATGGAGTTTGCGGATATAAGTGCCACTCGGGAGTGACCCCAACAGTAATTATTTAAATATTAGACCAAGAATTAATTATTAATACGTTTAATTAATTATTCACTTAACAAATTTTCAAGATTATAAATAGATCCAAGAGGCCGCTCACAGGTTGCAACTTTGTTCGCAGCACATCCGTCGTTTGTGCACATTTTGAGCTCTCTTCTCATCATCCAGTATCGTCGAAGTAGAAATCCATGGATTTCGCCATTTCTATTCGGACTTTCATTTCGTTAACATTGGTAATAGCTTCAATTGTGGCTTTTCTTGCTGTAAAACTCATCAGGAACAATGATCAACGGAAGCCCGGAGGGAGAAAATACCATCCAATTGCTGGAACCGTAATCAACCAGCTGCTCAATTTTCACAGGCTTCATGATTACAGGACTGATCTTACTGCTAAGTACGGAACTTACAGGCTGATTAGTCCTTTAAGGAATGAGATTTACACTAGCAATCCGGCAAACGTTGAATATATACTAAAGTTGAACTTCGATAATTATGGAAAGGTAGAACCCAAAACTTTTCCTTAACACTTCTCTTGTCTGGTTTTCACTGATAGGTGCATCGTGTTTGAAACACAGGGATTATTCAACTACAGAAATCTCAGGGATCTACTCGGCGACGGGATTTTCACAGTAGACGGTGATAAATGGCGCGAGCAAAGGAAAACATCCAGCCATGAGTTTTCCACGAAGGTTTTGAGGGAATTTAGCAGCACAATTTTCCAAAACAATGCTGCAAAACTCGCAAACATAGTGTCTGGAGCTGCAAATTCCGAGCAAATGATTGACATTCAAGTGAGTAGGCCGTTATTATAGATTTTATTATGATCTTAATTTGACAAGAAATTGGAAGTAATTCTGCAATTTGCTGCAGGAGTTGTTCATGAAATCAACAATGGATTCCATATTCAAAGTCGCATTTGGAATTGAATTGAACAGTTTGACCGGTTCAAGTGAATCCGGCACCAAATTTTGCCGTGCTTTTGATGATGCCAGTGCTCTTACTGCACAGCGATATGTTGATTTCTTCTGGCCAATCAAGAAACTTCTAAACGTCGGTTCAGAGGCCAAATTGAAGAAGAATGTTGGAGTCATTAACGACTTCGTGTACAAGTTAATTGATACCGAAACCGAGCAAAAACAAAGGTTTCAGGTTGATTCTTCAGTAAGTAAATCCCCTGAGACCTCCAAGATGATTCCCTGTATAAATTGTCTCTATCCTGTTCTTTGTTTTTTATTTCGGCTGCTCGTGAACCGTCTTAATTTGTTGCAATATGGAAGAAACAGATCAAGAAAGACAACATACTGTCCAGATTTTTGCAGCTGAGCAACGTTGATCCCACTTATTTGAGAGACATTATTTTGAACTTTGTAATTGCCGGAAGAGACACAACAGCTGGGACCCTTTCATGGTTCATTTACATGCTCTGTAAGCATCCACAGGTACAAGAGAAGATTGCACAAGAAATAAAGAACGCGACTAAGGTGGTCAAGATAGCCGACTATGCTGAATTTGCAGCCAGTTTGACTGAAGGATCTCTAGAAAAGATGCATTATTTGCATGCATCTTTAACCGAGACTCTCCGACTCTACCCGGCCGTTCCAGTGGTACTTTGACTTTCCAAAATATCACCTGTTCAAGAATATGTATATATATATATACACACACGTATTGTTGGATTTTTGGTCACTCCATTGTAGATGTCACAACAAACGAATAGTCATCGAAAGGAGATGTGATGTCCGCACATGGCACACTTGGCTAAAGATACTAGGCAATCATCGCACTATACTCGTACGAAGGTTGACTAAAGGTTGGCCAAGGGTCAGCCAAATGGTAAATGATACTAAAAGGTTGTATGAAATTCATGTGATAGTCGACTGAGGATTAGTCGAAGGTTAGTAGAGTAGTGTTCGATAAGCCCTGATTCACGCATGTGCATCGATTCCAAATTAAGAGCTCCTGAGAGGAGCACATGCGCGTGTTGGCCAAATTGGAAGCGCCTGAAGTGCATCCAAAGAGGCACTCGTGCGCCAATTACAGTAGGCTCGCGCTCGACACGTGCCTGACGGGTACTCAAATGTCATTCTTGATATAAAATAGCTCTTGATGCGATTTTAGGGTGTCCGAAATTATTTTTTCACATAAGGAGCGCCGCACAAAGAGATAAGAAAAAATGAGAGAAGAGTAAGAGATTTAACATTCGATTGAAATCCGATTTCAGTTTCTTTCTTTATCAATATCGAGTACGTTATTCTAGAGTGGGTTTTTACAGTTTATTTCATTTGATTAGTCTTAATTTTTGTTATATTTTCTCGTGGGTTATAAGATATGTTGAAGGGCTTATAATTAATCCTTTTTCACTCGAGATTATAGTAAAGGAATTTCAGTTGGTATTATTTGTAACCGAAATTATTATTACAATGAAATTATTTAGAATTTGTCTTGTATTTTTTTGTAGTTGAAAAGGATTTTGTACGTTAAAACGTTATACATTATTGTATTCCTTATACTCACGAGTTTAACAGTTGACTTTTGATGGGGGCATTTGATTTATTCCGTTGTGCCAAGCTGTGCTTGTATGTATATATATATATATATATATGCAGAAGCAAGATTGGGCTATAGTGGTATTAATATGGTCTTCTCCTACTTACTAAAGTGTATAAGTGAAGCACGCATTTTTTATGCAATCCTCTCTATTAAAGAAAAAAATCAGGTTCACAAAACTCTTGCTATGCATGGAGTCTAAAAAACGGTTGGATCGCCTTTTAGGTCTAACTTACGCAATCTTACCTTGTATATTGCAAGAGTCTGTTTCAGAGCTGGGCCCCATGATCATCAAATCACACACTATAACAATGCTGCCATTCTACTAAAGCTACTTACTACAGCTATTGCTTATTAGATAATAAACACAAGTTCCTAATACCTATGTTTGCAGGATCCAAAGGTATGCTTTTCGGATGATACTCTTCCTGATGGTTACAGTGTTAAAAAAGGAGATATTGTTGCTTACCAACCATATGCAATGGGAAGAATGACATTTCTCTGGGGAAAAGATGCAGAGGTTTTTCGACCTGAAAGATGGCTCAATGAGGATGGCATCTTCCAGCCAGAGAGTCCCTTCAAACTTACCGCCTTCCAGGTTTGTACGATGGTGGTGGCTATAACATTTTGCATATTTTCTTTAGCCTCATGCTCATAGTAGTAGGCCTCACTCTTTTGGCTACATGATCCACCTGCAATCCACTGCACAACCAAACTTCCAAGAACACACTTTATTACAGTATATATTCTACGAACGGGATGCCTTGGCATTAACAGTAGAGTTGCTGCCATATGACTTACAATCATGAGTTTTAGTTATGGAAACATTTTCTTGTATGATACAAGGTAAGTCCTGATATAACAATCCAAAATAGTCAGGCCTACTCATTACTTGACCCCACAAATAATAAAAGCTTAGTGCATTGGGATACCCTTTTATACTAATAAAAGCTAGCCCCTGTGTTGCATAATTTCTATCCCCTTTTTGGGAAGGGGCCATATATGTGTATTTGAATTGGGATCTCACCCTTATCACCAGAATCCAACTAAAATGATTTGTACATAAAACACATGTATTTCCTCTCACTTTTCTAATCAGGAACCTTACTTAGAGCAAATCTGGTTTAACAGGCAGGCCCACGAATTTGTCTAGGAAAGGAATTTGCTTATAGGCAAATGAAGATATTTTCGGCGGTTTTGTTGGCCAGCTTTGTTTTCAAACTTGGCAATGAAGAAAAACCTGTCAATTACAGGACTATGATAAGTCTTCAAGTTGATGGGGGCCTCCATGTTCGTGTCTTCTATAGATAGATCGTTGCTCAATCAGGCTCAAATCTTTAATCCCACCTGCAGCTCTAAGAATTGTATTCTTCAAATGCAAGTTCGGCGTTTATAAAGTTCTAAATTAAAAAGGACAAACTTATAGCACTATAAATAAATGTGTTCCATGTTGAAAGCTCAATATACTTTGTATACAACTACATTTAACTACAGTTGTCTTTTAACCTCTTATTAGCATTGTTATCATTGTATATACTATGGTAAATTATCACATCGATGAAGGCCTCCAAATTTGTGCCTTCTATAGATAGATTGTTGTTCAATCGGGAACAAATCTTTAATCCCATGTGCAACTCTAAGGATTATAAACTTCAAAAGCAAATTTGTTGCTTATAATGCTGGGAATTGAAAAGGACAAGCTCATTGTATTATAAATATATGTGTTTTATGTTATTAGCTCAATATACGTTACATACATCTACATTCAGCTACATTTTGCCTTTTGATCTCTTATTAGCATTCCTATCATTGTATATACTACGATAATTCATCACATTGATTAAGGCCTCCAAGTTCGTGCCTTTTATAGATAGATTGTTGTTCAGTTGGGAACAAATTTTTAATCCCACCTGCAGCTCTAAGAATTATAGAATTCAAAAGCAAGTTCGTGGTATGCACAGTTTATATGTGCTGTGAATTTTATAAGACAAGTTTATTATATTATAATACATGTAGTTTATGACAATTATAATATACATTATAGACAGCTACATTTGCGTGTAAATCTCTTATCAACATTCCTATCAATGTATAGACTACTTTGATCACGACAAACTCGAGCAAGATATGGTAATAGATTGCTGTGAACTCCGAGAATGAGTTGATTTTTTTTGTTTTTGTTCTGCTTTATCAGAGTTTATGGGTGAAGTTTTTTATGAGCCTTCTGCTTCTGGTTTCCTGTTCTTCCCTTTGGGAAGTTGAGACTTTGAGCTCTAGGTTTCAAGAGCAGGAATATCCACAAATCTGAACATCTTAGATACTACCTATGTGGAGAGGATAGAAGTTGGAGATTTATTATGATTGAATAGGGTTTTACAAGTAGTTTTCTTTGATGTTTTAGCAAAGAATGGTATTAGAAGCTGCCTTTATCCTCCATTGCAATATCCTTGATAATATGATATCTAATCTAATTATTCACATTAAAAACTCTATGTAAAAATAGATAGATAGATGAATGTCTCATTATCCAAGTATTTATAATGGTCGCAATTTTGGTGAATTAAGCAGTCTTAGCGCATTAGACATGGCCATAGTCCGAACAATGCTTTAAAGAACAATGACCATACTCCAATGGTCACCGTTCTTTCCTAATCAAGTGTTATCCCGAACCCGATATCTCTAAAATGTGTATCTTATAGAATAGAGGGATGCTTCTGACATAATTTTTTCATTTCTTAGTGAGTGATTTTCAAATTGAACAACAAAGAGGATGGGAATGTCAGCAGCCAACAGCGTATGATTGGAAATATTTGCAGCATCTGCATCTTCATGAAACCACTGCCCACTAAAGTAGTGTAGACTTAGCCAAACCGATATTAACCATAAACGATGGCCGTTTGTCAACGTTTCACTCTCACAATTGATAGTATTATATACGGATTTGAGGTAGGTCAGATTAAAATTGGGTTGTTTAATGAATTAAATTATTCTATCTAAAATTTAATAGGATATGATTAAGATGTATAAATATTATTGATGAATATGATTAAAATATTATGCCCGGTAATTTTCTTGGGGAAGTGAAATTATTGGGCCATCTTGAATTACAGTTTTTGTATATATATATATATTGGATGGATACTATATTTTAAGAAAATTTTTTTAATAGACATATATTTATATGTAATTATTGCGTCTCGGGTCCCGGGTTGTCGTACGGATTAGAAAGCTTTCGGATTTATGGTCTGAATCGAATCTCGAGCAGGTCTGGTCTCCGTCGTTATGAACCTAGAGCCTGCACAACACAAATCATAAACGAGAGGTCAGAGACCCGACGGGATTTCTCTCACTAAAAATACTCTGATACTTAAATCAGTAACTTTTCACAATAAACGAAAAGGGGTGCACGCTTAGAGGTATATGAAAATATAGTGTGTATGCGGTGGAAGTGTATGGATGTAAGAGTGATGGATTTGATGAGCGTTAGTGGAAGGCCTGACTCCCTGTGTGCACCGCGAAGGGTTGCTTACTCTCGTAGCCTAAGGGAGGCTGACGAGTTTTGGCTTGGACGCACATTTGAGAGTTGGGGCTCCAGGAGTGCGTATCTCAGTGCCCAATGCCAAATTGTATTTTTAGGAATTGGGAATCAGATCATCTTTCCTGTAAAAGGAGAGGAAATTTATAAACTCCTTGGCTTGGAGCTTTGGGCGCGAGAATCCTTCCTGTAGGGATTCGTCGGCTGTTATCCAATGGTGGTCGTCGACGTGTCAGTTATCGCCTTGTGGTGGCGGGAAGACCGTTGTACGTTGCAAGCCATACTTGGTCTACCTCTCACGTTGGGATTGGTTGGAGAATTGCATGCAGCGGCACCTGCAGACCTCCTACTCATTGGCTTGTCTCATTTGCGCTGCGCCTACTACCTGCAACCACATTAATGAGTTGCAGGTGGCGCCAATTTGGTATAAGTATTGGACTGTCACGTAGGCTGTTTTTGAATATTGAGTTGAACTTGCTACTTGGACTGCTACTTCCTGAATTGGGCATTGTGTTTCCTTTGAGCCTTACTGGTACTGAATCCAACAGTAATAAATAATTTTTTATATAAAAGTATTAATATTTTAGGTAATTTTTTAACTAAGCAATATGTTCTCTGAAATATATTTATTTTATGTCATTGTTATGTCTTTTCCTTCCGGCTACTTAATGGAAAATATAGAAATTCTTGAGATTTTAAATATAAATACTTAAAAATAAAAATAGGTATTAGCTGATTCGAACCGATCAAATTTCAATTGTAAATGAATACAATTATGAGTTTTAGTCTAAATAATACGGCTTGACCCAATTAGGCAAATCCAACGGCCTAGATCTGAATGTCGCAAGATCTAAATTCTAAAAGCTTCTAAACAATATAAATGTCTTCTGGAGTAAGGAATATTTAAAATTATTTTATTTATGTAATGAAATATATAACCGTGTTTTTAATTTCCGTTTGTATTACATACAATTCTCTTTAAAAATTATGAAATTATGTGCTTTTATTTCTTCCAAGAGCTGCATTTTTCTTTTTTGGGCATTAGTTTTGTGATCTTTATGTTTAAAATTAAATTATTGACATAATTGTTAGTGAATTTATAATTATCAATATTTGACAATTTTTAGAATTTTCTAGTCACTCTGCTCATTAGAGACATCACAATGTATTGAGGTGATTAGGGTTATGTCATCCATTATTTTACACAATCAGAGCATGTTTGATATATAACAAAAATTATGCGTTAGTATTATATGGGACTTCTATCTAAGAAAATTAGTTATCTAATTGAGGAGTATGTTTGCATGTAGGACCCTCAATATACCTGGGACTGATTTGATTGATAGTGAAATCAGCTCAAGCACATATAAAAAAATTGGTTAGTTAATTTGAGACCTGACTTTGTAAGCGCTTAATTATTTTTTATATAAGATTTTATTTGAAAATTAGATCAAGAAATTAATAATTGAACATTGTGGCATGAGAAATGATTAGGAAGTTTAAGGAATTTTTGATCTTCTCATATCTCTCAATTATTTTTTCCTTTGAATTAGATTAATAGGACAATATAATTAAACATGCTTTAAAATAATCTCTTCAATATAATTATTTATAATGATATGGTTTTAAAAAATATTATTATTAACTTCAATAAGAGAGAAAATTTGAATTGAAACAATTATGACGTTTGACATTATAAGATCCAATATATTTTAAATAAATAAAAAATATTAAAAAATCTGACTAACTCTCCGACCGCATTAAAATAATATGATGTAGATATCCTTGTAAAGATCGTGAAGCTTATGTGAATGGTTCAAAAAAGATCATTGAGCACATTTTATAATGTTAAGTATCATGATCAATGATTTTACTGATAAATTTGAAGAATATCTAACAACTTAGGCATTATGAAATGCTTTAAAAAATAGGTTTGGTGGGACATTGTCAACTAGATTTTGTAGATTAACTATAAAGCTTGACTTATATAAGATATGTTCTGAACATACGATGAAGTAAAATTTAAGAGTGATATATACTATAATCAACGAGCTTAATACTGCTAAAAACAACCTCATTTATGAGCAATAAAGCCAAATGTTGATTCATTAATTGCCAAACTCTTTGGGATTATTAGTTAAAACTTAATGAATAATAAAAATATCAAAATTTTTGATGATATGGCTTGTTATTTGGATCTTGAAGTTGGACACTTTGAAGTAATCAAGCTTAATAGTTTCATATATGTGGTTGAGTTAAGTGCTTGTAGGATATTTAGGTCCAAACATAATGACATTGACTATTTTTCTAAACGGAGTAGAACTTTTAAGTCGATGTTTAATAAACAGAAGGCTTTCAAATGAAAAAAAGGAAAACATGCCATCGAAATAGACAAATCCAATATAGTATACTTCAATTGCAAAAAGGAAGGCCATTTACTTGTGAATATACTGAGTTGGATAAAATATTCTCTGACTTTTCTCGCTTAATTTGTATAATTAGCCTTATTTTAGTTGTTAACTTTATTTTTATGTAGACTTTAGACTCTGCAACAATTAAATATATGGTAAGATATCAAGTTAAATTTATAGAATATTGTCAAATTCTTATTGGAATTAGAGATATAGAGTGGGGAACAAAGATACCGTTGAGGCACTGAAAATTGGCACTGACAAACCAAATTTGTATGAAGGATACACTCTATTACTCAATAATGTGTTTTGCTTTCTAGAGTTATGAAAAAATTTACTTTCTATAATTATTTTAACAAGACTTAATTTTTAATTATCTTTTGATAATAATAATATTTCACTTTATTCGGTAATAATTTATTATGGTTATACTTTTTTTTTATTTTTGATGATTTTATAATATTGGATTTGAATTACTATTTTAGCAATGATGCACCTATTTACTTAACTTTTGACAATATGAGCACATGCTCATGGCATGCCCGCCTTGATTTTATCGAGCATGATAAGATGAATTGATTTGTTAGAAAAGACCTTACATATAATCTTACTACAATCAGTTTGCACACAAGTGAATATTTTTTAATGGAAAAGTCTAAAAAATTTATTTAGGGAAGTATTCATTCGATCTTTTTCATTACAATTAATCCATTATGATATCTGCATTCTAGAAAATGAAAAGGCAAGGCACGGTGATCTATGCTTCATCATATTTATTGATGATTTTACACAATTTAGTCATGTCTCTTTGATCTCTCATAATTTTAAAGTGTTATTTTAGACGTAGTATGATTTTAATTGAGAATCAATTAGATAAAAGTATAAAATCTTATAGGATTGATCATGGGTATAATATTTATTTGAGTAATTTAAAGGGTTTGTAATGAAAAATGTATCAAAAGTTAGTTAATGGTTCCAAACATACCATAATATAATAAACATACCATAAAACGATTGATATGATTATGAATCTAAGAGGCCTCTATCTTTTTAAAAGATAAAGATTATTTTTTTAAAATAAATTATTTATTTTTGAATAAATAGTTATAATTTAATAATTAATTTTAATTAATTTTTAATTTTTTTTAAAAATAATTAAATTATAATTATTTATTTAAAAATAAAAAAAATGTAAATTTAAAAAAAATTATAATAAATAATAATGCACAATGGGCATTCTTAAGAAAAGAAAATTTTGTGTGGATAAAGAGATAAAGTCTCTCATAGTCTTTATTTATAGACTCTTTTTTTAATAGGTTAATGGTTATATTTTTTTAATAAGAAATAAAACATCCTTTTATGAAGTGCCTTCATTTTTATAGATATATTTTTTTTTATAAATAATCTTATACTTTTATTTTATTAGATAAATTATTTTACTAATAGACATACACTTTCATTCTTTCTATCAATGTTAAATATTATTTACTATTTTAAGTAATTTTAATTAAATTATAAATTAAAAATAATTAATATAAATCTAAATTTTAATATTATTATCAGTATAGTTCACATATATAGATCAATTAAATATTACTCTAACAATATAATCATATATAAAATATTGTAGGAAATATTAATCAAGAGATATCTTTACAACACGAAAAATACAAAAATCTATATATATATATATATATATATATATATGTAATATGCCTATTAGACCCATTCCATGCCCCTTTTATTACGAGATTTACATAAAATATTATAAATTTTTATTATTTTAATAGTGTTATTTAATTTTTGAAAAATCTTTATTAATATTAAATAAATATATCTTACTAATGAGTCCAGTAGCACAGTAATCTGGCTCAATCATGAGCCTAACTGTCTACATGAAGAAGAATGATGACCCAACGAGCAACGAACAACGATTCAGGAAGAAGACAGATCCAACCCAACTTAGCCATTGCTGCAGCAACTGAAATAAGACCCATAGAATGATAGGCTAAGAGGACAAGTATCGAACGACCGAGTAGGCAACACAGACGGATGAACCAATTAGGAAGGCTCTTGGCCTAGCGGCTAACAGAGTGGATAGAGCACGCGTATATAGCGGTTAGAACACGCGCATGCAGGCGACGCTTGAAGCCATCGTCGCAGTTGTCTGATGATTGGGTCCAGGGGACCACTCACGGCCACCTCACCATCGCAAGGTGATAACTGACAATAGCTGCTCTCGTAAATGCTACAGTGACTAGCCAATCCTAGCTAGACACTCGTCTTAGGCCATGGCATCAAATCTTACTCCACGAAACATTACAAATATACCCCACCTTCACGAAGGAAGCAGGATTTTTTGGCCGGGACCTCATTTTCCATGAGTAATGAGATAACTAAGCTCTCCAACAAAGCTTTCCCTTTTTACTCCAATCGAGTACCCTTTCTGCCTTTTCACCCCTAGTGAGCCACTTATCAAGTACAATTTTAATGAGTCGCTTATCGAGTGTAATCCTAGTGAGTCACTTATTAAGTGTACCCCTAGTGAACCACTCATTCAGTGTAACCCTTGTAAGCCACTGACTACGTACAACCTATCAGAGCCCAATCCTCAATTTCTCTAAACCATCCCCTGTCAAGCACACAATAGGAGCCCAATCCTTCTCTTACATCCCCCACGTAAATATAATTCTATATTATCTCACATTCTCCTTATATCTGTTTATTTTCTGAGAAATATTTCTTATTTGAGCGTCGAATGATAAATTAGGGAATGAATTTTACCAATCCTCTAACATTTTGTTTACAATTTATAGTACGTGAATTCTAGGTTAATAGGGATAGAGACTGAATCTGTTTCAATTCGACTCGTAAAGAAAGATCGAGTGATTTTCTAATCTGTATAACAACCTGGATACCATAGATGCATCACTTACTAATAAATATTATTTAATTATTTATAATTTGAATAAATCTACATTTTAAATAACTAATAATATTGTGAAATAAAACACTATTTTATTGTAATTTTATTAACATTCAACGTCACAGCTCATTATTTTGGAACTCAACCGGCGATCCAAGGTTATTAAGTAGGTGTCGTGCGTTTAGATGACAATTTTTAAATGTTTTCTAAAGTAAAAATAATTAAGATGTATTGATTAATTGTTTTTGACATATCTGCAAATAATATTTTACTTATTTATATATTTTTATTTAAATTTATTAATATTAATAAATTAATATAATATTATATTATTAATAATATTTCAAAAATAACTAAAAAAATATCTCCCTAATATTATATATATATATATATATATATTTGATAAATTTGCCTATAACATACTATTTCTCAGATAATTAATATTTTATTTATTTAAATAAATTTTTTTACGACACATTCGAAGCCTGCCATATTCATCATCCTTGCCTGGGTGACTCGTTGTTGATTTCCTATGCTTTATACCCTCTTTGATTAGACTGACAACAATTCTTTGTTAATATTAATTACTTGATGTTGCACTGCTGTTTCTGTTGTTAACTATAAAAATATTGTTTAATTTGGATATTATTAGACATTATTAAATATTAATGATCAATAAAAATATCTCTCATTTTCTTTAATATATTCATCTATTTCTTATAATTTTTTAAAAATAGCATTAATATGTTCTTTAGATCCAAGTTATCGTACGAATTAAAGAGTCGAATATAATTTTTAACCGATCCAAAAGACCGTGGGTCTGATCTTTATAATTAAAAATCTTAATCTTACGCATCAACAACTTAATAAGATGTTAAAAGTATATGGATTTATTTTTTGATATATCTCTCAATATTCAAATCAGTAATTTTTTTTCAAAAAAAATAATATAAAAAGAAAGAAGGAGGGAATAAAATGAGTATAGAATTTTGTGAGTATAAAGGGTTAAACTCTGTTTAGATTGTAGTCACTATAGCGTTTGCATACTAGAGTACAATTTGTCTCCATTCCTAATTGGAGATCTGTATTTATAGTCTAAATTCTAGTCAATTTGTCTACTCGAAACTGTCGCTTATAATAGGAGGCGTTATATTGCATTGAATGGTAACTGTTACCATAATTGTATAACAGTTACTAACGATGATTTAACAAACATCAACCATTAATATTTGGCCTTTATTGGGCCGTGGTAGTATTAGGCCGTTACAACTTATTCATGTGCGAATTATTATCTCTTAATTAATTGTAACTGTTCAATAAAATTTAATACTTTATTTACTACTATACTGAGCCATTAATTATCTCAGTCCTACACATTCCTCGCCACTCCATTGTTTGGTCAATCGGCTTAGACCTTGTGCCAGTGTTTGGATTGTTGTCTTCTGAATCCTATTTTCAGATCGGTCGGCTCAATTGTGCCAAAATTATACCCAACAAGTATATAATAAATTTTAGAAGAAAACACTAGCTAAATTTAGTGACCTACGTTTTATATTTTGTTTGGGAAAAAAGTGGCATTAAATTAAAAAAAAATTGTGAAATAATTGTGAAAAAATTTAGTGACCTAATTTTGTTTGCTGACCTAAGTTTTAATTGTGAAAATAACTTTTAGAGTTTAGACCTCTATCATTCATATTTACAGAGTTTTTAAATCAACGTTATTGTCCATCTAATTTTGATGAAATATAAATTTATAAAAATTAAACTCTAATTTTGATGATATAGTACAGTCGGTTTATGTAGAATTTAATTGAATATTTTTATTACAAAAAAGTAAAAAATTTTCACAATTAAAAAATTAATATTATAACGATTTTAGAATTTTCACTTAAATAGACACGGACAGAAACCCAACGAGAGTTAGGGATTCTGCTTCTTTCACTCACACTGTTAATTTTAAAAAATTTAACGATTAGAATTTAAATACTATATAATAATATATAAATAACTATTTTTATTAAAAATTTTTTTAATATTTAACTTAATAAATAATAAATATTAATATTTTTAAAAAATAAATTAAAAATATAACTATATTTAATATTTAATATTTTTTAAATTTTAACTATTAAATTTTAATATAATTATTCTATAAAAAAAAAAGAAGTAGAATTTCAAATCTAAACCTAACATCGTGCTACCACGCAGACAAACAAAGAAAATAAAATAAAAATAATATCAAATAAAAAAAAAAAACTGAGAAGAAGAAAAAACCTTTGTGCATAATATCCCTGCACTGATGCAACGTAATCATATATAAAAATAATATAATTGTATTAAAATTATACAAAATAGATGTAAATTTTATTTTAATAATATTAATAATAAATCATTCACCTAATAAATTTTAAAGATAATTTTGGTCCAAAGGCCATATTAGATGTATCAAACAACTCTCTGAAGGCAAATTTTGTTCGTAGCAGAGATATTTGCGCTCAACCTGAGCTCTTCCCTTCCCTCGTCGTCCAACCTCGTAGAAGTAGGAATCCATGGATTTCTTCGTCTCTAATTCTGTATCCATTTCGTTGGCATTAGTAGTAGTTTCAATTCTGACTTTTCTTTCTGTGTAACTCTTCGGCAAGAACAATCATCAACGGAAGCATGGAGAGAGAAAGTACCATCCGATTGCTGGAACCATGTTCAACCAGCTGCTCAATTTCCACAGGCGTCATGATTACATGACTAATCTTGCTGCTAAGTACGGAACTTACAGGCTAATTAGTCCTTCGAGGAATGAGATTTACACTACTGATCCCGCAAATGTAGAATATATACTCTAGTCGAACCTCGACAATTATGGCAAGGTATAACCCTAACGTTTTCCTCAGCACTATTCTTGTCCGGTTTTCACTGACAGGTGCATCGCTCGTTCGGTTACGCTATGCCTACTCCTTTCATTTCTGATACGATGAAAAGATAGCAAGGGACTTTACTAACCAAGCTAACTTAACGTAAAGTATTGCATGATTGATAATGCTGTTGATGCAATATCAGTAAATATTGATGCAGTCGATTTTAGTATCAGATGCTGATTTTTGGGGTAGTACAGCTAGAAGTAGCGTGGATCCAACGAATTTATTTCAATAACTCAGATGGAACTTGGTGATTTCGTTTGAGGTTGCAATTCGGACGCATCACGCTCATTTTCTACCGGGAAATGCTAATCTAGAATTAATGATAACATAAACGAGTCATTTGCTAATTTTTCGAAAGAGGCGAAATTAGTAAATTATTTTGTTTTGCACTTCTGGGAAGTACCGGTTTCATTCCAAACTTGTATTTGAATCATTGCCATGCTTTTAATTTGTGCCGATTTTCTGCATTTAGTTAGTCTATGCAGATGAAGTATGAGCGTTTTCATTGTGGAAAAGTGGGGAAATGACTAGCACAAATTAATTTGTTCGGCATAAAAGCTAACTAAAATAATAGTTCAAAATAACACTGAACATCCAGAAAAAAAGTACTAAATAAAATTTAATCTTGCCTTGTGTAGATGGAATTCCGAACCACTTCAACAGTAATTTTTGTTGTTTTGAACAGCTTGATGAACCAAATCTCTGAATTCATATATTGGTGTATGTTAGGGATTTAACACATTGTCCTATACTTTTGCCGGTTCATATTTTTCAACATAGGGGCTAAAATAGGAATGTAAAATTTCATAATTTTTTTTTTCTTTTTTGAAACACAAATTTTCAGGGACCATACAATTACAGAATTCTAATGGATCTACTTGGTGATGGGATTTTCACAGTAGATGGGGTTAAATGGCGTGAGCAAAGGAAAATATCCAGCCATGAGTTTTCCACGAGGGTTTTGAGGGAATTCAGCCACACAATTTTCCGAAGGAACGCTGCAAAACTCGCAAACATAGTGGCCAGAGCTGCAAATTCCAAACAAATAATTGATATTCAAGTGAGTAAGCCTTTCCAGTATATTTTAATATGATCTTAATTGGAAAAGAAGTTAGAAGCAACTCTACTGTTTGTTGCAGGAGTTGTTCATGAAATCAACATTGGATTCCACTTTCAAAGTTGCATTTGGAGTTGAATTGGACAGCATGACCGGAACAAGTGAATCCAGCACCAAACATGCCAGAGTGCCCTCATCGGAGCTCTATCCTCCATCCCTCAAAGCTACCCTTAGCCGGGCACACTCAGTGGAGCTCAGTCCTCCATCTCTCAAAGCCATCCTTTGGTTAGGCACACTCGTTAGAACAAAATTCTCCATATCTTAAAGCCACCCGCTGATTAGGCGCATTCAGCGGAGCTCAATCTTTCATCTCTCAAAACCGTTTCTTAGTCAGGCACACTCGGTGGAGCTTAGTCCTCCATCTCTCAAAGCTATCCCTGGTTGAGCACACTCGGCAGAGCTCAATCCTCTATTTTTCAAAATTGCTCTCTGACCGAGTGCACCCGCAAGAGCGCAGTCTTCAGTCTCTCAAAGCCGCCCCTGGTTGGGTGTCACAAATCCTGAATTTCGCAAATTTAATTAATTATTTTTTTATACATTTAAAACTCCAAATAGTTTTAATAAATAACATTGAAACCAAAAAATTCAAATATAATAAATTAAATATGTAGGACTTGACAAATCAAACCCGCACAGTACCTCATCAGAACACCGTCTGGACAAAATAACCATGACCTGCTCCTAAATAGTCGTAAGGATAAAATGCTCACCAAGAGAATGTGATGTTGCGCCAAATCCTACTAAACTCTTGCTACTGATCCAAATCTTCTACTCTGCGGGGGAAAAAATAAAAAATGTGAGTTGAAAACTCAACAAGTATCGTCATGAATAAAACTGTACAAGCAAATCAGAGTGAGAGTACATAAAATTAAATATTGAGGCCGACAATTATTTTCTGCTCTAAGCTCTGCCACATATACCGAAATCATCACACATCCATAACAGATACCAATCCAAATCTAAAACCCAGCCCAAATCCAAATTTTTAATATTAGCTACATTTTAGGCTTACAGTTATTCAGCCATAATTTATCATATCGACTATATTTAGGCTTGTAACTACTCAGCTATCATTTATCATATCGGCTACATTTTAGGCTTTCAACTATTCGGCCATCATTTATTATCATATCGGTTACATTTTAGGCTTGCAACTACTCGTCCATCATTTATCATATTGGCTACATTTTAGGCCTATAATTACTCGGCCATCTGATTTCAAGTATCGGCTACAAGGGCCTCAAATTCCTCTATCCCCAAACACATAATGACCCACCAGGGTCTTGGACCACCATGGTCCTACATGCATACCAACCCACCGAGTCTTGGACTCCGCCGAATTCCATACATACATACATACATATAAAATACACATATAAAAATAGCAGATATTAAGTTAGACGACAGGAGAGGGTTACAAATACTTGCCTCGATTTTATTGCAAACAAATTCGCCAAAAGGATACTCCGAGGTATTCAAATTGTGCACTTCTCCCTCTGCTTTGCATGCGCCCCTTCTCTCTCCTCCCTTTCGCTCTTCTGTCGTGCCGTTCCTCTACCTCTCTTCACATTTCTCCTTCGCCGATGGCAGCTCCAGCACGGGGAACAGCGGCGACCATGGCGGCAGTAACCCAGCGACAACGACGCATGCAAGCCGGCGATGAATTTCTCTTTCTTCACCGCGCCTCAAACCCATTTTCCATGATTTGACCGATTCTTCCAAAATCAGTATATGTAACCCCAAAATCGTCATCCACAAGGAGAATGTAATGATTTACTTACCTCGATTTCACCCATTTTCACCGGCGACGACGGCGATGATGGTGGCTGTTCTGTTTCGGTTCGCGATCTCCTTCTACTCACACCGGTGCACAAATGGAGGGTAAATCACAGAGAGGACTTCGCCGGCTTCCGATCCCGGTGCCAACTCCTCCAGCGACAGCTGCAATGGCGGCTGCTCCTCGCTCTCTCTTCTTCTCCCGTTCTTCCTCCCCTCTTCTTTTCTTTCCTTTTTTGCCATCCCGGAGCCTCTCCTTTCATTTTTTTATAATAATATATATTACTATTATTTTATTTTATTTATATTATATATATAATATCTAATCGGGATATTATATTCTCCATTCCTTATAAAAATTTTGTTCACCAAATTTATGCATCCCCCCAACTTCAAACAACCAGGGGCATTCTCCTTAACATTATTTTCACGCTTCCAAGTCACTTCTTCAAAGTGCTTTTAGAAAATCTAACCATCATATCGAATCTCGAATTGGACTGTAAGTCTAATTTTCTACTTCAAATCTCAAATCAAATCTTATGACTGTCGGCCGTGTGCCCACACGCTTCCACTGCGTAACTCGGACCAATCATCTACCTCAGATCATTAGTCAGAAGCCTCAAACTAGAATACTTCGCAATCTTCTCATCTCTACAATTTATAGGCGGCTAATCTCGGGAATGACATTCTGATTGGCAAGGCATGAGCCAACTTCATTACCTAATCCATCCTCATCCAAATGGCCACCAAATCCTTTGCTATTCGAGGCAAACATGAAATAAAATCTTGAAGGCTTCATCTTCTTCTCGGCTTCTTCCTTTAGGCATAAGACACATTATCAACTTACCACTCTGTTAGGTAGAGAATCTTTGACATTCCCTTCAAACTTGGACCATTCCAGCTCAACTCTAGCTATTAATAATTTCACTTGTTCCCGAGCTTTCATCAAATCAGCAAGGCTCTACTCGATCTCATCTAGTTTCATGACGGCTCATCCAAGGAAGGCTTCATCTCTGATCTTCACAAAAGCCTATTCATCTTTATCTACGGCTTTCAATTTTGGTGAATCTTTTTTATTATCTACGCTCCATTGCTTACTACTCTGCCGGCTAAAATCTCTTTCTACCTTATCAGATTTCGGACTAATCCATTCCATCAACTACTTCTCTACCAGCCGAAACCTTCTACTCCGTGAGGTTTCGAATCGACCCATTTAATCACCTATCTCTCTACCGGCTAAAACCTCCTTTTACCCTGTGAGGTTTTGGACCAACCTATTCCATCAACTACCTCTCTACCGACCAAAATCTCTTTTTATGTCGTGAGATTTCGGACTGACCCATCAAAACTTTCACCTGTCTACCCAGACAATCACCCAATTATCTACCCAAAATGACCCAAAGCACATATCCTTACGACTTTTCTGTCATGAATTTAAAATTTCGCAGATCTAATTAATCATTTTTTATACATTTAAAATTTTAAATAATTTCAATAAACAACTTCGAAATCCAAAAATTTAGGTATGACAAACCAAATATGTAGGACTTGACAAATCAAGCCCGCATAAGACCTCATCGAACCACCGTCTGAACAAAATAATCATGACTTGCTTCCAAATAGTCGTAAGAATAAAATGCTCACCAAGAAAATGTGATGTTACACCGAATCCTGCCCAACTTCTAGTGCAGATCCAAGCTTTCAACTATGAGGGGGGAGAAAAATAAAAAACGTGAGTCGAAAGCTCAGCAAGTATCGTCATGAACAAAACTATGCATGCAAATCAGAAGGAGAGCACATAAAATCAAATATCAAGGCCGACAACCAAATTCTACTTTGAACTCTACCACATATATTGAAATCACCACACATCTATAGCAGATTCCAATCAAATTTAAAACCAAGTCCAAATCCAAATTACCAATATCGGCTACATTTTAAACTTACAACTATTCAACCATCATTTATCATATCGACTGCATTTTAGGCCTGTAAATACTCGACCATTATTTATTATATTGGCTATATTTTAGGCCTACAACTACTCGGCCATCATTTATCATATCGGCTATATTTTAAGCCTTAAACATGCAGCTTTTTGGCCATCATTTATTATTATATCGGTTACATGTTAGACCTATAATTATTCGGCCATTATTTATCATATTGGCTATATTTTAGGCCAATAACTATTCGACCATCTGACTCCTAATATCGGCTACTAGGGCCACGAACTCTCTTGTCCTGAAACACATATTGACCCATCGGGTCTTGGACTCCGCTCTATTTCATACATACATATTGAAATAAAATACATATATAAAAATATCATATATTAAATCAGACCACAGGAAAGGGTTACAAATACTTACCTCGACTTTATTCTAAGTAGATTTGCCAAAAGGATACTCTAAGGTATTCGTCACGCGCACTTCTCTCTCTGCTTCGCGCACACACCTTCTCTCTCTTGCCGCGTCGTTCCTCTACCTCTCTTTACATTTCTCCTTCGCCGATGGCAGCTCCAACACGGGAGACAGCAGCAACAACCCGGCGACGGCAATGACGATGATGGCTTTCTCTCTCTTCATCGCACCTCAAATCCAGTTTCCATGATTTGACTGATTGTTTTCAAAATTGATGCACGCAACTCCAAAATTGGCTTCTACAAGGAGAAGGGAAGGATTTACTTGCTTCGATTTCACCCATTTCCTCTAGCGATGATAGCGACGATGATGATGGTGGCTGTTTTGCTTCGGCTAGCGAGCTTCTTCTTCTACTCACACCAGTGCACAAAATGGAAGGTAAATCACGGAGAGGGTTTTGCCGACTTCCAATCTTGGCGCCGACTCCTCCGGTGACAGCAACAACGGCAGCCACTCCTCCATCTCTCCCTTTTTCTTCCTTTCTTCCTCCCCTTTTCTTTTCTTTCTTTTTCTTCTGCCCTCGAGCCTCCCCTTTCATTTTTTTTTATAATAGTATATGCTATTATTTTATATATATATATATAATATCCAACTGGAATATTACATTGGGCGCACTCAACGGAGCTCAATCCTCCATCTCTCAAAACCGTCCATGGACGGGCTTTACTCAGCGAACTCAATCCTCTATCTCTTCAAGCAGCTCCTTGCTCGAGCGCACTCAAACAGTAAATCCCCCATTACATGTATCTACGCATACTTATCTTGTATTCTTTAATCTTTCTCTCATCGTAAAAAGTTTTTTGACTCAAGTGTTAGAGAATATACAATGGAGCGAATCCCGTCAATTCTTTGACCTCTTATTTGTTCATTGTATTGTGTAGGATCCAGATTTAAAATAACGATGACTGGACTCGCTTCAACTCGACCATCTTGGGAAGATTAAGTAGCTCTCTAACTTGTTCAGTAATTCAAATCTAAGAACGCATTAAGATCTATAAACATAAACGAGTCATTTGGTTATTTTGCGAAAGAGGCAAAATTAATAAGTAATTTTATTTTGCATTTCTTTGCGAAGCACCCTTTATGGCTAAAATGGGAAGGTAAAATTTCATAATTTTTTTTTCCTTGTTTGAAACACAAATTTCAGGGATCTACTGGGCAACGGAATTTTCACAGTAGACGGTGATAAATGGCGCGAGCAAAGGAAAATATCCAGCCATGAATTTTCCACAAAGGTTTTGAGGGAATTTATCAGCACAATTTTCCAAAAGAATGCCGCAAAACTCGCAAACATAGTGTCTGGATCTGCAAATTCCAAACAAATAATTGATATTCAAGTGAGCAGGCCGTTGTTATAGATTTTATTATGATCTTAATTTGACTAGAAATTGGAAGTAATTCTGCAATTTGCTGCAGGAGTTGTTCATGAACTCAACGTTGGATACCATATTCAAAGTTGCATTTGGAGTTGAATTGGATAGTTTGACCGGAACAAATGAATCCGGCACCAAATTTTGCCGTGCTTTTGATGATGCCAGTGCTCTTACTGCACGGTGATATGTCGATTTCTCCTGGCCAATCAAGAAGCTTCTAAACGTCGGTTCAGAGGCCAAATTGAAGAAGAATGTTGGAGTCGTTAACGACTTTGTGTAAAAGTTAATTGATACCGAAACCCAGCGAAAACAAAGATTTCAGGTTGATTCTTCAGTAAGTAAATGCCTTGAGACCTCCAGGATGATTCCCTGTATAAATTGTCTTTATCCTGTTTTTTGTTTTTTATTTCGGCTGCTCAAGAACCTTCTTAATTTGTTGCAATATGGAATAAACAGATCAAGAAAGACAACATACTGTCCAGTTTTTTGCAGCTGAGGAACGTTGATCCCACGTATTTGAGAGTCATAATTTTGAACTTTGTAATTGCTGGAAGAGACACTGCTGGGACCCTTTCATGGTTCATTTACATGCTCTGTAAGCATCCAGAGGTACAAGAGAAGATTGCACAAGAAATAAAGTGTGAGACTAAGGTGGTCAAGACAGCAAACTATGCTGAATTTGCAGCCAGTTTGACTGAAGGATTTCAAATAATTTCTCTTATTCTCTTATTCTCTTCTTTTCATCTTTTCTCTTATTCTCTTCTCTCTTTGTGCGACGTTTCTTATGTGAAAAATAATTTCAAATACCCTAAAATCGTGTAAGATGCGACTTTAGCGCCCATCAAGCACGCATCATGCTAGAACTCACTGTGCAGACAGCGCACAAGCGCATCTCGAGTACGCCTTAAGTGGCCCTAATCTGGTCAATGCGCATATGTGTGCCTCTCAGGCACCCCTCGATCGCCCTTAATCTAGAATCGACGCTTATATGTGAATTAGGCGCCTGTTATGAGCTACTCTGCCGACCTTTGACCGATCCTTGAATGTTCCACGGCTTTGAGCTCATACGAATATCGTATGATCCTTCAGCATATTCTATCGCTTTGATGAATTTCGATCGACCATCGTATAAATATCATGCGACCTTCTATTGACTCTCCATTTATTGTGGCATCCATAAATGAGTGACCAAAAAACCCATTGGAGACTTTGAACTCTAAGTTCCAAGAGCAGAAATCTCCACAAAATCTAAACATCCTTGATACTTCCTCGATGGAGAGGATAGAAGTTGGAGATTTATCACGATTGAGTAGGGTTTTACAGGTAGTTCTCCTTGATGTTTTAGCGAAGAGTGATGTTAGAAGGCTCCCTTCAACTACTATTGCGATATCCTTGATTATATGGTATCTCATTTAATTATCAATATTAATAGATTTATATAAAAATAGATATATAGATAGACGTCTTATTAACTAATTTTGCTCCAATGGTCGCTCTTTTGGTGAATCAAGTAGTCTTAGCGCATTAGGTGTGGCCATAGTCTGACTATTCTTTCTTAATTAAATGTTATTCTTAATCAGATATTGCTAAAATGAGTATTTTACAAAATAGATGGATTTTTCGACATATTTTTTTCATTTCTTAGTGTGAGGGTTGGAATACCAGCAGCCAACAGTAGATGATTTGGAAATACTTGCCAGCAGTATATATATATATATTGAACAGACACCATTGTTTAAGAAAATTTTCTTAATGAACAATTTTTTATGTAATAAATATTTTTTTATATAAAAGTATTCATTTTTAGGTAGTTTTTAAAACTAAATAATACGTTTTTTGAAATATTTTTATTTTATGTTGCTTTTATGTCTTTTCCTTCGGCTTAATAATGGCAAATATACAAATTCTTATCTAAATATAAAATTTTAAATACAAATATTTAAAAATAAAAATATTTATTGACGGACTCAGCCAGATTGAATTTTAATTATGAATAAACAAAATTATAAATTTTAGTCTAAATAATACGGCCTAATCCAATTAGGCCAAATCCAACAAACTAGGTCTGAATTTAGGAAGAGTTAAATTCTTAAAGCTTCTAATGCTCCTCACTCTCAATTTTCCATCTTTTGTGGACCCGGAGAAACACAACAGCCTTGGACGACAAACTCAGAGAGGAAGGAACTGGCTGAGGGGGTCTTCCGTTGTATTGATATGGCACAAAACTTACGTCGTAGATCCTTGATTGTTCAGATCAAATTCAATGGTTGAAGATTGTTTTATTTTTAATTTAAAAATTTAAAAAAAGAAAGCCTTTGACGGTTAAAATTGATCCAAATGACTGATAACTGTACAGTCTAGGCCTTGTGTCGTAAGTCATCGACCGTTGGAATCAAATTTAATAGCTAACAGCAATTTTATTTTTTTCGTTTGAAGAATAAAAAAAATATAAAAAAAAGTTTTTGACCGTTAGAATTGAATCGAATAATCGAAGACCATACAGCATTGGTCCTATATCGCGTCAGTACAGTATAGAGCTCTACGCCTCGGACGAAATACCCAAGCAAGCATGTGGTGACACTTGCAAGTTCATTTAATTCGACAAGCCTTGTCGACTCTTTTCTTCGGGTTAGGGGGATCAAGAAAATCAATATTATAATGCTTTTGGCGTCCGCATTTAAATAGACGTGGACCGAAACCTAAACTCCTATCGCACGTCCACACGAACACACAATGAAAAAAAAAAGAAAAAATAATAAATAAAAAAAAAGAAAAAACCAATAACAAATAATAAATGAGAGATATCCTGATGGCGTGAAAAATAAATAATTAAAATTATACATATTTATGATATTGCCATGAATTTGGTTTCCATATAACTAGTCCAATTCCATATCCCTTTTATTAAGAAATTTATAAAATTTTATAAATATAATATTATTTATAATACTATTTAACTGTTAAAATAAATATTATTTATATATTTAATTATATTAAAATTATACAAAATAGATATAAATTTTATTTTAATAATATTAATAACAAATCATTTACCTAATAAATTTTAAAGATAATTATGGTCCCACATGCCATATTAAATGCATCAGGCAACTCTCCGGCGGCAGATTTTGTTAGTAGCAGAGATATCTGCGCACATCCTGGGCTCTTCCCTTCCCTCGTCGTCCAACCTCGTAGTAGTAGAAATCCATGGATTTCTTCGTCTCTAATTCTGTATCCATTTCGTTGACATTAGTAGTAGTTTCAATTCTGACTTTTCTTTCTGTGAAACTCTTCGCCAACAACAATCATCAACGGAAGCATGGAGAGAGAAAGTACCATCCGATTGCTGGAACCATTTTCAATCAGCTGCTCAATTTCCACAGGCTTCATGATTACATGACTGATCTTGCTGCTACGCACGGAACTTACAGGCTAATTAGTCCTTCGAGGAATGAGATTTACACTACTGATCCCGCAAATGTAGAATATATACTCAAGTCGAACTTCGACAATTATGGCAAGGTATAACCCTAACGTTTTCCTCAGCACTATTCTTGTCCGGTTTTCACTGACAGGTGCATCGCTCGTTCGGTTATGCTATGGCTACTCCTTTCATTTCTGATACAATGGAATTGTTGGCGCAAAAACGGAAGGCACGGTGATCGAGCGGACAAAATACTCGGACAGCAACACAGAACAGAGTTCTCGGATGGACAGCCAAAAATAGAGATAGAAAATGAGAGAAAACACACGAGATTTTAACGTGAAAAATCCTTCTTCAATCAAGAGAAAAACCACCAAAGAATACACTATAAAAAGGATTGTTTACAAGTATGTTAGCTACACAAGCTCAAACAAAAAGAAAAACAATCTCAAGTGTATATCTCACAATCTTTCACTAAAAGTATTTCTCATTCTATCTTTACAACAAGACTTGCCCACAGTTCTCTCAAAGCTCACTCCAAGTTTGCTCTCAAAGACACGGTACAAGCACTCCAAGATTCTCAGCAGCTTACACTAAATGACAAGTAATGGCACAAGCCTTTATATACATAAAGGGCCTAGTGGTCGGCCAGTCACCCTACTGCCAGTAGGGTGGCAGGACCACGCCCCCTAGGCCTGCCATAGCAGACACATGCCTGGCGTGCTAGAATGGCAGGCCCGTCACTCTAGGAAGTTGAAGCCACCTGATTCACCAATCAGAGTGGGTCACTGTCCACCTGTAAAATGCGATTACAGCAGGCCTACGAAAGAGAGAGTCAACGCCTACGCTTTCAGGGTCCTCGTCCATGTCCTCAGCAAATTTCTCGGACATGATGTCTTTAATGAGTCCTCGTCCGTTATGACAGGCTTCTCGGATTACTCCAATAGTCCGCATGCTTTGCTTCCTTTGAGTCCGCGGACACAAATGCCACGAGGGAGTGACCCCCAATAGGAATGATAGCAAGGGACTTTACTAACGAAGCTAACTTACGTGGTATCTTGAATGTCTCTGCTTACGTAAAGTATTGCATGATTTGATGCAATATCAGTAAATATTGATGCAGTTGATTTTAGTATCAGATGCTGATTTTTGGGGTAGTACAGCTAGGAGTAGCGTGGATCCAACGAATTTATTTCAATAACTCAGATGGAATTTGGTGATTTCGTTTGCGGTTGCAATTCGGACGCATCACGCTCATTTTCTACCGGGAAATGCTAATCTAGAATTAGTGATAACCTAAACGAGTCATTTGCTAGTTTTGTGAAAGAGGCGAAATTAGTAAAGTATTTTGTTTTGCACTTCTGCGAAGTACCAGTTTTATTCCAAATTTGTATTTGAATCATTGCCATGCTTTTAATTTGTGCCGATTTTCTGCATTTAGTAGTCTATGCAGATGAAATATGAGGGTTTTCATTGTGGAAAAGTGAGGAAATGGCTAGCACAAATTAATTTGTTTAGCATAAAAGCTAACTAAACTAATAGTTCAAAATAACGCTGAACATCCAGGAAAAAAGTACTAAATAAAATTTAATTTTGCTTTGTGTAGATAGAACTCCGAACCACTTCAACAGTAATTTTTGTTGTTTTGAACAGCTTGATGAACCAAATCTCCGAATTCATATATTGGTGTATGTTAGGGATTTAACATTATATTGCCCCTTTACTGTTGCCGGTTCATATATTTCAACAAAGGGCTAAAATAGGAATGTAAAATTTCATAATTTTTTTTTTATTTTTTGGAACACAAATTTTCAGGGACTATACAACTACAGAATTCTAAGCGATCTACTTGGTGATGGGATTTTCACAGTAGATGGGGATAAATGGCGCGAACAAAGGAAAATATCCAGCCATGAGTTTTCCACAAGGGTTTTGAGGGAATTTAGCATCACAATTTTCCAAAAGAATGCTGCAAAACTTGCAAACATAGTGGCTGGAGCTGCAAATTCCAAACAAATAATTGATATTCAAGTTAGTAAGCCTTGCCAGTATATTTTAGTATGATCTTAGTTGGACAAGAAATTAGAAGCAATTCTATTGTTTGTTGCAGGAGTTGTTCATGAAATCAACATTGGATTCCATATTCAAAGTTGCATTTGGAGTTGAATTGGACAGCATGACCGGAACAAGTGAATCCGGCACCAAATTTTGCCGTGCTTTTGATGATGCCAGTGCTCTTACTGCACAGCGATATGTTGATTTCTTCTGGCCAATCAAGAAACTTCTAAATGTCGGTTCAGAGGCCAAATTGAAGAAGAGTGTTGAAGTCATCAACTACTTTGTGTACAAGTTAATTGACAGCGAAACCCATCGAAAACAAAGTTTTCAGGTTGATTCTTCCATTTATTGAGTCCTCCAAGATGATTCCTTGTATGAATTGTCTTCTTTTCTTCTTTTCTTTTTTTTTTTTTGGCTGCTCATGAACTGCCTTGATTTCTTGCAATATGGAAAAAAACAGGTCAAGAAAGACAACATACTGTCCAGATTTTTGCAGCTGAGCAACATTGATTCCACTTATTTGAGAGACATAATTTTGAACTTTGTAATTGCTGGAAAAGACACAACGGCTGGGACCCTTTCATGGTTCATTTACATGCTCTGTAAGCATCCAGAGGTACAAGAGAAGATTGCACAAGAAATAGAGAACGTGACTACGGTGGTCAAGATAGCAGACTATGCTGAATTTGCAGCCAGTTTGACTGAAGGATCTCTAGAAAAGATGCATTATTTGCATGCATCTTTAACTGAGACTCTCCGACTCTACCCGGCCGTTCCAGTGGTAATTTGACTTTTCAAAATATCAGCTGTTCAAGAATACTTATGCAGAAGCAAATTGGGTTATAGTGATACTATATTTATAGCCTTCTCCTACTTACTATAGTGTATAGGTTAAACTCATAGTAAAGCTTCCCATATCTCTGATGCAATCCTTTCTATCCAAAAAAAGAGTAGTCTGGTTCACAAAACTCCTGTTATGTGTAGGGTCAGGGAAAGTGTTGGATCACTTTTTGGGTTTAATACACACGGTTTTATCTTATATTATGTAAGAGGTCATTTTATGACTGAAACCCATGATCATTAGGTCACATGACGACAACTCCATACTACAGTTACTGCTTATTAGTAATAAACTCAAGTTCCTTATATATGTTTGCAGGATCCAAAGTTATGCTTTTCGGATGATACTCTCCCTGATGGTTACAGTGTGAATAAAGGGGATTTTGTTGCTTATCAACCATATGCAATGGGAAGAATGAAATTTCTCTGGGGAGAAGATGCAGAGGTTTTCCGACCCGAAAGATGGCTCAATGAGGATGGCATCTTCCAGCCAGAAAGTCCCTTCAAACTTACCGCCTTCCAGGTTTGAATTATAACATTTTTGCATATTTTCTTTACCATCATGCTTATAATAGTAGGCCTTACTGTTTTGGCAGCAAGATCAGACTGCAATCCACTGCACAACCAAACTATCAATAGAACACCTATGACACCATATACTACAAAAGGAGAGTCTTGGCACAACAGTCTAGTTGTTGCTGTATGATTGTGGACACAAGTTAGAATTATGAAACAATATCTTATATAATATGATGTAAGGCCAATTACAATACCCTCTTTTGGACCTTGCACGTAGTGAAAAACGTTGTGCACCTGTCTGTCTTTTTTATTCAGAAAGGCTGTCTCCTGTGTTGCATAGTTCTTTTCCCTTTGTTGGGAAGGGACCATAGATGCACAGTTTGAAATATATCGTGTAAAACTTAATGAAATTTAACATTTTGTGGATTGTTGAATAGTAATGTTATTTTGCAATCCAAAAGTATAGAAACAAATATCAACAACATGCCTAAAGGTCTTTTAGGGAAAATTCAAAATTGATCTCTCTCCCTTTACGTTCATCTCTATATCTTAATGAGAGAATATATATGCATGCATGTTACTTTTCAGATGAAACTCTTTAATCCGAAAATCAATTGAGGTTGCCAAAGTCTAAAAACTACTCTTATGTGTATCCAAAAGAAAAAAAAAAACCCTCCATTTATTTACAAACACATGATGTGTATGACGATAGATTCTTTAATTACTTAAATGTTTTTCTTTCCATAAAAAACCAACCCCATTAAGGTAATAAATTCTCCAACAAAATATAACAAAATTATATGAGTTTGTAACATTTCATTGCTATATTATGTGAGACAATTCTATCGTAGCTATCACCAGAATCCAACTAAAGGTTCTATGCATAAAAACACATGCAACTCCTCACACTTTTCTAACTTGGAGCAAATCTGGTTTAACAGGCAGGCCCACGAATTTGTCTAGGGAAGGAATTCGCTTATAGGCAAATGAAGATCTTTTCTGTGGTTTTGTTGGCTGGCTTTGCTTTCAAACTTGGCAATGAAGAAAAACCGGTCAATTACAGGACTATGATAAATCTTCACATGGATGGGGGCCTCCATGTTCGTGCCTTCTATAGATAGATCAGTGCTCGGTCCGGAACAAATCTTTAATCCCACCTGCAGCTAAGGAATATAATATTTGAACATTGTGTTTGCATCTTATACGGGCTGTGAATTTCTAAAGACAAGCTCATTATATTATAATAAATTAGTTTTGTGTCAATTACTATGTACATTATAGACAGCTACATTTGCCTAACCTCTTATCAGTATCACTGTATAGATTACTTTGATCGTAAACTCGAGCAAGATAAGGTGATTGATTGCTGTGAAATCTGAGGATGGGCGATTTTTTTTTTTTTTTTGGTTCAGATTTATCTGAGCACGCAGGTGAACTTTTTTGTGAGCTTGCTTCTGGTTTCCTATTTTCCCCTTTGAGAAGTTGAGACCTCATGCCTCCATGCCTGCAGAGCAGAATTTCCACAAAATCTGAATATCTGAGGCTCTTCTTACAGAACCCTACACCTACCTACATGAAGAGGATAGTATTTGGAGATTTATCAAGAGTGAACAGGGTTTTAGGGGTAGTTTTCTTTGATGTTTTTGCAAAGAGTGGTGTTAAAGGTCATATTTGATGATATAATGTCTCAGTCATCCATCTACCCTACGAGTTACACAAAAATAGATAAATGTATGAACTTTTAAATTATCTAAGGATATTTTAATAGTGACTAAAGAATATCCCAAAATAGTACTTCTTAACAAAAAAAAAAAAAGTCTTGTTGCTTTGGACGTGGTCCTAGCCTGATAGAACATGATCATTGGTGAAATAACCCACTCATCCCAAATTATAATTTTTTATAAATATATGTATTGGATAGATGCCATATTTTTTAAAAAAAAAAAGCTATGATTTTTGTGTGTATATTCTGTGTGTGTATGTGTATGACAAATACCACATTTTAAAAAATTATCTCATTAAAAACCATATTTCTATGTAATAAACAATTTTACTTATGCAAAGGGCAGTCATTTTAGGTGCTACTTACACCAAATATTCTGTTTTCTGAAATATTTTTATATTTATGAAAATATAAAACTTGAATAAAACTACTTAAAAATAAGAATATTTATTGATTGATTCGAACCCACTTACAAACGATCACTGTTGTGATTTTTATTACGGGTAACATGGTCAAGCCTAATTCGACTAACCTAATAATCACAATCACTCTTCTAAATTCAGCTCTAAATTCTGAGAGCCCCTAAGTTGTCCTCCTAGGCTCAAGGGAACTTCAAGGATCGCAAGTCTTGTCAAAATCCATCTATATATAGTTTTCATTCTGATAATTAAATAAAATATACTATACTTTTTTTATAATCTTAACCATGATAAATTCTCACAGCTAAGAATATAAAAATTTTACAAAAACAACTTCGGCTGCCTAAGTCAAGCTTCAAATCCAACCGCACCTGGGCCACCTGATAGATGGGACTGAGTTTTTTTAACCGTTCATAGGTTGGTTTACGAGCGAGCCACAACTCGCCCTACTTAGAGGCAGCCTGCATGGCACCAGCAGCGGGCACACTGCTCATGCATCGTGCCCACATCCAACCATGGTCTTAATGCTTTGTTGCTGCTACTAATCGTCTTTAGGAACCAAAATCTGGGGACAAACGCTTTCCATAATGAATCAGAGCTCAACATGCGAAAAAAAAAATAAGGGAAAGATGTGCAAACTTCCAATTAATCTCATATATGCAGAATAAAAACATAAATCAGGTGGTAAGAAAATTTAAAAAATAAATGAATAAAATAGCAACTTCGATTACAAAGACGAGGAAGGCATGGCTGAAGGGAGATGAATCCCGGGTCTTGACGTCCAATGTTTACGATTTCTGTAGTCCTCGATGGCCTTTATGCGAAGCCTCTCATGTGAAGCATCCAGGCGTCTCTTGGATGCCTGCTTCATACATATAATAACAACATAAAGCACATTAGTAATTTATTGAAATTATTAAATATTATGAGTTTATTCTATTTTATTAGAAAAATTATTTCCCTAATAATGGTCCCGTGTTTGATGAAAATAATGGAATTTATACAGTTAAAAAATCGAGCCTCATCCTACCCTAATAAATGACACAGCTACCATTCATTTGTCTTGAATGGATAGTTTTCTGTATAAAGGTGATGACAATTTTCATTTTAAATCAGTGAATGTCTATTAACTTTCAACGAATACTGATTCTACAACCTTCCAGAAAATATAAATAGCTATAGTCTATGATGCAAAATTCAATAAACTTTCATTATGAAAGAAACACAATGGTGAATAGGGAGAAATCAATTCTAATCTTCAATAGAAAGGCATTAAGTATGATTTCAGATAATGATATTTAATTCTACACTCTTAAATTATAAAATAACACAATAATTACTGTTCGATATTTATCAATATGGATTCTACCTTTGGTATCACAGCCAACTTTGGTGGAGCTTTCACAACTTCCCCAAACTTGACTTCGTCATGTTTAGCAACATCTTGATTCTCGTTTGAGTTGGCTTTCTTCTTCTTCTTCTTCTTTTTGGATTTCAGATACCTACACCGAACATGACATTCATCAACAGAAACTTAAAAAGGTTTCAAGTTAAACTGCACTGCAAGCAATTCCTCATCAGATATTAGACACAGATTTCTTACGCTACCCAGTCTATCTTCCAAACATTACCATCTTTCTGACAATCAAACATCTGGAAAAAGAAAAGGGGAAGCAGATTTGGTGGCTGGGGGAGAATATGAAAGGGATGAAAGTGTTTTTAATAAAATTCTCATTGGAATAAAATACGCCTGATATGTATAGATACATATATAGGTATTAGTTCCCCGATACCAATATTTTCTAATGCTATGACAAAATCGTTCTAGGTCATTATACCGGCAATAATTTATGTTACACTAGCAGATATTTGCCCCCGGTTTAGATCCGCAAAATAATTTTGTGTCCAATAAGGATAAGCATAACCTGATATGACCAATATTAATATGACTATGACTGATATCAATATTTATATCCATGGTAAGTGTTTAATAAATCATCTAGAAAAAAAGAAGAGAATTATTAGAGGCCCTTTCATTACATTTTTCTAGTGTTCATTTGGAACTTAATTTTCTTGCTGCTTTGGTACTGATCTGTCATCATGTCTGGTAATACTTCTGCTAGATCTGAGATATTGGCATCTTCAGTGATAATATTTGTGAATTTGAATGGTGTATTAGTTGTATTTTAGAGCTTAGATGTTGTAATACTAAAATATTCAAGTATATCACCAAGGACAAAAAACAGCAAACCTACGGGTCAACAGAACCAAAAACCATAAGCTTACAATATGCCTGAAAGTCATGCAGATTTTCCGGATTCAAAAGAACTGAAAACCCCAAACCTTCGGCGAGCCTGCAAGTCATAATTTTCCAGAGTCGACAGAAAAGAGAACCGCAAGCTTTCATCAAGATGATCCATCAATTTGAAACAGTTTTTCAGCCACTAAACATTTTTTAAAGGTGCTTCGAGTGAGGGTTGAGGACAGTTTCTACCCACTAACCTTATAAAATAAAGAGTGGTTGCACTGGAAAGGATGCAGAGAAGATGGTGAAGCAAGAGAGAGAAGATAGTTTTTCCAAGCATCCAGCCACTTGGTATTTTGCTGGTGAAAATCGATAGAAATTTTACCAAAGGTTGTGAAATATATTGTTCATGTTGAGTTATGTGGAGTCCTTGTACCTTATTATTCTCTCCCCAGATTGTCTTGTACTTTTGTGTAATTTGGCTGTTCCTTTGGATCTAGAGAGAAGTCATTTGTTTCGAGTTAGAGTATCCAAATTGATTTGAAGAGCTCAAGATTTCGAGATCTACTTGGAGAAATCAGAATTGCCTAGGTAGCTCGATGTTGCTGATCTAAAGAGGGTCTTAAATAGTCAATTATCTAGGTTCGATTGGCTAGGGTAGCATGTTTAGCGTTTAGCCTATAAGTTGACTTTTATCATTATAGTGGATTTTATAGTTGTGACTGATAGCCCAAAGAGTTTTCTCAAAACACATTCTCAATTTTTCTTCTTTACCAAATCTTATATTCTTTACTTTACTGCATTTAAATTACTTTATATCTTTATACTAAAGATTGAAAGATAATGAACATCTAAATCTTCCATTCATCTATATGCATTTGGCTTGAGTTAATTTTTAAGTTGTACTTTCATGTAATAACACATATTTACCCCCTAATAGGTGTTTGTGGGTCAGAACACTGCTTTTCCAACTTCTATTTTAAAGAACAACCCCCAAACAAGTGGAGAACACTTTTGGTCCACCATGTCAATTCACTTCTATGATATTCATGTAAATTCCTATTTTGCATTTTAAAGGAAATGCAGAAAATACTCTCTTTTGTGAATCATAATCAATTAGAGCACAAATAGCAATATCATCTCTGTCTTATTCCAAAGTTCCACAAACAAAAATCTAAATGAGTCGGCGATACATTTTGTCTACCAAGAAAACTCAAAAAAAAAAAAAAAAACATCTAATGAGCTCTGTCCAACTGACCCTAATTTGAGTACTTTTTGAACTACATGATCTGGTATCTAACCGGGAACGGGGCAATGATTTCACTCACATCACCAAAATATCGACAGACTCTATTTTTATACTTCAATGACCGCCCCGTCACAACATGAACACGTAGTGATAACAAAATGGGTTTCTTCCCCTTTTTTTGGGCTCCCCGAAAACAACTCAAAGCCTAAGAATTCCGCCTACAAGAAGCTGACAAGGCTTTCAGCTGTCCCAAAGAAGTGGGGAATAAGTGAGCAATCTTCATTTGTGGCTAAATTCCACCATGCAAGTAATTTCCAAGCATCATGGATGGTTTATTAAGACTCTTTAAAGTACCTAAAAGTTCCTCGTGAAATTAGACAAAGTATTGGGGGATCATCTTTTTATGGTTTTTTCACACAATTACCATCTTGCAAAGAAGTAATATTCCTCATGAAAACATTAAACACAAGAACAAAATAACACCATCGAAGGTTAGTCAGCAAAAAAGAAAAGCACTCAATTGGAATTCTTATCAGATAGAAGCACGATTATTGCCAACAGTACAAGCTCTGAAGTTAGAATGATTTTATTGTAAAACCTTGAGCAGGCCACAACCGAGCAACCACACTTAGGTATATATGAGCTGAAGGTGAACTCCTTAAATTCCTAATGTGGGACTCGTGGTATCACACTCATGCAAACAGAGGTCAAATGATTGTCTAACCAATCAGAAATCCAGACAAAAAAGAGTTAAGAAACTCTTATAATTTAATTTATTTCCTGCTTTTTCGCTGTCCCCCCATTTTCATGGTATAATCACAAATGAAAGATCAGAAAGGCATTGCGCAGAGAATCTAGAGATCTCAGACTTTGCCAAGGAGAAAGTTCAATGAAGCCCATCTCCCTTGCCAGCTTCCATGAAAATTTGACAATATAATGGAGACATTAAGAGAGCCTGCAAGAAAGATAGATTGCCGAAAGGAGGTAGAGACAGACTTCAATTGATATCATCAACACAGAAAAGTGAACAAGATTGAGCACTGATCTCCGAGGGTCACGAAATTATAGACATTTTACTAGAGGGTGCAAACGGTAGAAAGGAAAAGTGGACAGAGATAGAAACAAATTCTTCAACATCCCTGTTCTCTTATTTTTCAGATAACGCAATCCCTAGTCTATAAAAGCAGAAAATATACTACTAAGCTCCATCCAGTTAACCCCTCCAAAGAAAAAAAAAAGGTAGAACAATCGATATAGTGGCATACCACTTTTCCATAAATGATCCTTAATGCTAACTAAATCAGGAACTTGTTCGGTCAATTTCTTGCTTTAAGAAGGGGTGCAGAAATCTAAATGAGAATTGCAAGATGTCAATATCATTTTTTGTATGAGTGGAACAGGAGTTTTTATAAAACCTGAACAAAAATATTCTCATGAAATCAGTCATCTTTAGTGTTGGTGCAATGGTTTCTAGGAAATTCAAGGACTCCCTAAAATACTTCAACGTGCAACACATCAGCGTTCACCCAGAAAATAGGGCAGCAATCTCCAGAACCCAGTGAAATATCACTATCAAAAACAAAACAAAAGGGATGACAGAAAATTAAATGAAAGGTCTCTAGTGAAGGGATAAAATAAGGCAAAACTTGACATGCAACCTATTTGAGAGGAAAAATATACATCCAAATTTCTTGTTATCTTAAGTGCTGATTCTACATCATCAGTAATGTCAAAAAGCCCATGCTGACTAATGTCATAGTATAAAGCAAATGCTTACTCTTTTTTCCGCTGCCATCTTGTGGAAATAACTCCTATCTTTTCAACTTCAGATTCAAACCGCAGGTCATCTACCCGCTGCTTCTTCCTTTTTTTCTTCTTCTTTTCAACAGTGCTCATCTGAACACACTTATGACCATTGTCTTTAGCTCGAGGTGTTGATGTACGTTCATTTTCTCTTCCGTGATTGACACCAGAGATTTTGGCATCAAACTCAACTTCCTGGTGAGGTTTCTACACAGGAGTTATACAAGTAAAAGGGTAAAACACTCAAACTCCAATTCAGCAGTGTCACAGACTTGATACTTGAATAAGTGATACTTCTCAACATTAATATGCAGTTCCATCTTTAACTTCTTTTTTTTTTTTTTCATTTTGTTTGACAGTTAAAGAAAATTATTTGGAACAATATGTCAGAGAGGAGGTCACGCACAATCATTTCTGCCATCTTAGATAACAGAGGTTCATGGATCTCTTGGCCTTTGATCTAACCATGGTTCATGCACAGACAATATCATCTTGCATAAGTGGAAACAAATCCATTTAAATCCTTCTACCTTTAGCTACCAGAGTAGAAGGTGATTTAAGAGTGATGACAGGCCTTCAATAGAGGTAATTTCCGACCCTTCATTTTCAAGATAATGAGCTTAATGATCTAATCATCCATCTTCTCATATTTCAGAGTTCTTTCGGAAAGGATGACCGTTAGTGTTGTTTCTACGTAAATAGCACCAAGTGAATGTACCGTTACATCAAATCCACTGATTTCAAAGAAAAAATTCTAGATTATATTCGATTTCAATTTACTTTGCAAAAAATCAGCAGAATTCAATTTAAGCCATGCATCGTGGAGAAAGGAGATGCTTATTGGGAAAAACAATTCCGGTTCCCTTTCCCCACAAATGGAGAAAGATATGAAATTCTTCTTCCACAAGAAGCATCACTATTGCATGAAACACCAAATAAAAATGCAGTGTCGATTTTAAGTGACAGTGACGAAATGCGGTATTCTGTACTACGATTTCAATTGTTCGTTAAAACTTATAAATTACTATCTCATAAATGATGGATCTTCTAAAATCAAAGCAACAGGGAAGTTCGGCAAGCAAAATTATTTAATGCACATATCTTGCTTATTTCTCAAAAGGCCAAAAAAAAAATTCCCATAAAGATTATCCAGTTAGAGAAAAGACCTTACTTTTTCACTGTTATCATTTCCTCTCTTGACCTTCTGCTTAGCATTCACCGAAGATTTTTCAGAGCCTGAAACAATTTAATTTATGAAGCAAAAAAATTACCAAAAATTCAGTAAACATGGAAAACATACAAGATTTGGGAGAAAACAGAAGCAATCGATGACAGAGGGAGTCAAAAACAGGTAGACAGCTATATACATAGAGAGAGAGAGAGAGAGATACTCTGATCGGTATTGGAAGGCGTTGTTGAAGAAGAAACGAAGGCGATGATCTTGCGAAGTTTTGCTGGCAAAGCGTCGAGGGAGGAAGGATCAGGTGGGAGAGGGAGTCGATTGTACCCTCCGTGCGCCGCCTTGTAGTTTTTCTCTCTCCGCCTCTTCCCTTTCCCTCCCATTCGTCCCCAACTCTCTCTCTCTCCCTCTCTCCCTCTCCACCTCCCCTGCTTGCTCGCACGCAAAATCCCACTCCCTCATGGTGGGCTGCACAAAAAATGGGCCGTCATGACGTTTTGGACCAGTATTAAATCGTGTTGATTAGTATAATGCTTAGACCTATCAAAAAAAGATTTCATCTATTAAAAAAAAATAGACTCTTTTTTTAATTAATATTAAATATTTTAAATAAATAAAAATTAATTAAAATTAATTATTAAATTATAATTATTTTAAAAAATAAATGATTTAAATTTGATTCGCATCTTGATCCGAAACGAGCAGTTCGGATTCTTACGGATGGTTTTGAACCTAACAGTTCACCGAGTCTTAATCATGCACACAACTAAAACGAACAAGAGGTCAGCGTTTACGGCGAGATGTAATCCCATCGAAAACACTCCGACGCTCAAGTCAATAAAATCAGCCTTCAATGGAAGGAACTGAAAGGGAGATAAAGCAATGAAAGAGAGGAAAGGAGTGTCTTGTTCCAGATGTCAGAAAGGCCCAAGTCCTTTCTTGCATCTGGATGGTGGGAAGGCAGAGAACGTGTGTAAAGACCCGTTCGTTTCCTTGGAGTTGGATCGTGTTTGAGAGTTTGGCTGCTGGGAACCAGAGCTTGTTTCTCAGAGCACTTAGCGTTTTCTGTCTCAGTCTAAGCTTGAAGAAAGAGTTTCTCAAAGCCTCAATGAAAGCATCCCAGAAAGCGTGAGTCAGAGTACTCAAGAAAGCGTGTCCTGGATGGTGGATCCAGGGCTTCTTTTATGGCAAAGGTGTCGATCTTCCTTCTTTGGAAGGGAAGATCGTCCCTGGGATCTGCGGTCGGCCTTCCTTCTGGAGGCTGATGGTTGTTGCCCAATTGTGGAGGATTGTTTCCTTCTGAGGCAGTCAACCACTTTCCAAGTTAACTTCCTTCCTTACCGTTGAAGTTCCTTGGCTGGCAAGGAGTTGGAAGGATCTGGCGCCTTCCTTATTTGAAGGGCGCCAATCTTGCTGATATTCCCTTTGAGATTGTGGAATATCCTTGGAGGATCGTGGCTGGCCTTTTTATGACTGATGGGCCTAAACGGGTCAGGCCCGTTACTGTTGGAAGGCTTTTCGGGGCCCAATGTGCAAAGCGCGGACGGTCAACGCCTGGGTTGACCGTCTGCGTGTGTGTTGGCCGCCCTTATAAAAGGCGTCCGTCGTTAGCCTCCATTTGGGCTATGGGCCTGAGTGAGTCAGGCCCATTACTGTAGAAGGGCCTTACTTGGGCCCAGCTTGTAGGGAGCAGACGGTCAACGTCTGTGTTAACCGTCAGCTTGTTGGCCGCCTTCGTGGAGAACAAAGGGAGAGCGGCGGGCGACCAACTGATGGGCTGTGGGCCAGAATGGAATAGGCCCATCACTGTTGTAAAGCCTCTGAAGGCCCAACAAACTGGTCAAAGCCGAGTTGACCGTTTGTGAGCAAGTTGGCCGCCTAGACGGTCAACGCCAACGTTGACCGTCCTTGGGCCTTTCAGTTCCTGGGCCCATCTTTTTACTGGGCCGTTAGAAACGTTGATCGGTCTTTCTGGGCTTCTGTTGACCTTTCTTTGGGCCAGCCCATTATTGGTGTACCCATCACTAGCCCCCCATGCTGGTGGCCAGATTTCTGGCCTCCAGTATGTTCATGATGGGACGTTTTTTCTTGCCTTGAGATTCCTGTGGAAACTTACAAAAGAGTAAAGGAGGGCTTGACCGGAATCGTTGACCGTTTTGGCCAATTTCGGAGTACCAGAATTGTTGACCGTCCTGGTCAATTCCGGAGTTCCAGAATTGTTGACCGTCCTGGTCAATTTCAGAGTTTCAGAATTGTTTACCGTCTGGTCAATTCCGGAGTTCCAGAATTATTGACCGTCCTTGGCCAATTTTGGGAATGATTTCTGCCAGCTTTTGGCCGGACTGTGAGGCAGAAAGTGACACGTGTCCTCCCTTGGTTGGAAGGAGATCCGGGTCATTAATACGCCAGAGATCCGTCCTTTGGCGGGGTCAAGTAGAGTGGCGACACGTGGCAATTCTGACGGTGCCATTAATGAGGAGTTTCGTGCGGGAGTCCCGTCCTTTGGCTGGGTCGAATGAAGAGGTGACGCGTGGCAATTTTGACGGCGTCCTTTGCAGGCTTGGCGCTTAAGTTTTCCTTCCGTTTTTTGAAATCGGTTACGCCTCCTTCGTCTTCCTCATTCCCATTTCTCAGACAACCCTTCGAAGACACCCTAAAATCCTTTCCGTTTATGGCTTCTGTAGCGGATTTTTCCTCTGATTTGAGGGAAAATGACATTAAGGCCTTGTGCGTGGAATTCAACATCCCGAAAGAGATGGCCTGGAGGGTTCCGGGCGTGGACGATCGAGCCTCTTACCCACCGGAAGGCTACTTCACCGTTTATGAGGCTCACTTGAGGAGCGGCTTTCGCCTACCGATGCCGGAGGAGCTTGAATCAATCATAGCGGCCCTGCAAGTTCCCATTGCTCAGCTTCACGCCAATGCATTGAGGTATATTTGTACCCTGGTGCATTTTTCTCGGAAGATTGGCCAAAGGTTCAGAATGTCCGGCCTTAAGGTTGTCTTTAAGGTAACCCAGGGGGCGGAGTGGATCTCACTCAGCCCCCGTACTGGGATGAAAATAAATAAGGCCATCCACGACTCCCTGAAGAACTGAAAAAACCGGTTCTTCTTTGTAAAGGTGGGAGATAAGTGGCCTATCGCGCGGGACTGGGGTAAGTCCCGGACGTACATCTGGGTACGCCGTCTGCGGCGGAGAACGCTGTCTACGCCTGGCTGACCAAGGCGATACGGCAAAACCCCGATGAGTTCAGGAGGGATTTTTTGGTTTCCGCTGAGGAAACCAGAAAGGTTGAATGGGGACCGCCGTCCCCGGTCCAGAAGCCGCACCCTCCAATTAAAATGTTGAAGCCTGACGATTCGAAGAAGTTGCTCATCCGCCCAATGTCTTCGGAGGAGGCTGCTGAGAGGGCGATTGCCACGCCCTCATCTTCTTCCTCACAGATTGACCTTGTGGCTGCCGGGATTTGCGGTGGTCCCGGTAGCACTTTTGGAGCGGAGAGGTCCGTTGAGGGCAGGCCGATGGATGCCGGAGGAGTCGTTGCAGCGCAGCTGCGGCTGCCGACTCCGAGCCTTTGTGCGATGGGATCCGCAGAGGAGCCAGCTCACGACGTGCTCGAGGGTTCACGCGTTTATATTATAGAGCCGTCGTCACAAGTAGCTTCTCCCGCTGCTGCCCCAAAGGCAGCCAGGAGGAGGAAACCAGCTGCAGCTACTCCAGTGGCTGCAAGAGAGGAGCCTGCCGCAGCCGCTCCAGAGGCTGCAAGAGAGGAGCCTGCCGCAGCCATTCCAGAGGCTGCTAGGGAGGAGCCTGCCGCTGCCGTTGAGGATGATGAGCTCTTGGAGAGAATTCTGGAGGAGGCAGCGACGTATTCGGCACAAGAGGGCGCTCCTGGCTCAACACCTCCGGTTCTACCATCAGCTGGGCCAGGCCTGGAGCCCAGGCCTGGGAGGCCTCATAGGAAGACTCATGAGGTACGATCTCTGCAACGGTTTTCTTACAATTCTTTCTTCCTTACGTTTACAGACTCACGTTTCGTTTTGGTCCTGTGCAGCCAAGAAGATTGGCCTTGGCTATCTCCCGGGAAATGGAGCAGCGCGAACGTATCATTTCGGACCGGGAGGCTGAGATAGCCTGGCTAGACGCCAAGCTGGCCGCCTCAGGAGGAGAGCTCATGTGAGCGTGCCCGCTCTTGAGGTCATGGGCGGGAGTGGAGACCGAGAACGCCGAGCTGAAGGCGGAGGTTGTTGAGCTAAAAGCGGAGGTTGCTCGTTTAAAGGAGGAGGATGATCGGAACAAAACGAACATCAAACGCCTCGCAGATCGAGCCGCTGTCGCAGAAAGTGAGCTGGCTACTCGGATGAGCCTCCATGAGGTCGGCGGCGCACTACACGCCCGGCTGTTGGATGGGCTCAACATTGGATGCCATGTCGCGCGGTTGGTTGTTTCTGACTTCCCGGTGGAGTTTATTAATCAAAGAAACCGCGCGGCGCTGCGTAAGGAAGACCTGCAAGAGAGCCCCGTGACAGCTAGGGTGGTCCGCCAGCCTTGTAGCTTTTTGTACTCCCTTTTGTTTTTTTTTTTTTTTGACAGTATGTAAATTGTAACATACTTAATGAAATGGAAACTCTTTTCCAGCCCAGTGTCCATTGCCATTTATTGCTTTGCGTTTGTTGTATGGGGCGGCCAACTTGGTTGGCCGGCGACCGTTGCTTGGTTGCCTAAGGAGCTGAGCCCCCAGGCTTGGCAGGTGGTTGCATTGACCAACCTTGCGGTACCATCCAAGCGAAGACTTGGGCAGTCAGTGTTAGAGAAGGAACGCTTCTCGTTATTGTTTAACCACGCTATCCTTTCATAGAGAAGGTTGGTGCGTGGGGTAACCAACTTGGTTGGCTGGCTGCCTAAGGAGTGAGATCCTTAAGTCTGGCAGGCTGTTGTAAGAACTAGCCTGGTGGCGCCGTTCAAGTGAGGACTTGGGCTGCCCATGCTAGAGAAGAAATGCTTCTCCCTTCGACCGTCGTTGACTGACGTTGCTGCTCCCCGAAAAGAGGTCGTTGTGTGTGCCATTCTTGCCCCCTAAGGTTTTCAAACCGCTATGGGCCACTTGGATGACCAAGGTTTAGTACGACCGCTATTGGGCCGCTCGGATGACCGAGGTTTCAGACCGCTCATGGGCCACCTAGATGACTAGGGTTTAGGACCGCTTATGAGCCACTTGGATGACCAAGGTTTAAGACCGCTCATGGGCTACCTGGATGACCAGGGTTTCAGACCGCTCATGGGCCACCTAGATGACTAGGATTTAAGACCGCTTACGGGCCACCTGGATGACCAGGGTTTCAGACCACTTTTTGGGCCACCTAGATGACTAGGGTTTAACGAGAGGGTGAAGACCCTCCCGACTTAGGAGCAGTCTAGGTCGGATGGATACCTGTAAGGCAAACACAGTTCATAGGTCCTAGGATTCTATATGCTAAGTAAACTTCCATTTTTTCAAAGTGAAAACAAGCACACGAATGAATGCACAGGATCTAGTAAGTGCGTACCTGGGTCCCCTATTGGAAGTAGCGCTTCAGGTGGGTTGCATTCCACGTTCGTGGGACCAACTTTTCATCCTGGTTTCGGAGCTTGTACGCTAAGTTACGCAGGACGGCGGAGACGAGGAAATGTCCCTCCCAGTTGGGAGAGAGCTTGTTTTGGCCGGCTAGCTTGCCCGTGGCCTCGATGCCACGTAGGACTAAGTCTCCAACGTCGAATTGCCGGGCTTTTACCTTTTTATTGTAGTATCGGGTAACTCGGTGTTGGTAAGCTGCTGTTCGTATCCTGGTGGCGTCGCGGGCTTCCTCTAGCAAGTCGAAATGCTCCCTGATTTTCTGAGAGTTGGTCTGCTGGTCAAAGGTCTCCACCCTGAGACTTGGGAGCCCAATTTCAACCGGAATTACCGCTTCAATCCCGTAACATAGGCTGAAGGGCGTCTCGCGCGTTGGTTCCTTCGGGGTTGTACGATAAGACCAGAGGACGGATGGGAGTTCGTCAGCCCAGGAGCCCCCAGCGTCCTCCAACTTAGTTTTTAACCCGTGGAGTAGCGTGCGGTTTGTGACCTCCACCTGTCCGTTGGCCTGGGGGTATGCTACCGAAGTGTGGACCAGCTTGATCCCAAGGCTGGTGCAATACTTGGTGAAGCGTTTCTCCAAAAATTGGGTCCCGTTATCGGTTACCACGACTTCAGGGATGCCAAATCTGCAGACAATGCTCTGGCGAAGGAACTCTAGAGCATTGTGTTCTGTGATCTTTGCAAGCGGGGCAGCCTCGACCCACTTAGTGAAGTAGTCGATGTCCACTATGATGAATTTCCTTTGTCCCGTTGCAATGGAAAATGGGCCGAGAATGTCAAGCCCCCATTGCGCGAAGGGCCATGGGGCCTGAAGGGACTTTAAGTCAGCGGACGGCTGGTGATGGAGGTTGCCATGAAGCTGGCAGCTCTCACATTTCTTAACAAACTCTAGCTCGTCCTTTTTCATTGAGGGCCAGTAGTAGCCTTGCCGTATAATTTTGAAGGCTAGGTTCTTCCCGCCTACGTGTGATCCGCAGATCCCGAGGTGAACTTCGCCCAGCGTGTAGTCTGCCTCCTCGGGAGATAGACAGCGGAGATACGGAGTTGAGTATCCGCGGCGATACAGCCGCCCATCGACTACCGCGTACCAACCAGCTGTCTTTTTAATCTGCTTGGCCTTTTCAGTGTCCTCCGGGAGTGACCCGTTGGCCAAGTATCTAAGGTAAGGAGTCATCCAGTTTTCCGTTTCGGAAATCTGCATGGCCTCCTGTTTCTCGATGCTAGGAGTGTTCAGGACCTCCCGCATGTCCCTCGAATACTGTTCTGGGTTCTCGGTAGCAGCTGCTCTAGGCAGCCGGTCTGCCTTCCAATTTTCGGTTCGAGGAACGTGAACCAGGATCAGCTTGTCGAAGCCCTGGATGGTTTCCTTTGCCTTTGCCAGGTATCTGGCCAAGGAAGGGTTGTTTGCTTCGAAGCCTCCATTGACCTGGTTGACGATTAATTCGGAGTCGCTGTGGACTGCCAACCGCTTGGCAGAGCACTCATTTGCCAATCGCAAGCCAGCTAGTAGGGCTTCGTACTCGGCGACGTTGTTGGTCTCTGGGAAATCAAGTTTCAGGGAATACTTGATCTCAAATCCGTCAGGAGTCGTTAAGATCACCCCTGCTCCACAGCCACTGTCCGTGGACGATCCATCCACGTGGAGTGTCCATTCTGGGGCCTCACCGGGCTGTTCTTCGTTTTCTGCGGGTTGTTCCTCTTGAATGTGTGTTGTGGTCTCAACGATGAAGTCGGCCAGAGCCTGCGCCTTTATGGCAGGTCTGGGCCTGAACTCAATGTCGAACTTACCCAATTCGATGGCCCACTTTACCAATCGCCCCGAAACGTTGGGCTTTTGGAGTATGCCTTTCAGCGGCTGGTTCGTAAGGACCACTACGCGATGCGCCTGAAAGTATGGCCTTAATTTTTGCGCTGCGAAGATAAGTCCCAACGCCATTTTTTCAGCGCGCGGGTAGCGAGTTTCTGGGTCGGTCAATGTCTTGCTCACATAATAGACCGGTTATTGGATATCGGACTCTTGGCGCACGAGGATGGAGCTGAGGGATGCTTCCGATAATGCCAAGTAAAGGTACAGCTCCTCTCCGTCTTTGGGTGATGCCAACAACGGTGGGCTGGCCAGATACTGCTTCAACTCATCGAAGGCGGTCTGGCAGTCAGCCGTCCACTGGAACCTGTTGGACTTTGTCCCTCTTAAGGCTTTAAAAAAGGGCTGGTACTTGTCTCCAGACTTCGCGATGAAGCGGGACGGAGCGGCCCGACCGGCCGATCAATCAATCGCGGGCGTCTTTTACGCTTCTCGGGGGAGCCATGTCAGCCAGGGCCTTAATCTTTTCTGGGTTTGCCTCGATCCCTCGGTGAGAGACGATGAAACCCAAGAACTTCCCTGAGGCTACCCCGAAGACACACTTGGCTGGATTTAACTTCATTTGGTGCTGGCGGAGCACCCCAAATGACTCTTCCAGGTCACGTATGTGGTCGCCCGTGACTCTACTCTTGACGAGCATGTCGTCGACGTAGACCTCCATGTTGCGACCAATTTGCTTTTCGAACATCCTGTTCACTAGTCGCTGGTAGGTGGCTCCAGCGTTCTTTAACCCGAAGGGTATGACCCTATAGCAATAGGTGCCCTGGTCCGTCATGAACGAGGTATGCTCCTCGTCTTCTGGACTCATTCTGATCTGGTTGTAGCCCGAGTAAGCGTCCATGAAGCTTAGCGGCTCGTGCCTGCCGTGGAGTCAACCAAAGAGTCAATCAAGGCAAGGGAAAGGCGTCCTTCGGGCAGGCCTTGTTGACGTCGGTAAAATCGACACACATTCGCCATTTCCCGTTGCTCTTCTTAACCAGGACGACGTTTGAGAGCCAATCCGGCATGGACTTCTCACGATGAAGCTGCGTCCAAAGAAATTCTTCTTCCTCTCGGATGGCGATTAGTTTTTCAACGGAGTGGTTCCTCCGTTTCTGTCTGACCGGCTTACGGTCTGGATCAAGGCCCAACTTGTGGACCATCACTTCAGCTGAAATCCCGGGCATGTCTGCGGGAGTCCAGGCAAAAAGGTCTGTGTTCCTTTGTAGAATCGCAATCAATTCATCGCGTAGCGGCCCGGTGAGTCAGCTACCAATCTGGACACACTTATTCGGTTCCCCCGGGTCCAGTGGGACCATATCCGTGGCTTCACCAGGCTGCGCTTGCTGCAAGGTGGTCTCGTCTTAGTGATTGAGTTCTCCCACCGAGCCAGTTCTGCCACTAGGGGCGATCTGGGCCATGTAACAGGTCCGCCCAGTGACCTGATCTCCCAGAACTTATCCAACGCCGTAAGGCATTGGGAATTTTATTTTTAGATGTGGAATTGACGTGACTGCCCCAAACGCCGTTAGGCACGGCCTGCCTAGTATCACGTTGTACACAGAGGACAGGTCAACCACTAGAAAGGTTAGCATACGACTTACTGTTTTTGGGTAGGTGCCCAGGGTGACTTCCAGTTGGATTGTCCCTTGAACGGGCACCGGTTCATTGTCAAGGCCGTATAAAGGTCCTTCAGCGGGTTTTAGTTGATTCTTTTTAGGCCTAATCTAAAGAACGCATCCAAATAAAGCAAGTCTTTAGAGCTACCATTATCAATAAAGACTCGTTTCAGCTGGTAGCCCGAAGTACCATCTGAAACGAGTGCCAAAATTACAAGGGGGTCAGCATGGGGGGAGATTACATGGTTTGAATCACTATCACTAAAGCTAATGATGTTGTCCACTACGCGCTGCTTCTTTCTCCCAGTCTCCTGCTCCTTGCTGTCTTCCAGGCTCCTGGCAGGTCGGGTGGTGATCATGTTGACTACTCCTGTCGCAATCCGATTCCGGGGAGGCGTCTGCTCCTGCCCCTCCTCATCAGCTGCTCCCAGTTTCTGTCCAGGTCCCTTGACGAATCAAGTGAGATGTCCCCTGCGAATCAGGTCTTCAATTTTCCTCTGTAGTGTCTTGCAGTCTTCGGTTGAGTGGCCAGCAGAGCGATGGAAGTTCTGATTTTAGATCGATTTCCGCAGTCTTTTTTCAGGGTCTTTGGCCACTTCAGAAACTTTTTCCCACGAATCTGCATCAGGACATTGGAGTGCGTGTCCGTCAAGGGTGTGAAGGTGGTGGGCCCGTAGTCTCTGCGTTCTGAGGGCCCAGTCCGGCGCTATTTCTGGCGGGGGTGTTCTCCGCCAGCAAACTTTCTCTTTCCTTCTCTAGGAATTGGTCGAGGCTGATCCGCCCGTTCTGGACGTTTTGCCTCGTTGGCCTCTTCAGCAACAGCGTAGGCCCTGGTGATGGATTCCTCCTCGCGGAATGTTTGGGGATTTTTATGGGCCAAATGCTTGAAGAAATCTCCATAAGTTAGTGCTGAGATGAAGCTGCCCAACTTCATCTCCTCAGTAATCCTGGGAATCCTTCTGGCCTCAGCCACGAAGCGATCCAGGAAGCGCCGTGGGTTCTCTCCCGGTTTCTGCTTTATGTGGGAGAGGTGCTACGGCTGTTTCTCTTCCCGTCGGCTCGATGCATACTGAGCCAGGAAGAGGTCCGTGAGTTCACGGAAGCTGCTGACAGAGCCTGAAGGGAGATGGTGAAACCAGATCCTGGCGTCTCCCTTCAGCGTAAGTGGGAAGCAGCGGCACATCGCCGAGTCTTCTAGCCCTTGTAGACTCAGATGGGTGCGGAAGTGATCCAGGTGGTCAACCGGATCACTGCCCCCATCGTATAAGTCAAGGGACGGCATCTTGAACTTGGACGGCAGTGGACGGCTCAGGATTTCTGCAGTGAAAGGTGACCTGTCCAAGTCGATGGCGCGCTCGTCATTCTGGAACACGTGGTTCCAGATTTGGTCCACTCGTGGATCGGCACGAGTGGCGTTTGCTGATCTCTTGGAGTTGAGGAAGTTCCTCAACTCCGTCTTGTTTCCAGCAGCTCGGCGGCAGTCGGCCGACCGCCGCCTCTGTGATCTCGGGCGATCCGGAGACTCGCTCCTGGACTGTGTGGCGGTCTTCTGCCCGAGAGTATCGAGGATTTTTCCGTTCTGGGCTCTCTGTCGGGGATGTACTCCCGAAGCGTTCCATTGGCCTGCTCTGGCCAGGAACGTGGGAGGATGCTGGAGTCAGATTGTTCCCAGCTTTTCTGGGCCTCTTGGTCGGCTTCTTCTTCCTCTCGCCACCCTTCTTGGTGGCAGGAGCAGGGATTACTGCTGGTGGAGCCGCTTGCGGTTGCTGTTCTTTCTACTCGCAAAGCAGTTAAAGTAGGCGATTATTGGCCTGCATCTGCTCCACCAGTTGTTGAATGTAAGGCGGTGGAACTTCGCCTGTGGCCCCGTTGACCAGGACATCAGCAGCATGGCCCTGGTCGGGGTTAGCAGTATCTCTAGCGGGGTCGCTAGCCTGTACTCTCGTGTTCACCATTGTTGAAGTAGAAGGTGACAGAGAGGGTTTGTGCAGATTCTTTGTGGTAGGCTTTTCGTAAGCGCTTCCCACAGACAGCGCCAATGATGCGTGCTGATCCGACTTGAGCAGTTCGGATTCTTCTGGATGGTTTGAACTGGCTCCGTTCACCGAGTACGAATCCTGCACACCACTAAAACGAACAAGAGGTCAGCATTTACGGCGGGATGTAATCCCACCGAAAACACTCCGACGCTCAAGTCAGTAAAACCAACCTTCAATGGAAGGAACTGAAAGGGAGATAAAGCAATGAAAGAGAGGAAATGAGTGTCTTGTTCCAGATGTCAGAAAGGCCCAAATCCTTTCTCGTATCTGGATGGTGGGAAGGCAGAGAACGTGTGTAAAGACCCGTTCGTTTCCTTGGAGTTGGATCGTGTTTGAGAGTTTGGCTGCTAGGAACCAGAGTTTGTTTCTCAGAGCACTTAGCGTTTTCTGTCTCAGTCTAAGCTTGAAGAAAGAGTTTCTCAAAGCCTCAATGAAAGCATCCCAGAAAGCGTGAGTCAGAGTACTCAAGAAAGCGTGTCCTGGATGGTGGATCCAGGGCTTCTTTTATGGAAAAGGTGTCGATCTTCCTTCTTTGGAAGGGAGGATCGTCCCTGGGATCTGCGGTCGGCCTTCCTTCTGGAGGCTGATGGTTGTTGCCCAATTGTGGAGGATTGTTTCCTTCTGAGGCGGTCAACCACTTTCCAAGTTAACCTCCTTCCTTACCGTTGAAGTTCCTTGGCTGGCAAGGAGTTGGAAGGATCTGGCGCCTTCCTTATTTGAAGGGCGCCAATCTTGTTGATATTCCCTTTTAGATGGTGGAATATCCTTGGAGGATCGTGGCTGGCCTTTTTATGACTGATGGGCCTAAACGGGTCAGGCCCGTTACTGTTGGAAGGCTTTTCGGGGTCCAATGTGCAAAGTGCGGACGGTCAACGCCTGGGTTGACCGTCTGCGTGTGTGTTGGCCGCCCTTATGAAAGGCGTCCGTCGTTAGCCTCCATTTGGGCTATGGGCCTGAGTGAGTCAGGCCCATTACTGTAGAAGGGCCTTACTTGGGCCCAACTTGTAGGGAGCAGACAGTCAACGTCTGTGTTAACTGTCAGCTTGTTGGCCGTCTTCGTGGAGAACAAAGGGAGAGCGGCGGGCGACCAACTGATAGGCTGTGGGCCAGAATGGAATAGGCCCATCACTGTTGCAAAACCTCTGAAGGCCCAACAAACTGGTCAACGCCGAGTTGACCGTTTGTAAACAAGTTGGCCGCCTGGACGGTCAATGCCAACGTTGACCGTCCTTGGGCCTTTCAGTTCCTGGGCCCATCTTTTTACTGGGCCGTTAGAAACGTTGACCGGCCTTTCTGGGCTTCTGTTGACCTTTCTTTGGGCCAGCCCATTGTTGGTGTACCCATCAAAATTTAAAAATAAATAAATTTTATTTTTTTAAGAGATGAAATCCTTTATCTACTTTTGACCGTGCTAGATCGATGAAAAACAGCCTTCATGTTGATCGTTGTTTAAATTTTATTTGAATAAAATTATATTTATACATCAATTCATAAATCTTTATAAATACTCTGTTATTTTTTTACCTTTTTTATAAAATTTTTCTACTCTCTCTTATAGTAACATTATCTAACCAATTATTATTATTGTTAAATTAATTTTTTAAAATTTAATTATTAATTTTGACTAATAAAGTTTTTAATTCTGATGGGTATACCGTAGTTGGGCTTATCCAACGGTCAAAGAAGGTCCAAATAGCCTGTTGGACGGTCAACTCCAATGTTGACCCAACAGGAGGTAAATGTCCAAATCCTGAAATGCCCAAAATGCTTCCTCGACGGTCAACGCTAGCGTTGACCGTCGAGAGCAAGCCAGCGGCCAACTCAAACGATCAATCCGAGTGTTGACTAGAAATACTGCAGCAGCAGGCCCGAAAAGGCGATAAATTTTATACGGGCCAGGCCCAATTTGACAGGAGATCTTGTACACGAAAAGTAACGATCCTTTCATAACTACACGTTTTTCTAAAAGCTGATCTTCTTAAAAAATGTAGCAAGGATTTCGGCATCAACAATGGAGCCTAAATGGTCACAAGAGTATGAAAGAAAATTAGATGATTTGAATATCCGTTACATTGTTCAAAAGAAAAAGGATCCATCAAATCACGCCTGTCATACCCACCAACTCAAAGAAGGCCGTTATTGCGAGACCAGAAGAACACGCCACCTTGACCAGAGAAGTGGCTCTCCTACTGTCTATATAAGTTTGGAGTCTTAATTCTGAAAAATGGGGGAGCTCTCGAACACACTCTCTAACTTACCTTCAAGAGAACATACAGAACACGCTTTCTGAAACAATAAAGAGATTTTCTGATACAGTCTAAGTTACGAACGCTTACAGTGCTTTAGCAAAGATTTTCTTTCTCTCTCTCTGCATAAACGTTTACCTTCAAATCCCACCAAAGGCCTCCATATTGCAAGAGTTCTTTTCGACTCTCTGAGAACTGTCCCTCAAAGCTTCCACGTTTTCGGGACGCCGTTTCCATTCGCTCTCTATGAGCAGTAAGCCAAAACTCACATTTTCAACAGGCTAACACTCCCGACAAACTTATTCCATTTTACTCTCTTTTACTTTATCAGTTCACCTTTCTCGATTCAAAGGCTTTTTACTGATTTGAGCGTCGGAGTGTTTTCGGTGGGATAACCTCCCGCCGAAATACTGACCTTTTATTTACTTTAGTGGTGTGCAGGATTTAGACTCAGTGAACGGAGTCGGGTCAGACCATCCAGATAAATCTGAATCTGTTCAAAGTCAGATCCAGGTACGCATCAAATTCTAATTATGAGGGAATTATTTTTAAAATCAATTCAATACTATGGTACATATTACACATTGATAGTAATTTAAGATATTAAAATCACAACTTATCACGAAATGATTACTCATTTTAGTTCTACACGTCTGCTAGAATATATTTCAGTAATATTTAAAATAAAATTAATTAATGAATTATTTGTAAAAAAAATTTTGCATGTTAAGGTTCAAAAAATATTAAACATCTAAAGCAACACATAAAAAAGTACAAAAACTAATAATTATCAATAACTCAAATTAAACGAATATTTACGGGTGATATAAAAATAATAGTTTTTTAGTATAATCCAAGGCTAAATTGAGAAGGATTAGCATAATATAGCATTCTAAATTTTATGTTCTCATGGCAAAAGATTATAAAGTCAAAAGGTATATATAAAAATATTTACAACTTAAATATGTAAAATATTTTGACATACTATTAAATATTTACTCATTTTTTATAATTTAAATGAAAAAGTGTTTTATGAATTAATATTAAAATTTTATGTTTCTTTAATTAGTAATATCTAATCACCATGTAATAACATATCATATATTTATATTATTGCACATTATATTTCTAAATATCAAAAATTATAATTATTTGTTTTAAAATTTTTTGATACACGGACTACTTTCATAATTTCTAAAGTAATAAATACTATTAGAAATGAATATAAAAATTTTAACATGATTTTCGTATTACTTTTAACAATATTTTAAATGATCAGTATACTATAATTTTATTTAAATCTAAATTTTTTTAATTATAAATTAGAATTATTACATATTGATGCGTACCTGGATCCGATTTCGAACAGATTCAGATTCTTCTAAATGGTTTGAACCGGTTCCGTTCACTGAGCACGAATCCTACACACCACTAAAACGAACAAGAGGTCAGCGTTATCGGCGGAAAGTTGTCCTACCGAAAATACTCCAACGCTCAAGTAAGTAATTCAGTCTTCAAAGAAAGAAACTGAAAATATAGAGAGAGAGAGTTTGAGTGTTTGATCCAGATGTAAGAGAGACGCGAGGTCTTCTTGAATCTGGAAGGTAGGAAGGCAGTAAACGGCCGTGAGAGCACGTTTGTTGCCTTAGGGTTTTCTGGGAGAACGAAGGTGGCAGAGAAGGCAGGCTTCTGTGAGCTCTCAATCGTCCTAGAAAGTATACGCAATTCAGTCTCAAGAAGTGTCTGTTGTTGAAAGTATCAATCAGAGCGTGAATGGGAGCGTCAATGAAAGCGTTTTGCTAGAGCCTTTGCGTTGGTAAGTATGGAAGAAAGCATGCCCCGGATGGTGAACCCAATGCCCTTTTTTATGGTGAAGATAGCAATCCTCCTTCTTTGGAAGGAGTGATCGTCCTCGTGATTTGCTGCTGGCCTTCCTTTTGGAGGATGATGCCTGTTGCCAAGTTGTGGAGGATTGTTTCCTTCTGAGGCGGCCAACAACTTTTCAAGTTGGTTTCTTTTTTCCCCAATATATTACCGTTGGAGTACCTTGGTTGGCAAGGAATAGAGAAGATCTGGCGCTTTCCTTCTTTGAATGGCGCCAATCTTGTCAATATCCTTTCTGGTGTAAATTGAGATCGTGGAAGACGCTTGAAAAACTGTGGTTGGCTGTCTGATGGATGGCGGGCCCAAACGGAGTAGGCCCATTACTGTAGAGAGGCGTCATTTGGGGCCAATGTATAGGGCGCAAACGGTCAACGTCTGAGTTGACCGTCAGCATGTTGGCCGCCTTCGTGGAGAACGAAGGGAGAGTAGCTAGCGATCAACTGATGGGTTGTGGGCCTGAATGGAATAGGCCCATCACTGTAGCAAAGCCTCTAAAAGCCCAATCAAGCTGCGCAAGAGCGATCAACATTGCGTTGACCGTTTGGAGGGAGTTGGCCGCCAAGACGGTCAACGCCAACATTGACCGTCTTGGACTTTCCAGTTCCTTGGCCCGTCTTCTTACTGGGCTGTCAAAAATGCTGACTGGCCTTCTTGGGCTCCCGTTGACCATTCTTTGGGCCAACCCATTATTGGTGTATCCATCACATATAAATTGTGTATATTATACTATTAACCTTTGTTCAAATTATATTTTATATTTTATTTCTTTAATATGAAAGAAATTAAAGAATAATGTTCTATATATTACAAAATATTATTTTTGCAAGTAGTAATTTAGGTAGTTATATTGGCAGAAAAATATCAAGTACTAAAAGATGAAGATTGACTTTGTAACATGGTGGAACTCTATTTACTTGATGTTAAATTTTATGTCACGTCTCAAATTTTGATCCTATTATTAACAATAATCTAATTATTATCAATTGACCAAATTTTCATTTAATTAGCATTTAGATGTAAATTTTATTTCGATACATCGACTGACCATAATAACATAATATAAACCGTACACAGGATCCCAATATATGCCATATTATTATATGACTCCGATACCGATTCAAGTGTGTCGTCGAACTTTACGTAAGAATTTTTGCATGTCCAATATACATAATTAGAGTAATATAATTTGCAGATATAAAATTTATAATCACTACTGTCTAACCAATATCCCTTGTCATACAAATACAAAATTAGTATAAACTATATCCACATAATACCAAAAATATTAGCATTCATCCCGTAAATTTTATAAACCATTGTCTAATAATATAAACATTAAATTGCTGTCATATTTTTGAATTACAGCATAAAACCTTCAAACTATTCAAAACTAAACATAACACTAGACATTTCATAATTTTAGATTCTACATTCAATGAACATAATCATTTTTCATTTTTGCTCATCCGATAAGTATCCATACATCTCATCTGAAAAAGTTAATAAAATAAAAGTAAAAAGTGAGTCAAAAGCTCAATAAAGCATATAACTTAACAATTAAACAGATATACTTTATATTAAAAATATATCGGAGGGACAATGGATCATGATCTAATACAATGACATAAAATTTTCATAAAACTTATACGAGAAATTCAAATTATACTTTTTTAGAAATCTGTTCATGCTCTTAATCGTTTTTTATCATCAAAATATGCTAAACATTGATTTTCTTATGGACTAAGGGACAATAAGTTTTATCGACTAAAAAAGCGAATAATTAAAATCTGGATTTTTTTTTTTGATAAGTAAAATAATTGCATGTAATGTTTGAAAACCCAGATCATATTTATTTTTACACAATCAAAGGTCGTATGCTACTATTTAAGATTCATAAGTAGGCTATCATACATATAACTCTATAGATGAGACCGAATGTAATATAATAATGCATGCTATAATATACTACTCATTGAAATATAACTATGGTTTAATACATATTTTTATAAAAATTTTATATTTTTTTATTCTTCTTAATTTTCTCAACACTAAAGAAAATAATCATAATTCTTAACTTACAGTAAAGTTTTCCTTCAAACTTTGATAAATTCATAATATATAACACTTATATTTTCTATAAAAATTAAGTTATGATAATTTTTTAACATATAAAATGCTAAATTAATATATAATATAGAAAAAATTCAGCAATGCAAAATTTTAGTAAATATGCAAAAGATTTTGACTATATTTCAGAATATGCAAGGTATAATTTATTATACAGAAACTTGGCTTTAACAATCTACAATCGTGCAAGAATATTGCTTACAAAATTCAGACATGTAGAAGCATTTTATTAGATTTTTAGACATGCATGAAGGAGCAATTGTAGAAAACAGCTAAATTATTTCATATACTTGAATTTAGATTTGAATTTCATACATTTTTATAACAAAATAAAGAGAATTACCATACATATTAAACAATATCATTATAACTTCAAAATTGTGACATGTTTAAGTATTGGAACAGGAAATACTTGAAGAATTCAGTAAAGAATAGAAACAATAAAAGAAAAACTTAGAATACACTTATCTTAACTCTAAATTATCAAAATTCTCGCTTTAATTCAATTTAAACTTTTTTGACTTTATCTCTTCTTCTTTCTTTTCTCCTCGTCTCCTCTCTCATCTCTCAAATTATCTGAAAGAATGATAGAAAATCAGGTTGAGGTCCCTTTATATACTAAGTGGCGCTTAGTACCAGTTGGATGTGCATCAAATGTCAAGGCATAATACTACAATGCTTGAGCATTGCCTTGGGCTAACCTCGAGTGTGGGCAATCTACCTCAACATTCTTGGGCGTCCCTCCGGCATTTATCAATCGTGTATATTCTGTTAGCGAGCACTCGAGTGTCGGTCAAATGTCCCTCAAGCGTCAAATACTCTATTTTTCATGCACATGTGCACATTAAGTGCCGGTTGGGTATCATTCAACTTGGTGTAATTTGATCCAAACTTAATTTTGGACTCAACTTTTATCATTACTTTAACTTTAATTTTAACTGTATCAATTTAATTAATTAAGCTTACAATAATATTTGAACTTGAGCATTACATTTTACTTACTTAAAAATAGCTATTTATGAATTATGTTTTTTATTTTTTATCATCTTTTATAATAAAAATATTTTATTGGCCAAGCCTATTATGGATACTGATTAAAATGATTAAGCATTTTTTTAAAATTCTTTTATTAGAAATGAACTTGCAGGTACTCACTACACAATAACAAATGTATTGTTGATATGAATCTGATAACTTTATGTTTTATCCAAAATTATTATAATTTTTACCATATAATATCGATGATAAAAATAAATATAAATTTTAATAAAGTAAAATTAAATAAATTTTTGAATGTATTAAAAAAATAGAACTGATAGTATATTCAAATACATTTTTCATAAAAAATCAAAATATTGAAAAAAAACTCAAATATTAGCCTATCTTGCTACTACTACAAAACATTGCATGAAGTCACATGGAAAATCCATCTGTTTTGAATAACTATACATTAATATAAAATAATCGACAATATATAAGAAACGAATGCATATGTGCATAATAATTTATATATAATATAAAACTTATATACACTTCAATTAATATAATAACATTTCAATCCAACGGTGGAAACAAATAGCGCCAGAGATGGTCACAACATATGAGATTTATATTTTTTTGATACAGAGTCGACATGAATTACAGACGAATAATAAAAATTTAATACAAGTAAAATTATTTTAGTATTTATAATCTGACCATATTTTTAACTTTATAAATAATCGATTAAGTTTTAAAATTTTAGAATGATGAAAGGCTAACGAGCACATATTTTTTATGTTAACATTAATGGTGGGGATATCTCTTATCACCATCAACAAGTATAATATCATCTGAGTTTACTTTTAATGTCGATGATCAAGTTAAAAAAAAGAAATAATATGCCATCAATGACGACAGAAATATGAATCTTTTTAATGGGCTGGTTAGCCTACAAAGATCACATAAAAAATCTAGCGATAAAAACTATAGTGCAACTAAAATTTAAGAAACTACTGAGTTATTAATTATATATTTTTTATTTTTATAAACTATAATGTAAACATTTGATTAATAAAATAAAACAAGATGTGCTTATTCATAATATATATTTTTTTAATATTTTCCTACCCTCTGTATTGGGCTCGTGTTTGGCCACAGGGCTACAATCGATGAGACCCAATACAATACAACCTAACTTACAGGGGGTGTATCGTGTTAGGCCGAGACTTTAAAATTTCAAAGTTGTGTCGATACAATAGGAATTCTCACATGTAGCCTATACACCACGTCCATTTAAATATCATTATAGTTATGGCATAGTGCGGCTTTTGAGGATGGAGCTTTGCATCTCTTTTGTCAATTTTAAAAAAATATATAATTTTTTTTTATATTTTTTAAATATAAATATTTATTAAATATCTAATTTAATCTATTATTTAGAATTTTTTAAAATTTTTTGATATTATTCGTTAGTCTTTTATCCAAAACAGGTTGACAGGTTCTGCCATTTTTTCTTGACAAAAAGAAATACTAAAGGGATAAAAACCTGTATATATATATATATATATATATATATATATATATAAATTAATTTTCACTGTAAGGATAAAACATATATTTTTTATTTTCTTTTTCAATTATTACTCCAACATTAAAATGTTTTCATAATTTACTTAATTTATTTTCAATTAATATTTTAATATTAAAATTAATGGGTATTGTTAGTGACGGTTTAAGAAGATTTTGCTTACAAATTCGTCCCCACGAAGCATAGAGGCCCAAGAGGCCCACGATGCCCAAATTGACGGACACGCCCAGTGGCTCTATATGAGCAGTTTACTCCTTAAATGAAAACGAAATAAGTGCCAATAGTCGAAATAGTTTCTTTATCTTATCTTGAATTAGCGGCCTCTGGCGCTAGTTGGAACTATTATCTAAGTAAAAACCTTATCCATTCGACAGTTTCTTTGGCAGTTAACAAGAAAAATCAACTGCTTTCCAACTTCTATAAAAACTCTTCCTTTCCATCAAAAAAAGAGTCGACACTCAAAAACTAAATCAAAGACGTTCAGTGTGCATTCTCTCTCTTCGAAGTTAAGATGCTTTTAGAAAAGCGTAGACTCCAAACAAGAAATAATTTTACTAACATTCAAACTTGCATTCTCTTATTTTCTTTTCTTTAAATGATGATTTTGACTTAAGCATTGAAAAATAGACTAAAAAGTGAGTCTCGTCAAATTATTTGACCGCATTTTATATTGTACAAGATTTAAATTAAAAACATACAGAGACTGAACCTGTTACTGACCTGACGGACACAATTTAGCTTCCTAATTTATACTATAATCTAGATTTATAGACGCAACAAAAATGTATTATTTTAATTTTTTTAATGAAATATTGATATAGGAAATCTGTAATTGACATTTGTTTACCTTTTTTATTTTAGGAGTTTTCTGGTGTAGTACTCATCGCATCATTTATTAAAATACAATCAATTTAACATAATTTCTTTGTATGTAATAAATGCAACACTAACTATAAATTCATTAAAAAACTAAAAACTTGAGAGTATTTTAATATTTCTCTTTCTTACTAAGAGGAAATGTATAACAAAAGCATTAAGAAAAAGGTAAAATAAATGTTAACATCTTTAATTTCTTTTAAGGCTTGAAAGAAGGTTGATGACCGTAAACAAAATTTTCCAATTACCCATTAGCATTTTTTAAATTTTAAAATTGATTTGATAATCGATAGCTGATTTGATAATAAATTAATTTTATTATATTATTATGCATAATTTTAGCAGAATAGGTCACATCTAATCCACATATAATGATATATATATATATATGTACCAATTTGCTTGACTATACTGTTTGATATGTGCATGGTTAGCGTACGTGGGCTAATTATTGATAAAAGATATTCTTAACTCTTTTTTGCTCGTTTTCAACAAGAGATAGAAAAATAAAAAAAAAAAGAAAAAATAAAAAATAATAATAATCTAATTTTTTGACTATAGTAACATGAGCTGCGGCATCGCAGCCCCACCGGATCCTAGTAACATATACACGCCTGACTGGCATACAAAGACTAGTCATTGATAAAGGATATTCTTAATTCTATTTTGCTCATTTTTAACCGAAAGAAGACCGAAAAATAGAAGAAAAGAATAGAGAAAATAAGAAATGAAAAAATATATTTTTAAAAAAAATTAAAATTTTTTTTTGTAATGATCGTTAGTTAAAATAAGTACATTTTAAGACTTTTTATTTTCACTTTGTAGCTAAATTTTGAAATTCCTTTTATCTGTTGTTAAAATTTGAGATCATTGTGTTTATATTTTCATACATGTGATTGTTTATGTTTTATTGGTATTTAACATTCATGACCATGTTATCCCTATTTTTTAAAATTTTAAAGACTAATGTTTAAATTTATAAAATTATTATTTAGAACCTTTGTATGTGTATATTCTGTTCAAGACTTCTGATAAATCTTTATAGTAAAGCATGTGTTAAGGTTATTTATTTTAAATTATGAAAAAATATTTGTTTGCAGAGATGATTTTGGTATACGTGAATTATCATAATGTAGTTGATAACAATATACTATATGAGATATTAAGAGACGTATTGTAATATCTCGAATTTTTATTTTAATTAATTTAATATTAATTATGCTTTTTGGTAATTTAGACGTGGTAAAAATTAATTAATATTGAAAAATTTGGACGAATATTTCGATCAGTTGGACTGATTCCCGAGGCACGCTCGTGTTTTCGTCTGAATATTGGTTTAAATTTTAAAATAAAAAAATAAAAATATAATAATAATAATGATAATAATAAGAATAATAATAATAATAATAATAATAATATAACATAGAAAATATAGAAAAAGAATAAGAAAACGGGATAAGAACAGTGCAGCAGAGGGATCGGGGAGAGAGAGAAGCAGGGGAGGAGCAGAGGGTTTCAGCGCCGTCATTTACGGCGCGCGGTGGAGGAGAGAACAGGAGGTGGGACGTCGTTGGCGGTGGCGCATAGAGGAGGTCGTGCGGTGGTGGTCGGCGACAGTGGCGTGCAATAGAGGTCATGCAAGAAAGAGAAATCGGTGCGAAGGAGAGAAATGGCAGAACAACGATATCGGCGCAGACGGGATGACACTGGGAAGGCTGGTGGAGAAGGTTGGCGCGACGGGAGGTCGGCTAATGATGTTGAGTGGCTGTAGTAACGCGCAGGAAGCTGCACAGATGAGAGAGAAAGGGGCAAGCTGCGAGCACTGCACACCGGTAGAGAGAGAAACACCTAATTCGGGTACTTCGAGATATCTTTTCTTCAGAACTGTAAAGTATGAGGTCATGGCAAATATCTGTAAATCCTCTATTTGGTTTGATTTAATATCTGATATATTTTGGATACTATTTAAAATTTTTACTAATATGCATATATTTTTATACACCTGATTTGTTTATTCTGAACATGTATGTGTAATTCATTAGATGAATTAGGAATTTCTGATATGGGTTTTATGATTTTAGAGGGTTTAATATTTTTTTAAAAAACTCGAATAATTTATTAGACAATGTATATTTTTATATCAGTATATTTCTATGAAAATAAATATGAAATTTCGCATAGGCCATGCAGTCACATGCACGTGTTAGATTGCGATCACTACATTTAGATTTGGATATTGGAATTCTGGTCAACTCTCAACGGGGAGATATTTGTTATTTAAAAATCTATTTTTGCTTGTAGGAAAAGTTTGAAGTAGTAACACTTTCCATTTGGATAATTTGATTTAACCTTAGAATATATTCGAACGTCTTAATATATCTGACAAGTTTAGAGATTGCACCCAAAGTCGCAGGTGGCAAATAATAGTGAGCAACATTACTCATAGATACAGAGTATATTGGTGGCCATATATGTTGGCTTAATTTGTAATTGATTTTACCTAAGGTTACTAAGATTATGTGTAACCCTTCCTCAAGCTAATTTTTAAATAATCAAAACTCAAATTTGATATATGATTTGTATTTCTACATCGATTGATGTTAGATTTTGACTTGGATATAGATTTTTAGATTTGGATTTGATATTCGACGATTTTGTCTACAGTTGGGTATTGGTATGTCTCGTATAAATAATTTTAACTATATATTTTGATTCAAACATTTGAAATATTTGTCACGATGCTGCTTTCACTTCTATGTACACTATTAGATCATCCGACTATCAAATTCTACTCCAAATTACAATCTGATCGGGTTTTGGATTTGGACTCGGACTCAAACTTGGACTTGGATTGGACTTGGATCGACTATTTGCTTGTTGGAATCGATCTGAATCACTTCTGTTTTGTTTATATATATATACGTCCTAATAAAGACTATTTTCTGATTGGATATTTATTTTGAATTTGAATATTTGATTTAAATACGAGATTACCATTAAATTTTGGATTCTAGATTTATATTGAATTCATTTTATCGGCGATTAGAATTCATTTTGTCATTTGAATGGATTTTATCAATTTAATATTCTCTCTAATTTATTGAATTTTTTTATTTAAATATGATATTTGTTGAGTATTAGACTCACTTTTTATATTTTATTCATCCAGAATAAAAAATTTGGATGTATTGTAGGAGTATGGTTGTGATCTGTTAGGCCATTCGTCGATTTAGTGAGTTCTGGTCTCATTATGACTTAATTTGGCAATTGATATAATTGTATTATAGAATTTGTCGGAAATAGGCCAATGGATATATTTTAAAAATAATTAAAATTATTATATTCCTTATGATGATTGTAGAACATGTCGTATTTATTTTTATTCGGACAATTGTCCAATGAGGTCCTGTGTGGATTTTGATTTGTGTCGGGTCCTATTTATTTGGGTTATTACACTCAAATTTTTAGGACTTAATATTATTTGTTGAATTTATTTAAAATTTTAAAAATTATAATTAATTATTTAAATTAAACTATTTAGTCCAGATTTGTGATATGTATCACCACTATATTTTTAACATATGAGTATTTTGAAAGTCCTATTCCGTAGGTTATAAGAGTGGCTTATGACTCCTCTCTATGAAGTTGTTAAAATAATGACTTATAACCTTTGTTTATAAAATTATAATATATGGACAGTTACCTATGAATTATAATGGTAGTTTATAACCTTGATTATAGAAATATAAGCACATCGACATTTATTTTTGGTTTTGTTAGTTAAAAATATCCTTGGATATTTGTTCTAAACTTTCTATAATTTTTCATATACTAGTTGTTATATGTTTTATGGTGAATTATTTGTATTGTATTTCTTATATCACGCTAAGATTTTGATTCATAATTGTAAATTATTACATTTATCATAGCATACTTTGAATTACTTATCATTGAAATTGGATCAATAGGTTTTTAGAATAATGTTTTTGTAGATATTTATAATGCTATGTTGGTTTGGGATTCATGTATGTGTAGGCTCTTAGTGCCCTGATATATTGACAGATTTTGTATGATTAGTTGTGATGTATACTTGGATTCGACTTTGAACAGATTCGGATTCGTCTGGATAACTCAACCCAATTTCGTTCACTGAGTCCGAATCCTGCATACCACTAAAGTGAACGAGATGTCAGTGTGTCGGTGGGATGTTGTCCCACCGAAAACACTCCGACGCTCAAGTCAGTAAAAGCCTTCTAAGTAGGGAAGGTAAACTGGAAAGTAAAAGAGAGAGAGAGTAGGACGGTCGGGAGTGTCGACCCGTTGAAAATGTGAGTTCTCGTTTCCTGCTCGCAGAGAGCGTAAGGAAGCGGCATCCTGAAAGCGTGAAAGTTTTAGGGAACGATTTTTAGAAAGCCGATAAGGTCTCCTGGAATCCGGATGCCTTTGATGGGATTGGAGGACAAACGCTTGTGTAGAGAGAAGGAGAAGATGACCCCCTGTTCAAGCTCTGCAAGCGTTCGTGTGGGAGATTGTATGAAGTCTTTCAAGGAATTGGTTCTCAGTATTCTCAGGAAAACAAGTTAGCGAGTCAGCAAAAGAGTTTCTGTTTCTAAGTAAGCTTTCGTGTTTATTCGTGAGCTTGTGTGAGCATGTAAGCGTGTGTAAGAGCCTATAAAAGCATGTAAGAGCGTGTGTAAGAGCCTCTAAAAGCATGTATCTTCTAGAATGATGACCTTAAGCTTTTATGGACAGCAGGAGAGCCTCCTTCTCTCGGCAAGATGGCGTGCTCCTCCTAAACTGACAATGGTGGCCTTCTTAGAGTTGGTAGGTTTGATAGTCATGATTTGATAGATCCTCTTTCTACTGTACAGTGCAACGGATCTTCAGATCGTCTCATGCTTTCGTGACCGTTTTGTTGGCGCTGAGTTCATTGCCGCACTTTTTTGAGAAGATCAGCTTTTTGGAAAGGCCTGTGATCATGAAAGGACCGTTGCTTTTCGTTCACGTGTTCGCCTGCCAGTTTGGGCCTGGGCCGTAGTAGGTTTGAAATCTTTTTGGGCTTGCCGCTGCAATTCATCTGGTCAACGTTCGAGTTGACCGTCTGTACAAGAGTTGGCCGCCTGCTAAGTCTAGACGGTCAACGCTGGTGTTGACCGTCTTGGACCTTTTAGGATTTGGGCCTGCGTCTCTTGTTGGGCCGCTTTTGAGTTGATCATCCAGTAGGCCATTTGAGCCGATATTATGTTATACTCATCAAGTAGAATAGAAAATGAGTTTTGATACCCCTACGTTATGTGATGTGTCTAAATTTGAATTAATGATTATTTACCTGGAAAATCCCGTATTAATGTTTTAAAAAATTAATTGGGTATAAGAAATGGATGATTAAATTGGGACATCATTGTATTGTATAGTAGCATCACTAATAATTTTTAAATAGAGTTATTATTTTAAAAATATAATTATACTTATGCTAATGATCTAGGTTGTAACACCAATAGTTATGAGATTGAATGTCCCCCACTAATTTGAGGTACCCAAATCTAAATTTGCAAAAAATATATATAATTTTGATAAAAATTTTTGAAAAATGAATTTATTTCTATAAATAGTAGAAAAATATTGAGTATGCACATCATACATGCATACTATTGCAATCTAGACTTTGGCACCTGCCTAACATAGTGCAATGAATATATGACCGTTGTAGTCAATCAAATATTAATAACCCAATTTAGAAAATTTGAGAGATTAGTTGAAAAATATTTATTTTTTAGTTTCTTTTTATTTTTACAAAGTCCGTGTTCATTTAATATGTTCATATATGAGAATATAAATGTATTTATTGTAAATGTATGTCTATTTACACAAGTCATATGGATTAATAGTTATTAGTAAGACATCGATTAATTAATATAGATTAAGATTATTAATTAAACTAAATTATTACAGACTAAATATAGAATTAATAGTCAAAACTTATTTAAATCAGACTTAGTAAATTTAACAAACTAAATATAACCTACTTTGTAAATTTAAAAAAATAATGATCAAGCTTTTCTAAAAAAAGATACTACTTTATACAATATTTTGTAGGAAAGTAATAACTTTTTTTTTAATGAAAAAATCTTAAAGAAAACTTTAGTAAGTTTGACTATCACAAAGTTGATATAATAATATTTTTATTAGATCATCTGAGTAAGTGTCTAAATTCAAATACAAAATACCAGATCAAAAAATAGAGTATATTAATTTTATATATTTTAAATTGACTATCTAAATTTTAGATACAGATAAACAGATATCTCAATTTAAATATCTATAAAATGAAATATTCATGTCAAAATAAAGGAGCTCATTTGCTTTGTTCTCTCATGTCTCTATTCTCTTGCGCATCGCTCCTCTTCTTCTGCTTTGTAAGGCGTGATATCGCCATCACCATTGTTCTCATTGTCATTGTTACTTTTTCCATTTTTATGTAATTTTTAGAATTATTTTAATCTTTTTGTTACGGCGACTTGGATTTGTAAACTAAACCTGTGTTATTGCTAAATTTTTAATAGCAATGTATTATTGTTATGTCTTCTTATTTCTTTCAAAGCAAATCGACAATTTTAATATACAGTCATTGAAATGTATGTTAAAAAATTATTAAAATATCCTTAAAAATTAAATTGAAAAAAATATTTTAAAATAATAAAAAAAAATATCATTTTATTTGTATAACCAGCTTACATAAATAATTTTATATATCATATATTATTATGATATATGTCTAAATTTGAAATAATAGATTATATAATTCAGATATTTTAGACGAATAATATAATGGGAGCATCCTAAGCAAATTTTTGGATATGGAATTAAGAATATAAATAGATTTTGTATTTTTTTAAATAAAAAAAATAACAAAGCAATGTCATGAATTTTCAACGACCAAATTTCAACGCATACTAAAAAACCCAAAAGATTTAAAACTACTTATAATTTCATACGATATTTTACTAGATTGATCATATATTTACTAAAAGAATATTTAAAATTACTTAAAATGAATTCATATAACCAAATATACAAAATAAAACAAAAAATTTCGTTATTATATTTGTTTATCGTATTATTTAATGAAGGTTCTTGACTAATCAAAGTCTTGAAAAATTGGTCACGTGCCTTACAGTAAAAATTAAAAATTTTTATAGTAATAAATCTCTTTTAATAAAGCCCAAAAAAAATAAAAACATACGAGTAAAGGCTCACACCTTCGATTAAAAGTAGACAATATATTATTATATATATTCAAACTGTTACATAATAATATCAGAGTGATTTCGAATCGAAAGTGTACGAACATGAATCGAACCAATCTTAAATCGTGCGGCACGTGACGAGGATGTTGCTCTTTAAGCGGGGTAAAGTATAAGAGTCGGTGATTGGGATCCGTATTTAAACAAACAATACGCCTTATAATTAATAAAGTCTAAAAAAATAAAATCCTATTGATATTGGCTCGTACCTAAATAAATAATAGCATTTATTAATAAAAATAATAGAAGAAAGTCCAAGGTGTTATCCAATAATTCTTTTTTCCATTAATCAAGAGGACCGCCTAATAGATCAGGTCTACGGCAGTGGTTCAGTTTCGTTAAGTTAGGTGTTGAAAATAAGCTCGGCTAGCCAATGAAGGAATCGGGTTGACTCTCTCCCTCTCTAATGAAAAAATAATTTCCAATGTTTTTAATTAACATAATCTATTATAATTTAATTATTTTAAAATATTTATTTTAATTATTCTACTCTATGTTTTAAAAATAAATAAATTATAACTTTTGACTGGAGCCGTCTTTCTTGAACCGAATTATCTGGAAGATCTAGAAAAATCATAGTCATGATGAACTGAAGTAGATTATTGGTGTTCAATAGTAAAATCATTCAATCCCCAACCGATAATCTTTATTTTAAAATATTTATTTTAAACCAGTTAAGATACTTTTTATATACAACCCATCAGTTAAAAACAAATTATATACAATTTTTATAAGTATTTAAAATTTAAATTTTAATTTAAATAAAGTTGAATTAAATTATTAAATATTTTATTTAAATTACATACACCACATTAGTAAATAAATATTTTAAAAAAATTAAAATTTATTTCCTGTTATAACATCTGATATTTATGTTAATAAGCTTCTTAAAAAATTAAAATATGAAAGAGATTGAAAAAATGAGATAGAAAAATAGATGATTTGGCTCTATATTTTATAAAAGAACAAATGAGCTAGAAGAATTTTTTATATTTCTTATCATTTGGATTCCATCTCTCTTTTAAGGGAAAAAATGGTGTCTATTTATAATTATGACGCTAATTGTTAATAGTTTCTTAAAATAAAATAATTGAACATGATTTAAATCGGTAGATCTGTTAAATTTTAATTAGTTTAAACATTATTATATTTATTCTGATCGTAAAATTGATTAAAAATCGTTGATATTTAAAAATTGAACTGATAGTAAGTAGTTAATAATTTTTCATTCAAAAACCCTTACATGAGTTAACTATAGAGTTTACAAAATGCGCCTTGGGAGTCATAGGTGTCGTTGAGCAGGAATGGCTCACCCATGAGGTGACTTTTATTATCTTTTGATCTTCTGTTAAATGTCAAATCTTGTGGGTGAAGGGTCCTAGCCCAAACGATTTGGTCCTCAAATCTATCTCAGAAAAACTTCATTATCTTTGATATGTCCAGTAGTTGAATGGCCATGGCTCTAAAGTCTAGAGTGGCTAGTAACTGAGACTTCCTTAACTACCTTCTTCACGAAGGATGTGACAAAAATGGATATCCCTCGATAACTTACTCGATTCTCTATATGTCATTCTGCTCAACATATCGATCGATTTTATTAAAGATTTTGGGTTAGTAGATTTTTGTGTGTGTGATTTTATTTACGTAGAAATAAGTGGCTTGATTGTACTTTTTACAGACAGTACTAATGTCATACACTTAGAATCTGAATTATAATTTGAATAAACTCAAGTTTAGTTATTGAATCTTATATTCATATTATATATATCATAATAGTAAATATAAATTTTAAAAGAATTAGGAATCAATCATAATATATTTTCCGATACTTAAATTAATAAATTTTCTAAAATTTTGGATTGCGGGAGAGATAGAGAATGAAAAAGAGAAAGGAAACTTGTCTCTGTATCTTACTAAAGAATAAGTGTGCCAGAGAACAATGCTTTACTCATTGTTTATTGTAATCTGTTCTCTTTTTCAAGAGAGATAAGGTGTATTTAAAGCAATGTCACTAATTAATAGCAATTTCTTAAAGAAGAATAACAAGTTACAATTTAAATAATTAGACTAATTAAAAATTAATTAATTTAATTATCGTTGTACATGTTCTAATCTTGAAGTTATCTGAAGATGATTAACGTCTAAACTTTAAATTGATGATGATGAACAATTGATATTTATTAGTCTAGAGACTCTCATTTAGGTTAATTGTAAAGTATACAGGTTGCTTATTTGGATTAATCATTTAGTTAGATTAACCCTTTGGTTTAAAATTCAGATATGCAACAATTTGAGTATATAACCAAATTTATTTAGTAACCACTCGGTTATTTGATCACTTATCTGATCTTAACTTATTCTAATTAAAGTTGGGTTAAAAGTAGATTTCGTGTTCTTTAAACCTGGACCTAATAGGTTAGCTAATAATTTTTTATAAAAAGTCTTTGGGCTAACTTTTACGGGTTTACTATGTTAATTAATTAGGTTGACATAATTGATACTATAACCAACAAATCTTAGTGATGCTCCAAAGTTTTAGGGATTAGGAGGCTTAGTTCCGTGATTATTGAAAAGCGCAAGTCTATTGAGGGTTAGAGTTATATATTTACTGTTGGGTCCAACTCGGAGATGGGCCAAGAGCAGTGACGCCTAGTCAAAGAAATGCCAACTTAGACAAGTAGCGAGGCCCAAATTCTCGGAAAGCCTAAAGGATTTTGGAGAACGGCTCACATGGCACCCTAGGGTAGCGGTCAATCAGTGCGTTGCTATAGTCCGTTCAGGTGGCTACAGCCAGCATGAGCCAGACCAGAGGATGCTGGCCAATGAGAAGAAAGTCAGCGCTATAAGTTACGGCGTACGTTGTTCTCCCAAGCCCCTCAGTCAATCCCCGTGCAAGTAACAGACCAAGCGTGATCGACACTCGCCGACCGTCTTTGCGCCACCGCAATACGATAACTGACACTGCTGGTTACTGCCAACGGTCAATGGCCGGCAAATCCCGACATGCCATATGTCAGAGGTTCCCGCGCCCAAAGTTCTCCACCATGGAGCCTATAAATATCATTTCTTTCAACAGGAAAAGGAACTTTAGTGAGCTACTCCCTGCAGTGCAATCCGTGAAGCCTAGCCTCCCATAACCGCTCAATGAGTCTTGCACTCTTGCATCCTCACATTCCCCATAGCATTTTTATATTCACTCATACATTTCTCTGTCTATTACGGAAGATATCTAACTTGAGTATTAGAGTATTTTTGGTGGAAGAATATCCCGCCAACCTCTAACATTTTATTTGTAGTATGTGTTATGTAGGGCCCAGATAAATGAGAGTGGAGACGAGATCCGTCCGAAATTTGACCCAGGTGTTGAATCCAAAGGTTTCTTAATCTGCTAGAGAACCCGAATCTAAGGACACAACACTTACATTTTCTCTTTTATATTCCGGTCTTCCTTTACTGAGGGAATGACATACATTTATAATCTTATTACAAATTAGTATATCTTTCTAAAATTGATATGATTGTATATTAATTAATGTGTTACGATTATTAGATGTTTAATCATTACAAAAGTTTATGATCGCTCACAGTTGAATGCTTATTATTTACTAGTTAAAATTATATATTTAATATGGTAATTTATTCCTCGATTTATATGATTATTCATCGGTCTTTAGTACCTAATTTAATCTTCGGGCGGGCTATTTGGTGTATTATTTTTTAGCAATTCAACAATTTGGATATTCAACGGGTCAAGTTTCCAAATAGATGATTATTATCATTATCATTATTATAAATAATAATATTATTTTATTCTTTTGTTATGCTGTGACGTCCAAACCACGGCTGTTTTTTACATGCTATATTTTATTTCGTTAAAAGTAATGTTGGGTCCCATGTTCCGGCCCATGAGACAGGTCCAGGCCCATAAAGCAAACAGCGGCCCATGAGAAAATAAGGAGCTCGCGAGAAAGCGTCAGCCCAGTCCAACGGGGAATAGGCGCGAAGTCACGCCAGCGGAAACCAACGGAAACCTGCAGCGCATTAAATGCGTCGCCGGGAACAGGCGTGAAAGGCGGAAAGGCTAGCCAATAGAGGCATGGCTGGCACCACGCCAACGCCATCAGCTGCCGTCTGCAGACGGCCGACCACTCCTCTCTCAAGGAGAATCGAGCGTGATCGACAGCGCTCAGCAGCGTGCCTGACACGCTATCAGGACAGCCGGCGTGACCGGCGGTCAACGACCCAGGCAACGGGCGTCTTGGCGCCCAAGAGTCCAAATGGGAGGAGGCATATAAGCGCCCTCACCCTCCAGAGAAAAGGATTCTGGCTCTGAATTCGGATTCCAACTCTGAGAACGGTTTTCTGGTTCTGCGATCTTGCGACTAAGGGTAACCTTGGATCCCAAGCTCTAACCCAGCTTCCATAAGGCTCCAATCCTCTGAGCGGATTGGACCAAATCGTTCTCCTTCTTCCCATCCCGTCAAGCGGGAAAGTTAGCCACTCATCGCAGTGCATCAAGGAAGCCAGGCCTTCCATCACCTCGCCACCGCATTTCTACTCATCACCACATAAGTTCTTCTTACGCATCACAAAGATTTTTACGCGCACCACCTTAGCGTGCGCATTTCCGTCAATCATGGGAATTTGCCGACTTGAGCGTCGGAGTGGCCTTGGTGGGAGAAATCCCGCTGCACCCTTCACCTCTTGTTTGTTGTTTGTGTTGTGCAGTCCAGTGTTCCGAGAGACGGAGACCGGATCCTTCTTCCAGAGCCCCGCACGCTTAGGAATCGAAGGCTCCCTAATCCGTCACGACAACCTTGGGCCTGGGGCGCAACATTGGCGCCGTCTCGTGGGAAACCGACGAAAAGCCAAGTGTCACTTTCCTACCCAAAGAAATTTGAACAACCAAGCATGGTAAACACCGCAGCGCAGCCGCTCCTCGGCGGTGGAGACCACCGTCTGGATGGAGTTCCCCACACGGGAACCAAGCGAACAACCAACCGGAGCCGGGCACCCGCCACCTGGCCGCGGAGTTAGACGCCCTGAAGGAGATCCTCCTCGCCGTATGCGCGAACACCGGGACCCCCGTGCCAGGGGCTGCCCCTCTAGCGGCCCAGGCCTCTACTTCCAAGAAAGAAAGGCGTCGAGAGGCCACTCGCAGGAGGCGAGCCAATCGACTTGACCACGCATGGCCGCCCCACCAGTCCTGGGAAAACGGCTGAATGAGGCGGAAAGCGCCTCGCCGATGACGACAGGGAGGACAGCCCTGTATGACGCTCCTCCGCAACTCGCGCGCGCAACGGAGGCCACCGGCCGCGGGCTCCAATGGGGAGCGCGCCTCCCATGCAGAGCCGCCACCCCCCGACAAGCACAGCATTTAACCCCCCTGGGGGAACACAGCTCCGCGCCTCCTCAACGCGCGAAGGGGCTCTACGGATCCTTCGATGGAGGAGAAAGTCAAGGTGTTGTGGGACACCCCGCACAAGGAGAAGCCCACGCCTCCTCCGCCCAATCTCCGCAGTCGCCCTTCGCCATGGACTCGCGGACACAGCCCGCTGCCGAGCAAGTTCAGAATGCCGGTCATGGAGGGATACGACGGAAGCAAGGATCCCATGGACCATCTCAACTGCTTCCGCACCCACCTCACTCTACAAGGGGCAAGCGAGGCCCTGATGTGTCAGAGCTTCCCCGTCACCCTTAGGGGCGACGCGCTACTCTGGTTCCATGGCCTCCCCCCGAACTCCATATGCTCGTTCGACGAGCTCGCCGACAGCTTCCTGAGCCAGTTCGCCTCCAGCAGGCGGGAGGAGAGGCAACCATGGCACCTAGTCCGCCTCCGCCAGAGGACGGATGAAAGCCTGAAGCGGTTCCTGGACCGTTTCATCACTGAGGCGCGACGGATCCCGCACCTCTCCGACGAACTGAAGCTCAGTGCCTTCATCGCCACTTTGGCGGCGGGGGACTTCTTCAAGCACCTGTCGCACCAGCGCCCGCAGACTTTCGAGGAGGCGAGACCATTGCCCGGCGTATATCACGGCCGAAGAGGCCAACGGGCAAAACGCCTCGAGCGGGCGGATCGGCCCCGGAGACCTCCGAGAGCCTCCGGAGGAAGAAAGAGGGACGGCGACAAATGGCCTTCATGGAGCGCCGAAAGAAATAGCCCGGCCCCACGGCCTAAGAAGGATTACAAACAGGCCTCTCTCGACCCCGCCGAATGATAGCCGCACAAACATCCCGATGCATCCGTGATGAAAGATTCTTCAAGTGGCCCAAGACACCCAAGGGTCCTGGCAGCGGCGACTGCACAAAGTACCGCCAGTACCACCGCTGTCTGGGGCACTCAACTGAGAACTGCCGCACCCTGCAGCAGGAGATTGAAGATCTGATCCGCGAGGACACTTGAAGAGATTCGTGAAAGGCTCGGGGCAAGAACCCGCCCCTCGACGGAGAACCCAAACGAGCCACCAAGAGCCCGCACGGCGGTCGGCGTAGTCCACATGATCTCTTCCGCCGACACTGCAAACGCTGTGCACGGACCGCGGAAATAGCTTCCAAAAGAGCAAGCGGGCGGGTTAGGGGTTAGAAATGATGTCATTAGCTTTAGCAAATAAGACATGGCACATGTAACTTCCCCCATACGACCCCCTTGTTGTATCGGCCCTCGTTTACTGGTGGTGATGACTACCAACAAACGGGTCTTCATTGATAATGGAAGCTCACAAAATTTGTCAGATCTTCTTTGCGTTCACCAAACCGGACTAAAACGTAGCCAAATGAAGGCGGCAAACGGACCATTATACGGCTTGGACAACGAGCCTGCTCCAAAGGTAAGGGATTATACGACTGGAAGTCACGATGGGGACTCACCCGCGCTCTATGACGCGCGAGTTGGCGTTCCTCGTCGTCGACCTTCCGTCTGTCTACAATGCCATACTCGGCAGACCATTCCTGACGGCCTTCGAAGCCGTCACGTCCATCCCGCACCTGAAGGTGAAATTTCCCACCCCTTGGGGAGTGGGAGAAGTTCTCGGAGACCAAGAAATGGGGCGGACATGCTACTTGTCCCAAATCAGTCCTATGACACCATGCGGACCAAGTGAAGACCTGGACCTCCGCGACGAGACGTCGCTCCAACAGGCCCAATCAGGGGAGGAAACTGAGGCGATTCCGCTTGATCCCTCCGATCCAGAACGGTGCGTCAGCATAGGAAAATCCCTTCAACCCGGAGATCGCGACAGACTAATTACCTTCCTACGGACCAACTCCGATGTGTTTGCATGGGGCTCCGCTGACATGCCGGGGATATCGGCCGAAGTCATAGTCCACAAGCTGGGCCTTGACGCGAGCCGAAAACCCGTCCGGCAGAAGCGGAGGAACCACTCCGTCGAGAAGTTGGTCGCCATCAGGGAAGAAGTGAAGAGGCTCTTGGACGCGGGATTTATCAGAGAAGTCCAGTACCCGGAGTGGCTGTCCAACGTCGTGCTGGTAAAAAAGAGCAGCGGCAAGTGGCGGATGTGTGTCGACTTCACTGACGTGAATAAGGCCTGCCCCAAAGATAGCTTTCCGCTCCCAAGGATTGACCAACTCGTGGACTCCACGTCCGGGCACGAACCGCAAGCTTCATGGACGCGTACTGGATACAACCAGATCCGGATGGACCCGAGAGGACGAGGAGCACACCTCGTTCATGACAGACCAAAGGGACGTATTGCTAAAAATGATGCCCTTTGGTCTCAAGAATGCGGGCGCAACGTACCAGCGCCTCGTAAACAAGATGTTCGCAGCTCAAATCGGACGGAATGTGGAGGTGTACGTCGACGATATGCTCGTAAAAAGCAAGGTCGCAAGCCGCCACGCCGACGACACTGGACGAGACCTTCCGAGATCCTCCGACAAAGATGGGATGAAGCTTAACCCCGCCAAATGTGCGTTCTGGGTAACCTCTGAAAAATTCTTAGGCTTCATTGTATCCCAACAACAAGGAATAGAAGCCAATCCGGAGAAGATCAAGGCAATACTCGATTTGAACCCTCCGCGCACAGTAAAAGAAGTCCAGAAGCTGACAGGGCGGATAGCTGCCCTCTCACGGTTCTTGGCCAAGTCAGCTGAGAAATACTTGCCTTTCTTCAAGGCGCTAAGGGGCACCAAGTCATACAGGTTCAAATGGAGTGAAGAATGCGACGAAGCATTCAGGGAACTGAAGACTTATCTTTCCAGCGCGCCGCTCCTGAGCTCACCGCGCGAAGGAGAAGATCTCTACTCTACCCTCGGCAACGCCGCCTTCCGCCCTCGCCTCCGTGTTAGTGGCGGAACATGAAGGCAAGCAACAGCCGGTGTACTACGTGAGCCGGGTGCCGACGGACGAAAAACCCGTTATCCGCACGCCGAAAAGATGGCGCCGCACTCGCCTATGCAACATGAAGCTTCGACCCTACTTCTACTTCACACATCGGATCGTCGTGCTACTGCACTCAGCCGTTGAGGACGATTTTGCAGAAGCTGTAGACGTCCGCCGATCGGGTCATGGGTCACGAGCTCGGGAGTTCGACTGAGTTCCGCCGCGACCGCCGTGAAAGGGCAAAGCGCGCGACTTTATTGTCGGGCGCAACGCCAGAGCAAGCAGGGACAACAACGCGGAGAAGAAGACGGACGGAGATCCCGCCGTATGGACTCTCAACGTGGACGGATCGTCAACCCAGCAGCAATGAGCCGGTGTTGTGCTAAGGACGCCCAAGGCATGGAGATCACATACTCCGTTACACCGCCTTCCCGCCACGAACAACGCCGCAGAATATGAAGCCCTCCTCGCGGCCTCGCGATCGCGAGGGAGTGTTCCGCGCGGTCGCTGGTCGTGCGTAGTGATTCTGAGCTCGTGGTCAACCAGGTGAAAGGGAACTTCGAAGCCACGAACCCACAACTAGTGAGGTATCTGGCGAGAGTAAGAACCCTAATCCCTGAGTTCGGTCAATTCGAGATCGAGCATATCCCGAGATCAGATAACGAACGTGCTGACCGGCTGGCCCGGGACGCGGCCGCCAGAACCGCGGAGCAGTACGCGAGGGAGCCCAGGGAAGTCCTAAACGCACCCAGCATCGACGCCGAGGACAAAGAAGTAATGCAGATCGGCACGGGAGATAATTGGATGACGCCGTACATACGGTTCTTGTCGGAGGGAACCTTACCAGAAGACGCCAACGATGCCAAGCGGGTCAAGAAAACGGCGGGATGGTACACGATTCTGAACGGAAGGCTGTACAGACGGGGATACTCAGCTCCCCTCCTGAAATGTCTTACCCCAGAGGAGGCCGACTACGCGTTGACAGAAGTACACTTGGGGTTGTGCGGATCACACATTGGCGGGAAAAATCTAGCATTCAACGTCATGCGGCAAGGCTTCTACTGGCCCACCATGAAGCGAGATGCTATGGAGTTCGTCCGCAAGTGTGAAAGTTGCAGTCCCACGGCAACATGACACACCAGCCGCACACCGAGCTGCACTATCTCCGATCCCCATGGCCGTCACAAGAATGGGGGCTCGACATACTTGGTCCACTTCCAAGGGCCGCCGGACAGAAAATTTCGATCGTCGGTATCGATTATTTTACGAAATGGGTGAAGCTGCCCCCTCGCTAAGATCATCGAGCACAATGCGACGGAGTTCCTCCGCCAAGGCATTGTTTGCCGCTTTGGGATCCCCGAGGTTGTGGTGATGATAACGGGACCCACCACTGGGAAACGCTTTACAAAGTACTGCCCGCAACCTCCACATCAAGCTGGTGCACACATCCGTGGCGCACCCCGCAGCCAACGGCAGTCGGTTACCAACCGCACGTTGCTGCATGGGATAAAGACCCGACTGGAAGACGCAGGGGGCTCCTGGGTGGAGGAGCTACCATCAGTGCTATGGTCGTACCGGACGACTACGAGGGAATCAACAAGGGAGACGCCTTTCAACCTCTGCTTCGGAGTCGAGGCAGTGGTTCCCGTAGAAGTGGGAATGCCAAGCCTGCGGGTCGAACACTTCGACCCAGCTACCAACGCGCAAAAGCTCAGGGAAAGTCTGGACTTGCTCTCAGAAGTTCGGGACGCCGCGCGGCTCCGAACCACCGCCTACCAGCAGCGAGTCGCGCGGTACTACAACAAGCGGGTGAAAGCACGCCCGCTAGAAGTTGGAGATCTGGTCCTCCGGAGCGTAGAGGCAGCGGGAAAGACCGCGAATAGGAACAAACTCTCCCCGGGATGGGAGGGGCCGTTCTTCGTCTCCGCAATCCTCCGGAGCGGAGCGTACAAGCTACGCGCCCAGAACGGCAAACTTGTCCCACGGACATGGAACGCCGCCAACTTAAGGAAATATTATCAATGACGCAACGGCGATCCAGGTAAGTCGCACGCGCATACATCATGATGAGTGCTTGGGCATGTTTCCTGTCTTTTGGTTAAAAATTATCACTCTTATTGTCATATTGCATATTCATTCGTGTGAGTCGATGGCATGCATTGCATAATCAAATCAAACGACCTAGACTGCCCCTAAGTCGGGAGGACAAGCGTCCGTCCGTAAAGCCAGTCCTTGGCTCAGTGCCAGGCGGTCCAGAGCAGACCGTCACGGGACTCCGTCCTCACGCTAGATGGCCTGGGGACGGCTCTACTCACCATGGCTTCGCGCCAAGAGGCCCCAGCGGCCACCCAGAGACTCGGCCCCGTGCTAGTCACCCGGAGGCGTCCCAAATCCGTGGGCTGAGACACCGGATCCAGGCGATCCATTCCAAAGGCTACGCGCCACGACCCGTGCGGTCGGACCCATAGGCCTGGGGGCTCTTGGAGTCCCCACTCTACGGCCAACAAAACCTTAGGGGCGTGCGCGACGACCTTCTTGCACGTAAGAGAGCACCTACGCCTACAATGGTCGTGGGCTAGGACCTCAACTTGGTGTTCATAACGCTTTGAGCAGGAGCGACACACCTCCCGCAATTATACGCGACCGAGGCCTAGACCCAGGAGTCCGGTTAACGCGGCCTGACCGCTGCGCTAGCCCTCGCAGAGGCTCCAGGGGCTTGGCGACGACATCCGCTTTACCGGATCGAGCTCCCCAAACGCGTGAGCTGTGACGACATCCTCTTACGAAGGACGAGCACCACGCAAGAAGGCGCCTGTATAGGGCCTTAATCAAAACGGCTCCAAAGGGCCCAATACTCAAACGCAAAGCATGATCCAACAAGTAAAGAGAAGCAAAAGGCGAACAACGCTGTATGGTAAGGGAAGCATGGACGCGAAGCGCAAGCAAAAGCTTCTCATTTATACAGACATTATACAAGCGACAAGCATGATACAACAACAAAAACCGAACTCGAAACTTAACGGGCGACGAAGCTGGTCGCCAGGACTCGACGGGCCCGCTTCCTCGTGGAACGCCTTCAGCGCGACGCTTCTCCTACCCCCCGCGTTTCTGGATGAAGGATGCCGCTGGGACGTGAGGAGCCGCCAGGAGACGATCTCGCGGCACAAGCGATGCCGTCCCCAAAAGCGAGTGTCCATCGCCGACCGCCACTCTGAAGGAGAATGCTGCCCAACCGCGTCCACGACTAGTCCAGCGATCCTTTCCTCAGCAGCAGAAAGGAGGCCCTCTAACTGCGCAACTCTCCGCCGCAGCTGCCCGACCTCCTCTGTAAGGGATGCGATCTGAGCCAGACCGCCGCGGACGAGATGATGCCCGTCGATGATGGTCCGCTGAAGGCTTCCGCGAAAAGAGCCAGCACGCACCTCGAGGGGGACCGTATCGTCAGAAGCCTGTGCGGTAGAAAAGTTAAAAGTATGACCAAGATGAGCGGCAAAGAAAGAAGTCCAGAAGGAAACAACCGTACCAGAAGCTGTTCAGCGCGCAGGAAGCGCGCGAAACCGCCCAGAAAGGCTTCTCTCTGGGGCTCACCCTCCTCGACTGCATGGGGAGGGCTGGCTGGAAGGCTGGCCGCCGAAGGAGCGCTCGCAGGCTCCTGCCGCGAGGACGTCCCGGCCGCCCCTTCGCTAGTCTGAACCACATCAGCCGCAGGAGCGTCGCCGACCGCCGAGCATGCGACCCGTGCAGACTCATCCAAAGGGGCCACTCTCTGGGGCTCCGTCTCCTCGACTGCGTGAGGAGGGCTGACTGGAAGGACTGCAGCCGCAGGAACACTCGGGGGCTCCTGCCACGAGTGCGACCCGGCTTCCCCTTCGTCGGCTGCTCCTAACAAAGAAGCAGGAGCCGTCCCAAATTCTCCGAGAATACCACCAGACCCCCAGAGGCCCGTGACGCAGAGACGGGCTCGACAAGAATAGCCGGCAACGATGCAGCCCCCGGCCTCCGACGCTCAGCCCAGCTGAACCGATGGCCTCTCGGGGCTATCCCGAACAACAACGTCCCCGACGCCTCAACATATGATACAGCCAGAGGGTCCCGGTAGGTAGAGACTCGACCTCGCCGACTTCGTGAGCGGATGGCTCCGCGATCGAAGTCGACGAAGGTACGGCAGTTTCCCTTTGGCGGCGCGCCCTGGCAGATCTCGTCGGAGCCGAACTTCCCGCAGCTGAAGAACCGACGACTCGCCTTCTCGACCTCCTTGGGAGAGACGCTTCTGCTTCCCTCAACCTTTTGAGGGCTGCCGCGTCCTCATCACTGCTCGAAGAACGCAGCAGAGAACAACTCTCCTCCGCAGCATCGCCGGGCTGCGGATGAGTCTCCGTATCTCCGTGACCTCCCCGACCGCCCCGGCCGCCGCCCGGCCAAATGGGAGGTCCCCATCCGCAATCTCAAACGTGATAGGGAAAGGTAGTGACCCCGTTTTTTAAAGTTCTTCTCCTCGGGCGAACGGCGGAGATCGGCCTTCGAGGATTCAACGATGTCCTCATCGCAGGGCTTGTTCCGAAGAACTCCGAGATCGGACCCCACCCTCTCGGAAGCTCATACTCGAAAGGTGTCTCGAGGAAGAAGAAGCGCTCCTTCCAGCCCTTAACGGAATCAGGATTTGTGCCACGCAAGTTGAATCCTGCCCTGGGGGTGAGCGATATCCAATCCTCCGACTCCGAGGCCCGAAAAATTACCCTGGCCGCCTTCGCGTCAAAGTCGCACTGGTGCATGATGGCGAAGACGCACAGAGACACCAGGTAGCGTAAGGCGTTAGGGTGAAGCCTGGCCATGGGAACTCCCAGTGCATCGACTATTGCATGCAGCAAGCAGTGCAATGAAATACGAAGTCCTCCCTTCAGATGGTACTCATAAACTGTTATAAAACCCTCTGGAGGGGCGTCGGCTCTATCTTGAGGACCAGGAGCAAGGGAAATCAGCTCGCCGGGAATCGCATAGTCTACCCTAAGGGAGGCAATATACGCCTCAGTCAAAATCGATCTGGTGTTGCGAACACCATGGCGTACAGCTCTGCGGACACGGGAAGAAGAAGGGCCTTCTGTTTTCGCTGCCATTTGTTTTTAAGAACTTCGAGAATGAAGGTAGAAGAAGTCAGCGGAAGGAAAGAAACGATTGGCGTCTGGTTTAAATAGACAACGCCGAACAAAGAGGCGGGAAACTGAATTGCCACCGCCAGCGGAGGTTGAGGCACGTGGCAGCATCCCAGCACACCGCAGAACTCCAATCGAGTGCCATGATGGCTAGGCGACAGGCTAGCAGACGCGTCCCTTCAGGGGATCAGCTAGCACCCGCGTTGGCGCCGCCGTATTAAATGCGCGCTCACGATAGCAGAGCCCCCAATTGACGTGCGCAAAAAAAAAAAAAAAAAAAATATTTCTCATTACGAAAGGAGAAACAATACGAAAGGCAGAGTTCTCATTACGACAAAATATTTCTGTTACAACGCTAACAGGAAAAAGAAGTGCTCCACAGCATCAAGGCAGTTACTGGAACCAGAGGCCAGCGTAGGAATTTTGGGCGCGATAATCCACCAACTGACCACGAGATCGGATACGCAAGTTGCGAGGATCTAGGACACCTGCGCGGAAGTTTGGATCCTCCAGCAAGGCCAGCCTCTGGTATACCCGGGCGGCGTCCCGTAGGGCCCGTCCCGGGATCGGATTCGGTCCTTCGTTATGAAGCCTCGACCCTAACTCTGACTGCAACTCGGCGACCTCAGCTTCATGCCGCTTCTTAAGCTGCTCAAGCTCCGCTTCAAGGGCCAAAATGCGGGCCTGCGCCCCTACATTAGCTTCCGCTAGACGAGCGGCCCGAGCCTCAGACTCGGCCGAGGCACCCTCCAAGTGTGCAACACGGGCCCTAAGCCGCTCCACTCTTCGCGGCGGGACCATTGCGAACCGTGGAGGTGTCCCTCGACTCCGAGAAGGGCCAGCAACCGTGGCCTCAGAGAAGGCGCTTCCAAAGACGCCCGATCCTGAAAGAGCGGGGCCGTGAGAGCCGGATTCGGACTCGTGAGAAGAGTATTCTGAGTCGCTGGGAAAGTCCGCCATTTGATTTCACAGCAGGAGATCGAGCGCAAAAGGACAAGACAACCAGAGGACGAACAAGTACAGAAGGGAGCCAAAAGTCGGGGGAAAACGTTTAAATAAGCAAGTTTTCTCCCGAAGAGGCGGTAAAACCGAAAAATCAGAATGCATTTAAAGCAGGGCAAATGAAGGCTCGCCGCGTGGAGAGTTCCTGAAAACTCGCACGCTCCCCAGATGAAATGAAGTCTCAATGGCTGGCAGGCATTAAATGCGCCAGCCGTCTCAAGGGACATGACGGTTGGCAGAGACCCCACGGGCTCCTGGGAATGACACGTGGACCCTCGGGGCAATGTGCCCGGGAAATGGAAAAACGCATTCACAAAGGCAAGACAAAAGTAGAAGACAAAATGGACTACTTCTGTTATTAACAAATGCTTCCTTACAAAGTACAAGATCTACAACCATGGAGCTACGTAAAAAAATAAAAGAAGGTCATGAACGAAGCTTCGGTATGCCCCGCACTCGCCCTGTGAGCCCGGCGAACGGAGGCTGAAACAGTTGAAGTTTTGCCCGGCGAACTGGGCAGGAAGCAAGGAGCAGCCCCCGGTGGAAGTCTCCAGCAGCCAATCCACCGCCATCCAGGAAGCACTGAAGCCAGGCGCTCCGGGAAAGTCCGATGTCGGGCCCAACTTTCCCGGAGGGATACTTACCTCGCACCCCTTTTATGGCTGGTCGCACCGGCCTGGCGCACGGGAGACTTCTCCTCCGAAAGCCGTCAGAAGCGGGAGAAGATACTCGGAGGAAGTCAAAGAATCCCGCCCGGCCAGCCAAGCCACAACCAAGAAGGAGGCGCACGACGACGGCAGAATGGCCAAGCCACTCACATTTGCAGAGAAAGCAAGCCATGAGGCTTGGATTATGACAGTGAATACCAAGAGCTCCGAGCATGCGGCTGATCCACCCAATTCCCTCTCGAGGACCCGCCAAGGGAGGGCAAAACCAGGATCCTCTCATCGTCTCCACCAAAGGCTGCTAAGGCACGAGTCCAACCAGTTTGGGCACCCAGCTATTTATAGGCAAGACACGGGCTGCCCTCTCACCCAGCGCAACACGGCGTCCAGCAAACGTCTTTCAGGCGATGGCAGCGACCACCGGTCAGACGCAACCCAAGGCGCGCGAATCTCGCCGGGCGAGGTGACGGGCCGCAGCAGCGCCTGAAAAGCCTGCCCTGGCCTGGGAAAGGCGCGAACTGGGAAGACGACAAAAGTGGCGCGGCACGAGGAAGGGCAGAGACCGTGGAAATGGGCCCAATGGACATGCCAGGCCCGACCACTGGCCGGCCCAGGCATGGGGGGCTAGTGTTGGGTCCCATGTTCCGGCCCATGAGACAGGTCCAGGCCCATAAAGCAAACAGCGGCCCATGAGAAAATAAGGAGCTCGCGAGAAAGCGTCAGCCCAGTCCAACGGGGAATAGGCGCGAAGTCACGTCAGCGGAAACCAACGGAAACCTGCAGCGCATTAAATGCGTCGCCGGGAACAGGCGTGAAAGGCGGAAAGGCTAGCCAATAGAGGCATGGCTGGCACCACGCCAACGCCATCAGCTGCCGTCTGCAGACGGCCGACCACTCCTCTCTCAAGGAGAATCGAGCGTGATCGACACAGCTCAGCCAGTGCGACACGCTATCAGGACAGCCGGCGTGACCGGCGGTCAACGACCCAGCAACGGGCGTCTTGGCGCCCAAGAGTCCAAATGGGAGGAGGCATATAAGCGCCCTCACCCTCCAGAGAAAAGGATTCTGGCTCTGAATTCGGATTCCAACTCTGAGAACGGTTTTCTGGTTCTGCGATCTTGCGACTAAGGGTAACCTTGGATCCCAAGCTCTAACCCAGCTTCCATAAGGCTCCAATCCTCTGAGCGGATTGGACCAAATCGTTCTCCTTCTTCCCATCCCGTCAAGCGGGAAAGTTAGCCACTCATCGCAGTGCATCAAGGAAGCCAGGCCTTCCATCACCTGCTCACTGCATTTCTACTCATCACCACATAAGTTCTTCTTACGCATCACAGCATTTTTACGCGCACCACCTTAGCGTGCGCATTTCCACACCAATCATGGGAATTTGCCGACTTGAGCGTCGGAGTGGCCTTGGTGGGAGAAATCCTGCCAGACCCTTCACCTCTTGTTTGTTGTTTGTGTTGTGCAGGTCCAGGTTCTGAGAGACGGAGACCGGATCCTTCTTCCAGAGCCCCCGCACGCTTAGGAATCCGAAGGCTCCCTAATCCGTACGACAACCTTGGGCCCGGGACGCAACAAGTAATATGAAGTAAGATTTTTTAAATTTTTTGATAAAATATTAAGTTATTAAAATATTAATCAAAATAATAAAAAGTATAACTATTATTATTTATTTTTTATTTAAAAAATATTAGCATAAATTCTTTCGCATAGGAAAGGCTTTCCCTCACCTATGTGAGTAAGCCCCCGGAACACAAATTCACTACACGTTTTTTTAAGACTATGTAAATTTTTAAAATATAGTTTTTAAGGTTTATAAAATTGATTATGTATTTTAACAAATCTTTAAAAGGCCAATTGTATTAATTATAATAACTATAAATAATGATTTAAAGAGATGCTTCTTGTTTATTTAAAATTAAATAAGTTAAAACTGTTGATATGGTCCAGATGTGGCCACTCAGCCCATCCTAAAAAGGAATCTACATGCCAACAATTCAAATATAAATGCCAAGGATTAAGCCGACCTCTAGAGAGATCGGATTGTGAAGAGCATGAAAGACTGAGGCAAGCAATAGTCTAACAAAGTGATAAATAAAGTTGATGCATCCCTAAATCTAAGTTTCAAACGGATTTAAGTCGACATTATTGTATGAATTCGATTTTGTTTACTGAATATGGACCCTGTACACCCCTATAACAAACAAGAGGTTAGGCGTCGGTGAGATTTATCCTATCGAAAATATTCAAACGCTCAAATCAGTAATCAGTCTTCAACTTTTAAAAAGGTAAATAGAAATGAGAGCAGAAAGAAGATGAAGAGTGTTTGAGGTGGAAATTTGATTCTTGACGTGAGAGGCTTTTCTATTGCTCGTGAGGAGTGACGTCTCTTAGCACTGTGTTTGCAGGGAACATAGTGAGAGAGGGAGAGAGTTTGAGTTTTGTAAGCGTGAGAGTTTGAAGAATTGTCAGAGCACTATGAGTGCTTTTAGAAGAGAAGTGAGCCTCTAAAATCTGAGTAATGAGGGTGTGTAGTATCAACAGTGAGCGTCTGTAGCCTTAAAAGTGTGCGTGCCCTGGAGTGAAGATTCCATGGGCTTTTATAGATGAAATGCCGGACGACCTTTCTTGGGTAGGAAGACTTGATTCTTATAATCTGCTGGGCGACCTTCCTTGGGTAGGAAGGCTTGATTTTTGCAACCTGTTGAGATTTCTTCCTTTCCTGGTGGGGAGTGATAACGGTTCTTAGGATTACTTGCCTTCTTTTTACATCTTATTACCGTTAGGGTTTGTAGTGGGTAGGAAGAGAGAATTTAGCGCTTTTCTCATGGGACGTGCGCTGAATCTGCTGGTACCTGTTATAGTGAAGATTACCTTCTAGAAAGGTGCAAGATCAAGGAAGAGAGCCGTTGTTGGTCGTGTACAGAGGTGTGGGCCCAATTGTTCCTGGCCCAAGTGAAACTTGCTGTCTTGGGCTGGCCTACTGTAATACTTTCGGTCAACAAAAATATTGGCTGTCTCATGAGGAGTTTGTTGGCCGCCCAATTCGGACTCTCATCTGGTTAATGCTTGGCATTGACCGTCTAGGCGCACATATAAGCCTTTGTGGTTCTGGGCCGTCTCTCTTCTTGGGCCAGCATACTATGGGCGGTACCACTAGCCCTCCATACTGGTGGTCTGAGTTTTGACCTCCAATATGTTCATGATGGGACGTGTCTGGCTGTCATCTATTAAGATCTATTGGTCTGGTGGTGAAATTGTTGATCGTCTAGGGCAAAATTCGGAGAACTACGGAAAGACACATTGATTGGATTCATTGACTGTCTAGGCCAAATTCTAGAGAACTAATGAAGGGAATGCTGACCGAATTCGTTGACCATCTAATTCAAAATCCAGAGAGCTCACTGAAGGAAACATTGATCGAATTTGTTGATCGTCTAGTCCAAAATTCGGAGAACTCATAGGAGTTGGAACGCCGCGCCATCATTAGCCGGCCTATCAGATGAAAAGGCGCCCACGTATCTGCACATGGTGAATTCAAGATCCCGATAATTAATATGCTAGAGGATCTGGTTCGATGGCGCCCGTTCAGAAAATAACACGTGTCAGTAATGATAGCACACGTTTACGAGACGGTTAGTATGCTTTGTGTTCACACTGTCCTTTAAGTTGTCCGTCCTTTTTATTTTAAAATTTTCACGTTTTCCTTTATCTTCCTTTCCTTGAAAAAACCCTGAGTGTCCTGTTGCCTCTTTCTTTTTCACATCTATGGCTTCCTCTGTTGCGGATATTGTTTCGGTCATTAGAGAAAATGATGTGAAGGAGTTGCACGTGGAGTACAATATTCCTAAGGAGGTTGCCTTCCAAGTTCCTGGGAAGGAGGACAAAGAGTTCCTGCTACCTGAGGGCTACGTGACCATCTACGATCCCCATTTGAGGAGTGGTTTGCGCGTTCCAATCCCCGACGAACTGCTGGCAATTTTTTGAGTACTTCAAGTCCCAATCGCACAGTTCCATGTGAATGTGGTGCGATATTTATGCTCCTTCTGCATATTTCTTTGTTAGCATTCGAGGCGGCTGACAGTGGCGATGGTCAGAGGGCTGTTGAAGTTCAACCAGGAGCGGAGTGAATCTCCCTAGCCCCACACGGTGGTTTCCAGGTAAGTACCGCCATATACAACTCCTTGAAGAATTGGAAGAATTGGTTCTTCTTCATCCGTGTGGGTGAGCCCTGACCATTGGCTAGGGAGTGGAGCAAGGTGCCCGATATCTATACTGAAACGCCCTCTAAGGAGGAGATGGCGTCCCTGGAGTGGCTGGTCAAATTAGTTGAGGATCAGATTGTGGAGTTTCGGAGAGACCGCCTGATTTCTTGCGTTGAGGCCAAGAAGGCCAAGTGAGGACCTCATTCTCTGGAGTAGAAGATGAGGGATCCACCCAGAAAGAGGAAGACAGGGGCCCTTACGATTAGAGAGCCATCTAGTGAGGGGTCTCCTGAGGGTTCAAGGGTAATGGTGATGCCCCCTTCATCCTCCTCCCCCAAGTCAGGGAGCGTGCTGGTTGGCTAGCTTTCAAGAGTTGGCGATAACTCTGGTCTGGGCGGTGTTGCGCCCGTTGATGAGGCCTACAGGGCTAGGCTTCGTTTCTCCGCTAGCTGTGTTGTTTTGGCATTGTCGGAGCTGGAGCGCTTGGTGCGAGTGGAGCGGGCCGTTGATCTACTAGATGAGACACCATTCGAGGAATCCAAGGAGGTGCCTGCTATGTCTCCCGTTGCATTAATTGCTGTATTATTGGAGGAGCCTGCTGCTGAGGAGCTCCAGGAGGCCCAAGGTGCGCTAAACACTGATAAGCCTGTTTAGGTTGTTGGTACAATTACGGAGATCCAAGAGGAGCTTTCTGCCAGGGAGCCGACAGGAACAAAAGACCATTTGGAGGAGCTACTAGAGGAGCTTGCGGAGGAGGCCACTGTTGCGCCTACCCAAGAGGGGTCCACTTCTAGTCCTTTGCCGCTGGAGCCAAGGCTTCATGCCAGGCCAGAAAGGCCGGTACGAAGGATTTGGCAGGTATATTCTCGTAACTTGCCTTGCCTTTTACTTTGCGATCACTGACCTTCATTGTTTTTGGCAGACTAACAAAGTCGCTAGTGCAGTTATTAATGCGCTTGGTCAGAAAGATAAGGTAATCTCCGATAGGGAGATAGAGATCGCCTAGCTCGATACGGAGTTAGAGGCTCTGAAGGCGGAGTAGTGAAAGGACGCGGCCACCTTGGAGTCTATTCTGGTAGGCCTGGAGGCAGAGAATGTTAGGTTAAGGGAAGAGAACCCTGGCTTGAAGGATGCTGTGGTGGTTGACCTGGTGAAGGAAAGCAACCTACTGAAGGAGGAGAATGCCCGTCTAAAGGAGGAGGTTGAACGGGCCACGAGGTGTATTGACCACTTGCGGGGCCAGATGACCACTTTGGAGAATGAGATGAGCCTACGCATTCACCCTTACGAGGTCTCAGACATGATGCTGGCACGATTATAGGAGGAGATCAACATCAGTTGGCATATTGCGTGGCTGATTGATCCTAATTTTTTAGTGGAGTTTCTTGACCCAGCGAACCAATCTGCCCAGCATCACGAGAGCAACGTGGGGGAGCCACAGAGCGGTCGACGGCCACCACTGCCTCCTTAGCCTTTTGCGGTCTTAGTTTTTTTTTTTTTGATACAAATGTATATAGCTACAAGCAATAAAATAAGTGCTTTTATGATCTTTGCATGTCTTTGCTTTTACCATTGTTTTCAAATTGTCCATTGTTGTACTGGCCGGCCAACTTGGTGTACCGCTCGTAGGTTGGCCGTTTGCCTTGTTTAAGGCACTTTTGACGCTTTCCGAAGGACTTGGGTCCATGGGGGGACCTCAAGGCTGACGTTAATGTCATGCAAAGCCTGCCTGATACTCGCGCATGAGTAAGGCTTGGTGGTGCTGTAGCATCCTCGAACACCCACTTGTGAATATTGTCCGATTTGTCACACAGGTGCATAGTTTTGTTCCTGGCAGACCACCTCCACCATCTCCAAAATGTGTTCACAAGGAAGAGATATCCATATCCTTATAAGGTACGCTTCGTTCTCCTCCCCATCAAATATGGGACATCACAGTCCACCCCCTTGAGAGCCCAGCGTCCGTGTTGGCACACCGAACCGACCCCCTTCTCTGATATCATTTGTAACATCCCTAGGCACCCGCTTGTAGATATTATCCTTTTTGTCACACAGGCGCACGGATTTACTCTTGGCAGACAGCCTCCATCACCCCCAAAACGCGTCTATAAGGGAGAGGTCTCCACGCCCTTATAAGGCATGCTTCGTTTACATTCCCATCCAATGTGAGATATCACAGTCTACCCCCCTTGGATTGTGACCGTCATTTATGAGATTTGTTAAATAATTTCACTGTAATATTCTCGGGCACTCGTTTGTGAATATTATCCATTTTGTCACACATGTGCACGGTTTTATTTCTGGCAGACAGCCTCCACTGCGGTTCCAGATCTTCTCCAATCTGGGATAAGCCCGAGGAGCGTTGGCTGACCTCTTGGAGTTGAGATAAGTCCTCAACTCTGTTCCTTCTCTGGTGTGGTAGTAGCCAACTGACTACTACCACCAGTAGATTTGATGACTTGGGAGGCTCCTTCCTGGGCCTGGGTCCTAATCTTCGTCCGAGAGTAGAGTACTCTTCTGGAGTCATGCTGCCTAAGCACTCTTCAAGCCTTAGCCGACTTTGGGCGCGTGAGGACTCAGGTGTCTGGATGTTTGCCGGCCTTCTTAATTTTTTGGTTGACTTCTTCTTCCTTTGGCCTCCTCTCCTAGAAGCCGGCGTAGGGATTGCGGTGGGCGAAGCCTCCTGTTGAGAGTGCTCCTAGCGGGGGTAGAGTATCTTGAGTAGAGCATTTGGAGCATTATATTGGTGTTCTGTATGTGCTCTACCAGATATTGAAAGAAAGGTACGGGCATCCCATTGATCGTCCCGTTGACCATCATACCAGCAGTGTGGTTCTAGTCGGGAGAGGTCATGTTTCTAATGGGCTCGCTAGTTTGTACTCTCGTATTCACCATTTTGATTAGCTTGTAAGGTGAGATTAAGAAAGGTTTATGGGAAAATGTAGCTGGCTTTTTGTAAGCGTTTTTCACAGATGGCGTAAATAATGCGTTATTGGATCCAAAATTTGAGCGAATTCGAGTCAACTTGATCAATTGGATCCGACTCCGTTCACCGAGTATAGACCTAGCATACCATTACAGCAAACAAGAGGTCAGGTGTCGGTAGGATGTTATCCCACTAAAAATATTTCGATACTCAAATTAGTAATCAGCCTTTGACTTTTAAGAAGGTAAATAGAAATGAGAGCAAAAAGAAGATAAAGAGTGTTTAGGGTGGAGATTTGGTTCTTGACGTAAGAGGCTTTTCTATCTCTCTTGAGGAGCATGGTCTCTCAGCACTATGTTCGTAGGGAACATAGTGAGAGAGGGAGAGAGTCTGAGTTCTGTAAGCGTGAGAGCTTAAAGAATTGTCAGAATATTATGAAAGCTTTTAGAAAAAGGTGAGCCTCTGAAATTTGAGTAATGAGCGTGTGTGGTCTCAACAGTGAGCGTTTGTAGCATTTTAAGTGAGTGCGCCCTGAAGTGAAGGCTCCACGGGATTTTATAGATGAAATACTGGACGACCTTCCTTGGGGGGGAAGGCTTGATTCCTACAATCTGTTGGGATTGCTTCCTTTCCTGGCGGGGAGTGGTAATGGCTCTCAGGATTACTTGCCTTCCTTTTACATCTTGTTACTACTAGGGTTTGTAGTGGGCAGGAAGAGAGAATCTAGCACTTTTCTTATGGGATGCGTACTGAATTTGTTAGTACCCGTTACAGTGAAGATTGCCTTCTGAAAAGGCGTAAAATCAGGGAAGAGAGCCGTTGTTGGTCATGTACGGAGGTGTGGGCCCAACTGGGTCTGGCCCACGTGAGGCCTACTCTATTGGGCTGGCTTACTATAGTACTTTCGGTAAATAGAAATATTGGCTGTCTCATGGGGAGCCCTGTTACCCCCCAGTTTGACTTCACATCGGGTCAATTTCTAGCGTTGATCGTCTAAACGTGCATATGGGCCTTTACCGTTCTGGGCCGTCTCTCTTCTTGGGCCAACCTACTATGGGCGTACCCATCAAAAGTATTAAATTTTAATCAGTAGTTATAATCAACTGAAAGATGATAATCCATAGGTAAATAACCCTATTCGATAACAGTCAAATAAATGTCAACCATCAATGATTGAACGATTATTTAACTAACCAAAATGACATTACATCTAAATTTGATCAATTATTCCTTTTGACTTGTTTTTAATGTAAATTTTATATTTCATTATATAAATTATGTCTTACTAAAATTTTAAATAATTCTTACTTTTATTTTTCATTAACCCCCTCCAAATTAAAGAGCCCGAGCACTTACAGGTGATGTTGGTGGTTGAGGTAAGGATTTGAGAATGAAGATTTAGATATTTAGATATTTGATGTTATATTTGTTTTTCGGACAATACCCAATCCCAGGCCAAACCATCAATGCAGCAGGCAACGGAAGAAGCCTTAGGTAGGAGATCGATCCAATCCAACCCAAATGTCACTACAGCAATTTAAGATGAGGCCCGGGAGCAATGAGCCAATGGGACAAGTTTCAGTGGCCCAACCAGCAATACAATCAGACGAACCAATCCAAGAGGCTTCTACCGAGGCAGTCAGCAGAGCGATCAGAGCATGCGCCTACAACGGTTAGAGCACACGCATGCAAGCGCTATGACGTACTGTATTTTCAACCAAAATCCAATAAAATGTTGACTGTAATATGGACGTCAAACTATACAAACCACCTGTACTACAAGCCTGTACAACACATAGAAATCCATCCAAATAAATTACAACATTCAGACACACACAACCTAAACAACACACACAGGATCCAAATGCCACATTATATTTGTGGCTTTAACATCGTGTCTCCGGATACAACTTCGGGTAAAGAGATGCCATTAGGTACCATAATATAAATCACAATTACTGCGCGAAAGTCTATACAACCATCACGATGCAGTGAAAATTAAACCATTAGTACAACAATAATATACAAACACATCTCCATCTCATAATATACAAAATTTGCTCCATAGGTACAAAATTTTAAAATCTAAATCCATAAGTCGTGTAATCTTCTACCTCGCCTCATCGAGTCTAAGTTTGTATTCATTTGAAGGAAAAAAATAGTAAGGGTGAGCTAAATACTCAATAAGTGTAATATAATTAAGGACAATAAACAATATATATGCAAAATAAGCAAAAGAAAGAGATAAGAGTATAATATAAATGCATGAACATAAAGCATAATTAAATTCACTTTCCGAAATACAATTATCTTTTCCATTTTATTTAATTCCTTTAGATTCTAAAATATGTATAAATCTCAATTATCTTTTCAGATCAGCACTAGTGGGTCTTACCAGCTAATAGAGCAGTCAAACCGAACAAAAGGATTATGTTAATCCACATGATGTAAGGCCCACCCACGTACCTTGAATTTAACGTCCCGTGGTGAACGGTATACCTATACTACCAGATATATCGGGCCAATAGTCTATATTCTGATGCCAACATAGCATGCCTATTAGCCTAGGACAATTTCTCGATTCACCACTGTAATATCTTAAAGTAAGTTAGGAAATACTACCCTTTTAAATATAAATATGTAGCCCAGGTTTCGTAATTACTTATTTTTAAGGGATGGTCAACCAAATTCAAATACGAAATTCTTACTTCCTCGAGAATGGGTTATTAAATATATCAAATTGTGAAGTCCCTTCATAAATTTTGCATATCTTGCAAAATTCTCATATACAAATTCAGATAATCATTTTTCATGATTTAAATCTTCACATGATTTTAAATATATGTATAATTTAATATGATACTTAGAAGAATTAGAAATTCCTTATCACATTGGGCCAAACATGACTTTAAGGTTTCTGAACAAATAATCCTTCACAAATGATTAACAATAATATTTTTTAAAATATACAATTAAGTATATACAATTACACATAGTTTAGATGTCAATTAAGCAAAATAAAATCATGCAAAAATACCAAAGTGGCTCGGGTTAACAGTGCAAGCGCGGGTGAACAGTGCAAGCGCGGGTGTATTGGGGTCTCGTATGTGCAAAATCGGACGTCCAACCAGTAAATATCCATAACTAAGTCATGGGTTTTCATAATCTCATACTAAAATATGGATAAAATTTAAAATAATTTCTCAAATAGGGTCCAGGTGCGAGTTAGGGTTTTAGGGTGCGTAAGAACCATGTAAAATCATCAAATCGAACAACAAACAACAAATAAATCATGTGAGGGACATGGGTTCCGCAAAATATAAGTTTTGGTTGAGTATTGAAAAGAAAATACCTAAGAGATACAAATAAAAATAAAAAAGAGGGAATGAAAAGAGTATGTGTGTACTTACCTCGACTCGATCTATTACTTCTTCAAATAGTTCTAAGCCGGATTCAAACCCGAGAGTTTCGATTTCTCCCCTCTCTCTTCTCCCTCTCTCTTTCTCTCCTCTCTTTTCTTCCCGAAAGCCCTACTGTGTCCCACTCCTTCTGCTTCTTTTATTATTATTATTATTATTATTGTTAATATATACATACATATACATATATATATATATATTGATATTCATTTTCTTTTATTCAAAAATCCAAATCAATATTTGAATGACAATGCGGGTATACTTTGGGGGCTAACTCAACTAATCTAAATATCTTTTAAAATTTTATAATATTTAATTTTTTTATCACACACAAATTACTCAAAATAATAATAAATTATTCCAAATTAATCAAATAAAAATTTGAGATATCACATTCTCCATCACTTATAAAAATTTCATCCTCAGATTTAACGAATCTCAAAATTTAATAATTAAAAAATCCTTTCAGATTCTTATTTGCATTTTGATATCACAATCTTGAAGAAATGATCCTCCCTTGAAAACCTTGACTAAATAAATTATTCTAATTCTTAATATTTAATGTTTCCTATTTAAATTTAGGTTAGAACATTATCATAAGGCAAATTTCTAATTTTTCAAAAAGACTTAATTATTTCGTATACTTGCTTCCTCAACTGTCGATACAAGGGAGATTTTATGATAATCCATCAAATTTAGCGTCAACCCGAATTACCGGCTATATCATCGACTTAATTCAAAACCTCGAACGAATTTATGAATTTCTACTTCAATTTCTCCTAAGCCTAAAAATGATCATTCAGTTATATCCTCGATCTTATTCCGAAACTTCTAGGCCGTGGGCCACACGCTACCGCTACACTAGTCTGATTGACCATTTACTTATGCAGTAAAAATCCTCTTGTAACTCAAATTTAATTGATTTATATTAGACACCTAGGTTACGTGACAGTTATAGGCCTAAGAAAAATCCCAAAGATATCAACACAACTAAAGTAAGGTTCTTAATCCTTAGGTTACGATCAACTTAGAAAATATAACTGAAACGATTACTCAAAAATTCAAGCACTTGATCATCATCAATAAATTAATTTTAAATCGACATCCTCGAATTCACTAATACTCAAAATCGATTCCAAGTTATCATGATCTTGAGCCAACGATTCCACCTTATCCGTCTCACTTGCCATGCAATTCATGCATCTTTAATCCTAATCCTCGGATCAAAATCAATCTAAGTTAATCCTCAATGTATCCTTCTTCAACATCCCTTCTCCTAGTTATCGTTTGGACTAGAATCTCAAAGACTTTTAAGTCTCGCCTTCCCACTTGTCAGATTCAAATACTCGGCCTCTCTAACACATGGTTGACCACCTCCATGTGTCGACCTTCATCTGGGTCGTATGATCGGCTACTATCATTCTTTCTGAAATAAAAACAATATGGGTTAATTCATAACTTAGACACTAATTAGAACAGTGTAAACTAGACAATCCAAGTTACCCACTAATTCCTAATTTTGTTCTAGTCTAAGTCATATAAATAAGGACAACTAGAACCACCCGATCTATTTTAATTACCTACCCCTTCATCTACTAATTCAATCGATCTTACTCTAATCTAAACTTTCGCATACGATTCAAATCAAACATAAGGTATCTCTTTCTCTTTAATACCAACTGTAACATACTATATTTTTAATTGAAAATCTGGTAAAAAGTTGGCTGTAATACAAATATTGGACTATACAAATTAGCTATACAACAAGCCTGTATAACACATAGAAATCCATCCAAACAAATCCCAACATCCAGACACACGCAACCTAAACAACGCACAGGATCCAAATGCCACATTATATTTTTGGCTCTAACGTCGCGTCTCCAAACACAACGTCGAGTAGAGAGATGCCATTAGGTACCATAATACAAACCATAATTTCCTGCGGAAGCCTATATATCCATCACGATGCAGCGGAAACTAAAGTATTGGCACAACAATATCATACAAGCACATTTCCATCTCATGGTATACAAAATTTACTCCATAGGTACAAAATTTTAAAATCTAAGTCCACAAGTCGCCTTCCAAGGTCAGCAGCCTGACCAACTTTTATTCTTCTACTCCGTCTCATCGGGTCTAAACTCGCACTCATTTGAAGAGAAAAATAATAAGGGTGAGCCAAATATTCAACAAGTGTAATATAATCAAGGAAAATAAGTAATAAATATACAAAATAAGCAAAAGAAGGAGATCATAGCATAATGTACATGCATGAACGTAAAGCATGATTAAATTCACTTTCCGGAATACAATTGTCTTTTTTATTTTACTTCTGATTCATTTAGATTCTAAAATATGTAAAAATCTCTATTATCTTTTCAGACCTGAGCTAGTGGGCTCTATCAATTGACGAAACAGTCAAATCGAGGAAAGGATCATGTTACTCCACATGATCTAAGGCTTACCCATGTACCATGCATTTAATGTCCCGTGGTGGACGGTATACCTACAATCCCAAATATATTAGGCTAATAGTCTATATTCTTATGCCACCATAGCATACCCTGTGGTCTAGGACAATTTCTCGATTCACCACTATAATATCCTAAGGCATATTAGAAAATAATACCCTCTAAAATATAAATATGTAGTTCAGGTTTCATAATTATTTATTTTTAAGGAATAGTCTACCAAATTCAAATGCAAAGTTCTCACTCAGTGGAGAATGGATCATCAAATATATCAAATTGTGGAGTCCATTCACAAATTTTGCAGATCTTGCAAAATTCTTATATACAAATTCAGATAATCATTTCTCATGATTTAAATCTTCACATAACTTCAAACATATGTATAATTTAACATGATACTTGGAATAATCAGAAATTCCTTGCCACATTGGGCCGAACATGACTTTAGGGCTTGCGGACGAATAATCTTTCACAAATAATTAATAATAATATTTTTTAAAATGTACAATTAAGTATATATACAATTATACATAATTTAGATATCAATTAAAAAAATAAAATTATGTAAAAATACCAAAGTGGCTTGGGTGAATAGTATCAACGAGGGTATTGGAGTCCTGTATGTGCAAAATTAGACACTTAACCGGTAAATATCCATAACTAAGTCATGGATTTTCATAATCTCATACTAAAACATGTATAAAACTTAAAATAATTGGTCAAATAGGGTTTGGGTATGAGTTAGGATTTTGGGGCACGCAAGGATCGTGTAAAATCATGAAATCAGACAACAAACAACAAATAAATCATACAAGGGACGCGGGTTCCGCAAAATGTAAGTTTTGGGTAGGTATAAGAACAAAAATACCCAAAAGATACGAACAAAAATAAAAAGGGGAGAACAAAAAGAATAAGGGTGCATTTACCTCGATTCGATCTATCACTTCTCAAATTAGTTCTAAGTCGGATTCGAACCCAAGAGTCTCGATCTCTCCTCTCTCTCTCTTCTCCCTCTCTCTTTCCTCTCTTTTTTTCCCGAAACCCCCGCTGCATCCCACTTCTTCTACTTCTATTATTATTATTATTATTATTATTATTATATTCCTTCTTTTTATTCTAAAACCAAAATCAATACTCGGATGACAGTACCAGTGTATTTCGGGTGACAACCCAACTAATCTAAATATCATTTAAAATTTTATAATATTTAATATTTTTGGTAACACCAAAATTACCAAAATAATAATAAATTATTTCAAATTAATTGGATAAAAGTTCAGGATATTACCAGCGCCATCTGAAATTGTTTTACAATTGGGTCGGGGGGACCACTCAAGATCTTCTCACCAAACCATGGGGATGCCCGACAACAGTAACTCCTGTCAACACCCTAGCAGTTAGCGAACCCGAAGGAAACACCTGTCGTGAATATTGGTGCCAAATCTTTCTCAACAAAGTATTATAAGTACTCCTTACTACCACAAGGTAAAGATGAGCCTTTTCGCCCATCTTCTGAGGGCACTACTCGAACCTCTGAACCCTCTTTGGATGAGAAAAACCTTCAACTTCTTGGAGCATAAAAGAAGAACCAAACTCTCTCCATCTCCATTTTTAGTGAGCTATTTACTGAGTATACCCCTAGTGAGTTACTTACCAAATATACGATTAGTAAGCCACACATTAAGTGTACCATTAGTGGACCACTTATCAACTGTACCTCTAGTGAATCACTCACCGAGCGTACCCCCAATAAGTCACTCACCGAGTGTATTACAAGTGAGTCATCAACCACGTGTAACAAAATGGAGCCTAGATCTCCACCTCTCTAAGATGCCCTCCGTCGGGCGCACAATAGGAACCCAATCCTCCTCTCACATTCTTCACATACATACAACTCTACATTCTCTTGCATCCTCCTTATATTTTTTTATTCCCTTGGAAAGAATTCTAACTTGAGTATCGAGAGATAAATCGGGGAGTGAGTTTCGTCAATTTTTTGACCTCTTATTTATAATTTGTGATGCGCAGGTTACAAATTAATAGAGATAGAGATCAGATCTACTTTATTTTAACCCACAGTAGAAGATTGAGTGGCTCACTAATCCGTATCATAATCCGAAAATCAGGAACACATCAATTTGGTTTCGTATTATTTTATCTTCTTCGATGTTTATAGTTAGTGATCTCGTGGAATGTCATCTCGTTCGACTGTAAGACAACTATGATTTTTAGTTTTTTGTTGAGTTGATTATTTTGATTTTGTTAGGTGTATTTCCCTACGTATAGTTCGATATCATAACATAATCGATAATTCCGAGTCAGTTTCGGATGTGGGCTTTTTTTTGGTCCTGTAATTGGATTAATTATTTTATTTTTAGAGTTAATTGAGATATTGACTTATAATTCACGTTTAAAGTTAATTATGTTTATTGATTGTTCGTGAAATGATCTCACTAATAATTATTATTCGGGTTTGATATGACAACATGACAATTAGCTTGCCTAAAAATGGTTGGCACATGGTGTGGTTTTGATTTATACACTTGACTGGTGGAGTGTCTGACTTTAGAAATTGTGTATTCGTTTGGATGAGTGTCATTTGAATTCATGCACTTAATTGGTGAAGTGTTTTTTTGCCTCTCAAATTATACTTAAGCAAAATTTTCACTCTTTTTGTCCTATTTTTTTTTTTTTGTGGGGAAAAGGTTGTATTTATACTAAGAAGCGTCATTGGTTGGTAGACCCCTAAATTAGTGCATTGGTATGGTCCTTATTTGGTGGTAATGGGCATTATTTATTTGTGTAATAATTACCTTCATTCAATGGATGGATTATCTAACTTTTAGCTGTTGAGATCGGCGCTACAATTCATTTAGTACTCCATTATGATCCTTTAATACTAGACGGTTCAAGTCGTATTCATTAATTTAATTATTATACTATTTGTCTCATTGGTTCAGAGGCGTCTTCTATTAGGCCATTGTCATTTAAACCTCTTATATATTTTTGAGTTGGGTTGCCCGATTCTGGCCATACCCATAAAATATATTATCTTAAATATCATAATTTTTAAAATATTATATATTTTTTGATAATAGTAAATATAAATTTTAAAATAAATATATTAAAAATAAAAAAAATTTAGTCCATCGAATATGCTAAACTCATGAATAGAAACTATTAAAACTTTTAACTAAGATAACTAGATCTTATTAAATATAAGCTAAAATTTTAACAATAATTTTTTTAAATTTAATTTATATTTAATTTAAATTCTAATCGTACCTAATAAAAATTAAGAATGAATGGTCCGAAGATAGCAATTTAATATGATCTCAAACAAAATATTTAATTAAATGAAATATGAAGAGCGTGGTTGTATTGTATCAATAATTGCTTGCTTTTTCTATTTTCTTTTTCCTTAGATTTCCTTATTTGGAGTTGGTCGGATTCTGACCGTTGCTACCGGCATGACGGGACGGGACGGGACGGGACGGGACGGGACACGGCAAGTTGGCGTCACGTTTCACGTGGTTCGCGATGAGGGGTCGCTGTTTTTCCACGTCAATTTCGTATCCGTGCCAAAATTAAAATTAATTTTTAACCGAAGACAAATATAAAAATTATAACCACATTCGACCATAACTAAAATTAAATATATTCAAAACTAAATTATAGATATAAAGATTTTTATGATATATATTTATATATATAATTATCTAAAATATAAGTTATTTAAATATGATGGGTAGATTAAAAATGGGCTGGCCCAAATGGATGGTCAACGGAAGCCCAAGAAGGACAGTCAATATTCTTAACGGCCCAGTGAGTAGATGGGTCCAAGTATTGAAAGGTCCGAGACGGTCAACGTTTGTGTTATCCCCTCTGCTCAAACTCATTTACATACGGCCAACCTCGAGTTGACCAGAAATTTTTGCGCTTTGCGGGTTTCTTTGGAGTGATGGCCTATTCCATTCTACCACAACTATCGATTGATCGCCCGCCGCTCTCCCTTCATTCTCTACGAAGGCAGCCAACACCACTGACGGTCAACTCAGACGTTGACCGTCCGCTCCCTATACATGGGGCCCAAATAACGCCTTTCTACAGTAACGAGCTTGACCCGTTTAGGCCCACCAATCATAAAAAGGCCAACCACGACCCTCCAAGGATATTCCACGATTTCAAAAGGAATATTAGCAAGATTGGCGCCATTCAAATAAGGAATGCGCCAGATCTTTCCAACTCCTTGCCAGTCAAGGCACCTCAACGGTAACATATTGAGAAGGAAAGAAATCAGTTGGGAAAGTGGACGGCCGTCTCACAAGGCAACAATCCTTCATAACTTGGCAACAAGCATCAACCTCCAAGAGGAAGGCCAGCCAGCAGATCACAAGGACGATCATTCCTTCCAAAGGAAAAAGATCGCCATCTTTGCCATAAAAGAGGCCCTGGATTCACCATCCAGGGCACGCTTTCTTGGATGCTTTTAGTTGTGCTCTCATTCAGACTTTCACTCACACAGAAAATCCTACGTGCTCTGAGAAACAAGCTTTGACTCTGGGCAGCCAAAAACTCTCAAACACAATCAAACTCCAAGGCAACGAACAAGTCTTGACAGCCGTTCTCTGCCTTCCCACCACCCAAATTCAAGAAGACCTCGCGTCTCTCTTACATCTGGGCCAAACACTCAAACACTCCCTCTCCCATTACTCTCTCTATTTTTCAATTCCTTCCATTGAAGGCTGTTTACTGATTTGAGCGTCGGAGTATTTTCTGCGGGATTACATCCCGCCGTTAACGCTGACCTCTCGTTCGTTTTAGTGGTGTGCAGGATTCGCACTCAGTGAATGGAGCCGGTTCAGATTATCCAGAAGAATCCGAATCTGTTCGAAATCGGATCCAGGTACGCATCAAAATAAATTTGATATTTACATTAAAATAATTTCTAAAATTATTTAAAAATAAATTTTAATCTATATATTTTATGTTTAATAATATATATTCACATATAAAATTACCTAAAATATAAATTATTTCAACAAATATGATATTTAAATTAGATTTGATTAAAATTATATTTGGATTGAATACTGATTGAATTTTGATAAAAAATGGCAAGTTGGCCAAGGCCGAAAAAAGATCGTTGTCGGCTCAAAGCCTTAATTGTGTCTGTTTATAAACTTCCCCCAGCTGGTTAATGAATTATTTTATAAAAGTTTTAGTATAATTATTTGAAAAGACATATTTGTGTATATATTTAAAAATTTATAATATTTTAAAAATGATAATATTTAATATGAAATGTTATGTAAGTATATATTATAATCAAGAATTTTTATTTTAAAAATTATTGATTATATAAAAATATAATTTATTAAAATATTTTTTTATCTTGACATTTATCCAAAATAAAATAATAAATTTATAAAAATAATTTGGATTGACCTAAGTTGAACCAAATACTTTCATTTGTGACCATGCTCAATCCAAAAGAATAAATGTGGTTGTTGCGTCTCGGGTCCTCGATTGTTGTACGAATTAGGGAACCTTTCAATCTTCCGTTGCGAATTGATCTGGATCGGGTCCGATTTCCGTCGCTGATAACCAAGAACATGCACAACACAAACAACAAACAAGAGGTCAGAAAGCGACGGGGGGTTGTCCCCCGACGACACTCCGACGCTCAAGTTAGATATCTTCCGCAATAAACAGAGGAATGCATGCGTAAGATGCGAGAATGAGGGGAGTGTGAGAGGGAGGTGATTGGAGGCTTGCGCTCCATGAATGCGCCCGACAGAGGGGCGACTTAGAGGTGCTCCCGCGGAGGGCGGCTTACAGGTGCACCCGACAGAGGGGCCGCTTACAGTTGCGCCCGCGGAGGCCGATTTTAAGAAGAAGGACTAAATGATACTAGTGAGTAAACATTCTTGTTACCTGAGCGGATGGTCAACTCTCGGACTGCGAGCTCCTGGATATGAGATAGAGGGATCGTGACTCCAAGACGGAGGGTTGAAGGCCTCCTGGTTGGCGGAGGGCTGAGGGCCTCTGGATGGCGGAGGGTTGATGGCCTCCGGACGGGAGGAGGGCTGAGGGCCTCCTGGTGGCGGAGGGCCGAAGGCCTCTGTGCCTCCTGGATGGAGGGCTGAGGGCCTTCGTGCCGGCGGAGGGCTGAGGACCTCCGGATTGTAGAACCGAAAGAAATAAAAAGAAACTCCGGATTGTAGAACCGGAGTTTCCCACCAAAAGAAACTCCTCCCTGGCCAACGCTAACACCTCAACAAATAGCAGGTGGTCCTTCTTATCAAACAAGCTAGTATTTAGTCAGACCAACTATATTAGCAACCTTACAGAATCCACCTCATTACACGAAGCCTTGCCGTTGAAGGATGTCGACACATTGCCCCACTCATTTGAGAGGGCCTAGTAGGAGGAGACCATCACAAAGAAGAATTGGTATTTTCAGTTCTTCATTGAGTCAAGGATCCCCGTGTTTGTATGTAAGTCCCTGGAAGATAATGAAATCCAGTCGCAACTCTAGTAGAACCGAAAGATTACCTTCATGGCCACTACATTCAGCGTCCTCCCATGGTAGCGAAGAAATATACAAAGATAGTACAAATATCTCACGGTATTGGCATGAAATCTCGTGATTGGAACTCTCAGGTCCATCAAAATTTCATACAACTCCCGTAGAAGGGGGAAGCAAAGATCACTCCTGAGGTGGGCCTTGTAAATGGTGATGAACCCATTCAGAGGAAAATAGACTCCATCATACCTCCCTAGCACCCCTAACAAAATCACGCTCGAGATATGATACTATACATACAAAGCTATCGACGGCAGAAAGAATCAAACGGATTGCACCAATACCAGGTGCCATGGAAATGAGAAGGTGGCAAACATGAAGAAATTGGACGGGGAAGAAACCAAAGAGAAAACCGACTCGAGTAGAGGAAGAAGGATAGGAAAAAATGACGAAAAAGCACCGTTTATATATAGCCACAGTTCAAAATTCAAAACAATGCCTCAAAAAATTGTGCACATAATGACCTAGACACGTGTTAGCACTGCAAGCGTCGAGGTGCATCAAATCTCACTGCGTCAATAATGATAACCTAACATTGTACGAGCGGTGAATACTTGGCAGGATTGGACAGGACAAATGTTAGAACGACGCAACCTCCTGAGTCACTGTGCCCCACTTCTCGAAGACAACAAATTGGCAGCAAGAAAATATGATGGACTTGAAGTCGAGCTAATAAGGCCACATTCTAGTCCGGAACCCGGCTTGTCTGACTGGTCTGTGATACAGTCCAGTGCCAAACTAGTTTGTTTAATCAGGGATCTAATCCAATACCCAGGTTGTTTGACTGATTGCAATCCAGTCTGCTGCTCGACCAGCTTGACCGATCTACGATCCAATTCGACATCTAGCTGGTTTGACTGGTCCACGATCCTGTTCGACGTCTAGCTGGTTTGACTAATCGGTGATCCAGTCTAGTACCTAGCCTGTTTGATCGATTGCGATCCAGTCCAATGTTCGGCTGGCTTGACTAATCTGCGATTTAGTCCAACATCGAACCGGTTTGACTGGCCCACGATTCAATCCGGCATTTAGTTGGTTTGACTAATCCACGGTCCAATCGGGTGTCCAACCGATTTGAATGATCTACGATTCAGTCTGGTACCCAACTGGTTTAACTTGTCCTTGATCCAGTCCAGCATCTAGACGGTTTTACTGGTATGTGATCTTATCCATCATTAAGTGTATTTGACTGGTTCACGATCCAACCTAGCGCCAAAAACAGACCGCAATAAGTTTAAGAAACGTCCATCAAGTAGAACTACGGGTGGCCCAAGCAGCCTAGTTTACTGACGTCAGACAACAAAATGAGTTTTCAATGAATCTAAGAGTAAACCAATATGGACAAAATGCTCGGTAGTTCTATTCGTTACTCTTTGTACAAGGTACAAAGTCTACAACAACAAACGTACAACAAAAAGAGAGTAAATAATGAGTATATATGGAATGACCAACCAGTTGCAAAAATTCTACTCAACTGTAACAAACTCCTGGATTAGCGAGCAACAAGAGGTGCCCAAGCAAGCGACTGGCATGCACCCAACAGATAGCAAAATGTGTCTTACAATAATAGCAGTTCTTAAGGAGTTAGAATAGTGGCTTGTCTCGAACACAGGCTGTCATCCTAGAGGGAGGCAGAGGGAACGGAAAGCCTCGCCCCACTATAAGGAGGAGATAGACTCGGTTCCGGTACAGACATAAAAGGGGGTAACCAAAGCGGTTCCCCACCTGAGAAAGAGTAATCAAAGCAGATTTGTTGCGCATCCAGGGAGACGCCTTTGAGCATCTGAAATAAACTTCATTTGATCTTGATAGCAAGTGACATAGGCCTCATGACTTACACCACTTGAGTAAGGAAACCGTGGTGTAATGCAAGGCGTAGCAAGGCCTTTCATTTATAGTGGCTCGGATGATCAGCAGGCCATTAAATTCCAAAGATAACCCATGCCTGCAAATCCGCAGAAAGTTGCTAGGTGTAGAGAATCACGCCAAAATCGACAAAACAATAAATCACAAGGTGGCCGAGGGAAGGAATGAATGAGGAAAATGACAAACGACGTCCCATCAATGAAAATGACGGGGATTGAAAATTTAAACCCTCCGACATGGGGGGTTAGTGATAGGGACAGCAAAAATTAGTCGGCACAGTGCGAAGGCCTATGGGTGGACAAAGGATCCAGAGGTTATTCGGTCCACACCACATCCCCACATGCCCAAGGTCCAAGCAACGTCCCAGTTGGCCTAATCGGCCTAGTCAGTTGAGCTGACCATGTCAGCCCAATTAGGACGGCTTGCGATCCTTTTCCTGCGCGTTGGAACTACTTGCTGTAACTAGCTGGCGTAGCCAGGTGTGGATCCTGAGAATATTTGCCCTATCGTCACTAAAATGGCAACAACAGTTGGGGTAGATTTCTTCTCAAATGCAACTATCATAGCAAGCACCCCATGATTGTCACAAAGAATGAATGGATCTCCTTGACCGACTGCGGTTGCCATAATCAACACACGAATCCCCTTGACAACTTATCAAATTTGCATGGATAACTGCTAGCTAGCTTTGGCACGCAAGTAGGACATAATTGGCTCAAAGGTTATAAACACCTCCTCGCTCCTAAAGGCAAGGGAGACACACTCAAGAGCTCTCAGAAAAAAAAAAAAACTCTATATCCAAAGAACCTCCGAAGAAGTCCCTCACAACTCTTACTCCCTCGATCTTAAAGCCGCTCTATGCCAAGTGCAACCTCAGAATCAGACTCAAGCTCCACACTCTTGTATCATTAAGCGTATCCCACATCTTTACTGACTTGAACGTAGGAAGATAAATCGGGGAGCGAATTCTACCAATCCTCTAGCCTCTTATTTTTAAGTTATGATGTGTAAGATCCAAACTGTCAGAAACGGAGATCGAACCTACTTTTGTTCGATTTACCATGGAAGATTGAGTGATACCCTAATCCATCAGCAACTCGGATCGAGGATGCATCAAATACCAAATTTTATAAAAAAATTGTTAAATTATATTCTTAAGTAAGCTAATTTTTATATAGAGTTATTGCCCAAAATTGTTGTTATGTTAATGCTACTGATCTTAGCTGCGACATAAATAGTACTGATTAGGTTCAATGTCCCTATCGTGATTTTGCGTATCCAAATCTACAAAGTTGTGTTGACATTATGAAGTGTACTATTTTATTAAATAATTTTAAAAAGTAAAGTATTTAAATAAATAGTAGAAAAATATTACGTAAAAAAGCTTTTTTATTTTATATGCGCACCATACCGACAGCCTGGTGCCGTCTAGGCGTTGGCACATTCCTAACTTTAGCGCGCTGAATGTATGACGCCAGGAATTTTGTGGTCAATTAAATATTAATAACCCAGGCATTTAATTGAAAAACATATTTTGAAAAGTAAATTATTGCCTGAGAATGATTTGGTAGATATGCCCTTCCAAGTATGGCAAATCACTATTTTTTATAATTATTATTTGGTGGTTGATGATAAATAAAATTTGTCAACCATCACAAAAATATTTATCAAATACCTTAAATAATATTTCTACCTCCAACTTTATTATATAATTTCTTATAATTATATTTGTCAATCTAAAAAATAAACAGATGATATTTTTTAATTTTAAAAGAATTTAACATTATTAATTTTGATCAATTTTTTTCTTTAAAGAAATTGTTATGTTTTTAATGCATTTTTCAGACTATATGAATTAGAAATGCAGGCGAAATCTTCGATCAATTTAAGAGTCCGCGAGTCTGATTTTTATAGTTAAAAATTTTAATGTTACGCACCATAATAATTTAATGATAGGTTAGACGTTTATAGAACTTACCTTCTGATATATTATCTGACACTCAAATTAATAATATTTCATAGAAAAATAGAAAGATATAGAAAGAAAGAAATAGGAAAGGGAATGAAGGTTGAGTCTTTGAATGTATCGAAGATTGCTCTCCGTTTGGAATATACTCGCTATAGGCGATTATATATCAAAGTGTAACTTGCCCCCATTCATAGTTAGAATCTGAATTTATAGCCTGAATTCTAGTAAGTTGGTCAGTCTGAAACCGTCGTCTACAATGAAATGCATTATATAGTATTAAATATAAGTCGTTACCTTTGATATGTAACCGCCATTTGGGTTAGTTAAATAATTGTTCAATCATTAATGGTTAACGTTTATTTGCCTGTTATTGAATCGGGTTATTCACGCACAGATTATCATATTTCGTTTGATTATAATTATTCGTTAGGATTTAATACTTTATTTGTTATTTTGTCAAGCCATTGTTTGCCTCAGTGTTATGTGCTCTTCGCCATCTGATTGCTCTGGGGAACAGCTTAATTCTTGGTGTCTATATTCGGATTCCTTTTTTGGACTGTGCTAAACGGTCAAGCCTGAGCCATATCTAACCTTTTCAACTTATTAATTTTGTATAAACAAGAAGCATCTCTTTAAATCAATATTTATAGTTATTATAATTAATACAATTGGACTTTTAAAGTTTTGTTAAAATACATAATCAATTTGTAAATCTTATAAACTTAAAAAACGGGTAGTGAATTTGTGTTTAGGCGGAAATAAATAATAATAGTTATATTTTTATTATTTTGATGAATATTTTAATAATTTAATATTTTATCAAAACATTTTAAAAATCTTGCTTCATATTACTTTTAATGAAATAAAAAATAACATGTAAAAAACAGCCGTTGTTTAGACATGACAGCACAAAATAATAATAATAATAATGATAATAATAATGATAATAATAATAGTGTAATCGTATATTGTTCATCCATCTAGAGTTACTTAACTCTTGCAGGATATATAATTTTAAAATTGATGCGTCCTGCATTTAAGTTTTAGACGAATTCGGATTTAGCTACTTCTTTGGGTTTTGTCTTTATTTTGTCCGCTTGGAATCGTACATAGCATAACAAATGATGAGAAATCGGAGAAAAATGACGAGACTTACTCTTCAATTTATCTTTTGATTATCAAATCAGTAATTTACTTTTCAAAGAGAAGAATAAAAAAAAAGTATGCTAGAAAAAATGTAGGGAGAGGGATTTAAGTGTAAGAATTAGAGGTGCACTCATTGTAAGTAGCTTTGGTCGTAGAGTGTTTGTTGAGGGCATCTTCTCTATTCACTGAATTCGTTGGGAACTGGCACTAGGAATGAGGAAAGAGTTATTGAACGCTTGAGAGGTGGAAAGCTTGTACAAATTTGAATATACAAGAGACCGTGCTTATGGAGTGCGTCTTGAGGGCATTTTATAGTTATGGGCTTTTACTGCCTTCCTTACGTAGCGAAGTGGGATGCCTATATTTTGAGGGGATCATTTCTATTCCTTGTGTGGATGCGGGTGTCATTCTAAATTACAGTGGTCGAGATTGAGGATTTTTTCCTCCGCAAAAATGTCACGCAGAGTGAATGTTGAGGCTACCATTGCAAATTGCACGCGGATCTGAGGGCTTTTCTTTCAATATATACTCTAATTTTAGGAGGATTTTCATTACAAAGAGGATTATCATCTGGGAAGATCCTCAGTGTCGTGGCCAATTAGGGCAGACGATCATTGCGCACAAGAAATGGCGTGTGGGCCGATTTCAGTTTAGGCTATATCCGTTTTGGGTTGCGTCTGGTCTGCTTGGAAGCCTTATCCATTCAACTGGAGTATTGACCATCTATTGGACAAGTGGACTGCAATATATTCTGGTCTATTTGCCTCTTTGGGCCAGCCCGTTACAACCATATCTATCAAAAATATATATTTATGGAAGTTTGGAACCTTAAAATCAATATATATATATATATATATATATATATATATATAAAAGATGATTTAAATATTTAAAATATAGACTAAAAGAAATTGACGGATAAAAAGTGTGAAATTGGTCATATATAGAAGAAGAAAATGTAAAATAAAAATAAAAAAATTATTATAATGTGATAAAATAATTTAAAAATTTTTTTATTTCGATATAATATTTAATGAAATTTAAAAAATAACAAAATAAATTTATATAAGATGACAACATCCGAAAGTTTATTGTTACATTTGTTTGTCAGGCGATGGGCCGCTTAGGTGAGATCAGTTGCTGAAAATAAGCTAAACTAGGATTGACACTCTCCGATGAAAATTTAATTTCACTTCTCACAATTTTAATTATCCATTTAATATAAATAATTGTAATTTATATATCGTCTTTACCATAGGCTCCCTTTTTTCTCCTAATGGAATTCTCATATTAAATTCAATTAATTTAATTTATTTTTTAAAAATCATTAAATTATAACCGTTAATATTTATGTCATCGTTAACATTAGAGAAAAAGATGAGGTGACTTTCCATGAGAGGGACCATACCCCCACAGGGCCGAAATCATTCATCCCTTGAAGTGATTATGTGGAAGATTTTTGAAATATCAAAGTCATAATTATCCATTTAATATAAATAATTATAATTTATATACCGTCTTAACCATGGGCTCCCTTTTTTCTCCTAATGAAATTCTCATATTAAATTTAATTAATTTAATTTATTTTTTTAAAATCATTAAATTATAACCGTTGATATTTATGTCATCGTTAACATCAGAGAAAAAGATGAGGTGACTTTCCATGAGAGGGACCATACCCCCACAGGGCGGAAATCATTCATCCCTTGAAGTGATTATGTGGAAGATTTTTGAAATATCAAAGTCATAATATATGCAAGGGTACCACATTATCCTGAGCTAGTTTTGGTTTGATTAGAATTACGGATTTTAATATTCAAATTAGTCAATCCTTATCTAATAATCTTTATTTAGCCTTACTATTTTTAGTAAGTTAGCCGACTTCTTTTTGTACAACACTTTGATTAAAAATGAACACATATACTTGTTAGGTTCGGTTGTGATGGATCTAGCAAATCCTAGGTCAGCCCTACAAAAGTGATGCCCCAATAGATATTCGCCTAAGACTAAGACCTAGGGAGCATGGCGTCGGTGAGGGTAGCCCAGATAGTGGAAGCCCACCATGCAATCCATCCACAAGGAAGCCCAAGAAGCAGTGTGGATGGTCTTGTCGAGTCAACTCGAGACTGTAGGATGGGAAGTGGAAGATTAAGATCACATGCGATGCGGTACCTATAATTGCCCCTTCTGCATGGCTGTCGACGGCTCTGATGGCACAGCATGTGCGGGCAAGGAGAGCTAGTCAAACGTGGCCACGATAGCTATTCTAATAGCTTAGCCGACATCCACAAGGGCCCCTACTTGCACAGTGGCTTGTCTTGAGATGTCACTCGCAATCCTTCGATGTTCCTAAGAAAAGTCCATGATTACCCCCTAATCCCCATGAACACTCATACGGACAACAGGAAGAGCAAGTGTTAGTCATAAAGTCCAAGGAAGATTTCATCAGCCCCAAATCTATAAATCTCTTTTCTCCCCTGCATGAAAAAGGAGGGGAAAAAAGAAAGAGAGAATCCAAAGAATTCGAGAGAAAAAATAATTCAAATGGACAGGCAACTAAAACGTATCAATTTGCTCACTTGCAAGCTACTCAGTCTATGAGTACACCATCTCACAGGCCACTTAGTTAACGAGTATGCCACTTTGCAAGCCACTCAATTTACGAGTGCACCACCTCTCAAGCCACTCAATTTATGAGTGCACCACTTTTCAAACCATTCAACTTACAAGTGCACTACTTGGAATCTAATCCTTCACAATTCACTCAACCCTCCTTTTCTATGTGTATCCACGCACTTCGCATTTTCCTATCTTTCTTATAATTGTAGAAAATACACTAATTTGAGTGGTAAAGGATACACTAAGGAGTGAGTCCTGTCATCATCTGATCTGTTATTTGTCAATTGTAGTGTACATTATCTAAGTTATCAATGACGGAGATCAGACCTATTTCAATTCAACCCACCAGGAGAGATCGACAACTCGGACTTTGGGACATATCATATTTAAAATAGGATTGATTTGACTTGATGAAATACAAGACCCACAAATTGTATGTTTATGGAGGAATATGAAACAATTGATTTGTTAGACCTAGAATAAAAGAAAATCAAAATTTATTTGGATACCTAACCGGTCGAATATTCAAATTGTTGAATTGCTAAAAAATCAATGCACCAAATAACCTAACGGAAGATTAAATTAGGTACTAAAGAGTGATGAACAATTATATAAACCGAGGGATAAATTACAATATTAAATTGACAATTGTAACTATTAAATGATAAGTATTAAATTTTGAGTGGTTATAAACTTTTGCAATGGTTGAATATCAAATAATCGTAACATATTAATTAATATATTGCCATATCAATTTTAGAAAGTTATAATGATTGATAACAAGATTATAAATGTGTGTCATTTCTTTAGTTAAGGGACACCATAATCCCGAAGAGAAAAGACAAATATATGGCACTAACCCTCAATAGACTTGCACCTTTCAATAATCACGAAACAAAGCCCCTAATCCCAAAAACTCTTTTACATTCATTCTTCCCAATTTCTTATTATCTGTAATTTTTATAGAAAATTTTTGAACTTAAGCATCGTAAAATATTTTTGGAAGCGAGTCCCATAGTTTTTGACCTCCTATTAACTATTGTGATTTGTAGAATTTGGATTAAACGGTTTAAATATTTAATCAGAGTTTATTCGAATAATAATTTAGATCTCGAGTACACATCGTTGGGTCTGACACTAAGACCCAAGAAGATTCCAAGCCCAATCCATGGAGTAACAGCCCAAACAGCAGATCCAGCCCAACGTCCCGAGACAGCCTGCGTGGCAGCCCGTACTAGCAGCCAATGGGTACCGTTTGCAGCCCATTAATGCGGCTGACGAGCGACAGGGGTGGCTCAGTGGAAATGAGCCAATGGGGAGAAGGTCAGCGCTGCCGGTTGCGTCTTACGCCACTGCCCACAATTTTTCGGCCAATCCCAGCACATGAAGTAGATCAAGCGTGGCCTGCTACACCTGACGGTCTGCCTGCCACCGCTAGGCGACAATTGACACATTGGCGATCGCTGTCAACGGTCAGCGGCCAACGAATCCCTCCAAGAGGGATTCTCACGCCAAGGACTCCAAACAGAGGAGCCATAAATTTCCTCTTGGCTTACAGGAGAGGGGAGTTTACCTAAGGGAGATCAATCGATCAACTCACCAGTGAGAGAATCAGAGCTTGGCGTCGAGACATACGCTTCTGTATGCTCAAGCTCTCAAAAATATAACAAGCTCCCACTTTTCTCCAACCTAATACGGGCCATTATAGTCAGCTACCTGCCGCGGTGTATTCCGAGAGCCAGGCTTCTCAACATCCGCTCACCAATCTTTCAATTCTGCATTCACGTACTCCCCACGCATTAACAGGTAACTTGAGCGTTTATTGCGGAAGGTTGTTAATTTGAGCGTTGAAGTGCTTTCGGTGGAAAAAACTTCATCGGACCTCTAACCTCTTATTTGTTAATTATATTGTACAAATTCCAAGTTAACAGAGACGAAGACCGGACCCGCTCAAGATTGCCTCTATACGACGAGGAATTCTAAGACTCTCTAATCCGTATGACAACAGAAGACTCAGGATGCAACACACATTAATATTTCTTCGTCAAACAAATGTATTTTAAGTTTTATATCTTCCAAAACCAAAAATTTCCAACGAGAAAGTTGTGGGTAAATTTAAAATATCTATTTTGTTTTCAAATTTTTTAGCATATTATTATAATCAATTGGGTGGGATACTTGTAGTAGTTATTTAATTTGAAAAATGCATTATAAAAAACCAACGAGAGGTCCTAAAACGAGATACGTTTCACATTTTTTTTCTTTTGTTAACTTTTATTTTTGTATAAAAAAAAAAAAAAAGCGACATATGTGCATTGGGATTCGGCGCGTTGCAGGATCTATAAAAAAAGCCCTGGACTCTAAGACGATTTGGTACCATCGAAGCGGAAAAATGGTTTCCTTTTCCTCTTGTTTTCTGTCTGCATTGCCAGATCCAAATCTCCTCCCTCTTTCAAAAACGCCAGTCCCTCCTAGCCAGGGATTCTGCGACGCCCTGGAAAAAACAAAATTCTCCACGTCTCCGGTCATCAATTCGGCATCGACACTGCCGCCACCGCCAACACAACCACCCAGATTGGTGGCAAAACCATACAGAGCACCACCAACTTTGCTGTCGAAGTTCTTCAGCGCATGGGACGACAAAATCACCCAGTTCATCGGCCCTCCTGACAGACCGTGGGTGAGCCCAGGGTTCGTCTTCTCCGGCAACTTTGCCCCGGTGGATGAGCTTCCCCCAACCGAGTGTCCGATCATCGAAGGGACCCTTCCCGCGTGCCTCGACGGTGCTTATATCCGCAACGGTCCCAACCATCAGTTTCTCCCTCGTGGGCCAAGCCATCTTTTCGACGGTGATGGCATGGTGCACTGCCTCCGTATTTCCGGCGGAAGAGCCACCTTTTGCAGCCGCTACGTTAAGACTTATAAGTACACCATTGAGCAGAAAGCAGGCACGAAGGTGGTACCCAACTTCTTCTCCGAATTCCACGGCCTGGTGGCGACAGTGGCTCGCGGCGCACTATCGACAGCTCGAATGATTGCCCATCAATATAACTGGAGCAACGGCATCGGTGTAGCTAACACTAGCGTCGCTCGTTTTGGCGGCAGGCTTTTCGCTCTCTGTGAATCCGATCTTCCTTATGAAATAAGAGTCACACCGCACGGTGACGTCGAGACAGTTGGTCGTTACGACTTCGATGGAAAACATTCCGTAAGCATGACGGCACATCCTAAGGTCGATCCCGACACCGGAGAGGCCTTTGCCTTTCGGAATCGTATCATAACTCCGCTTCTAACATACTTTCGGTTCGACGCCGATGGAAATAAACAATCGGATGTGCCCATTTTATCGATGCACCGGCCTTCTCTCCTCCACGATTTTGCCATAACAAAGAAGTTCGCCATTTTTCCCGACATTCAGATCGGAATGGACCTCCTAGGATTTGTTGCCAGAGGTGGCGTTCCGGCCGCATACATCCCTAGCAAAGTATCCAGGCTAGGAGTCATTCCTCGGTACGCCTCGGACAACAAGGAGATGAGGTGGTTCGAAGTACCTGGATTTAATATATGTCATGCCTCTAATGCTTGGGACGAAGAAGATGAAAATGGAGACGAGTGCATAATACTGGTAGCGCCGAATATATCACTAAGAGAGCGCGTTATAGAGAGGATGGAGTTACTCCAGGCGTCAATGGAGAAAGTAAAAATCAACCTCAATACCGGGAAGTTGACGAGGCATCCATTGTCGTCGATAAATCTTGAGTTGTCAGTGATAAACCCAGCTTACGTGGGGAAGAAGAGCAAGTATGTTTATGCCGTATTATGTGGCCGTTTGCCGACGACAACTGGGGTGGTGAAGTTGGATGTTACGACTGCGGTAGAAGGCGGCCAGGTAGAATGCACGGTGGCAAGTCGGATGTACGGGCCGCAATGCTACGGGGGTGAGCCGTTCTTTGTGGCAAGGGATCCGGAGAATCCAAATGCGGAGGAGGATGACGGATATTTGGTGTCGTACGTTCACGATGAGGAGAGAGGAGAGTCGAAGTTCATTGTAATGGACGCTCAGTCGCCGACGCTCGATATTGTTGCCTCCGTCGCATTGCCTCAGCGGGTGCCTTACGGTTTCCACGGACTGTTTGTGAGGAACAAGGATCTCATCACGTCGTAGAACGCTAGCTTTGGCTTCGGAAGAAGTCCTAGTTTTATCGGTATACTTTCAAATAAACAAATAACCAGTAACTATGTTACGGGCCCCGTTTTTTTCTTACAATTTGGTTACCGCTTGATTAAGTTATTCGGTTGAGATCCAACCAATTCAGTTATAATTTTATTAAAAATTATACTATATAGTTGGAAAATGGGTAACGAAAAATATTTTTCCATGCATGCATTCTGCTATTCGCTCGTTTGTCTTATCCATCCCTTCCCTCTCTTTTCTCCCTATCTCTTTGGAAACTCTCCCTCTATATCTCTCTCTATAACTCTGTCATTTTCTCTCTCTCTCAAACTCTCCATCTCACCCTCTTTCTCTTCTAATTTTTCTCTGCTGAACTCCTCTCCTTTCGTCCTTTTCTCTATTTTTGCCTTCTTCCTGTGTTTGCCAGTGCCGCTATCGACCGTACATGCATCAAACTATTACTTAAATATATTTGTTGGGTACAACCCAAGTCGATATCCGGATCTGATGTGTCTTGGATCCGAGTCGTCGACGGATTAAGGTATTATTGGATTTTTTGGTCGAATTGACGTGGGTCCCTATTTTCATATTATGTGGTTTGGATTTTGGACACCACAATTCAAAAACAAGAGGTCAAATGATTGATGAGATTTCTTCTCCGGTATATTCTTTGACACTTAAATTAATAATTTTTCTTAGGAAATGAAAAAATACGGGAACAAAAGTAGACGAGTGATGATACAATAAAAGGGCTTTTCTTGTCTAACTCGGAGGTTACGCTCATCGTAAAGTGACTTTTTTGGTGGTGCGCTTGTGAAGGGCAACTTTAATATCGTGGAGGTGAGAATTATGAAGGGATTCTTGGCAGATAGAGAGAGAGAGCTTTGGAGAGCAGCGTTCGAGGGCTTGTTTGATTGGGTATGCTAGTATTGATGTGTGCATGCCTCTAGAGTTTTTCCAAATGGCTTCTTATAGTCCTCGAGCTTTCTTAGCCTTATTTGGGTGGCAAAGCTGGCTGCTAGTTGCCTGCGCGCAAATCTGATGGGCTGGCGTGAAGGTTATGAGTGCTTATTTAGGCAACCACAGTCAGACAACTGGGTAATGCTGCACGTGGTAAATATTGCGGCGAATATTGGGGTGATGCGCTGATTTGGAAGTTGCCATCCCCAGAGAGATCGTAATTTGGGGCAATATTTGTGGCTCTTACTAGTTAAGGCAGATGATCTTTGGTACGTGGGAAGGGCAATATGAGCCGTTCGGATTTAGCTTAGTCTGTTTGAGGAGCTCAAGCGCTACTTCGGTCAACGAAAGCATTGACCGACCTTTGGGCCTACGGGCTGGATGTCTCTTGGGTCGGTCACCAAATTTGTGGGCCTTTGTGCTAGGCCAGTCCCTTTCTTTCTTCCCCATGAGGATCCAACTCTGTTAGAACGCTAGATTCACAAGTCAAAAACTTAGAAGTGCGTATTAGGATATATGAGCTATTAAATTCAATATAAAGTCAATTCGAGAATTGGTCTAGACAAATGCTTGGCCGACTAACTCTATGGTTATGCATATATCTACAAAAGGTTTCCGACATTACTTCTTCTTTGTCCTTACCGTCTATAGCAACTGTCTTTGCCCATACCGTCTACACCATCGTTTTTTTTAAGATCAAGTTGGATTGACTTGTCGTTTTCCAGCTGTTGGCCGATATGGATTGCTGACAGGTCGTACAAACAAGAAATCGAATTGGATTGTGGACCGGTCAAACCTGCCAAAAGCCGAAATAGTTAGTTGATCGTCAAGCAGGCCAAAATCCGGAGTAGCTAACTGACTGGTTGGGCTGCCATAGCCGAGGTGGATAGTTGATCGGATGAACATGTCAAACCAGTTGAGACCCGGAGTGCCTGCTGGCCTGTGGTTCAAGCCGGAGCCGGAGTGGGTAGTTGACCGATTTCACCAGTCAAACTGACTAGAATCCAGAGCAGCTATCAGCTTGCCAATTTGGCTTAAATTCATGATGTTTGCCCACCTTTGATTGCATCTTCCTTGAGAAGCGGAGCGCAGTGGCCTAGGAGGTCGTGCGGCTCTGTTTTGTAGCCTGTCCCTTCTCGCCCCGTGTCCGCCACCAAAATGGCTGCCAATCGCTATTAATGAGGCCAAACAATTTGACGCACCTGCATGCATTCCGATGTCGATGTGTGCCAATCCATCATGAGTGGGCCTTTTCGAGACGTCATTTTGGAGTTCAAGTGGCACCCGTTATAAAAGGGGATGCCACTTGAACATTCCACTTTGCCTTTCTTCTTCTTCCTCCTCTCGAGTCGTTTCTGTTTCGTCTCTCTTACAACTTACTATTCTCTATTTTCATGGCTCTCAAAGTTAACACAATCCATTTCGTTCTCGTTGCCGCCGACATCAGGGCACTGTACGTTCAGTACGATATTTCAGCTTCTATTTAATACTCGATGCCAGGAGAGCATGATAGGGCATGCTCTCCTTCGAAGTAATTCGTAACCATCTATGAGGCCCATTTGCGGAGTGGCCTTTGCCTTCCCATCCCGGGAGATTTGTTCGATGTTCTAGCGGCCCTTAGAGTCTCGATTGCAAGATTCCATATGAATGTCATCAGGTATTTGTATTATGAGCATATTTTTTCATCACTAGGGGATGACACTAAATCTAGTGGTGGTGAAGGTGACCTTTTTGTTTAGCCAGAGTTGGGATTGGATCTCGTTGTGCCCTTGAGAGTTGCACATAAGCCAGGTCTTTCCCGATTTCATCAAGAATTGGAAAGATTGATTCTTTTTTGTTAAGGTTTTTCATGATTTTCCTCTGTCTAGGGAATGGGTAACGTACCGACATCCTATACCAGCAAGGCCTTCAGGTTGGTGACGAAGCTCATGCGGGTGAATTCGGACGAGTTCCAGAAAGACCAACTTCTGTCTTCTAAGGCACTCGCACAGACCTGTGGGGCCCCCCTTTGGAGAGCAGGAGGGCTAAGGCCACTACTCCCCCTCCAACCCATCCTAAGAGGAAGGTTGGGACCTTATTTATTAGAGATCTGTCTGATAGTTTGTCTCAGAGGCGATCCATATCATCTCCGGTGTCCTCTTCATCTTACACAACCGAGGGTCTTCCTATGGTGGAGCGGATGAGGGACATTGGCGAGTCGTAAGGGTGCTACCACTCATTACTCCTGCAGATACCGACACCACGGCGGTCAGTGCCAGGGTGGCTGCAGTCAAACTTCTCCCTGTTCTTACTATTGGCATGCCGGTTGGACCAATAGTCGAGGGGCTGGTTGGACTGATAAGTGAGCCGGCTTAAGCTCATCAAGAGGTCTGCCTGGTATCCCAGCAAGAGGTTTAGCAGGAAGCCCAACTAGCCGGCTTGGGGTATGTTTGACAGGGGGAGGCCCATCAGGCAGTCAAGGCAGCGGCCCACCATGAAGCTTTGGATGAGGCACGACTTGATTCCCAGTGGGAGGCCCCACATGAGGTTCCCATTTCTTCCCTACCAGAGCTGGCGGCGGTCTGGGCTCCAGGTGAGTCGACCAAAGAGGGGTTCGGCGTGGGCCATCCGGTGGAGGTTCGACAGATTGGCCCTAGCCAGAGTAGGCGTCCACCTCGGCCTCTCCTTCCTTGGTGCCTTTGAGATTTGCGGCAGCTACTACGTCCTATATCCAGGTACGTTGCTGGGAATTCTTTCCCTACACCGGTGATGGCAGGCTTCAGCCCCTTTTCTTGTTCTGTTTATAGGACGACAAAGCGATGCAATCCCTATAGACATGCTCGTACCGATGGACATCCCAGATCCAACTGCTGGAGAAAGAGGTCCATCGTCTGACCTAGATGAGGGTTGACTCGAGTGTGGTGGAGTTGTAGGGCCGATTGGATGCCACTACCGCCGAGGCCCAATAGCACTGGGATCACGCCTCAAGCCTTGAGTTCAAACTTTTTGAGGTTATGGAGAAGTTGCAAAGGTCCAGGGATGCCCTGCAGATGCCTGAACAAGACCTTGCTTCACTCTGGAGCAAGAATGTCAGACTTAGAGAGGAGCTGACAACTCAAATCACCCCAATGGAGTTGGGTCAAATTTTGAACATGAGATTTTAGGATGGTGTTCAACTATGACAGCGTTCAATTGTGCCGGTGTCTTTAACCAAAGAAATAGGGTTGCATGACACTAGTCTAACTTAGCTTGCTTCACTGACGGGGAGGGCCCCTCGCCACGCCCTCTGGCCGGCCCCCCAGTCATAGGGCCGCCATCCCTTCTTGTTCTTCCTTCTTTTCTTTTTCTTTTTTTTTGTGTATGTACATACGGCCATTTGTACAGCATAATTTCTTAATGAATAAAAGGGAAATTTTCCAAGGATGGTGGTGATCTTTTTATTTTTATATAGCCCTATTTACATACAATTGTTTGTTGACTAAGCAAAGTTGCTTTTGCAGTCAGATCCTTTGGGAGAGTTAGAGCCGTCATCCATGTACAATTGCGTTAGATCACTACCCATTAACCGTCATAGGTTGACTATGCTCGTCCCTATTTGGAGATTCAGCGTATGCGTGCTAAAAAATCCCCTAAGGTTTCGGTATTCGACTATGTGTGAGCCGCTCAATATGGGATTGAGGTTTGAATCTGATCTCATATGGGCTGCTCGGTGTGGGACCCAGGTTCAAATCCGACTGCGTTTAGACCGCTCGGTGTGGGACCGAGATTTAAATTTCACCTCATGTGGGTCGCTTGGTGTGGGACTGAGGTTTAAGTAACAGCGAATCAAAATTCGTCAAACTTAGGGGTAGTCTAGATCACTCAAATTCATACGACGTCACACAAGTATTCATATGGACAGGCAACTAAGAATGACAATGATAAGCAAGCAAACAAGCCATTTTATTAAACATGATATAATCTTACAAGCATGCTCAATAATGAATGCTAGACCTATCTGGGTTCAATAAGACCATTACTGGTAATACTTTCTTAGATGGACGACATTTCATGTCTTTAGGACTAATTTACCGTTCTGGACTCAAAACATGTATGCTCGGTTTTGCAGGATGGCCGAGATGAGGAATGAGCCCTTATAATTTGGGGAGAACTTGTTCCTATTAGCATTCTTACTTGTGGCTTCTAAACTTCGTAGGACCATATCTCCCATCTCAAACTGTTGAACCTTCACTCTTCAGTTATAGTATCGGACTATTCGCTGTTGATAGGCAGCTGCACTCATCTTAACTGCATCCTGTGCTTCTTTAAGCAAGGCAAGGTGTTCCCTAAGTCATTGGAAATTATTGAGTAGATCGAACTCCTCAACCCTGAGGCTGGGTTGCCCAATGTCGACTAGGATGATAGCCTTGGTCTCGTAGCACAAACTGAAATATGTCTCGCATGTCGAATCCTTTGGCGTCGTCTGGTATGACAATAACACGGAGGACAGCTCGTCTACTCAGGAGTCCCGGGCATCTTCCAACCTGGTCTTTTGCCCATGTAGTAGGGTTCGGTTGGTAACTTCTACCTACCCGTTTGCTTGTAAATAGGTTATCGAGTTGTGGACCAACTGAATATCCAAACTAGTGCAATACTTGGGGAAGTGCTTGCCGGTGAATTGGGTTCTGTGGTTGATCACGATGACCTCGGGAATCTCGAATATGCAGATGATATTTTGTCGAATGAACTCCATGACATTTTTTTTGGTAATTTGGGCCAGTGGGGAGGCTTCGACCAATTTTGTGAAATAATCAATGCCCACCACGATAAATTTTCTTTGCCCAGATGCGACAGAAAATGGGTGGATAATGTCGAGCCCCCATTGTGCGAATGGCTAGGGGGCCTTAAGGGTCCTCAACTCCGTGGGCGGTTGATGGGGCATGCTTCTATGAATCTGGTAGTTTTTGTACTTTTTATGAAGTCCATGGCATCTCACTTCATCGTTGGCTAATAATAGTATTGGCGCATTATCTTGAAAGTGAGGTTCTTACTCCCGATGTGCGACCCACAGATACCAAGGTGTACCTCGCTTATTGCGTATTCGGCCTCTTATAGTGTAAGACACTGTAAGTACGGTATGGAGTACCATCAGCGGTGCAACCTTCCATCTACGTTGGTATACCAGTTAGCAATCTTCTTTATGCATTTGGCATCCTTCGAGTTCTCCAGTAGGAAACCGTGTATAATATACCTCCAGTAGGGCGATATCCAGTTTTCACTGTCGAAGACATGTAGCGCCTTTAGCTCTACTATGCTCGGAGGTCAGGATCTCCCGCATGTCTCTGGAATACTGCTTTGGGATTTCGGCTGTCGTTGCCCTTGCAAGCTGATCGGCCTTCCAATTGTCCGCCCTCGGGATGTGTATCATCTCAACCTTGTCAAACTTCTAGACCATATTCCTTGCTTTAGCAATGCATTTTGCAAGTAGTGGGTTGGATGTCTCAAAGCTTCCGTCGATCTGGTTGACAATCAGTTCTGAGGTCATCTGAACGGTTACATGCCACGCCGAACATTGCTTGGCAAGCTGCAACCCGGTGAGTAGGGCCCCATACCTAGCCACATTGTTGGTGGTTAAGAACCCAAGCTTCAAGGAGTATCACTCTTCCAGTCCGTTGGATGCTGTCAAAATCACTCCAGCCCCATGACCAGAATGGGTCGAAGAGCCATCCATGTTGAGAGTCCTGTTCGACAATCGGCATCACTGGTGTGATCGGTGTCAAGAATCGAGGTCGTGGTCTCGATGATGAAATCTACCAAGACCTGGCCTTTGATGGTCAGCCTTGACCTAAATTATATGTCGAACTCAACCGATTTGATAGCCCACTAAACTAGCCGTCCTAATACATTGGATTTCTACAGGATTTCCTTTAATGGCTGGTTGGTCAATACAACTATTTTGTATGCTTGAAAATACGACTGTAATTTTTTGGCCAAAAAATTGAGTGCTAGTGTGATTTTCTCGGCATGCGTATAGTGGCTCTCAGTGCCCGCCAACGTTTTGCCGACATAGTAAACGGCCGCTGCACGTTGGATTCTTGTCGGATTAGAATGGAGCTCAGCACCGCCTCTGAAACTGCCAAGTTCAAATACAACTCCCTGCCCTCTTTTGGTGATATCAAGAGAGGAGGATTGGTCAGGTACTCCTTTAACTCGTCGAAAGCATCTTGGCAATCGGTCGTCCACTGAAAACTATTCGTCTTAGTCCCTCTTAAGGTTTTGAAGACGGAGTGATATTCATATGTGGATTTAGCCAGGAAGTAGGAGAGCACTGCAAGCCTCTGGGTGAATCTCTAGACGCCTTTTACATTCCTCGACGGGGCCATGTTCGTGATGGGCCTTTATTTTCTCAGGATTGGCTTTGATTCCCTGTCGAGAAACAATGAAGCTTAAGATTTTTCTTGATGACACCACGAAAACACATTTGGTTGAGTTTAATTTCATTCGATGCGCCGGTAGTTCCTTGAAAGTCTTGCTGAGGTCACTGACGTGGTCGTTAGTGGTTGTACTCCTGATAAGCATGCCATCTATGTACACCTCTATATTCCTTCTGATTTGGGTTTTGAATATTTTGTTCACGAGCCGTAAGTATGCGTCGTTCATATTTTTCTACTCGAAGGGTATAATCTCATAGCAGTATATCTCTTGATTCGTCATGAAGGAGCTATGCTCATCATCCTCATGAATCATTTGAATTGGGTTGTAACTAGAGTATGCGTCCATAAAACTGAGCAGCTCGTGCCCGGAGGTGGTATCGATGAGTAGGCCGATCCTGGGCAGCGGGAAGCTGTCTTTTGGGCATGCTTTGTTTATATCGATAAAATTGATATACATTTGCCACTTCCCGTTATTCTTCTTGACAAGGACGACATTAGAGAGTCAGTTTGGGTACTGGACCTCTCTGACAAAGCTAGCGTCAAACAATTTCTTCACTTCCTCTTAAATGGCGATAAATTTTTTGATAGAATGGTTTCTCCATTTTTGCCGGATGGATTTGTGGTTCGAATTGAGGGCCAACTTGTGGACCATCACCTTGGTCGAAATTCCGGCCATGTTGGCCTAAATCCATGTAAAAATATTAGAGTTCTAATGGAGGAAGTTGACAAGCCGGTCTCGTAGGGGTCTAGCAACTGAGTCCCCTATATGCACGCATTTCTCTTGATTTTTAGGATCCAGAGGGACATTGTCAGTCGGTTCATCGACTTGGGCTTGCTGTAGAGTTGCCTTATCTCTGTGATCTAGATCATCTGTCGGCTAATTTGGAGTTTCCTAAGTGACTTGGGAGAGGTAGAAAGTTTGACCGATTACCTGGTCGCCCAGCACCTCTCCGATACCGCAGGTCGTTGGAAGTTTTATCTTCAAGTGTGTAATTGACATTACGATTCCAGAGGCAATCAGGCATGGTTGGCCCAGAATGACATTGTGTACTGAAGGTAAGTCAACTACTAGGAATGTCAGCAAGCGAGATGCAGCTTGGGGGTACGTCCATGAGGTAACTTCTAGCTGGATTGTTCCTTGGAGGGGTACTGGCTTGTTGTCCAGTCCGTAGAAGGTCCTATTGGCCGGTCATAACTGACTCTTTTTCTGTCCCAATTCAAAAAAAAGCATCCATAGAAAGCAAATCGCACAAAATGAAATATCAGTAAAGACTTGCTTTAACTGGTAATCGACGACACCATCTGAAACGATGATGAATACAACCAGAGGGTCAGAGTTGGGAGTTATTACATGTGACATATCCTCTTTACTAAAACTAATGACATCGTCCCTAATTTCTATCCTTGGTTTCTTTGAAGCGGTCTCAAGCTAGCCTGTTGGGGCGGTCGGTCGGATTGTAACCATATTGACCACTCCAACTACGATTTGATTTCTCAACTGCTGCTCGGTTCTTTCTTTGCTTGTCACATCGGGCCCTTAGTTTGGTTATGCAGAAACTTGATTAGGTGTCCCATCCGGATGAGTTCTTCAATTTCATTCTGTAGGGTCCAGTCGACCTCTGTGATGTGACCTAAAAATCGGTGGTACTGACAATATTTTGTCTCATCTCCTCCCTCCAGGTTCTTAATTGATTTCATCCATTTAAGAAATTTCTTCTCATAGATCTACATGAGAATGTTAATCTGAGAGCCATTCATAGGAGTCAGGTTTGGTGTTCCGAATTCCCTTCTAGTCCCCGGTTCCCTCCTAGGTTGCTTTCTTGAATCCTAAGCGTTGAAGTGGTCGCTGCTTCTCTTTCTCTCTCTTGGTGGCCCCTGGTGGAGCGGGTCCCTGCGTCCCAGGTGCTTAGTTTCGTTGGCCTCTTAAACGGCCATGTAAGTTCAGGTGATGGCCTTAGCCTTGTGGAAAGTCTAAAGATCCTTGTAGGCCAAATGTTTGAAGAACTCACTTGGCTCCAATGTAAAGCTGAATGTGCTTAGCTTTACCTTGTCGGTCAGTTGGGGTATTTGGTGGGCCTCTACGGTGAACCTGGCCAGGAAATTCAACAGACTTTCGTTTGGCCATTGTTTAATACGAGTGAGATGCCAATACTGTTTCTCTTTCCTCATACTAGAGGCAAAGTGGGTTAAGAAGTTATCTGTAAGCTCCTAGAACGTCCGAATCAAGTCAGGCGAAAGGTGATAAAACCAGATCTGAGCATCCCCTTTCAAGGTTAGCAAGAAGCACAGGCGCATAGCTACCTCACCCAAGCCCTGGAAGCCCAATAGGGTACGAAAGTGATCCATAGGATCTGTGCTTCAGTCACAAGGCTTCAGGGTTGGCATCTTGAAGTTCTGAGGGAGCAGCTGCGTTCAGATTTCCATTGTGAACGGTGATCGTCTCAGATTTGCAAAGCGTTCGGCAGTGTCTCCCTTGAACACATGCTGCCATATCTTTTCCACTCTCTCCTCTACTCAAGGGAGACCATACCTCTTTTTGCGTTGAAGTAAGTCCTCAACTATGAGTGATTTGGAGTGCGGCATGAGGCCAGCTGGCTGTTGCCGACGGTTGACTAGACGTTGAACGAGGCCCCTTCTCGGGCCAATGGCCTCTGCTCGTCACGTGAGTAACGAGGGTTTCGCTATTTCAGGCTTTCCTCCGTTGTCTTGTGGATAAATTACCCTCCAAACGAGATCAGACCCCATCGCTCGAAACTATTTTGGCAACAAGGTCATCCGGACTGCTTGCCTTTTGGACTAGTCGTGTCTTCCCCTTGCTTCTACACCTTAAAGCCAAAGAGCGGGTGATGGTGGAAAGAGTGCCCAACCATGCCGGTGTGCGCAAAGTGTCTGGAGCATCTGTGATATGTTGCCTACCAAGTCAGCGAGTGCCTGCATGAAGGGTGCTGGTCTTTCCTCCGTATGGCTGCCTATAGTGTCGGTCTGTTCGGGTCGAGCTAACGTGGGTCACTATTTTTGTACTCATTGGCTCAGATCTTAAACGCTACAACTCAAAAATTTAGTGGTTAGAGAACTGACGAGACTTATTTTTCGATATATCCTCCGACGCTTAAATCAGTAATCTTTCTCAGAAAATGAAAAATGTGGGAACAAAAGTAGACAAGTGATGATACAAGGAAGGGTATTTTTTTTCTCTAACTTGAGGTTGTGCTCATCATGGAGCATCTTTTCTGGTAGTACGTTCATGGAGGTGAGAATTATGAAGGGTTTCTCGACAGATAGAGAGAGAGCTCTGGAGAGTAGCATTAAGGGCTTGTTTGATTGGGTATGCCAATATTGATGTGTGCATGCCTCTGGAGTTTGTCCCCGAGACTTCTTATTGTCTCCGAGCTCTCTCAGCCTTGTTTGGGCGGCAAGGCCGACCGCCAACTACCCTGTGTAGATCTGGTGGGCTGGCGTGAAGATTATGAGTGCTTATTTAGGCAACCATGATTAGATGAAGGGGATTCCTTTCTTCCTAGGAGAGATGCTGCACGCAATAGATATTGTGGCCAATATTGGAGTGATGAAGTGAGTTGGGAGTTGCCATTTCGGGAGAAATCGCGATTTGGGGCAATATTTGTGGCTCTGGCGAATTAAGGCACGCGATCTTCGATACGTAGGAACGGCAATATGCGCTGTCCCACAAGCTTAGGTATTGCTTTGGTTAATAGAAGCATTGACCAACCTTTTGGCCTACAGGTTGAATGTCTCTTGGGCTGGTCACCAAGTCTGTGGGCCTTTATGCTGAGCTGGTCCCTTTCTTCCATCCCCATCAGGATCCAACTTGGTTAGAACGCTAGACTCACAAGTCAAAAATTTGGAGGTGGGTATTAGGATATCTGAGCTATTAAATTCGGTATAAATTCAGTTCGAGAATTAGTCTAGACAAATGCTTGGTTGACTGACTATATGGTTATGCATATATTTATGAAAGGTTTCTGACATTACTTCATCTCTGTCCTTATCTAATATATTAGATATCTATGATGATTTTGATATTATGACTGTCTTTCTATTCATTATATCTTTACTAAATAAGAGGGTGTGTTCTTCCTGTGATATCTTTATTATAATTTACGAAGCCCATTTGAATGATAAACTTTGTATCCCTATAGTTAGGAAATTTATGAAGATTATGAAGACCATAGAGATTCCTATAGTACCACTCCATCCAAATGTTATTTGTTATTTGTTGACCTTATGTCTCTTTTTCCAACACTTTGTGTCACGTCCCCTTACCCATTCCGAAATATTAATAAGATTATTCAATTATAAATTAACAATCCCAAATAACATTAGACGTGAACTAAAAGTTTATATCTCAACTAACCCAAACATAGAAGAAATAAGTAAACCATTGGACTTAAAACTATGCCACACCAAAAAGTGGCGCTGAGCATTGACTGTACTATAACATTGAATCGTATGTGATGAGATATATTTAAACAAAATCAAAGTAAACAGTAACCATAATTTGTCTGCTACTATACAACCGACATCCCGCTACATTGCTGAGTATAATTATCATAATAACTAAATATAGAATATTTAACCAACGTAAAAATAAATATTTAGAGGCTACTATTTGGAGACAGGTACATGTCTAAATTATCCAATTGGACGTGTAGGTGAGATATTCTAAGACTACAATTCTAAGTCTGCATCATTGAATTGCCTTTCCAAAGATATCCTTTATTTACAGGTACTCGAACCCACTAATTTGAGGGGGTTAGTAAAATAAAAATAAGATTGAGTCAATTACTCAGTAAAACATATAATATACATGATCAAACATATATTTTATCTTAAAATTATGTAAGGAGAAATATGATCAAATTTTAGATGCAAGATTAGAAGATACCATAAAAATCATGCATAATTTTAAATTAATAACTCAATTTCTTATTTTAACCAATATACTATAAAAAATTTCTCAAATCCTACTAATTTTTATGGGCCAAAGGCCAATAGGATCTCACTAACAAATAAGCAAATAATTAAAATTTAGATTATATTTATTTCCACACAACTAAAATTCTTATACTATATTTAAGATCTGCAGGCAGGCCATCATATATTAATCCTATGAATGGGGCCGAATATTATTTTCATCTTGCGGATGATAAGTTCAAACATCGATTATGGTTATAATATACTGACATATGTCATAATATATTACCATTAGTTTTTTACAATGGTCTAATATATAAGAAAAAAAGACTCTGCACAAATGTGAAATAGCCATTAATTCTCTCACAAATTGTAGAGTTTTCTTCAAAATTCTATCAATTTCTTGTCATGCAGTGTGTAAAATTCTTATGGAAACTTAATTGTGACATTTTGAAGCATGTAAAAGTAGTATTAGAAAATTTTAAACCTATAATAGTTAAATTTTGTAAAAAATACAAGAACCATATGGACTTGGTGAAATTTCATTACTTCCCTTTAGTTTTAATGCACGCAGGGAAAGGTTAATGAATTTTTCGAAACATGCAAGGCATATATTCAGGGTTTTATATATGCAGGAACCTTATGTAGGAATTTAAAGCATACGAGAGATATTCAAACATGATTTCAGAACACACATCAGTTTTGGTCTAGAAAATTAGTTGGATAATACAACGTGCATAGGTTTAGATATGAATTTTATATAATATTGTAGAAAAATAAAAAAAAAAGATAATGTATGTTCGTGATGACTAATTATTTTAAGGATGAAAATAATCATGTATAAGTATTTAAAATAATAAATAATCAAAGAAGTGAAAAAAAATCAATAACAAAGGAAAGATACTTAGGGTACACTTGTCTTAACTTTAAATTTATCAAAATGTTTCTTAGATTTACCTCAAAAGACATTCTCTTGCCTTTTCTCCCTCCTCTATTTTTTCTCCTTTTCTCCTTCTCTCAAAATCTGATAAAAAATAATTAAAATCAGTCAGATATGACTTTTATAAAAGATTGGTTCATATACGCTTATTGGGAGCAAATCGAGTACCGCAGCAAAATACTGTGACGCTCGAGTGTCACATTAGACACACATTAGGTATTGACAATTCGACAAAAATGTGCTCCAGAGTCCCTCAAATGTGCATCAATAAATACTCAAATAAGTGAAAAGAAATTAATAATAAAGGAAAGACGTTTGGGATACACTTGCTTTGACTTTAAATTTGTCAAAATTATTTTTATATTTACCTCAAAAGACTTTCTCTTACCTTTTCTCCCTCATCTCTTTTCTCCTCTTTTCCTTGTCACTCTTATCTTAAAATGTTACAAAAATGACTAAAAATTAGCCGGACATGACTTTCGTAAAAGAATGGTGCACATACGCCTGTCAGGTGCGAATCGGGCGCTGCAGCAAAATATTGTGACACTCGAGCATCACATCAAATGCACATCAAGTACTACCAAAGTGCGCTTGAATTCCATTCAGGTGTACTTCATGTGTGACTTTTTTACCCAAAACACGCATGTGCGTGCATCAAGTACCGGTCAAGTATCATTTAACCGATATAATCCAATCAAAATGTTGACCTTTGATACAATTTTTTATTTAACCTCAAAAATTTTTTTTTTATTTAATTAATCACAATCAAAATTATAAATTGAAACTTGCACATTACACTATAAGCTTAGACCGGACATTTAGACAACTAAAGTCATTTGAAACTCGGCAAGCAACCTGTTTGAGGGGAAAAATCTGCGTCGGAATTTCTAGTTTTACGTAAGTGGTGATTCTACATAATCAAAACTCTCAAAAGATCCATACCGACTAATGGCACAGCATGAAGCAAATGCATACTCAGTTTTTCCGCTTCCATCTCGTGGAAGCAAGTCCTATCTTATCAACTTCAGAATAAAACTGCTGGTCATCTACGTGCTGCTTCTTCGTTTTTTTTCTTCTTTTCAACTGTACTCATCTGAACACGCTCATGACCATTGTCTTTACATTGAGATGTTGATGAGCAGTCATTATCTCTACCGTCAATGACACCAGAGATTTTAGCATTAAACTCAGCTTCTCGGTGAGGTTTCCACGCAGAAGTTAGACAAGTAAAAAGGGCAAAACGAGTAAACCCCAATTCAGCAGTACCATACACTTGAAGAACTGGTACTTCTCAACAATAATAAGCAGTTCTAACTTCCAGTTGGGTTTTGGCCACTCTTTTATAGGTGCCACAATAGAGAAGTTTATCTTATGATTTTTTTATTAGTTAAAAAATGTTTTCTAGTTAAAAATATATACATCATTGTATTTTTTATTCTCATAAATTTGGTAGTTGACATTTAACGTGGCGTTCGTGTTTTATTCTGTTGCAACAAGTTGTGTGTACCTGGGCCAAGTCCCAGCACTTCCATCTCACAGATCTAATTTCTTCTTATTTTTATTTTGTTTGACAGGTAAAAGAAAATTACTCGAAAGTGTATGTCAAAGAGGAGATCATTCGGGGAAATATTTCTGAAGTTTTAGATAACAGAGACTCATGGCTCTATTTGCCTTTGATCTGACTGTCGTTTATGCACAAACAACGTCATCTTGCAGAAGTGGGAAGAAATCCACTTAAATACTGCTATATTTAGCTGCCAGAGTAATAAAAGGAGAATTAAGAGTGAAGCAGGCGTCCAATACTCTAAATTAGAGGCAATTTGCCACCCATTTTTGAGATAATGAGTTTATGATTATATTCGTAATCATAATTTGAGATAATGAGTATTATGTTGGGATTTTGGATCACTCCCGTGTGGAAAGTGTTGGGGTTCAACATCTGGATCCACTCGATCCGGTAGCAGCGGAATATCTAAACTTCTCATCATCGTTAACCACCATTTAGTAGGAATAAGGACCAATGGAGATACACAATATTTTTTTACGTAGAAACCCCTTCTCAACTAAGGAAAAAAAATTACGGGACACATAGTCCACCAATAAATCCACTATATAAAATGGTTATATAAATTCAAAGATAAAGTACAACAACCACCCTGACTACACAAATCCTAGAGATCTTTCTCTCATCTCTCTCATTGCGGTACTTCTCTATTCAAGTATTTTACAAGTGTTGGTGAAACGGCAATCACCATTTGATCCCCGCACACAGCGGCCGGTGCACAACGCTTCTGGTGTTATCCCCCGCACCAGCCCAACCATTGGTGCCCAGCACCCTTGCCCTTGGAGATTTCCTTAACAACTTGGTGATTTCTCACCCCGCACAAGCATACCCAGCATGCATATATATAATGGTCTGTTTGGAGACCATCAACCAATAGGCAGGTTGCGTGTGGAAAAACACCTATCACATACTCTGTAACCTGCCACCTACACAGACGGTGCATACACTGACAGGTCTGCTACCTGCTCTACAAAATCAAATGTCCGCAACGTGCTGCCAACTTTCCACGACGTCATCAGTCGCTGCTGCACTCAAGTCCCCGGGCCATCTGTGCCTTTGGCCATCATAAGAGTCCTCTAGCGTATCTTGATTTCCAAGTAGTGGCAATGATCTCGGACATCCCATGTCCTCTATCATCATTGTACACAGCTTATGTCTCCGGACGTTACTGTATACTCAGTCATGTTCGTGAGCGATTCCATCTCGGTGTCACCAACCTGTAAATTTTGACCTTCACTTTTGCTCCTCAGGCCGTCCGTGTTCCTGGCCTTCTGTGCGCCCTCGATGTTCGCACATTTGCTCCTTGGCCGTCCGTGCACCTTGGCCGTTCGCGTACCCATTTGCTCCTTGGCCGATTAATGCATGAACCGATCAAATTGTGTCTTAGCAAATCCACGCGCCTTGGTCGTCCTCGCCCATCATCTTACATCTTGGCCAGTCCGCGGTAGACTGGCAATTTGCCACTTTGGCTAGTCAACGCGTTAACTAGCACTTTGTACCAAAAGGCCTTCTCACGCCTTTCAGCCAGCCCACCGCTTGCCTCAATCAGTCAACTCCGTTGACTGGCCTTCTTCTTCCAAATTTTCACTCAGCCTTCCTTCAGCCAATCGTCTACCGCCTTCAGTTGAACTTCCTATCCGGCAAATATACTCCATCATTTACTTTCCGAAAATTATCCAATGACGAATCAGTTTATTGAGTTACCCATAAAGGAGTGACCAAACCCAATAAGAAACATTGTTCGCCACGCGTACTTCATGTGTGACGATGTGGTCCAAAGAGGAATAAAGGCCGGAATAGTTATACTTGGCCGAAGTGGAATAAAGGCAGGAGTTATTATATTTGGCCAGAGTGAAAATTTTCGGTGTGGAATTGAGAAGACCGAGAACCCAAATTGAAGACTGAGAATTCTAATTGATGGTGAAAGGCACTAAGTAATGACTGAAAACACTAGCTGATGACCGAAAACTTTAACTAATGGCCAATGACTTTGGCCAAAGGCCGAGAACATTGCCTGAAGATTGAGGACTTTGGTCAACGGTCGAGGATAGCTTGTTTGAAAAAGTTGACCTGTAAAATCTATAAGGACAGTAGACTTTGTAGAAAAAGAAGTTAGCTTTCAGAGTTAGTAGTTGATTTGTAGAGCAGGTCAACTGCTCTTAATAGAAAGACGTTTTGAAGAGTTGGTGGCAGATTTTTTTTTGCACGCAACCACCTTATAGAGTTGGTGGTTGTCCGGTGCCTATATATATATATATATATGCTGAGTGATGGTGGGAAGAGAGGACAAAGTGAAAAAGAGAAAAATAGAGAGAAAAATAAAGAGTCGTCAATTTTTACTCTTGTGCTTTGTTCTAACTCTATTATCTACTTTTTAAGAGTTTGTATAATTAGAATTTTTGTAATCAAAATTTATATGGCAAAATTTTTATAAATTAAGTGTTTCGTAATTTTTTTCTTATTCAGAAGAAGGTTTCCATGTAAAATTATATATTTTCAATTATCTCCTATCTCTCTGTTATGTGTGTAAGCGTTCGTTATCCTTATCCTCTCGATTTCACTGACCGACTGGCACCCATTCTAAACGCTTCATGATTATATTCCAAAACTCTAATCATCCATCTTCTCATATTTGGGAGTTCTCTTGGAAAGGGTGACCATAGGTGTTGTTGCCACATGAATAGCACCCGCCAAATGTACAATGAAATTAAATCCACTAATTTCAAAGAAAATTTATTAATTATATTCAACTTTAATTTACTTCACCAAAAATTTGCACAATTCAATTTCAACCATACATCGTGGAGAACGGAGATGCTCACTGGAAAACACACTGGTTCCCTTTCCACCCTGTTGTCCCTCCCCCGAATGGCGAAAGATATGAAATTCTACTTCCGCAAGAAGCTTCATCATTGCATGAAACGGAAAATCAAAATGCAGTGTGGATTTTAAGTTATAATGACGAAAGAGGTATCCTATCCTATCAATTTAATTGTTTGCCGAAAATTGTAAATTACTATCTCATTAATGCATATATGTTCATCTCAAAAAACGAAAAAAAAAGACTAGTGAGGAAGATCATATGCAACATTTCAGATGTTTCTGATTTATTAATTTTATACTTATGATATTTTACATTACTGCAAAATTTATTTAAAAGAATTTTAATTATAAAAGCTAAACTATTAATGAATAAATAGTTAATTTGGGTCTAGAATTATAATTTTTAACTTGAATTATTAGTGAATTGTGCATATTAAAGTTTTACTTTGGACTGAAATTAAGTGAACATTCATATTGATGTACATTAGGGATCCGAATTCATAACGGGTCTCGATCACACTCTTTGTAAGTAAGATCTCTACTCCATCTTTGGCAATTCAAGGCATGTGTACCACAATTAAACCAAGAATTAGAGTACAATTGGGGCTTGATCCTCGAAAGACACTCCGACACTTAAGTCAGTTCTCGTCCAAAAATAGAGAGAAAAATATTTAAAGCAAAAAATAAGAGTGAATTCTTTTTGGTCCAAGTGCTTTAGTCTAGTTTATGCCCATGTAACAGTTCAAGTAGTGAGATTTATTCTTGAGTGGTCTGGTTCCTTTTTTTTCGATCCCCCATTCACCTTGGGCGTTCTTTTCTTTTATATAATGCCTATTCAGTTCAATTCTTGTCTGTCCATTTTTTCATAATTTATGTTGGATAGAACCAATTGAAACGATTAAGACTTCCGGAGTCTAATTGAAGCAGTTAAAGCCTCCGGAGTGAAACTGAGCAGTTATGGTCTTCAAACGTGGGATCGTGCGCTTGACTCAACAGTTCAATGAATGGAATTTTGTTAGGCTTGTGTTCTTGGACCTCATTACTGTCCAGCCCATTTCGTATTATGGCCTAAGTGGCCTTTCTTCATGTAGGCCCATTAATAGCAGTACCCATTACTAGCTCGCCATGCCAGAGGTTTTAAGCTTCAAACCTCTGGTATGTTCGTTGATGGTGTACTTCTTTCCCATCTGGTCGCTATTGTTATCTTGGCCAAATCACCTTGTTGCTAATTTTCTTGAAGTCAATCAAGAACAGAACTGAGTGGAGTGATCAAACTCCAGGAATGGATTAAGTCTGGAGTGAGAGAAAAAAAATCCGGAGTGACATAATTTTTGGAGAGATAGGGTCTCTGGAGAGACAAGATCTCCAAAGATACAAGATCTCCAGAGTGAAAAGGTCTCCGAAGAGACAAGAAAGATAAGAAAGATAAAGAATCCAGAGTGACTAGGTCTTCTGAGAAACAAGATCTCTGAAGAGACAAGGTCTCCGGAGTGATAAGGTCTCCGGAGTGATAAGGTCTCCGGAGAGACAAGGCTTCAATGAGAGAAAAAGGTCTCCGGAGAGAACAACATTTTCAGAGAGAAAAATGTCTCCAGAGAGATAAGATCTCCGAAGTGAACAGCGTTTCCAGAGAGATAAGATCTCCGAAGTAAATAAGGTCTCCGGAGAGACATGATCTATAGAGAGATACAGTCTTCAAACAGGTAAGATCTTCAGAGAGAATAAGGCTTTTTTGAGAGAATAAGGTCTCTGAAGAGAACAACGTTTTCGAAAAGAAAAGGTCTCCAGAAAGATAAAATCTCCAGAGTAAACAGAGTCCCCGGAGAGATATGGTGTCCGGAGTGAACAAGGTCTCCGGAGAGATACAGTTTTCGGAGATGTAAGATCTTCGGAGAGAACAAAGCTTCAATGAGAGAAAAATGTCTCCGAAGATAACAATATTTTTGGAGAAAAAAAGGTCTCTGGAGAGGTAAGATCTTTGGATTGAACAGAGTCTCCGGAAAGACATGGTCACAGAAGTGAACAAGGACTTCGAAAAGACATGGTCTCCGGAGAGATACGGTCTCCGGAGAGATACGGGGCAAGATCTCCGGAGAGAATAAGGCTTCATTGAGAGAAAGAGGTCTTCGAAGAAAACAACGTTTTTGGAGAGAAAAAGATTGCCAGAGTGAACAAGGTCTCCGGAAAGATGTGGTTTCCATAATGAACAAGGTCTCTAGAGAAAACTAAGTTGTAATGAGAGAAAAAGGTCTCTAGAGAGAACAACATTTTCAGAGAAAAAAAGGTCTCCAGAGAGATAGGATCTCTGAAGTGAACAAAGTTTTCAGAGAGAAAAAGGTCTCCTAACAGACATGATCTCTGGAGTGAACGAGGTCTCCAAAGAGATACGGTCTCCAGAGTGGTTCTGTCAGTAGTAAGCAACCAGCTTGTTTTTCGAGATTTACCTTAGATGCTGTTCTCCACATCATTAATGAGTGTGATTTTCTATGTGATTTACAATCTTGTTATTCCTCGAAACTATGCGTCCTTTTAATTCGAAAGTGGCACCTTTTCAAATCAAAAAGATCTACTATAAATTCGGCACTATTTCAGGTTAATTTTTACCTTCACCTTCAATCCTCAAACCCTAACCCTCTCTTAAACCTCTTTGCTTCCCTGTCACTTCTCCTCTCCACTGAGTATCATTCCATGGCCATTTACGTTGCTGACACTTGATTAGTGCTCACCGATGATGACGTTGAGAGGCTGTATTCCTAGTTCGGAATACCTAGAGAAATCCCGTATGTGGTGCTTGGTGAAGATAACAGAGCTTGCACTCCGCCCGATGACTTCATCACTATTTACAAGATTCACCTTAGGGGTGGTCTTCGCATTCCCATTACGCACGAGCAGCTTCAGATGTTCAAGGATTCTAACATTCCCATTGCCAGATTCCATGTGAACGCTGTTAGGTATCTTTACAACCTTTGTATATTTTTTTGTCTTCGTGGGTTAAAGTTTAACTCCACCACTGTTAAAGTAATTTTTTGATTTGTTGAAAGCGGTGATTGGATCTCGTTATCTCCAAGGGAGATATACCTTTTCGGACTGATCCACGAGTCCGTAAGGGATTGAAAAAATAGATTTTTCTTTTTGAAATTATCTGTGGGTATTCCTGCTGGTTGGGAAAGAATCACTGACTCACTCACCGGTATGGTTATTCCTCAAGATGAGGAGTTTGCTAGATTTTTTATTGAAATTTTTTAGAAAAAGGTAGATTCTTTCACTAAAAAGAATAAGGACCACCTTCTCTCATTGGAATTGCTGGTCTTTACTGAGTGGGCGACTGGTATAGAAGAAATGGTGGTTATCGTTGCGTCACCACCTAAAACATGTAAAAGGAAAATGGGTGCCACTAAGGCCAAAGTTGCTTCATCACGAAGGCGAGTTACTTCTCAATCTATTGAAGCAAGCCTCCTGGGCTTGGGCCAAAAGTTTCATGTCTTGGGAGTCCAACTTCAGTCCCTCCTGCTCAAATAGGTCTGGAGCAAGAGTTGGAGACGGGTTTAGGACCTGAATTCGTTACTGGTGAGGATCCTCCAATAACTTCTTTAGAGTCCTTGAGCACGCATGTGATCATGGGCCAGTCAGTTGATGTTGGACAATCTGGTGAGTGTGGCCCTCAAATTGAGGTTGAAGATGTCTGGACTGAAGAGGTACTATTGCCTACCTCTTTACACACGCAAGCTGAGCCATCTACTTGTCAGGTTATTGCAGAGGAAGTTGCTGGAGTGGCTGGTGGAGAGGAGACTTCTCATCGAGAGTCTCCGCGTTTAATCCAGCTATTCCCTCATCTCAACTAGAGGCTAGAGATCAACCTTCTACGTGGCTGTTCACTCCGGGCTCAATGGCTTCAACGCCTCGCCCTAGCCTCTTTGGGAGACGGCCTGAATCCACTCCGATAATTGGGGTAAGAATTTCTTTGACTGAGGCGGCACTCAGAGCAACATTTCTCACTGTAAGAATTTAGTTAATCGTTTCCATTAAGTGGTATAAACGTTGACACCATGTACTTATTTATTTTGTACGCCCACAGGATGAAAAAATGATTTACCCACTAAAGATTGGCCTTTATCAAAGGAAGTTGTGGATTCGTCAATTGTATGGAATCAACCATTTGCGACTAACCCGAGTTGATCCCAACACTCTGCAACAACTCCAAGACCAAAACTCCAATCTTCAAGTTGAGTTACATAGCCCCAAGGATGCTCTTGAGTAGGCTAACCAACAAAACAAAGAGCTCCAAAGTGCCAAGGATGCTCTTGAGCAGGCCAACCATTAGATCAAAGAGCTCCGGAGCACCAAGGATGCTCTTGAGCAGGCCAACCATCAGATCGAAGAGCTCTGAGGTGAAAATGCACGCCTGCATTTTGAGCTGAGGACCTATCTCAAGCCGGAGGAGTTGAGACATGTGCTGAATGCCCAATTTTTGGACAGTGTCCATCTATGCAAATAGATTGCGCTGTTGGTTGACCCACATTTTTCGGTCAACTTTTTTGATGAAAGAAATAGAGATGTCCACTACTCATCTGACTTGCGGGGCTCTTCTGACTCCGGAGAGCCAAACTCTTTCCACCCTGGGAGCTCCTAAGGATAATCATTTATTTGATTATGTAATTTTGACATTGTAAAAGATTCACCGGCTTATTAATATACCAACACTTTTTTGAATGTCTATTTTGTTGTGTAAATAGTTGTTTGTTGGCCAACCGCTTTTGCTTTATGCTTTATTAGTGCCAGGATTTGGCGAGATTGGGATCGTTGACTATTCTGATCCTAGTTTGCAGGCCATGGTTGATTGGAGGTACTCATCATTGAGGAAGGAAGTCAAAGTATACATACTAAACTGCCCTCTAAGGTTTAATTGTTTGACCATGCTTAGTCAGTTGGAATTGATCTATAATTAAAATTTTCGATCTCTAGTGGACTGCTCGATAAGTGGATCAAAGTTCTTTTGATCGCCTTGGGTCACAGAACAGGTGAGATGGAAATCTCACCTGACTAAGGGGCAATTTAGGCCAGTTTAGTTTGAAGCATTATTACATGAGTATATACACATTCAAACGAAATAATAATAAAGATAAAAATGAAATAAAAAAGGCAAACGATCTCAAAAGAAGGCAAATGATTTCATTAATATTAAACATAATACTAGCACATGAGAAGCTTACACTGCCTACCTAGATCTTCGAATGCAATTATTGATAAAATTTCTTTAAATGAACGGCATTCCATATACTCGGAACTAATTTACCGTCCTCACTGCGCAATTTATATGTACCATTCCGGAGGATGGCTGACACGATGAATGGCCATTCCCAATTTGGGGACAGTTTATTTCTATTGATAATTTTCCTTGTGGCCTCTATGCTACGTAGGACCAAATGTCCAACGTCAAACTTTTGAGTCTTCACTCTTTTATTATAATACTGTGTAACTCTTTGCTGATAAGAAGCGGTACGTACTTTTGCGGTTTCCCAGACTTCATGGAGTAGGTCAAGATATTGTCTGAGTCTCTGGGTATTGTTAAGAGAGTCAAAATTTTTAACACTGAGATTGGGTAGCCCAATCTCCACTGGAATTACTACCTCCGTCCCAAAGTATAGACTGAATGGAGTTTTCCGCATTGGCTCCTTTGGTGTAGTTTTATAAGACCACAGTATCGAAGGCAATTCATCTGCCTAGGAGCCCCCAGTGTCCTCCATTTTTGTCTTCAACCCATGTAACAAAATTCTGTTAGTCATTTCCACCGGTCCATTAGCCTACGGATAAGTCACTGAAGTATGAACCAGCCAGACACCTAAGCTTACGCAGTATCTAGTGAAGTACTTTTTAGTAAATTGAGTATCGTTGTCGGTTATTATAACCTCTGGGATCCCAAACTGGCAGATAATACTTTATCGCACAAGCTTCATGGCATTATGCTTAGTTATTTTTGCCAAGGGAGAAGCCTCCACCCACTTGGTGAAATAATTAATCCCTACAATAACAAACTTTCTTTGACCGGAGACGACTGAAAACTGGCCAAGGATATCAAGCTCTCATTGTGCAAAGGTCCACGGCGTCAGCAAGATTTTCAACTTAGTCGATAGTTGATGAAGTATATTCCTATACAGTTGACAATTTTTACACCTTTTGACGAAATCTATTGCATCCTTTTTCATTGTAGGCTAGTAATAACCATACCTTATGATTTTAAAGGCTAAATTTTTACCTCCAATCTGAGATCAGCATATGTCAAGATGGACATCACTCAAGACATACTCTGCCTCTTTCGGAATGAGGTATTTGAGGTACGGGATTGAGTATGCTCAATAGTACATTTTTTCATCCACAATAGCATACCAACCCGCTATCTTTTTCACACATTTGGAATCGTCTGGGTTCTCCAACAAAATTTCGTAAGCCAGGTACATCCAGTATGGCGACATCCAATTTTCCTGATCGATAACTTGCAGAATTCCTCGCTCACACTCCTCAATACTTGGAGTCTCCAGAATTTTTCGTGGACATCTCAAATATTGTTCAGGGTTTTTAGTTGCTGTAGCCTTTGCTAGCTGGTCTGCTTTTCCATTGTCCGCCCGGGAGATGTGAACTATCTCTGTTTTGTTTAAGTTTTGCACCATACTTTTTACCTTTGCCGGGTATTTCTTAAGCAAATGACTGACTAAGTCAAAGTTTTCTTGAACTTGGTTCACGACCAGTTCAGAGTCGCTATACACAATCACACGCTTCGTTAAACACTCTCTAGCCAGTCTGAGTCCGGCTTGTAAGGCCTCATACTCAACAACGTTGTTAGTTGACAGGAATTCAAGTCTCAAAGAACATCGTCAGCCTTGGTCTAAACTCAATGTGAAACTCACACAATTCTATTACCCACTTTACTAATCTTTCAGACATATTAAGTCTTTGTAGCACAGCTTTCAAAGACTGGTCAGTGAGGACAACTATCCTATGAGCTTGGAAATATGACTATAATTTGTGAGTTGAATAAGCAAGTGCTAAGGCAATTTTCTCTGCATGTGAGTAACGAGTCTTAACGTCTGCTAATATCTTACTGATGTAGTACACTGACCGTTACACATCTGATTATTGTCGGATCAACACTGAACTTAACGTCGTCTCCAAAATGGCCAAGTATAAATATAAATCTTCACCTTCAACTCTTAGAAAGAAGTTTGGCAGTTAGCTATCTAGATGAAACCATTTGCTTTCGTTCTCCTTAAAGCGTTAAAAAAGAGGAGGTACTTTTCGGTCGACTTGGCCAAGAACCAGGATAGAGTTGCAAGCCTCCCAGTTAGTCTTTGAACATTCTTTACTGTCGTTGGTGGTGTCATATCTATTCTGGTCTTTATTTTTTTCAGATTGGCTTCAATCCCATGTTGTGAGATTATGAAGTCCAAAAACTTTTCAGAGGTTACTCTGAAAACACATTTAGTTGGATTCAACTTCATCTGATATTTTCAAAGTATCTCGAAGGCTTTGTTCAAATCTTGGATGTGGTCATATGTTGCCTTGTTTTTCACAAGTATATCATCCACGTAGACTATCATATTTTGACCGATTTGAACATCAAATATTTTGTTTACAAGCCCCTGATAAGTGGCTCCTACATTCTTAAGACAAAATGGTATAACCTTATAACAATATGTGCCTTAGTCGGTTATGAAGGAGGTACGCTCCTCATCTTCCTGACTCATCCTGATTTGATTGTATTTGGAATAAGCGTCCATGAAACTTAGCAGTTCATACCCGGCTGTGGAATCTACCAACGTATCTATCCAGGGCAGCGGGTAACTGTCCTTAGGATAAGCCTTATTCAAATTAGTAAAATCCATGCATATTCTCCATTTTTCATTACTTTTCATCACAAACACCACATTGGAGAGCCAGTCAGGATACTAGACTTATCTTATGAATCCAATGTCGATCAACTTTTTCACTTCCTCACGGATTGTAGTAAATTTTTCTATGGAGTGGTTTCTTTATTTTTGCTTAACCGGCTTGTGATTTGGATCAGGTCTAAACTTGTGGATCATCAAATCAGCCAGGATTCTAGGCATGTCAGTGGGAGACTACACGAACACATCCACATTCTATTTGAGGAAGGAGATAAGTTGATCTCGCAGTTGTCTAGAGAGAGAGCTCCCAACTTGTACATACTTCTCTGAATCATTTGGGTCGAGAAGAACATGCTCAGTTGTTTCACTAGATTGGGCCTATTGTAACGTCAGTTCATCTCGATAATCCAAATCTTCAACTGGCCATTCTGGAACTATTTGAGTAACTTACGTTAAGTAGTAAAAACAACAAATGATTTGGTTACCCAGGACTTCACCAACACTGAAGGCGTTAGGAACGTCATCTTCATATGCAAAATTGACGTTACTGCCACAAAGGCCATTAGATATGGCCTTTAATTGCTGGCATAAGATGGCGTTATAAATTGAAGGCAAATCTACAATCAGGAAGGTGAGCACATGGGCTGTTGTTTTGAAATACGTTCCCAACGTAACTTTCAGTTGTATTGTTCTCTGGACGGACACTAGTTTGTTGTCCAATCCATAAAGGGGTTCATTCGCAGGTTTAAGTTGACTTTTCTTCAAACCCAACTTAAAAAATGCATCCATGTAAAACAAATTGCTACTACTTCTATTATTAATGAAGACCCGTTTCAATTGGTAACCAACTTCACAATCTGAAACGAGTATGGTTACTACAAGGGGTAAGAATGGGGAACTTGTATATGAGACATATCGTTTTCATCAAAACATATTACATCATTCCTAACCCCTACTCTTTGCCTTTTGTTTCTTACAACAGTTTCTACCCGGCCTAAATAGTGCTTCTTCTGCGGTATGGTTGATATCATATCCACCACTCCTACTGCAACTATATTCCTCGGGTGTTGTTGTTAGTCCTACTTTTCTCCTCCTTATCTACTAACATGTCCTGAATTCGTCACAAGTTTCATGAGGTGTCCCTTTTTTATGAGCTCCTCAATTTCTCTCTATAAGGTCCCATATTCATCTGTACTGTGTCCTGAAGATCAATGGTAATCACAATACTTCAATTAATTACCTCCCTCCGGGTTCTTGACTGGCTTGGGCAATTTCAAAAATTTTTCTCCACGTATCTCTATAAGAATGTTTGCTCTGGAGTCATTCAGTGGGGTCAGGTTTAAGAGTTTGTATTCCCTTCGAGCCTCCGGATCAAACCTGGACTACTTCTTTGGATTTTGTGAGTCAACACGGTCTCCGCTTCTTTTCCTTCCATTTGGTCCATGTTGCGAGCAATCGTCTTGTCTTGACTTTTTTGCCTTGTTCGCTTCCTGTGCTGTTATGTAGGCTCAAGTGATAACCTCCGCTTTAGAAAAGGTCCTAAGATCCTTGTGAGCCTTATGCTTGAAAAAGTTGTCAGACTCTAAAGTATTTATAAACGTATTCAATTTAACCTCATCAGTAAGTTGGGGAATCTGCCGGGTTTTCGCAGTGAATCTTCCCAAAAAACTTTTCAAAATTTCCCTTAGCCTTACTTGATACAAGCCAAGTGCCAAGGTTATCTTTCGATCCTCTACTGGAGGCAAACTGTGACAGAAAATAATCTGCCAACTCCTTAAACAACCGAGTCAAGTTTGGTGATAAACAATGAAATCAAATTCGAGCATCTCCCTTTAGTATCAAGGGAAACACTGACACATACTCATTTCATCTAGACCTTGAAAGTTCAAGTGCGTACGGAAGTTGTCCAAGTGATCCATTGGATCACTTCTTCTATCGTAGATGTCCAACGATGGCATTCTGACTGGCCTAACCGGCCTTCTAATCACGAATGGCCTCCATCTCTGTTGTTGGAAAGCTCCCTTCTTTGGTCAACAGGTTGCTCTGCATTTCTCACCAGGCATCTCCTCCTCTAGCTCCTTTTCGAGATAGGAGTGCCTGCGGTTAAAACTGGAACCGCTTGTCCTTGCTGCCCCAACTGGGCACAAATAGTTTGGAATGTCTCCGTCATGTTTGCCATTTGATCATTCATGGTTTCCATCAAGACCATCTGCCGGTCTTCCCCATGACTACTTACTGGAGGGTCGTTGTCGGAGGATGTTACGTCTCCAGGTGTATTTGTGTGACTTCTGATGTTCACCATAGTTGAATGTATGTGATGGTAAAGCTAGCTTTTTGTTCAGGTTTTCCACAGACGGTGTCAATGTTGCCTACCAAGGATCTAGATTCGTAACGAGTCTCGACCACGCCTTCTTTGTAAGTAAAATCTCCACTGCGTCTTTGACAATCCAAGATCTGTACACCACAACTAAACCAAAAATTAAAGAACAATTAGGTCTTGCTTCCTGAAAGATATTCTAACGCTTAAGTCAATTCTCATACAAGAATAGAGAGAAAAATTTTTAAAGAAGAAAATAAGAGTGAATTCTTTTTGGTCCAAGTGCTTTAGTCCAGTTTATTCTCCTGTAACAATTCACGTAGTGGGATTTTAACTTGAGTGGTCTGGTTCCTTTTTTTAGTCCCCGTTCACCTTGAGCGTTCCTTCCTTTTATATGATACAAAGGCAGTTCAGTTCTTGTCTGTCCATTTTTTTATGACCTGTGACGTCATGTTGGATAGAAGCAATTGAAGCGGTTAAGACTTCTGGAGCCCAACTAAAGCAGTTAATACCTCCAAAGTGAAACTGAGCAGTTATGGTCTCCGGGTGTGGGATTGTGCGCATTGTGTGCATGTCCCAACAATTTAATGAATGAAACTTTGTTGGGCCTGCGTTCTTTGGCCTCGATGCTGTCCAAGCCATTCTGTATTATGGCCTTAGTGGCATTTCTTCATGTAGACCCATTAATAGTTGTACCCATCATATATATTAGAATTGTTGACTATAAATCCGATTATATAAATGAACATAATAACGGCTAGACTAATAGAAATTGAGATCGTAAATAGAATAAAATTTGAGATAAAATTTTTTTAGTATTGGGTAAGTTTAAAAAATTAATCTATATTCTTGATTTAAAAAAATAAAATAACTATAATAACAGCACTAAAAATAATAGTAGGAAGAATGAAAGGAGGAAACGAAGGGAAAACAGAGGAGGAAGAAAAAGAAAAGACGATGAACAAAGGGAACATGGGATTTATGCTTAGAGAAGATATTGACGCAAGCACGGTAACCAATCAACTCAAACTTAACCCTCCTCATTATTTAAGGAATCGACAGAGAAAGGGGGAAGGTGTCCTGTGAAGAAAAGCCGAATGAAACCGCGCCGTTGTCGCCCATGCAGGTAAGGAAAGCGATGAAAGAAACGAGATAAGTAAATTCTTTTTTCCTTCTCTCTGTTGATATTAATTTTTGTATTTGTATGTTGTGACTTGCGGGAGACCGATCGAGATTTGGTTACAAAGGAAGAAATATTGGAAACAGAGCTTATAGCTCGATTGGTGAAAAGCCCTGATTTTTAAGAGCTTCAAGTTAAATTGGGGCTTTATAATTTGAACGATGGAGCTACAAAAATCTTTGTTTTACATGGTAGATTTTAAAAGATTGAATTTTCATGGTTTCGGTGCAAAACCGAGAGAGAGGAGAAACAGAGCATTATGCCTTGTCTGTATGATCGAAATCGTTGCAATGGTTGAAAATGGCAAGAGAATAGTTAATTGAATTGGGAATCTGATTGCGTTAACAAGCCGTATGAGAGTTGCGTTAACAAGTATAGTGTGTATACATATATGTTTACATCGGAATATATATATAAGTTAGCTTAAAGAGAAAATTAAGGATACTCTATTATTTTAATTTGATCTTCGTAGAATTAGTCAAAATAATTAAATAAGATTGATAATCATGAGTTTATTGGGCAGTAATGGAATGAAATATATTTTATAGCTTTAGAAATAATATTAGTACATTAAAAAGGTCAATGAGAATTTAATAAAATATTAAATTGGTTAGATATTTAATTTATTTTTAGATTTTCTGTATTTTTGTGGTGATCAATTCAACTTGTTAACTTAAATCTCATTCTTATATTTTATGAGGATTTTATAAATAAGTAAAATGTGTGAAGAATTTAAGCATTCAAATGAATAGATGTTCGTAAGATTTTAGGATGATCTATACTTTTTTACATCTAATTTAATATAAAGATTGAGGTTATTGATCTTAAGGAGTGACACTTATAACCTAATGGCCATCGTAAAGTGTGATACATAAGATGCCACAATAGAAAAATTTCACGGATGATATAAGTATGTTATAGATATAATCATTGGGAGAATTGTTAGGATAGTGAGGATGGATGTCGAAGACCTTGTAAGACTTACCTAACTATTAGGATGTAAATATACAATATTTGGCTCGTTATGATAAAATAAAATCTATATAGATTCTTACCATCTTGTATCGTGATAATATCGTGTAGAGATGATGTTTAGACTCGGTAAAATCTTTATCAAATTTTTGATGTTCAATTGTCTTTATAGCTATCGGATCGTGGTCATAACATGATGTTGAGTCTCTAAAAGCAATTAATATATTACATGCTATTATTGATTTTTTTATATATTTGATATTATAGTTTAAAATACTTATTTATATTTTAATATTATTAATTTTATTTACTTATTGAGTATTTAACTTACTCTTACATTTTATTGACTTCAAATTGAAAAATTATCGTAGTGCTAGTCATAATTTGTGGGATCATTGTTAGATATTATGTCACGAATTCGGATCAAATAGGTCAATTTAAATAATTAATTATAATTTTTAAAATTTAAAATCTCAAACAAATTTAATAAATAATACTAAATCCTAAAAATTCAGGTGTGACAAACCAAATACGCATGATCCAATAAATAAAAAATTCATACAGAATTTTATCGGACAACCGTTCAGATAAAATAATCATAACCTGCTCTACAATCATTGTAAGGGAGGTAAAAATCCAACCAAAAGTTATAATTATACATAACATAATATCCAAATTATTCCTGAAATATAACCATAAGTCTATACCCGGTCAATTTCATAATCCAATCATACCAAATATCAATTTAATCCATAATAAAATTAAAACTCATCAAATCGGACGAATAGTTGACAAATTACGTTCTAACTCCTACAATACATTTGAATTTTCTACTCTAAAGGGATAACATAGAAAATATGAACCAAACACTCAATAAGTATCATATTTAAATAAAAGGAGTCCAATGAATACGAGAAAATGTCAAATGAATAAAAATTCATTTAAATGATAAAATAAATCCAAATTACCGATAAAATAAATCTAATGGAAATCTAAGACCCAAGATCAAAAATTTAATGATAGTCTCGTACTCAAATCAAATATTAAAATTTAACACAAATATTTAAATCGAAAAACAGTCATCATCGGGACGTATATATATATATATATATATATAAGCAAAATAGAAGTTGATGGGTAAGCCCATAGTGGGCTGGCCGAATAAGAAAAACGGCCTAAAATCCAAGAAAGTCCAAATGCGCGTTTGGACGGTCAGCGCCAGCGTTGACCGTGTGAAAGGCCTATTGGGCGGTCAACACGCTCCTTTAAGGCGGTCAACATCTCTGTTAACCGGGAGCACTGTAGCAAGTAGTCCGAGAAGAGGTAAGGACCTTATAAGGGCCAAGCCCAATTTGGCCCACGTTGTCGTACACGACAAGCAACGGTCTCTTTCCCTAATTTCGCACCTTCCTTGAAGCCAATTTGCACTAAAAAGGATATCAACAAATTCAACGCCCTTCCCATGAGGAATGCACCAGATTCTCTCTGCCTGCTATAGATTCTAACTGTAACAAAAGTATAGAAGAAAGGTAAATAATCTGTAGAACTGTTGCCCGCCCAAAAAGGAAACGATCCCAATAGATTGCACAAGTCAAGCCTTCTTACTCAAGGAAGGCCGCCCAACACGAAGCAAGAATCACGTCTTCTTAGCTAAGGAAGGTCGCCCTGCCCTCCATTTATATAACCCCACGGAGTCTCCATTCTAGAGGGGACGAGAACAAAACAATAAAGAACTACGACGGAAAAATCTCCGAGCATACTAACGCTCATTTCTAAGCATACAATCGCTTACTACAATAATCCTGCACTAAGCTTTTAGATTCCAGAGAATCTGCTCACTCCCTGAGTCTGTCCTTCAAAGCTTCCATACTTACAGGACTTAACTTCCTGCTTGTTCCCCGTGAATACTGAGTCAAAAAACTGCGCTCTCGACGAGCTGCAAGAACGTCTCTTATGTATGAAGGCGAACACTCCTTCCCACCTCAATCTCTCTCTCTCTCAACTCTGATTTCTAGTTACCTTCTTATAAGTCAAAGGCCTATTGTTGATTTGAGTGTCGGAATATTTTCGGTGGGATAACAACCCGTCGGCACCTGACCTCTTGTTTATTGTAGTGGTGTGCCGGGTCCAGGCTCGGTGAACGGAGCCGGATCCAGACGACCCAGTCGATCTGAATCTGTTTGAAATCTGGATCCAAGTTTGCATCATTGGCGTCGTCTGTGAAAAACGTTTACAAAAAGCCTACCACGCTTTCCGAAGAAACTCTCTTGTCCTCACCAACTGAACCAACCAGAATGGTAAATATAATAGCACAAGCCAGCAACCACTAGAGATGCGACCTCTCCTGACCAAGACCACGCTGCTGGTACCATGGTCAATAGGACGGTTAGCAGAGTACCAGCACCTTTCTTTCAGCATCTGGTGGAGTACATGTAAAACACCAACAAGATGCTCTACTCCCGACAGGAGCACTCACAATTGGGGGATCTGCCCACAGCAATCCCCATACCTCCTCTCCCCAGAGGAAGAAGAAGCCGGCTAAAAAGCCCAAAAGGTTGGCCAACACACAGATCCCCGAATCTTCACACACTCCAAGCCGGACCAGGCTTGAGGATCGCTTAGGAAGTATGACTCCGGAGGAAAGTCCGGAACGGAGGAACCTCCGATACTCTTGGGCAGAGAGCAGAAACCCGATCCACGATGGAGCCTCCAGGACCGTCAGATCCATTGGAGGTCGTAGCCGGTCGGTAATTGGCCACTCCGGGAAAACAATGGAGTTGAGGACCTATCTCAACTCCAAGAAATCAGCCAACGCTGCTCGTGTAGACCCCAGATTGGAGAAGATCTGGAATCGCGTATTCAAGGACGATGAACATGCCATTGATTTGGACAAATCTCCTTTCACAGCGGAGATCCTAATTGTCCAATGCCGGCCAAATTTAAGATGCCTCCCCTTGACTTTTACGATGGAAGCACTGATTCAGTGGTTCATCTTGATCACTCTCGCACCCATCTGAGTCTGCAAGGATTTGAGGATTCAACGATATACCGCTACTTCCCGCTCACATTAAAGGAAAATGCTCGTATATGGTTCCATCACCTCCCTTCAGATTCGATTGGAAGTTTTAGGGAACTGACCAATCTTTTCTTTGCTCAATACGCTTCCAGTCGCCAAGAGGAAAAATAGCTGTGACACCTCCCCCACATCAAGCAGAAGTAGGGAGAGAATTCATGGAGGTTTCTGGATCGCTTTATGGCGGAAGCCAGGCGGATCCCTAGGCTTACAAAGGTGATAAAGTTGGGCAGCTGGCGCACAACAACCCGCAAACCTTTTGGGAGGTAGAATAAATTACCTGGGCTTACGCGGCAGCTAAAGAGACCAACGATACTAAATGTCCAGAACGGACCGAATAGCCTCGCCCATTCCCCAGCGAGGGAAAAAGGAAGTACAATGGTGGCGATTACTCCCACCGAAAGCACCATAGGATCAGACCACCAGAGCGCAAGGACTGCAAGCCCATCAACCTAACGCCCTTGACTGATACGCGTTCGAACATCCTCATTCAGATCCGTGGGGAGAAGTTTCTTAAGTGGCCAAAACCACTTAAGAAGGTGGAGGGAGAAAATCAGTCCAAGTATTGCGATTTTCATTGATCTCCCGGGTATTCTATAGAGGACTGCAAGACCCTCTAGTGGGAGATTGAAGAACTTATCAGAAGGGCCCATCTCTCCATATTCGTTAAGAGCCCTGGTCAGAGCTCTGGTACGATGGGCGGAGAAGGATAGAAGCCTTCCACTCCACGAAATCCAGTTGCGGCAGGAGCAGTCAACATGATTACCCCCTGACCAATCAAGAACCCAGCTGACAACAATGAGCAGCAAATTGGGAGGAAGAAACAGCGCACTACTGACACCATCATTAGTTTTAGTGACAGCGACCTGGCACATGTAGTTTCCCTCCATGCAGACCCCCTTGTTGTATCTACACTAGTTTTCAACGGTAGAGCCGATTACCAACTGAAACGAGTATTCATTGATAATGAAAATTCTCGTGATTTACTCTATCTCGATACATTTTTTAAACTTGATTTGAAAAAAAACCAATTAAAACTTGCCGAAGGCCCGTTGTATGGCCTTGACAACGAACTGGTGCCCGTCCAAAGAACGATCCGATTAGAAATCACCCTAGGAACATACTAAAAAATGGCAAGTCGTACACTTACCTTCTTGGTAGTCGACCTGCCCTTTGTGTACAACGTTATACTAGGTTGGCGGTGCCTAACAGCTTTTAGGGCCGTCACTTCAATACTACACCTCAAAATAAAATTTCTAATGCTATACGGTGTGAGCAAAGTGCTGGGTGACCAAGTCACCGGGCGGACATGTTACATATCCCAAATTGCTCCTAACGACAGCACCAGAGCGGTGGGAGAACTTGACCATCAAGAAGAAATAACCTTACAGTAGACGCAGTCTGGTGAGGCAACCGACCTAATCTCACTGAATCCGGAGGGTTGAGAAAAGTGTGTACGGATCGGCGGCTCACTCACCGTTGTACTGCGCAACGAGCTGATCAGGTTCTTATGACGGAACGCTGACATCTTCGCATGGATTCTCACTGACACGCTTGAGATTCCGGCCCGGATAATTTTTCATAAGCTGGGCCTCGATCCGGACTAAAAGCCCATCAAACAGAAGCAAAGAAATCACTCGGTAGAAAAATTGATCGTCATCAGGGAAGAAGTAAAGAAATTACTCGACGCCGGATTCATCAGAGAGGTCCAGTACCCTGATTGGCCCTCTAACATAGTCCCGGTAAAGAAGAGCAGTGAAAAATGGCAAATGTGCCTCAATTTCATTGATGTTAACAAAGCCTGCCTGAAAGACAGTTTTCCTTTACCCATAATTGACCTGCTGGTGGACTCGACGTCCGGATATGAGCTGTTGAGCTTCATGGATGCCTATTTGGGTTATAACCAGATCCGGATGAGCCCGGATGATGAGGAGCATACCTCGTTTATGACAGACCAGGAGACTTACTGTTATAAGATAATACACTTTGGACTAAAGAACGCAGGAGCCACCTACCAACGGTTGGTAAATAAAATATTTGAGAAACAAATCGGCCGTTATATGGAGGTTTATATTGACGACATGCTCGTCAAGAGCAGAACCACTGGTGTGCTTATAAGATAATACACTTTGGACTAAAGAACGTAGGAGCCACCTACCAACGGCTGGTAAACAAAATATTTGAGAAACAAATCGGCCGTTATATGGAGGTTTATGTTGACGGCATGCTCGTCAAGAGCAGAACCACTGGTGACATATCCCCAATCTGGCAGAGTCATTTGGGGTGCTCCTTGAGCATCAAATGAAGTTAAATCCGGCTAAGTGCGTCTTTGGGGTAGCCTCGAAAAAATTCTTGGGTTACATCGTCTCCCAATGAGGCATCGAGGCAAACCCAGAGAAGATCAATGCCCTCGAAGACATGGCTCCCCCATGAAGCATCAGGAATGTCCAGCAACTGACTGGACAATTAGCAGCCTTGTCCCACTTCCTAGCGAAGTCTGGTGGACAAGTATCACCATTCTTCTAGACCCTAAGGGGAACAAATTTAAATGGGTTCCAATGGACAGCAGATTGCTAGGCAGCCTTTAATGAGTTGAAGCAATATCTGGCTAGCCCGCAATTACTAACGTCACCCAAGGTCAGAGAGGAGTTGTACCTTTGCCTTGCCATGTCAGATGTGTCCCTCAACTCAATCCTCGTATACTAGGACTCCGGCACCCAACAGCTGATCTATTACGTAAGCAAAATACTGACTGGCCCAGAGACGCGCTACCCGTGCACAGGAAAGTTGGCCTTAGCACTCATATTCTCCGCATGAAAACTAAGGTCCCACTTTCAGGCACACTGCGTAATAATTCTTACCGACCAGCCTCTGAGGAGCATTATCTAGAAATTCGACATTTCTGGACGGCTGGTAACGTGGACTATCGAATTGAGCAAATTCGACATCAAGTTTCGGCCTAGGCTTGTCATAAAAGTATAGGCTCTGGCCAACTTCAACGACCTAGTTCTCAAAGAGCAGCCCCCAGAGAATGCGGGATAGCACGAGGAAGTTTCAGAATGGGTACTCCACATAGACAGATCATCTACGGACACAGGCAGTGGAGCCCTGACGGGTTTGAGGTGAAGTACTCCCTTAGACTCGATTTTTCGATCACCAATAACGTTGCGGAATATGAAACCCTATTAGCTAGGTTAAGGTTAGCGAAAGAGTGTTTAGCCAAACGACTGGTTATTTACAGTGACTCCAAGCTAATCGTCAACCAGGTTAATGAGGCTTCGAGGCAAGTAACCCACACATTGCCAAGTACTTGACCAAGGCAAGGGAGGTCTCCCGGAGTTTCGACAAGCTAACCCTGGTCCATATTCCCAAAACTGAAAATTGAAAGGCCAATCAGTTGGCCAGAATAGTGGCGGCCAAAAATCTAGAACATATTCGATAGATATGAGGGAGGTCCTGAATACTCCCAGTATAGAGAAATAGAAGGCAATATAGATCTCCGAAACGAAAAATTGGATGACACAATACTTAAGGTACCTAGCAGACGAAGCACTGCCAGATGATGTAGAGGAGGCCAGGCGGATCAAGAAAACGGCCGACTGGTACACTGTAGTCGACGGACGGTTGTATCGCTGCGGTTACTCAACTCCGTACCTCCGGTGCCTAACCCGTGAAGAGGCTAACTACGCCTTGGGCGAAGTGCACCTTGTAATTTGCAAATCGCATATCGGTGGCAAAACCTAGCATTCAAGATCATGCGGCAAGGCTACTATTGACCATCGATGAAAAAGGATACATTCGAGTTTGTAAAGAAGTGTGAAAGCTGCCGACTTCACGGCAACCTTCACCACCAGCCATCTGCCGAGCTGAAATCCCTTTAGGCGCCGTGGCTCTTCGCACAGTGTGGACTCGACATTCTCGGCCCATTTTCCATCACAATTGGGCAAAGAAAGTTCATAGCAGGCATCGACTACATCACAAAGAAGGTCGAGGCTGTCCCGCTAGCCAGAATCACAGAACACAATACTCTTGAGTTCATTTGCCAGAATATCATCAGCAGATTTGATATTCTAGAAGTCATAGTGACTGACAATAGGATTCAATTTTTGAAAAAAATACTTCACCAAGTATTGTATCAGCCTTGAGATTAGGTTGGTCTACACTTCAGTGGCATACCCTCAAATGAATGGACAGGTGGAGGTCACAATCCGAACACTACACCACAGGCTTAAGACCAGGATGGAGGATGCAAGGGGCTCATGGGTAGATGAACTCCCCTCAGTTCTCTGGTCTTACCGGACAACTCCAAAGGAGTCAATGCATAAGACACTCTTCAGCCTTTGCTACGAGACTGAAGTGGTGATTCCGGTCGAAATCAGGCTTTCAAGTCTTATAGTAGAATCTTTTGACCCACAGGGTAACTCTTAGAAAATTTGGGAACACCTAGACTTACTAGAAGAAGCTTACAATGCCACCAGAATGCGGACAGCGGCTTACCAACACCGAATCGGCCGCTACTACAACAAGAAGGTAAAAGCGTGGCAGTTCGATGTCGGAGATTTGGTCTTGCGAAGCATCGAGGCCACAAGCAAGATGGCCTGTCGGAATAAGCTTTCCCCGAATTGGGAAGGGCCTTTTCTAGTCTCTGTCGTCCTGCAAAATGGGGTATACAAACTCTGAAACCAGGATGAAAAGTTGATCCCGTGGACGTGGAACGAGATCCACCTCAAACGCTACTTCCAATAAGGACCCAGGTAGGTAGTCTTCATATTTGTATGTAATCATTTGTATGCGCATTTCAATTAATAAAACAAGTATTCCCTTTAGCATGTTGTGTTTGTTTCCTTTTTTGTGTGCATATATGTGTAATTCTTATTGTTGGTTTAAATGACTTAAGTTGTCCCTAAGTCAGGAGAGTCTTCACCCTCTCGTTACTAAACCCTGGTCATCCAAATGGCCCCTAAGTGGTCATACCTAAACATTGGTCATCCAATCGGCTCGTAAGTGGTCGTATATGAACCTCGATCATCTGAGTGGCCCGTAGTTAGTCGAACTTAAACTCTGGTCACCCAGGCGGCCCATGAGTGGTCGTATCTAAACCTTGGTCATCCAAGTGGCCCATTGGAGGTCAACAATCTTGGTGGGCTAGCACAGTACACGCGACAACCTCCTTCATAAGGAGATAGCGTGATCAGTTAACGATGGTCGATAGAAGCAAAGCGCTCCACCAAAGCTAGCCACCTAAATCTGCACTTGGGTAGCGCCACCAAGCTTAACTTGCAAGCAAATACTAGGCCAGCTTAATACAAATAACAGCCTAGAGAACACATCCAAGAACTCCACTCCTTTGGAAACACCATGAACGCCTAAAATAAGGCGAGCGGCCAACTCACAGGAAGCACTCCAAGTTGGCCGCCCAGAACAGCAATGAACAAAATACATGCAAAAGGCAGCTGTAAAAAACAAAAACATACAACATGCACAAAGTTGCTCGTATTATTGCTTATGGTGAAATACATTTACATAACTATACCAATAAAAAAACTACAATCCCCAAAAACTAAGGGGGTGGTGGTGGCCCTGTCTGTCCCATGGCTCCCCCACGAGGCTCTCGCGACGTTGTGTTGACCGGTTTGACAGGATGATGAGATCCACTAGAAAGTCAGGATCAACCAGCCGCATAATACGCCGACTGATGTTGATCCTTTTTCATAACCGCGACAGTATCATGTCCGCGACCTCGTGAGGGCGAATGCGGAGGCTTAGATCATTCTCCAGGGTGGCCATCTACCCTGCAAGCTGATCAGGGCGCCCTTTAACCAACTCATTTTTCTTCTTCAGATAAGCATTCTCGTCCTTTAGGCTCTCATTCTCTGTCTCCATGCCCACCAAGACAGACTCCAGGGCAACCACATCTTCCTAATACTCCGCCCCTAGAGCCTCCAGCTTCGAATCAAGCCAGACGATCTTTGTGTCCCTATCAGAGATCACCCTGTCTCTCTGCCTAAGCGCCTTGGCAACTGCACCCGTAACCTTATCAGCCTGTACAAAAAAAAAGAGAAGAAGAGGGTCAGGAAAGGCAAACTTAAAGACAAGGCAGAAAACAGAAATTATACTTGCCAAACTCTTCGTGCTGGCCTATCTTGTCTGGCGTGCAGATTTGGCGCCAGGGGCGATGAGCTAGGAGTAGAACCCTCATAGGTAGGGCTGGCAGTGACCTTCGCCAAGAGCTCCTATGGCAACTCCTCAAAAATATCCTTCATCTTGGCTGGCTCCTCGGGAACGGTGGGAGGCTCCAAAATCGTCTTCTGTGGCTCAGTCTGTAATTCCACAGCAGGAGATCCAATAAACAATTCCTGTGGCCCAAGCGCCCCAATGGATGGCTCGAGAGTCCTCTCCGCCGGCCCAGTTCGAGGATCAGACGGCAACCCCGCCAACGCAGGTTGCGCCAGAACAATACCTCCACTCATCCTGGCATTCAACATGGTATCATAAGCCTCTAAAGCCAGTTCCGCTTCAATCCCCGAGGTGCCGCCTACACCCGTAAAGTGTCCGGTGGAGAGGTAGTCTGGCTTAGAGGACGATGAAGAAGGCACCACCAAGGCCGCCCTATTTTGCCTTGGACTAGAGGGACATGTATTAGACGAACGAGGACCTATAAGAAAGGCCTTTTTCCTCTTCTTTCCCCGCAGGGCCTCTGGCTGTGGGACCCTGAATTTCTAGACGGGAGAAGGAGGCCCCCACTTGACCTTGTTGGCCTCAACACGGGAGACCAAGTGGTCTCTTCAGAATCCCCAATGTGATCCTCGATAAGTTTGACCAACCAAGACAAGGACGTCGTCTCAGCCTCAAAAGGCACCCCCGTATAGAATCGGGCACCTAGCTCCACTCCCTGGCTAAGGGCCAGGACTCACCTATGCTAATGAAAAAGAATCGGTTCTTTTAATTCTTCAGAGAGTCGTATATAACGGTACTTACCCTAAGACCATCGCGTGGGGCTAGAGAAATCCACTCTACTCCCTGGTTAAGCTTAAAGAGCAATCTAACCATCGACATTGTCAGTAGCCTCGACTGCTGACGAAGGAATATGCAGAATGAGCACAGATATCGGATTACATTGGCGTGGAACTATGCGATAGGGACTCGAAGTGCCTGAAAGATCGATAGTAACTCGTCTGGAATCAGAAGAAGGACCCTACTCCTCAAATGGGCCTCGTATATGGTCACAAAGCCCGCATGAGGTAAGAAAGTCCTGTCGTCCTTCCCAGGAACACGGAAGGCGATCTCCTTTGGGATATTATACTCTACGTATAATACCTTCACATTGTTTTCTCTAAGGACGAAGGCGATATCGGCGATGGAGGCTATGGTCAAAAAATCATCTAGGGTTTTCTCTTTCGCTCTCACAGGCTAAGGAAGACGAAGAAACAGAAGAAAGTGTGAGAAAATTCAAAGTGAAATGGACAGGCAACTTAAAAGCCAGTGTGAACACAAAACCGCCTCGAAAGCATGTGCCATCATTACTGCCATGTGTCACTTCCCAAAAGGGAGCCATGGAATCAGATCCTCTCGCTCATTAAATACCAGGATCCTGAATACACCGCATGAAAACACGTGGCACATTTTTTCTGACAAGACGGCTAATGGTCGCACATCTCTCCTTCTCCGAGTTGTCCGAAAGTTTTCCAAAATAGTCAACAAATCCGGTCAACACTTTCCTCTCAAGTTGCCCTGGAAGTTTTTCAAAGCGGTCAACAAATCCGGTCAACACTTCCTTCTCTAAGTTGCCCAAAAATTTTTCAAAACGGTTAACAAATCCGGTTAAGATATTGGAAGTATGCAAGGCTCCACTTCTAACGATTAACAACTCCATCACCTTCGTAAACGATAGACGTATCCCATCATGAACATGCCGGAGGTAAGAATTCAGGCCACCGGCATGGGGGCTAGTGATAGGTAAGCCCATAATAGGCTGGCCCAATAAGAAAAATGACCCAAAATCCCAGATGCACGTTTGGACAGTTAATGCCAGCATTGACCGTATGAAAGGTCAACTGGGAGGCCAACATGCTCCCTTAAGGCGGTCAACATCTCTGTTGACTGGAAGCACTATAGCAAGTAGACCGAGAAGAGGTAAAGACCTTATGTGGACCAGGTCCAATTTGGCACGCGTTTCCATACACGACAAGCAACAGTCCCTTTTTCTAATTTCGCACCTTCCTTGAAGCCAATTTGTACTAAAAAGGATATCAACAGATTCAACACCCTTCCCATGAGGAAGGCGCCAGATTCTCTCTGCCTTCTATGGACTCTAACGTTAACAAAAGCACAGAAAGAAGACAAACAATCTGGAGAACCATTACCCACCCAGAAAGAAAACGATCCCAACAGATTACACAAGTCAAGCCTTCCTACTCAAGGAAGGCCGCCTAACACGATGTAGGAATCGTGCCTTCTTTGCCACGGAAGGTCACCCTGCCCTCTATCTATGTAACCCCATGGAGTCTCCATTCCAGAGGGGACAAGAATAAAACAACAAAGAACTACGACGAAAAAATCCCTAAGCATACTGACGCTCATTTCTAAGCATACAATCGCTTACTGCAATAATCCAACACTAAGCCTTTAGATTCCAGAGACTTTGCTCACTCCCTAAGTTTCGTCCTTCAAAGCTTCAATGCTTATAAGACTTAGCTTCTCGCTCGGTCCTCGTGAACACTGAGTCAGAAAATTGCGCTCTTGACGAGCTGCAAGAATGTCTCTTACTTGAGCGTCGGAGTGTCTTCAGTGGAACAATATCCCGATGACACCTGATCTCTTATTTGTTATAGTGGTGTGTAGGGTCTAGACTCGGTGAACGGAGCCAGATCCAGATGACCTAGTCGACCCGAATCTATTCGAAGTCCGAATCCAGGTACGCAATAGAAGTAATCCAAACCAATTCTAACAGGCAAATAGCCAATTCTAAAGTCTAATCCAAGTCTAGGTTCGAGTTCGAGTCCAAATCCAAGGCTCGATCAACTTGTGATTTGGATAGAATCCGATAGTCAGATGATCCAATAGCGTGCATAAAAAGCAAAATAGTACAATGACAGATATTTTTTTGGTAAGTACGCAACAGATAGTTCAAAAGTTCGGATCAAAATATATAGTTAAAATTATTTGTACAAGACATACCTAGACCTAATTGTGAGTAAAATCAACAAATCTCAAATCTAAATTCAAAATTCAAATCTAAATCAAAATCCAATATGAATCAATATAGAAATACAAATCATACATCAAATTTGAGTTTCAATTATTTAAAAACTAGCTTGAGGAATAGTTACACCTAATCCCGGTAACCTTAAGCAAAATCAAATACAAATTAGGCTAGCATATATGGTTACCTATATACTTTGTACCAATAGATATGGTTGCTCGTTATTATTTGTCACCTGTGATTTTAGGTGTGATTCTTATGACGAAACGGGTTGTAATTCCTCTAATGACCTCCGTCATAAACATACGTACAGTTTGAGTAATAAACAATTAAACTTTTGAGCACATGATCTAATAAGAGATGCCATCTAGGAACTTGTACAAATCTAAATGTTAAACTTGCGGAAGCATAATAGTACCCATGACAACATGCGAAAGCAATATCAAGTCATAATGATATACATCATGCCCAAAATTAATATACAATAATTAACTTGCATTAGTCATTTACATTCAAATTATATCAAAACTTTCAAAATTCTAGGTCTTTAAGATCCCGAAATCCCATCTCAGCTAATCCCTATCTTTGCTCCTCATCAAGCATCAGCTCAGTGGTGTCATCTAGAAGGGTGGACAAAAGATAGTAAGGGGTGAGAAGATTACTCAATAATGTACCAGATAATAAGGACATGCAACTCGTTAATATAAAACATATGTATATAAAACATGTATATGGATAATGAAAAAACATGATGCATGAACATAGGGAAAATTAATAGTCGAGGACAGAAGAAAGGCTGCAGACATCAAAAATTGCCAAAGTGGGTGAAAGGTCCGAGGACACTAAATGTCCAAGGTTTATGTTAGTGTCTAAAGATAAAACAGTGTAGGCGCAAAATGTTAAAAATTATGAAACAGTTTAAAACTTACTTGTCTTTTTAGAATAAGTTCTTTATCATCTTGAGAGACCAGGGCTAGTAGGCCCTACTATCTAAGGGAGTGAATAATCAAAAATAGATTGTATTCACTTCACACAATCTAAGACCTTAGTTCTTGTATTTTGTCCGAAGACATCATCATCATGAATTTCTCCTTATTTACATCCCGAGAATAGGATAATCATATATTCTTAGCTCTTTGTTCGAAGATAACATAATTATGAATTCCTCCTTATTTACATCCCGAGAAAAGGATGATCATATATTCTTAATTCCTATCCTCCATTGTAGCGCCCCAAGGAAGGCGGATTACATATCACTTTGTGGATGGAGTCATCCTCAATTATCACAGAACATTTAAGGGCATGTCAGAGAATATTACCTGTTGAATAATTTTTGGTCCAATTTCTTACTAATTTTAACTTAACTTAAGAGATTCTGATTTTTATTTCTTAGCATTAGTTCATCATTTTTTAAAGGCCACTTCAACTTCACATGTCTTAAATCTTCAGATAGCCTTGGGATTCTCAACAAATCCAGATAGCATATCTTTTAACAGAATTTTAGATAAAATTATTCGGTGGACTTAAATAATTCATAATACAATATAACAAAATTAAACCTTTATTTTTGAGCTTAGGCTTCAGATAAAATGTTCGAGCATACTTCAGATATAAAATACATTGAACCCATAAATTATAATATTTATACTTTAATCATGCAAATTTATTCATAAAATTATACAATGACTAGAAAACATGCAATGTTATATATCAAATCCGAATGTAGATAGTAAAAAGCATCAACAATGAATGTCGGAGCTTGGGAGACACTTGTCTTAACCTGCTCTTCAAATTTCCTTACTCAATTTTGTCCTAAATTCCTTCCTCTCCTTCTTCTCCTTCGTGCTTCTCTCAGATTTCCTAACCTCCTTTCCTAACCTCTAACTCCAACATATATAGACAATAGGATAGATGGGAGCATGTGGGAGTAGGTCACCTGATTGGTACTTCTTTAGATCTCTCCTCATCTAGAATGTTTTAGATCAATGGAGCAGGTGGGAGCAGCTTATAGGTTTGACTGATTCTAATGATAGTCTTACTAACTCTCGTTCACACTCAAAATCTTCGAACTCTTTCTAATTTTTCAAATAACCTTGGTTGTTACTGTTCATTATAGGCCGTGATTTTCTTGGTTATCTCATTATTTTCAGTCAACTGCATTATGCCGGTCAACGATTTTAATTCTAGTCAATTATTCTAATTTTGGTCAACTTTTTAGTCGGTTAACACTTCAATTTGACACGTCAACAAGCTAATTCTTCAAGCAGGTCAATATGGCCAACCTTTTTCCTAGCATTCCATCTTACTACTTCAATCAATTTTCATTAAAGTCGGTCAATTACATGCTAAATTCGGTCAACTTCCTACTCCGGTAGAAAAATTTATTCCGGCAAAATATCCATTCCAACAGAAAGTTCACTCCGACTAAATATCTACTTCGGCAGAAAAATCTGCTCTGGCAAAAATATCCACTCCGGTAATAATCATTTTTACTCCAACTAAATATCCACTTTGGCAAAAAGTTTACTCTGGCTAAATATCTATCCAGGCAGAAAGTTTACTCCGGCTAAATATCCACTTCGGTAGAAAAATCAACTCCAGCAGAAAAATCCACTTCGGTAAAATGTCCACTCCGGTAATAGCCATTTCCACTACGACAAAATATCCACTCGATATTAACCATTTCTACTCTGCAAAATATCCACTCCGACAACAGTTCACTCCAGCTAAATATCCTAATCGGCCAATATGCTATCTAGGCTAATCTTCCAAATACGGCTGAAAGGCTAAGTCCTAGAAATCTTATCCTTACAATCTTTAAACTTGTCAGATATATTAGGACGTTCAAATATATTATAAGGTCGAATCAAATTATCCAAATGAAAATGGTCACTACTCTAAACCTTTCCTACCTACAAAAATAATTTTTTATAACAACTGTCTCTCCATCGGGAGTTGGTTAGAATATCCAATATCTAAATCCAAATATAGTGACTAAAATTCGGCATGTATATGTGATTGCACAGCCTATACAAAGTTTCATACTCATTTTCATATAAATATATTGATATAAAAATATATGGTATACAATAAATTTTTTAGGATTCTAAAAAAATATTAAACCCTTCAAAATCGTAAAATCAGTATCAAAAAACCCCCAAATCATCTAATGAACAATACATATATAACCAAAATAAATAAATCAGATGTATAAAAATACATGTATATTAATAAAAATTCTAAACAGTATCTAAAATATTTCAATTGCTAAATCAGACCAAAAAAAAAAATTTATAGATACTTGCCTGAATTTCATACTTTACAGATCTGAAAAAATGAGGCTCTAAAATGCCCGAATCGGACGGTTCTCTCTCATTGTCGGCGCATCCTCTTCTCTCTCCTCCCTCTCTCTTTGTTTCGCGCCTCTGCCTGTTTTTCACTGTCGCCTTTGCCGGCGACAACTCTAACAACGGAAATGAACGGGCGGCAACCACGGTGGCAGCGAACCCAACAATGGCATGGCAGGGGACGACGACACATGCGAGCCATCAATGGCTCTCCTCTCTCTTTCGCTCCTCTTACACAACATCTATCAAAATTTCAGCAAATTTCATATTATATATACATGCAACCCAAAAATTGACATTCCTAAAGAGAATGGAATAATTTACTTGCCTTGGTTCCATTTATTTTTCTCTGGCAACAGCAGCTAACAGACGGTAGCCGTTTGGCTTTGGCTCAAGATTCCTCCATCTACAAACACCGGTAAACAAAATAGATGGCAGCATCATGGAGAGGGCTTCGCCAACTTCCATTCACGGCATCGGGACCTCCGACAATGGTAGCGGCAACGGTCCACGCCACCCTCCCCCCTCCTCTCTTCTCCCCTCTTTTCCTTCTCTCTCCCTGCAGCCCTTCCTGTTTTCTTTTCCCTTTTTTTTCATTATTATTATTATTATTATTATTATTATATTTTTCTATTTTACTTTTCTTTTATTTTAAAATCTAAATCGATTTTTGGGTGATAATACAAGCACACTTCGATCGTTAATCAAATTAATTCAAATATCATTCAAAATTTATAATATTAAATTAATTTTTATCACACCTAAATTACCTAAAATCATAATTAATATTAAATTAATCTGAATAAAAATTTGATTATTACATGTCAGGTAGAGATGATTCCAAAATTAACAGTTATAAGTCAGAGTAAAAAATATTTTTATCATCACTACTTTTTTCTACGGGGTAGTTGAATATATATGGTTGGGATTATATTCCTTGATTTTAGTGGATGCATAGAATATTCTGTCCATCCTATATTTTTGGATGATTGAAGTTTATAAATATTTTAATTATAAGTTTATTTATGTTGATGGATATTTAAATTTAAAAAAAAATATTAATAATTTTTGTGGCTTAGAGATTTTCCGTGTAAGAGGCTGAACCGAGTTAGAAAATTTGATTTCAAGTCGCCATTGTCAAAGACTATTTCACTGTCATCATTTCCTCTGTTGACCTTCTGTTTAGCATTCACCGAAGATTTTTCGAAACCTGAAGCAAAAAATTTATCAAATTTTCAGTTAACGTGGAAGACATACAAATTTTGGGCGATGACAAAGGGGCTGGTCATTAGTAAAAGACATGTAGACATCTATCGACGTAGAGACAGAGACTGAGTTTGATTAAAATTTGAACATGTAGTCTCGGAGGTGAAACGAAGGCGATGATCTTGCGAAGTTTGGACAGCAAAGCGACGAGAGAGGAATGGTCAGGGGGAGAGAGAGTCGGCTATTTCCTCCATTCACCACCTTGTAGTTTCTCTCTCTCTTCGTCTTCCCTTTCTCTCCCATCCTTCCCTCCCCGGATCAAGAGGGGCTTCACTAGCACACGTAAGCCAGAATTAGGAATCCTGCTTTGCCTACGAACGAAGCAGAATCCTATTCTTCCTTTTTAAGCCATCGGTTGTTGGTGAGAGTGAGAGCTAGGATTAACTGAGAGTGAGAGCTAGGGTTTGAGTAAGTAATGGAAATATCATAACTGAACGTGAGATCCAGAAGCAAAAAGGTTGTTGGTAAACAATGGTGTCAGTTTTCTGGTTGCCCGCCGTCCGGAGGAGTAAGATCGCAGAGAGAGGCAACGACGAGAGTGACAGCTAGGATTTAAGAAAGTGAGAGAAATGTCGTAACCGAACGTGAAATCCTGGGAAAAAGGTTGTTGGTGAGAAACGGTGTCGGGCAGAGAGAGGCGATGACGAGAATAAGAGCTAGGGTTTGAGAAAATGAGCGAGTGAGAGCAGACAAGACGCTGATATTCATCTTTTTTTAATTTTGAAGTTTAATCTGGGGAATCTATATGACTCATAATCGATGGCTTCAATTTTCACTTTTTTTTTTTTTTTTAATAACAAAGTTTAATCTCAACCATCCATATGTCTCATAAATGGACAGCCTAGATTAAAAAATTAAACTTCTAATTTAAGCCGTCCGTTAACCAACAATCCAGATTCATTCACATATTTTATTTAATATATATATATATATATACAACATTTGGGTCATTGATTTCATCCACGGTCCAAAAACAAATTGTAGGATCCTACTTCGTGGTAGTATTAATTGTTGAATTAACTCCGTGCAAGGGCTAAATATACGCCGCATGAGGTAGCGGGGACTGCGACGCAGACTGCCGGACAAACATTAAAACTAGAGAAAAAAAGAAAAGAAAAAATATATTTTTTTTTCAATTTTTACTGTTTTATTTTAACTTTTATTCTATTACTCTTTGTATTTTATTTAAAAATTATATAAAATTGATTATGTTTCAATCTACACACACATATATATACTTTGTTGCTCCATGAAACAATTTTTATAATGTATTTTAAGTTCTTATTCTAATATTAAAAGTGATTCTATAAAAAAATTAAGTATAGAGGTAGAAAATCGATAATTGTCATTCGTTTAATTTTTCTGTATATTCAATTTTACATTATTTCTTTATATATTAGAAATTAAATGTTAAAATATTAATTAAGAATAAAATCTTAAAAAAATGAAAAAGGTGAAAACTTGAGAATATTTTAATATTTATCTTTTTTTTATTAAAAAGAATCGTATAAAAGATCTTTAAGAAAATTGTAAAATAAAAGTTAATGTCCTTAATTTCTTTTAAGGTTTGAAGGAGTTAGATGAATGCCATTAAAGGTTTGAATAAGGTGGATAGATATGAATAAATTTATTCAAATACCCAGTAATATTTTTATAATTTTAAAATTGATTTGATAATTAATTTGATGATATGTTTATAATTTGATAATTGATTCGATAATAAATTAACTTTATCATATTTTTCTGTCTAAGTTTGAAATGCATCATTCATTATAATAGAATTAAGAAATAGCAAGTTCTTATAGGGACATCATTATTAAAGGTAATGTATTCTGATGTATAACTTGACTTTGAAGTTAATATATGTTTTCATTTTTCTAATTCAATCTTGGGTGTGTCATAATTGAGATTAATCTTGAATCTCAGTTCACACACAATCAAGATGGTGCATCTTATAATATTTTTAGGAATTTTATAGATATCCATAATGAATAAATTGTAATAATCTATTGAGTAATGTTTAGATCCAAATATTAATATATGAATCAAATTGAGTAAGGGAAGCCACTTGGGGATATTATAGCTTCAAATACTACTTTCATTAAAAAGTAATTTTATAAAAATGACTTATATTAGTCATAAAATTTTAATATTAATTCAAACATTAGTTTATTTAAAAAATAATTTACGCATGATGAATCACACATACCCATTTTGGACAAAATAGATCATGCATGATCTGTTTATAAAATGTACACATATTTCTATAAAATAAACTATACCTAAATCACGCAAAATGAGCATATATACACTAACTTTTTTTGGCAATCATACATTATAAATATTTGATTGTTTTACTTATATTAATTAATATATGTCTATTTTTAATTTATTTTTAACTGAGTTTTGAGAGAGGAGATAAAATAAGAATAAGGGAAGGAAATATAATTTTTAATAAAATTTTTGAAAATTCTTCAAAAATTAGTCAAAGCTTGCATTACAAATGTTCCTTTGTTTGAGATGAATGTATGACAAAAATTTAAGACGTTGGCACCAGCCTAACTTTTGCGCAATGAATGTATGACGGCAGGAATTTTTTAGTCAATTAAATACTATTAACCGAAGCATTTAATTAAAAAATATGATCTTTTTTATTTTCAAAGAAAGTATATTGTTGAATAAATTGGCATAATTGTTGAATTTTTTGATAAGTAAAAGTTACAGTGATCCTATGACCATAAAAGAAAAATGCTAGATATGCTTAATTAGGTGAAAATTTTGAATTAATTGGTATTTTTAGTAGTAAATTATAGGTTGGTTTATTTTTAGACATGCTTTCACAAATTTAATGTTCATTTAATATGTTCACATATGATAATGTAAATGCATTTATGGTATTGATGAATCAAATATATATTAGAAATGTTAATTAAATCAACTACTAGGAACTCGGTGTAGAATTAATAGTTGAAACTTCTTTAAATTCCACTTAATAATGTTAACAAATTGGTCATAACCTAATTTAATTCTAAACTCTTAAAATTAATTATCAAGCTTTATTAAGAAAGTAAATTAAATTTGCATATTCAATTGTAGTTAACTAATAATTTTTTATTTTCATTTTTATGAATTTTTTGACAAATTTAAACTATATATATTTTTTAAATTTCCCCATCAACGCATACTTCAAAGAAAAAGATGGATACGTTCTAATTTCAAATTTAAAAAGTAAATTCTTACGTGATTATGATTTCATAGATATGACCCTCCAAGTATGATAAATATGAAATATATATATATATATATATATATATATATATATATATATATATATATATATATATGACAAATTATTATGTTTTATAATCATTGTTTGGTGGTTGCTGATAAAATAAAATTTGTCAACCATCACAAAATTATTTATCAAACACCTTAAGTAATGGTTCCACCTCCAAGTCTATTATATAATTTCTTATAAATATATTTGTCAATCTAAAAAATAAACAAATCATATTTTATAATTTTAAAAGAATTTAACATGATTAATTTTTTTCTTTAAAAAATGGTTATATTTCAACTATTTAGTTTTGAATAAACTAGGAGCATAGTCAATTTTAAACAAACTATTTAGTTTGTATTTTTTACATTAAATCGTTATTTACAGTTATTATAATTAGTACAATTGGCCTTTTAAAGATTTGTTAAAATACATAATCAATTTATAAATCTTTAAAAACTATATTTAGTTACATATATATATATATATATATATATATATATATATATATATATATATATATATATATATATATGAAGTTTGGAACCATAAAATAATAATTTATATGTATAAAATGATTTGAATATTTAAAATATAGATTAAAAGAAACTGATTAAAAGAAAATGTGAAATTAGTTATATATAGAAGAAGAAAATAAAGAAACAAAAATTAAAAAAATTGTTATAATATAATAAAAATAATTTGAAATTATTTTTATTTTAATATAATATGTAACTAAATTATATAAACAATAAAAATAAATACGTATAGTCAGCTAAACAAAATTGCACACAAGACTTCATTGTTTTATTTGTTTGTCACGGGGTGGGCCAGTCAGGTTAGATCAGATGCTCGCTCTCTGGCGGAAAATTAATCTTACTTGTCATAATTTTAATTATCTATTTTAATATAAATAATTATAATTTATATATTTTATAATATTAAATTAATTAATTAATTATTTATTTATTTTAAACCACTAGATTACAACCGTGGAGATGGGCCGAGTTTCCATGACTGATACTGTACCACTATTGAGCCGACTTTATTGATCCCTTGAAAGTGATTATCTAGAAGATTTTAGAAAAATCAAAAGCCGTAATAAATGCTAAATTATGGCATGGTATTACGCTTAATTTTTTGTTTAATTAGATATTTGAATTTTAATATTTAAATTAGTCAATCCCTAACTAATAATCCTTATTTAAGCTTATTATTTTAAACAGGTTAACCTAAATTTTTTCATACGACCCATCGATTAAAAATGAACATATATTTCTATGGGGTTTAGTTTAAAATAGGATCGTCTGAACCCAATAAAATATAGGGCCTCAAATTATAGGTTTATGGATGATTATGAAACAATCAAGTTGTTAGAACTAAAACGAAAGGGATTAAACCAGATATTAACACCTGAATCTGCTAGTATACTTGACTGACTAAATATTAGAATGGTAGAATTGTAAAAATTACAAAAGACCAATGCACTAAATAGCCCATTAGAAAATTAAACCAGATATTAACTTCTAAGGAATAGTTACATAAATAAATAAATAGTGATATTAAACAAACAATTACAGTCACTAAATAATAAATATTAAAATCTAAACGGTTACAAATTTACGTAATAGTTGGGCCTTTAACCAATGCAACACTTTAATTATTAATAGACAATCATACTTGTTACGTTTCATGAATTCGAGTTATCCTACGAATTAAGGGGCCGTGAATCGAATCTTCACGCTGAGTCGATTTGATACGGATCTGATCTCCATAGTCTCGAATCTGAACCTTGCATAATACAACTAAAAATAAGAAATTAGAGGACAATAAAAATTATTTTCACCATATATCCTCCAACACTCAAACCAAAAATCTTCCCAGGAGTATAAAAAGATGTATGGATGATGCATGTAACGGTGGATCGAGCATTGGGATGTGCTCAATTGATAGACGGTTTAGATGTGCGCTCGACTGAGGACCTCTTAGATATGCTCCCTATTGAGAGGCATGTCCAGTTGAGTGGTATCTTGGATAGTTGATGTCCTCGAGGGATCGCCTTTCATTGGTTGAAGGATTTTATGGGAGGCTTTCTAGAGGGAGAGTCCCCCTATTAGGCTACCCATTTTTCCTTTCTTCCCCCTATTCATCTTTTTGCCCGAGATCCTCCTTTGCTGGAATAAAAGGAAAAATTATAGAATAGGTAAGTGGTTTTAATCGTCTGCTAAACTATTTCCAATGGATAATTGCCAGAACCACACATAGATAAAACTAAGCGGTTGAGCGGTTTCTTTTTTTTAGACTGGGTATACTAAACCTATTACTAGCCCTCCATGTTGGGTGGTTCAAAATTTTTAACCTCGACATACTTTTAATGGAACACTGTCTGTAGATCTGGATTTGTCGGCTTACTATCATTAAAAATTTTGATTTTTAAAATTTGACCTTTTCTAGGCTGCTTGATGATGTAATCGAGTTTCAAAATCTGACATCTTTTGGGATGTTCAGTGATGTAACCAAGTTTTAAATTCTAACATATTCTGGGCCTCTCGGTGATGTAACCGAGTTTTAAAATTTGACATCTTTTGGACCGTTCGGTGATGTAATCGAGTTTCAAAATTGACCAACCTCTTTTGGGCTGCTCGGTGATGTAACTGTGTTTCAAAATTCGACATCTTTTGGGCTGCTCGTTGACATAATTGAGTTTTAAAATCTTACCTCTTTTAGGCCGCTCGATGATGTAATCGAGTTTTAAAATCTAACCTCTTCTAGCCGCTCTGTAATGTAATCGAGTTTTAAAATCTGTCCTCTTCTAGGCCACTCAATGAGGTAATTGTGTTTTGGAATGCAGGCACTCATATGAGCAAGTAAAATAACTATATTATTAATTAAAGTATGATTCCGACAAAAAATATGATGCATGCAAGATTTACTTAAATTTACCATTGAATCATCGTCAACATTTGTGGCGCTCGGGGTAGATGGTGTATTGTGCCATTGGAATCAGTTGACCATCTTGGGTGCACAGCTTGCATGCATCGCTCCGGTGTGTCGTACAAGTGTTTTTTGTCGATTCTCTAGCCTGTTACCTCTATACTCTGTGTGACTTGATCTTCAATTATAGTTTAGTTGGCCAGTACCTTACTATGGCGCCAGATAATTCGATTTTCTATGACTCAAGCTCCATCATTAGTCTGTAAAAATTTAGGCCAACATGAAATTTAGATGGATAACACTGATTGTGGTATGATAGGTAGCGAACTAGTCATGCCCAGCACCCATCGTGAAAATTGCGGCAGCTCTTGTAGAGTTTTCATTGTCGGGCTCGATTGAGGGACACTACTATAGGACTGGGCTTGTTGCTGTTCTTGGATAGATTTTAAATAGAAACTTGTTCCTATCATTGGACAGATTCAAGACGGAATCTTTGCTTCCGTCCTCTGGCAAATTTGGGACAAAATCTTTGTTTCCATCCTCGAGCAAATTTGGGATGGAATTTTCATTTTTGTCCTCGGACCTTTCCGTTTCTATCCTCAGATAGATTTGGGACAGAATCTTTATTTTTGTCCTCAGACAAATTTGGGACGGAATCTTCCTTTCCATCCTCGGGCAAATTTGGGACGAAATTTTTATTTCTGTCCTTGGACTAGTTCGTTCCTGTCCTCGAATACATTCGGGATGGAATCTTCATTTCGGTTCTTAGGCAAATTAAGGGCAAAATCTGTGTTCCGTCCTCGGGCAAATTTGGGACGAAATCTTCATTTCCATCCTCGGGCAAATTTGGGACGAAATTTTGCTTCCATCCTCCAGACTTGTTCGATCCTTCTAGAGAAGGAAGCCTTCATCAGCCAAACAGAATGATAACAGTTCAGATCATAACCAACCACTCCAAATTGCAAAGAAGCAAATCTGGGCTAATACTCTTTAGTAGCATCAGTTTGTAGTCGATCTTCTTAAGTAGAACGTGACCAATCAATCAGGAATGAAATTGAATGGGAGTGATTAAATTTCTAGAATAGAATTTAATTTCGGAGTAAACAAACTTTTAGAGTGGCCAATCTTTCGAAGTGGCTAAACTTTCAAAGTGGATTATAATTCCGGAGTAAACAACTTTCGGAGTGGCCAAACTTTTGGAGAGAATAATCTTCCAGGTTAACCAAATTTTCGGAGTGAACAAACTTTCGGAGTAGATTATAATTTTGGAGTGAACAAACTTTCAAAATGGCCAAACTTTTAGAGTAAAAAAACTTTCGGAGTGGATTTGGGCAGCTTTTGGAGTGGCTATCAACACCTGTGACAACCCAAACTCGAATCCCCAAATCCGACCTGAACCGTCAAAGAAAAAGTCTTAGATTATTCAAAATTATTAGTTACGCATCATCAAACAACTTAAATGAACTCAATAATATCATTTAAACCACCATCAATATGTTTATTTAATATGTTCACATACGATAATGTGAATGCATTTATAGTATTGATGAATCAAATATATATTAGAAATGTTAATTAAATCAATTACTAGGAACTCAATGTAGAATTAATAGTTGAAACTTCTTTAAATTCCACTTAATAATTTTAACAAATTGGGCATAACCTAATTTAATTATAGACTCTTAAAATTAATTATCATATTTTATAATTTTAAAAGAATTTAACATGATTAATTTTTTTCTTTAAAAAATGGTTATATTTCAACTATTTAGTTTTGAGTAAACTAGGAGCATAGTCAATTTTAAACAAACTATTTAGTTTGTATTTTTTACTTTAAATCGATATTTACAGTTATTATAATTAGTACAATTGGCCTTTTAAAGATTTATTAAAATACATAATCAATTTATAAATCTTTAAAAACTATATTTTAAGAATTTACATCACCTTAAAAAACGTGTAGTGAATCTGTCTTAAGGGGGCTTCCTCACGTAGGTGAGGGAAAGCCTTTCTTATGCGAAGAATTTATGCTAATATTTTCAAAACTAAAAATAAATAATACTTATATTTTCTTATTATTTTAATGAATATTTTAGTAATTTAACAATTTATTTAAAAACTTCTTTAAAAATCTTACTTCATATTACTATTAGTAAAAAAAAAAAAGCATCTAAAATACTGCCGTGGTTTGGACGTCACAGCATAACAAAAGAATAAATAATAATAATATCATTATTTATATTAATATTACTTATGATGATAATAGCATAGTAGTAATTGTATATTGCATATAACTTCAATATATATATATATATATGGAAGTTTGGAACCATAAAATAATAATTTATATATAGAAAATGATTTGAACATTTAAAATATAGATTAAAAGAAACTGATTAAAAGAAAATGTGAAATTAGTTATATATAGAAGAAGAAAATAAAGAAACAAAAATTAAAAAAATTGTTATAATATAATAAAAATAATTAAAAAATTTTTTATTTTAATATCGATGCATCCCTGGATCAGAGTTTCGAACAAATTCGAGTCGATTTGATTGTTTGGATCTGACTCCATTCATCAAGTTTGGACCATATACACCATTATAATAAACAAAATGTCAGGTGCCACCGAAAATATTCCGACGCTAAAGTCAGTAATAGGCTTTCGACTTTTAAGAAGGAAACTGAAAATGATAGTTGAGAGAGAGAGAGAATGAGAGGGCAAGGAGGGTTTACTTTCAGACGTAAGAGACGTTCTGGTGGCTCATAAAGAGCATAGTTTTCCCAACTCAGTGTTCGTGAAGAACGAGTGGGAGAGTAAGTCCTATAACTGTGGAAGTTTTGAAGGATGGATTTTAGAGAGTGAACGACATCTCTGGAATTTAGAAGTTGAGCGTGAGATTATTGCAGTAGACGTTTGTATGCTTAGAAGTGAGCGTGCCCTGTAGTGGAGACTCCGTAGGCTTATATAGATAGAGGGTAGGACGACCTTCCTTGGCCAAGAAGGCACAATTCCTACACTATATTCGGCGACCTTCCTTGGACAGGATGGCTTGATTTGTGCAATATGTCGGAATTGCGTCTTTTTCTGGCGGGCAACGGATTTTAGGATTCCCGACCTTCCTTTTATACTTTGTTACCGCTAGAGCTTGCAATGGGTAGGAAGAGAAAATCTGGCGCCTTCGTCATGGGAATGGCGTTGGATCTGTTGATATCCATTTTTGTGCAGGTTGGCTTCTAGGAATGCGTAAAATCAGATGAAGGGACCGTTGCTAGTCGTGTACGGAAGCGTGGCCCAATTGGGCCTGGCCCGTATAAGGTTTTCCACTTTAGGCTTGCTTGCTACAGCACTTCCTGTCAGTAGATACGTTGACCGTCTCATGGGGCATGTGGCTGTCAGGTTGGTTTCTCGCATGGTCAATGCTGGTGTTAACCGTCCAGGCGCACATATAAACCTTCGTAAACTTGGGCCGCTTTTCTTATTGGGTCAGCTCACAATGAGCATACTTATCACTAGCCCTCCATGCCGGTGGTTTGACTTCTGGCATCCAGCATGTGTTATAATGGAATGCGCCTGACTATTGTTCATTGAGGGTGACGGAGCTATTGATTGTCCAGAGCGTAGCCTTACATGCTTCTAAAATTTTAACCGGATTTGTTGACCGTCTTGGCCAAAACTCTAGGTAACTCGCTAAAGGAAATGTCGACCGGATTTGTTAACCATCTTGGCCAACCTTCGGGTAACTTAGACAAAGAAAATGTTGACCGATTTTGTTGACCGTCTTGGCCAACCTCCGGGTAACTTAGGTGAAAGAAAAGTTGACCGGATTTGTTGACCGTTTTAACTAAAATCCGAAGAATTTGTGGGAGCTGGAGGGGCGTGCGACCATTAGCCGGTCTGTCAAATGAAAAGGCGGCCATGTGTCTTCACTCGGAGAATTCAAGATCCCGGTAATTAAGGCGATAGAGGATCTGATTCGACGGTGCCCTTTTGGAAAATGACACGTGGCAGTAATAATGGCGCACCCTTACGAGGCGGTTTTGTGTATTTACACTGGCCTTTAAGTTGTCCGTCCGCTTCACTTTGAATTTTCTGTCACAAATCCGGATCAAACAGATTAATTTAAATAATTAATTATAATTTCTAAAATCTAAAATTTTAAATAATTTTAAACAAATAATATTAAATTCCAAAATTTAGGTGTGACAAACCAAAATATACAACTAAACAAAATTAAAATCATTACAAGGCCTCATCGAACAACCGTCCGAACAATATAAATATTACCTACTTTACAATCATCGTAAGAAAGATAACAATTCCAACCAAAATCATAAATCAGATATAATAAAATATTTCATAGATTCTAAAATATTACCATGGGCCTATACCGAGCCAATTTCTATAATACAATCACATCAATTATCAAATTAAATCAGAATAGAATCAAAACTTACTGAATTAGACGAATGGCTAACAGATCACGTCCTAACTCCCGCAATGCATCCAAACCTTTTACTCTGAATGAACAAAATAGAAAAATAAGTCTAATACCCAGCAAGTATCATATTTAGTCAAAAGGAGTTCAATAAATCAGAGGAAATGTCAAATGGATAAAAATTTAATTAAATTTTATAATAAATCCAAATCGCTGATAAGACAAATTCAACTAAAATTTAGGATCTAAATTTTAAAATCCAATGGTAGTTTCGTACTCAAATTAAATATCCAAATCCAAACAAATGTCCGAATTCTGAAAAGAGTCCTCGTCGAGAGGTATATATATATATATATATATATATATATATATAACCAAAATAGAGGTGATCCGGACCAATTTTAAAGTAGATGTCGATCCAAGTACAAATCTGAGTCTGAATCCAAGTCTAAATCCAATACCCGATCAGCTTGTGATTTGAGGCAGAATCCGATAGTCGGATGATCCAATAGCATGCACGGAGATCGAAACAGTACCGTGACAGATATTCTAAAGGTCCGGATCAAAACATATAATCAAAATTATTTGTACGAGACATACCAAACCCAATTATAGGCAAAAATCGGCGAATCTCAAATTCAAGTCTAAAAATCCATATCCAAATCAAAGTCCAAAACCAATTAATGTAAAAATATAAATTATGCATTAATCTGGGTTCTAATTATTTAAAGACCAATTTGAGGAAGGGTTACAAATAATCTCGATAACTATATGCCAAAATTCATATACTGTGTACTCATAGATAGGTTACTCACTATGTTTTGCCACTTGTGACTTTGGGTGCATTTTTTAAACTTGTCAGATATATTAGAACGTCCGAATATATTCTAAGGTCATGTCAAATTATCCAACGGGAAAGGTCACTACTCCAAACCTTTCCTGCCGGTGGTAAGGGATTTTCAAATAATAAAATAATCTCCCGGTCGAGAGTTGGCCAGAATCTCATAATTCAAATCCAAATATAATGATCACAACCCAATACGTACATGTGACTGTACGGCCTATGTAAAGTTTCATACTCATTTTCATACAAATATATTAATATAAAAATATACAGTTATCAATAAATTATTCAAACTCTTAAAAAAATATTAAACTCTCCAAAATCATAAAACTCAGTCCAACAATCCCCAAAACATCCATTGAACTACACATGTATGTCTAGAATAAATAATTCATGTGTATAAAAATACATACATGTTAGTAAAAATTTTAAACAATATCCAAAATACATTAGAAATTAAATTAGACCAAAGAGGGGGTTTACAGATACTTGTTTGGATTTCATACTTTACAAATCTGAAAAAAGAATATCCCAAAGTGCCCGAACGACACCCTTTTTCTCTCCTCCATGCGCGCTACCCGCACCTTAGCAGCACCCTCTCCTCTCTGCGCGGCTTCTGCAGCAAGCCGCCGCTACCAAGGCCGTCGCTAGTCTCCGGCGTGCTGCCACTGCTGTCATCGACCCTCCCCGGCGTCACCTCCCCGGTGCTGGAGTCGTTGCACTGCCGCCGTGGCACTCCTCACGCGGCTTCGCCGTCGTTCTCTCTCTCTCTCGTAGCTTCTGCCACTCCGCTGCTCGACCACAGTCATCACCGGTCACAAGCGACTCACCATCGGTCACTGACTACCGTTGCACCACTGCACGCGGCCGCCGCCGACAACCACCACTAGCCTTCTCGACCTCTTTGCGCGATTCGTCGTCACTTGACAAACTTTCTAGCCACCGGCAACCACCGGCACAGTGCCGTCCTCGCCGCTCATCGCCATTGCCGGCTGTTGTCGAACGGCCGCCTTCCTCCCTCTTCTCCCTCTCTTCTTTGTCCTCCACCTCCTGAAATCCTAACCCTCTCTCTCCTCTTTCTCCCTCTTCCCCTGATCCCCTTCATCCTTATCTACATTTTTTTTCTTTTTTTGTTTTTAATAATAATAATAATAATAATAATAATAATATTATTATTATTATTATTATTATTATTATTATTATTATATTCCATTTTAGTTTTCTTTTATTCCAAAACTCGAATCAATATTTTGGCGACAATACGGGCGCACCTCGAGCGACAACCCAACCGATCCAAATATCCTCCCAAAATTTTTCAATATTTAATAAATTTTATCATGCCCAATTTGTCCAAAATTATAATTAATATTAAATTAATTGAAATAAAAATTCAAGATATTACTTTTTTCCACGCTTTTTTCTGTTCCTTTGTCTTCCTTAGCCAGAAAGAGAGAAAAAAACCCTAAATATTTTTTTGAGCATGGCCTCCGTCACCAATATCGCTTCTGTCCTCAGAGAGAATGATGTGAAGGAATTATACGTGGAGTACAATATCCCAAAGGAGATTGCCTTGCGCATTCCTAGGAAGGATGACAAGGCGTTCCTGTCGCCTGAGGGTTTTGTGACCATCTACGATGCCCATTTTAGGAGGGGGCTTCGTCTTTCGGTCTCTGATGAGTTGCTATCGATCTTCCAAGCATTTCAAGTCCCCATTGCATAGTTCCATGCGAATGCAATTCAGTATTTGTGTACTTTTTGCATATTTCTTCGTTAGCACTCGAGGCTACTAACGATGACGATGGTTAGAGGGCTCTTTAAGCTCAACCAGGGAGCGGAGTGGATCTCTCTAGCCCCACGAAATGGTCTTGGGTTTAGTGCCATTATATACGATTCTCTGAAAAATTAAAAGAACCGATTCTTTTTCGTACGTGTGGGTAAACCCTGGCCGTTAGCCAGGGAGTGAGGCCAAGTGCCCGATGCATATATCGAGGCCCCTTCTGAGGCAAAGACGACGCCCCTGTCTTGGTTGGTCACGCTCATTGAGAGCCACATTGGGGACTTCCGGAGAGACCACTTGGTTTCCCATGTAGAGGCCAAGTGGGGGCCTCCTTCTCCCGTCCAGAAGTTCAGGGCTCATCCGCCAGAGGCCCTGCGGGGGAAGAAGAAGACTAGGGAAACACTTATAGGTCCTCGTTCTTCCGTTCCTATCGGTCCAAAGCAAAAGAAGGCGGCCATGGTGGCACCTTCTTCGTCGTCTTTCAGGCCAGACTACGTAGCCACTGGGCACTATGTGGGGGTAGGAGTCGTCTCCAAGATTGAAGTGGAGCTAGCTTTAAAGGCTTGCAATTCCATGTTGAGTGTCAGGGTGAGCAGCGTTGTTGTTTTGGTGTAGCCTGCGCTGGTGGGGTTAATGTCAGATCCTCATCTTGGGTCGGAGGAGATGACTCTTGAACTATTTATTAGGACACTTGCTCCAGCTAGCGAGCAGCGAGCCGAGCAACAGGAGCCATCTATTGGGTCTCCTATTGTGGGGCTGTATTCTAAGCAGTAGGAGATGGTTTTGGAGCCTCCCACCATTCCTGAGAAGGCAGTCAGGACGACGGATACTCTTGAGGAGCTACTGGAAGAGCTCTTGGCGGAGGTCGCTGCCAACCCTGCCCATGAGGGCTCTACTTCTAGCCCACCGTCCCTGGTACCAAATCTGTACACCAGACTAGATAAGCCAGCATGAAGGGTTCAGCAGACATACTTTCTGTTACATGCCTTGTCTTTAACTTAGCCGTTTCTGACCCACCTTTTTTTTGCAAGCTAATAAGGTCATAGGCACAATTGCTAAGGTACTCGGGTAGAGAGATAAGGTGATCTCCGATAGGGATATGGAGATTGTTTGGCATGATTTGAAGCTAGAGGCTCTGGGGGCGAAGCACCGGGAGGATGCTACTGCGTGGAGTCTATCTTGGCTGGCACGGAGGCGGAGAATGATTGTCTAAAGGAGGAGAACGCCCATTTGAAGGAGGAAAATGAACGGGTTAAGAAGTGCCTTGACCAGCTCGTGGAGCAAATGGCCACTTTGGAGAACGATTTGAGTCTCTATATACGCCCTCACGAGATCGCAGACATGATGCTATCGCGGTTATGGGAGGGGATCAATATCAGACAGTGTATTATACGACTAGTTGATCCTGACTTTCTAATGGATCTTATTAACCTATCAAATCGGTCTGCACAGCATTGCGAGAGCCTCGTGGGGGAGCCACAGGATAGTCAAAGGCCATCACCGACTCCTTAGTTTTTGGTAACTTTAGTTCTCTTTTGGTGCAACTATGTAAATATACTTTACCATAAGTAATAATACGAGTAATTCTGTGTATGTGTATGCCTTTGCTTTTTATAGCTGCTTTTAGCTTATATTGGGGGTGTTTTCTAGGCTATCGTTTGTATTAAACCGGCTTAGTACTTGCTTGCGAGTAAAGCTTAGTGGCGCTGCCCTAGTGTAGACTTGGGTGGCCACCTTTGGAGGAGCACTTTGCTCCTATCGACCATCGTTGACTGATCACTCTATCTCCTAATGAAAGAGGTTGTCGCGTGTGCTGCGCTACCCCCTAAAATTTTTGACGGCTAACGGGCCATTTGGATGACCAAGGTTTTGATACGACCACTTATGGGCCGCTTGAATGATCAGGGTTTAAGTTTGACCAGCCATGGGCCACTCGGATCACCGATTTTTATATACGACTACTTACGGGCCGCCTAGATGACCAGCGTTTAAGTTTGACCGGTTATTAGCTGCCGGGATGACCAGGGTTTAGATACGACCACTCATGGGCCACCTAGTTGACCAGGGTTTAGATACGACCACTCATGGGCCACCTAATTGATCGGGGTTTAGTAACGACAGGGTGAATACCCTCCCGACTTAGGGGCAATCTAGGTCGTTTAAACCTGTAACAAGAGAAATATATATGCACACCAAAAAGGAAGCGAACACAATATGCTAAAGGGAATACTTATTTTATTAATTGAAAAATACATACAAATGATTACATGCAAATATACAAACTATCTGCATAGGTCCTTATTGGAAGTAGCGTTTGAGGTGGATCGTGTTCCACATCCGTGGACCAACTTTCCTTCCTGCTTTCGAAACTTGTCTGCCCCGTTTTGCAGGACGACAGAGACTAAAAAAGGCCAATCTCGGTTCGGGGAGTGCTTATTCCGACCGGCTATCTTACCTGTGGCCTCAATACTTTACAAGATCAAATCTTTAACGTCGAACTGCCGCACTTTTACCTTCTTGTTGTAATAGCAGGTGATTCAGTGTTGGTAGGCACTGTCCGTATTTTGGCGGCGTCGTGAGTTTCATCTAACAAGTCTAGGTGTTCCCAAATTTTCTGCGAGTTACCTTATGGGTCGAAAGATTCTACCTTAAGATTTGGAAGCCCGATTTTGACTGGGATCACCGCTTCAATCCCGTAGTAGATGCTAAAGGGTGTCTCGCGCGTTGGCTCCTTTAGAGTTGTTCAGTAAGAGCAGAAGATTGAGGGGAGCTCATCTACCCAGGAGCCTCCTGCATCCTCCAACTTGGCCTTAAATTCGTCCATTTACTTGAGGGTATGCCACCGAAGTATGGACCAGCCTAATGCCAAGGATGGTGCAATACTTGGTGAAGCGCTTTCCTAAAAATTGAGTTCCGTTGTCAGTCACTATGACCTTTAGAACGCCAAATTTGCTGATGATATTCTGGCGAATGAACTTAAGAGTATTGTACTCTATGATCTTGGCCAGCAGGATGGCCTCGACCCACTTGGTGAAATAGTCGATGCCTACTATGATGAACTTTCTTTACCCCGTTGCGATGAGAAATGGGCCGAGAATGTCGATCCTCCACTTTCCAAAGGGCCAAGCGCCTTAGGGGACCTTAGCTCGGCGGATGGTTGGTGGTGAAGGTTGCCGTGAAGTTGGAAGATCTCACACTTTTTTACAAACTCGAGTGCATCATTTTTCATTGACGGCCAATAGTAGCCTTGTCATATGATCTTGAATGCTAGGTTTTACCGCCAACGTGCGATCCGTAAATCCTAATGTGTACTTCACCGAAGGCGTAGTCAGCTTCTTCGGAGGTTAGGCACCAGAGGTATGGAGTCGAGTAGTGACGACGATACAACTATCCGTAAACTACAGTGTACCAACCGGCCGTTTTCTTGATCCGCTTGGCCTCCTTTGCATCTTCTAGTAGGGCTCCGTCCGCCAGGTACCTTAGGTAGGGCATTGTCGAATTTTTTATCCCGAAGATCTGCATTGCCTCCTATTTCTCTATGCTGGGAATGTTCAGAACCACCCTCATGTCCCTCAAGTATTGCTTTGGATTTTCGCCGCTGCAGCTCTGGCAAATTGATCGGCCTTCCAGTTTTCAGTTCTAGGAACATTGACCATGGTTAGCTTGTCAAAACTCCGGGTGGCCTCCCTTACCTTGGTCAAGTACTTGGCGAAGTGTGGGTTGCTCACCTCAAAGTTCCAATTAACCTGGTTTATGATTAGTTCAAAGTCGCTGTAAACAATCAGTCGTTTGGTTGAGTATTCTTTCGCTAATCTTAACCCGACTAATAAGGTTTCGTATTCGACAATATTGTTGGTGGCTGAGAAGTCGAGTCTAAGGGAGTATTTCACATCAAACCCGTCAAGGGTCCTAAGGACCACTTCGGCACCGATGCCTATATCCGTAGATGATTCGTCTACGTGGAGTACTCATTCCGATGTTCCCTCGTGCTGTTTCACGTTCTTCAGGGGCAAATCTTTGAGAATTGGGGTCGTAGTCTCGACAATGAAATCGGCCAAAGCCTATATTGTTATGGCAGGTCTGGGCCGAAACTCGATATCGAATTCGCCCAATTCGATAGCCCACTTTACCAGTCATCCAAAAACGTCAGATTTTTGGAGAATGCTCTTCAGAGGCTGGTCGGTGAGAACTATTACGCGATGTGTCTGAAAGTAGGGCCTTAATTTTTGTGCGAAGAATATGAGAGTTAAGGCTAACTTTTCTTTGCGCGGGTACCGCGTCTCTGGGCCAGTCAGCATTTTGCTTATGTTATAGATCGGTCGTTGGGTGTCGGAATACTGGCGTATAAGGACAGAGCTGAGGAACACCTCTAATATCGCAAAGTAGAGGTACAAGTCCTCTCTGTCCTTGGGTAACGTTAGTAATGGCGGGCTAGCCAGATATTGCATCAACTCATTAAAGACTACCGGACAATCTATCGTCCATTAGAATCCATTTGATTTTGTCCCCCTTAAAGCCTTGAAAATGGATGATACTTGTCATCATATTTCATTAGGAAGCGAGACAATGCTGCCAATCGTCTGGTCAGTCACTGGATATCCTTGATACTCCGTGGGGGAGCCATATCCGTGAGGGCCTTGATCTTTTCTGGGTTTGCCTCGATCCCTCGTTGGGACATGATAAAACCCAAGAATTTTCCCGAGGCTACTCCAAAGACGCACTTGATCGGATTTAGCTTCATTTGATACTCACGGAGCACCTCAAATGACTCTGTTTCATTACGAATATGGTCGCCAGTGGTTCTGCTCTTGATGAGCATGTCGTCAATGTAAACTTTCATATTGTGGCTGATCTGTTTCTCAAACATTTTGTTTACTGGTCGTTGGTAGGTAGCTCTTGCGTTCTTTAATGCAAAATGCATTATCTTATATCAATAAGTGCCCTAATCTGTCATAAACGAGGTAGGCTCCTCATCCTTTGGGCTCATTTGGATCTAGTTATAGCCCGAGTAGGCGTCTATGAAGCTCAATGACTCAAGTCCGGACGTCGAGTCCACCAGCAGGTCGATCCTAGGTAAAGGAAAGCTGTCTTTTGGGTAGTGTCGGTAAAATCGATGTACATTCGTCATTTTCCGCTGCTCTTCTTTACCAAGATAACGTTGGAAAGCCAATCGGTGTACTAAACTTCTCTGATGAATCTGGCGTCTAGCAGTTTCTTTATTTCCTCCTGGATGGCGATCACTTTTTCTACCGAGTGATTTCTCCGCTTCTGCCTGATGAACTTTTGGCCAGGATCGAGGCCCAACTTGTGGACCATTACCCCGACCGGAATCCCAGGCATGTTAGTGGGAATCCATACAAAGATGTCAGCGTTCTATCGTAAGAATGTGATCAGCTCATCGCGTAGTGTACCAGTGAGTGAGTCGCCAATCTATATGCACTTTTTCGGATCTTTTGGATTCAGTGGGACTAGGTCGATAGCCACACTGGACTGTGCCTACTGCAAGGTTATTTCATCTCAATAGTTGAGTTCTCCCACAGTTTCGGTGTTGCCTCTAAGAACAATTTGAGATATCTAATATGTTCGCCTAGTGACTTGGTCACCCAACACTTCGCCCACACCGTATGGTGTTGAAAATTTTATTTTGAGATGTGGTATTGAAGTAACGGCCCTGAACACCGTTAGGTACGGTCGGCCTAGTATAGTGTTATATACGAAGGGTAGGTCGACTACCAAGAAGGTAAGTGTACGACTTGCTATTTTCTGGTATGTGTACAGAGTGACTTCTAATTGGATCATCCATTGAAAGAGCACTGGTTCGTTGTCAAGGCCTTATAGCGGGCCTTCGACAGGTGTTAATTGATTCTTTTTTAAGCCAAGTTTAAAAAACACATCAAGGTAAAGTAAATCGCGAGAATTTTCATTGTCAATGAATACTCATTTCAGTTGGTAGTTGACGCTACCGTGATGAACGAGTGTAGATACAATAAGGGGATCTACATGGGGAAAAATTACATGTGCTAGGTCGCTGTCACTAAAACTAATGACATTATCCGTAGTGCATTGTTTCTTCCTCCTAGTCTGCTGCTCCTTGTGGTTCGCCAGGTTTCTAGCCGATCGGGTGGTGATCATGTTAACCACTCCTACCGTAACCCGATTTCATGGAGGGGAAGGCTCCGATCCTTCTCAGCCCGTAGTGCCAGCGCTCTAGCTAGGGCCCTTAACGAACCTGGTGAGATAGCCCCTTCTGATCATCTCTTCAATCTCCCGCTGGAGGGTCCTACAATCCTCTGTGGAGTGCTCGGAAGATCGATGGAAATCACAGTACTTTGCCAGATTTCCTCCCTCCGTCTTCTTAAGTGGTTTTGGTCACTTAAGGAACTTTTTCTTATGGATCTGCATGAGTATGTTCGAACGCGTATCATTCAATGGTGTTAGGCTGATGGGCCCGTAGTCCTTGCACTCTGGTAGTCCAGTGCTGTGGTGTTTTTGACGGAAGTGATTGCCACCGTTGTACTTCCTCTTTCCCTCTCTGGAGAATAAGCAAGGCTATTCAGTCCGTTCTAGATGTTTAGTCTCGTTGGCCTTTTCTGCCACCGCATAAGTCGAGTGATTGATTCCACCACTCAGAAGGTCTGCAGGTTCTTGCGTGCCAGGTGCCTAAAGAAATCCTTGTCCGACAGTGAGAATATGAAGCTGCGTAACTTCATCTCCTCTATGAGCCTGGGGATCCGCCTTGCTTCCATCACAAAGCGATCTGGAAACTTCAGTGGATTCTCTTCCTACTTCTACTTGATGTGGGAGAGGTGCCACGACTGTTTTTTCTCTCGGCGACTAGAAGCGTATTGAGCCAAAAAGAGGCCAGTTAGCTCCCTGAAACTTCTGATTAAGTTTTAAGGAAGGTGGAAGAACCATATACGAGCGTCTCCCTTCAACATGAGCGGAAAGTATCGGCACATCGCAAAATCCTCCGACTCTTTCAGACTCAAATGGGTACAAAAATGATCAAGATGATTTATCGGATCAGTGCTCCCATCATAAAAGTCAATGGGAGGCATCTTAAATTTGGCCGGCATTGGACGGTTCAGGATCTCCACTGTGAAAGGAGATTTGTCCAGATCAATGGCGTGCTCATCGTCCTTGAACACGCGATTCCAGATCTTCTCCAACCTGGGATCTGCCCGAGTAGCAATGGTTGATCTTTTGGAGTTGAGGTAGGTCCTCAACTCTGTTCTTTCCTTGGAGCTAGCCGGCTACTATCTCCAATTGATCTAACGGTCCGAGAAGCTCCATCTGAATTTCTATTCTCCGCCCGAGAGTATCGAGGGTTTTTCCATTCCGAACTTTCCTCCAGAGTCATGCTTCCTGAGCACCCTTCAAGCCTGGTGTGACTCAGAGAATCATGGATTTGAGTATAGGCCAACCTTTTGGACTTTTTGGCAGGCTTCTTCTTCTTCTACCCTCCTCTCCTGGAGGCCGACGCGGGGATTGCTGTGGGCGGAGTCTCCAACTGTGAGTGCTTCTATTGGGAGTAGAGCATCTGGAGTATCTTATTACTATTTTGCATATGTTCCACCAGTTGCTGAAAGAAAGGTGCTGGCACCCCGCTAGCCGTTTCGTTGATTATGGCACCAGCAGTGTGGTCCTGGTCGAAAGAGGTTGCGTCTCCAGCAGGTTTGCTAATTTGCACTCTTGTATTCACCATTCTTGTTGGTTTAGTTGGTGAGGATGAAAGAGTTTTTTTGGGAAAGTGTGGTAGGCTTTTCATAAATGCTTCCCACTAACGGTACCAATGATGCATCCCTGAATCCAAATTTCAAACAGACTTGGGTTGACTTGATCGTTTGGATCCGACTCCGTTCACTGAGTCTGAACCCTACACTCCACTACAACAAATAAGAGGTCAAGTGTTGACAGGATATTATTCCACCGAAAATACTCTAATACTCAAGCCAATAATAAGCCTTCGACTTTTATGAAGGAAACTAGAAATGAGAGTTGAGAGACAGAGAATGAGAGGGCAAGGAAGGTTCGCTTTCAGACGTAAGAAACATTCTGGCGGCTCGTGATGAGTACAATTTTTCCAGTTCAGTGTTTGTAGGGAACGAGTGGGAGACTAAATCCTATAAGCGTAGAAGTTTTGAAGGACACATCTTAGAGAGTGAACGACGTCTCTGAAATCTGAAAGTTGAGCCTGGAATTATTCAAATAAGTGTTTGTATGCTTAGAAGTGAGCGTGCCCCGGAGTGGAGACTCAGTGGGCTTATATAGATGGAGGGCAGGGTGACTTTCATTGGCCAAGAAGGTGCGATTTCTGCACTATGTTGGGCGACCTTTCTTGGAAAGGAAGGCTTGACTTATACAATCTGCAGAGATTGCTTCCTTTTCTAGCTGGCAACAGTTCTTAGGATTCCCTACCTTCCTTTTATATTTTGTTACCGTTAGAGCTTACAATAGGCAGAAAGAGAAAATTTGGTACTTTTCTTATGGGAAGAGCGTTGAATCTATTGATATCTATTTTGGTACAGATTGACTTTTTGTAATGCGTGAAATCAGGTGAATTGACCGTTGCTGGTCGTGTATGGAAGTGTGGGTCCAACTGGGCCTAACCCGTGTAACATTTTTCCACTTTAGGCTTGCTTATTATAGTGCTTTAGGTTAACAATACGTTGACCATCTCATGTGGCATGTAGCCACCCGGTTGACTTCTCGCACGGTCAACGCAGACGTTGATCGTCCAGACACACATATAAGCCTTCATAGATTTGGGCCATTTTTCTTATTGGGTTAGCCCACTATGGGCATACCCATCAAATATAATATTTAACAAAATTATATAAACAATAAAAATAAATATATGTTGTCAGCTAAACATAATAGCATGCAAGACTTTATTGCTTGCTTATTATAGTGCTTTAGGTTAACAATACGTTGACCATCTCATGTGGCATGTAGCCACCCGGTTGACTTCTCGCACGGTCAACGCAGACGTTGATCGTCCAGACACACATATAAGCCTTCATAGATTTGGGCCATTTTTCTTATTGGGTTAGCCCACTATGGGCATACCCATCAAATATAATATTTAACAAAATTATATAAACAATAAAAATAAATATATGTTGTCAGCTAAACATAATAGCATGCAAGACTTTATTGTTACATTTGTTTGTCCGGGGGTGGGCTAGTTAGGTTAGATCAGATGCTCGCTCTCTGGCGGAAAATTAATCTTATCTGACATAATTTTAATTATTTATTTTAATATAAATAATTATAATTTATATATTTTAAAATATTAAATTCTATTTATTTATTTATTATTTTAAACCACTAGATTACAACCGTCGAGATGAGCTGAGTTTCCGTGATAGATACTGTACCACTATTGAGCCGACTTTATTGATCCCTTGAAAGTGATTATCCAGAAGATTTTAGAAAAATTAAAAGCCGTAATAAATACTAAATTATGGCATGATATTGCGCTTAGTTTTTTGTTTAATTAGATTTTTGAATTTTAATATTTAAATTAGTCAATTCCTAACTAATAATCCTTATTTAAGCTTACTATTTTAAACAGGTTAACATAATTTTTTTTTTTATGTGACCCATCCATTAAAAATGAACATATATGCCTGTGAGGTTCAATCTTAAATAAGATCGACTCAACCTAATAAAATATAGGGCATCAAATTGTATGCTTATGGATGATTATGAAACAATCAAGCCGTTAAACTTAAAACGAAAGGGATTAAACTAGACATCAACACTCGAATTTGTCAATACACTTGACTCACTAAATATTAAAATGGCCGCATTGTAAAAAATACAAGAGATTGATACACTAAATAGCCCACTAGAAGATTAAATTAGATATTAACTCCTAACAAATGATTATATTAATAAAATGATAAATTGTGATATTAAACAAATAATTATAACTACTAAATGATGAGTATTAAAATTTAAATAGCTAAAAATTTACGCATTAGTTGAACCTTCAATCAGCGTAATACTTTAATTATTAATACACAGTTATACTGATTTTAAAAAGACATATCAATTAGTAATATCATTATAAATGTGCATTATTCCCTTAGTCAAGAAAGACCGGAATTCGGATAAAACCCTTTAATTTTAAAACTCTCTTATATTCACCTATTTCCAATTTTTTATTATCATTTATTTTATAAAAAGATTTTTAATTTGAGTTTTATGAGATATTTTAAAACATAAATATTATAACTATTGATTTCTTATTAATTGTTCTGATTTATATGATTCCGATCAAACATTCAAAAATCCAACCCAACTTTATTCAAACCACAATCCAATATTAATACCTCTTAGTCAAATGTGAAATACCTTAAGTTTTATATGGTTTATAACCAAACAATTTTTGACAACCACCAAGAAAGTTATGGGTAGATTTGAAATATTTATTTTGTTTTCAAACTTTTTAGCATATTATTATAATCAATTGGGTAGAATAGTTCAGTAATTATTTAATTTTAAAAATGCATTATAAAAAACCCTTAAATTCTTAGACAATTGGGCTCATGCGAAACTGAAAAATGGATTCCTTATCTTCTTCTTTTCTGTCTGCAGTGCCGCATCAAAATCTCCTCCCTCTTTCAAAAACGCCACTCCCTCCCATTAATCTTCTTACAAACATATCCTCCATTAGAAGGGAAGAAAAAACAAAATTCTCCACATCTCCGATAATCAGATCGGCATCGACACTGCCAACACAACCCCCCAGATCGGTGGCAAAACCATACACAGCACCACCAACTCCAAAGACAACAGCGTTGCTGTCAAAGTTCTTCAGCGCATGGGAGGACATAATCACCAAGTTCATCGACCCTCCTGACCGACCGTGGGTGAACCCAGGGTTCGTCTTCTCCGGCAACTTTGCTCCGGTAGATGAGCTTCCCCCAACCGAGTGTCCGATCATCGAAGGGACCCTTCCCTCGTGCCTCGACGGTGCTTATATCCGCAACGGTCCCAACCATCAGTTTCTCCCTCGTGGGCCTAGCCACCTTTTCGACGGTGATGGCATGCTTCACTGCCTCCGTATTTCGGGCGGAAGAGCCACCTTTTGCAGCCGCTACGTTAAGACTTATAAGTACATCATTGAGCGGAAAGCAGGCACGAAGGTGATACCCAACTACTTCTCCGACTTCCACGGCCTGGCTGCGACAGTCGCTCGCGGCGTGTTATGGACAGCTCGAATGATTGCCTATCGTTTTGACCAGAGAAACGGCATCGGTGTAGCTAACACTAGCGTCGCTCGTTTTGGCGACCGGCTTTACGCTATGTGCGAATCCGATCTTCCTTATGAAATAAGAGTCACACCGCACGGCGACGTCGAGACCGTTGGTCGTTACGACTTCGATGGAAAACACTCCATAAGCATGACGGCACATCCTAAGGTCGATCCCGACACCGGAGAGGTCTTTGCCTTCCGGAATCGTATCATAACTCAGCTTCTAACGTACTTTCGGCTCGACGCCGATGGAAATAAACAGTGCGACGTGCCCATTTTTTCGATGCACCGGCCTTTTCTCCTCCACGATTTTGCCATAACAAAGAAGTACGCCATTTTTCCCGACATTCAGTTCGGAATGGACCTTCTAGGATTTTTTGCCAAAGGTGAGGCTCCGGCCGCATATATCCCTAGCAAAGTACCCAGGCTAGGAGTCATTCCTCGGTACGCCACCGACAATAAGAAGATGAGGTGGTTCGAAGTACCCGGATTTAACATGTATCATGCCATTAATGCTTGGGACGAAGAAGATGATAATGGAGACGAGTGCATAATACTGGTGGCACCGAATGTATCGCCGATAGAGCACATGATAGGGAGGATGGAGTTACTCCAGGCATCAATGGAGAAAGTGAAAATCAATCTCAACACCGGGAAGTTGACGAGGCATCCATTATCGCCGAGAAATCTTGAGTTGTCAGTGATAAACCCAGCTTACTTGGGGAAGAAGAACAAGTATGTTTATGCCGGAATGTGCGACCGCGTGCCGACGACAACTGGGGTGGTGAAGTTGGATGTTTCAACTGCAGCGGAAGGCGGCCAAGTAGAGTGCACGGTAGCATGCCGGATGTACGGGCCGCGGTGCTACGGCGGTGAGCCGTTCTTTGTGGCAAGGGATCCAGACAATCCGAATGCGGACGAGGATGATGGGTATTTGGTGTCGTACGTTCACGATGAGGAGAGAGAAGAGTCGAAGTTCATTGTAATGGACGCTCAGTCGCCGACTCTCGATGTTGTTGCCTCCGTTACGTTGCCACAGCGGGTGCCTTATGGTTTTCACGGACTGTTTGTGAGGAACAAGGATCTCATCACGCTGTAGAACCCTACCTAGGGTTGCAGAAGAAGTCCTTGCTTATTTTAATTGTAACGGTATATTTTCTATTAAAATGTGAGTAATAACTATTATCTAAAAATATTTTAAAAAATAAAATTAAATAGGCCAATTTTTTTTTTTTCGAAACATTCAAATTTTAATAATCTGTTTTAGATTGATGACCAAATAACCCAAAATTCCATCCTTGAAGTCGTGTTTGAAATTTTATAATAAATTTCAAAAGTAGGGCTCAGGACGATTTAAGGGAAACTCTCAAAGTATGCCAGAAAAAAAATTAAACGAAATCTGTGACTAGTGTAATTTTGTGCATAAATTAGACGATATAATATTTATATTTATTTTATTTTTAGTAATAATTCATATTTAATCCATGTTTTATTTTTATTTTATCGCTATCTACTAACAAAATAAAATAGCAGTGAGAATCCCAATTAAATGTGATAGGGTTTTTCAAGGAGTGTTTACCTACAACGATTGTGAATCGCAGGCGAAATCAGTTTGACCCAAGAGCCCAACATCAATCAACGTTGCCAAATAATACTAAATTCAGGATAAGTTATATTGAGAGACCTGTTATTGTCTTATTAACAGGGAAGCTTTCATATTGATTGATAATTGTAAAGAAAATTTAATAGATAAACTATAGAAATTAAATAATTATTTAAATTATTTAGATAATAATTATTATTCTTTAATTAAATTTTGTCACATTTATTTAACCTAGACATGTTTTTATTATCGGTGGTACTTAGTATGATACAAGACATACATATTGGGTTAGGTGTACCTTTGGATCATATCATGCTAGACATGGTCCTAATTTAAATATAAAAAAATACTAAAAAATAAAATTACATAAAATACTATAAAAATATATTATATTTTATTTAATATTTTTTACATTATGATTTATAAAAGTAAAATATTATATTTAATAATAACTCATTTATTTTTATACCTCACTTATATTTTTACTACCATTACTTGTAGAGTCATTTTTTTTTTTTTGCTAAAATTTAAAATGGTTAAATTTCTAACATGATATTTTATATCTTATCAATTATTAAAAAGGATATATATTTTTATAATCTATAGTGTTATTATATTTTTTTTTGTTTCAACTACTTGACCCTTAATGTTGAAGAATTATTTTAATAATATTGTACTTGTTGATGGGATTAAAGGGTCTATATGAGCACAAAAAATATGTATTCATTAGTTTTTAATTAATCTAAAGTTTAAAACTTTGAGCTACTACTTGTAATGATAAAAATATGGTTTGACTGTAAGTACTGTAAAAGTTTAGCAGATATTGTATTTTTACTACTTGATAGTGTTTTATGTTAAATCTGTATCATAAAATGTAAATTTTGTTAGTTATCTCTATTACTACTTGCTTCTTTTATTAGAGTGGATAATTGCATTATTGATTGTGGTGCATATGAGTATTTATTTTTTTATACTGTCGATCACCCTTATATTGGTATAGAATTATTTAAGATAGATATATATCCCGCAAAAAAGTTATAAAAAAATTTATAATTATGATGAGACATGCTAACATCAAAAGATTTTTTTAATATTTTAATTTTTTTAAAAAATATATAGTTAAATATAATATTATTAAATATAATATTTTTAATAAATTTAACATCTACTTAAAATTATTTAAATAAATTTTATTTAATATATTTACCTCTATTAACAATATTATTTGATAAAAATCATAATCACCTAAAAAAGTATAATCATATTAGTAAATGATAATGATTGGCTTAACAATTGATTTTAGGTGGTGTAATAGGTATCTATAAATTTTTATTATTGGCTAATAAAATATTTAAAAAAATATTTAATTATTTCAATTATCTCCCTATCAATAGCTATAATCAACTCGATCTTTAAGATATTTTTATTATTAAAGATGGATAAAGCAAAATAAAAAGAATACGTGGTCCTGAATATTTATTACATTGAGTTCTATTTTTATTGTTGGATAATGTTTATCTTATTGTAAGTCAACTTATTTTGCTGTTATAATGTATTAAATTATTATTTTGAAAAGAATTCTAATAAATACGGCAATATTATTTATTTTGTCTATATATGATGAAATAAATTATAAAATATTTTTAATATAAAAGTTAATAATGTAACATACACAACTTGTAATGGAATAATTTATTATTCAAAATTTAAAAAATTATAATTTAAATAAAAAAGTTGTCAGAACTAGTATTTGAAGTATTATGAAAAGTAATTGAAAAAAATTTTATTAAGTATTTTAAATTTATTTATAATAGTATTTGTTGGGTTCCAATACCCGGGGTCTCTAAAAGGACGGGCAGGTGGGCGAGTACTTGACCCGAGAGGCCCAAGTTGTTAGTTTGTCCAAGACCGCGTAAGGAGAAATAAGCCCGAGGACATTCCACAATTGGCCCTAAAACCTTTAGCAAGTCACTAATGCAGTTAACGACCGAGAACCCTCTCATCCTGTCCGAGAACAAGCATAACATGGCATATAGTACACGGACTCATCCAAAGGATAATAAGGCCAGAAAGGAACGAGGACTCTCCCAAATGTCTGAGAATGCCAGCTCAGCTTCACAGTCACCAAAGGACACGCAACCCATGTGTCACGCCACCGCCAAACCTCAGAACATACCTTGTCACTTCAAGACTGGCATTCCTGGCAAGGTATGGCCAGTCAGCGCCGTTGGCAGCTAGCTTCTTGCACACGCCAACATGCCTGACACAGTATGGCTGTGTCAGCGGAGTAGGTGGCCGCCCTCCCAGTAGGCCTCAGTAGCCGCATGGGCATGCCAGTAGCCACGTGGACATCTTCAACAACCACCTTCCTCTATAAATACTCACTTAGAGCCCCACGGTGCGGGGGGCTGGACCTTTCTCTCGACATCTCTTGGAGCATCTAGGATTCTCTGGACCTCCCTCCTGGGCCAGTAAAAGAGATAAAAGAAGAAAAAAAGAGGGTTTTCCTCCCCACTCTGTATTTTGTACGCCACAAGTGATCAACTAGTGAAAATCCATTTCAGGCTCCAAGCCTCGTGGTTTTTCCTCCTCATTTTAAGGGGAGGTTTTTCACGTAAAAATTCGGTCTCATCACTCTCTCTCTCTAACTCCAAATTTCAAACTCTTATGTTGCTCCGGACCCCGAAAACCGGTACGCAACAGTATTAATTATTTTAGAAATTATAAAAATAGTATGAATGTTCAAAAACTTAAAAAATAATAAATTTTTTATAATTGTTAATTTTTTAAAATATAATATAATATAAATATGAGGTAAATTATTACTTAATAAGTATATATCAATAGTTAAAAAATATTAATTTTTACATGTATTAATTTTAAAATTAATTAATACTTGAATTATTAAAAAATGAATAGCTTTACCTTTAATAATATCTCAGGATATTTTTACATATTGGGTTGTATATATTTCTACACAAATCTTTTAAATTTATAATCTTCTATCATTAGAAAATGCCCTCCAACTACAATAAATATTTTATTAATTCTTTTTGATTTATTATCTGGTCATACTGAAAAAATTATAACTCCGTGTTACCAAAAAATATTTGTTCAATTTCAATTGAGGATAACTATTATCTTTCATATTTTTAGATGTCTTTTTAAGTATCCGATAATTTTAAAACTTTTATAATTATAATTATTTTTATATTTTTCATAAATAGTTCGTTCTTAATTGTTAACTAATTTAATTTTAAAAAATTATTACACAAGACTAGAATGTTTGTTAGGGGGCAGTTAGAACGAAAAGAAGAAGTAATCATATCTAAGGTAGGTTATAATTTTAGTAGTTTAGAACTACTATTAATTATATTATGTAATCAATATAAAAATATTGAAATAATTTTAAAATTTTTTTCACTATCAAAATAAAAAAAATATATTTTATAAGTAATAATTAACTTATAAAATTATAATATTAATATATAAATTATAAATAAAAATTAATAAAAATAATATAAATATATCAATAAGTATCCACTAATATCAATTATTATATATTGTAAAATAGTAGAGAGAAGCGAAAGTAGAGAGAGAGAGTGTGTGTGTGTGTTTGAAAATGTGTGAGGGAGAGGGTTTGATCTCCCACTTTCATCTCTGACTCCCTCCTCAAAGGTTATGGGTTGTTGAATTTTAATGGCCATATGATTGTTTAATATATAAATAAAATTTTAGCCGATGAGTTGGCACTGTTTAATCGTATAATGGGTTGATTAATTTACGCTTTGACAAGTATTATGCCGTATTATATACATCTCAATATTATTTATTGTGGGACATGTCGTGCCATGGGTGGCATGACCTATTTATCATTTCTAAGAATATTTTATATAATTATTCACATATGTCAATATACTTAATTTAGAATATTACAATATATAGTCTTATACAAATCACAATATATATATGTCATCTAATAATTCTTGCATATTCTATATCCCCAATGGCATAAAAAGTCTTGACGGGAATTTGAAAGTTTGATGCACTAACATTACTATATTGTCAATCATAAATAATTAAGCCCTCAATAAAATTGAAAAATAACTATGGAAATAAGAATGAAGTTTGAAGCAAAGTCTCCTCATAATAAATGATAGGAATCATTTAAATTGGGGATAAGTTTTTATTAAAAATAACAAACTCTTTCGGATTAAATTCGTGGCCAAGAGTCTTACAAATTTGAGTTCAACAATATTTATTGAAAAATTTAAATAAATTTGACATGACCACTAACAATAAATTCAAATCCAAACATTTTAAGCTGTTAAATACATTTAAATAAATGAAACCAAAAGGAAAAATAAACGTTTTATTTCTTATTGTTCTTTTCTTCTTCACCAATTACCTGCAAATACAACCTAACGCCGACAACTTCCGACCGCTGATCCCCTCTGCCTCCCAACGCCACAACCATCGGTAAACGCCATTAACCGTCGGCATGTAAGGGGTCGATGATCCGTCGACTGATTTCCGGTGGCGGAGGTGTGGGTGATGAGTGGCCGTCGGATTGCCATGGCACTAGGCTGAACATCTTTGACCCAAAACAATTTCTTTATGAAACATATCCAAAACACGTAGCCCGCTCTGATCCAATAATCTAATAAATTAAAGCATTAGTATATACATTAAATCATGTGATGAATAATGATTGTTAGAATAATGTTTTAAGATTGTTGGAAAAAAGGGTGTAATTTGAGAATTTTTGTATAAATTAAAAATCGTTTAAAAATAAGATTTTAAGGAGTACTAGAAATATAGCTTTCATTAAGATATTATTCACTTGTCATAGCTGTAAACGAATTCCAATGAATTGTGTCAATGATATGATAAATTTTTGCTTATATGTGTCTTATGGTGATGAAATTAGATATAATAATTGGTGTTCTACACTTAAGGTTAACCAACTCCATGCACTTAATTGGTGTTCTACACTCTGGCTGATCACCCCTCTAATGCACTATATGACTACTATGACTTGACATGTTTGAACTTCTCCCACTGTTGAGAACGTGCATGGTGCCTATTGAATAAAATGATTAGAACGGTTGGGAACAACCCGATCAATGCTAGAGTCACCATAAATATCCTTGCCCTCACCGTGGAGTGGGGATTGATTGAACATTCGATATCGAAGAGAAAATAATTATCTACAGAATCAGCATTAGAGAATCTTGATTTCCAGAAAATCAAACAAGCTCTGGATGTTTAGTTTTGCAACTCTTAACCTCTACATAAAGAGGTCTGGAGGCTGTTCTCCAAACACCTCAGCTTTTGACAAAATATAGAACTCAATCCTCCACACTTTTCTATATCTCTTTCTCGTTCTTTATCTTTCTAACTTAAATTGTTGAGCCTAAAAGGTTATCTTAAATATTAGAGGATAATTAAAAGAATGATTCTAAATTTCTCTAGAACACTTATTCTGATTTGTGAGGTAGGATTTAGATTGAAAGATTTAAGAGTCCAATTCAAAACATCACATATCAAAATCATAATTGTATTAATAATCATGTCAATTTAGGATTAATTCTCCATTGAATCACAAATTTATATATTCAGTATGCACAAACTGAAAGAAGAAGTTCTCATCATCGATGTCAAAATGAAGGTTAATAAAGATCAAGTGGTTTCGAAGTCCAACCTCAAGTGCTCATTCCCATCAGCTCCCCCGAACTCCTAGATGTTAACTTTTAGGTTATTCTTTTATAAATCTCGTACCAAATAAAGAGGTCATAGGAGGATGCATGATGTTTTTGCATTGTATGCTCGAGCAAAAATGTTAAGTCTAATAGTAGTGCAAGGTTGTGCAAACGAAGGAGCTCATTGGAGTTTCATGTGAAATTTATGTAAGATGCGGTTGAGTAACAGGTTTTTTCCAATATATAAGTGGTATCCATGCTTGATAACATGCTATGGGTGCTTTTGTATAGTTGAGAAATATGCACACTTGACGTGCCCAAGGGATGGTCATACGTTGTTTATCTAGTGAGGTCACACTTGAGAAATGCTCATATATTAATATCACTATAAAGTTATGCCTACTATGATTTTAGAGCGTCCAAAATCATTTTATAATATAAGGTGGCATCAAATGGAAGAGAGGAAAGAAAATGGAAAAGATGAAGAATTTGGGATTTGGGAGTTGGTTGATGTCCAACTCAAATTTTATTCTTCGTCAAGGTTGGGCATATTATTTTATTACTGTTTATAGGATATATTTTATTTGATTGCTTATTTTTTCGATGTGTCTTCATTAGTGGGTTGTTAAGTGTGTGATTGTATTCAACCAGTCATTCAATTGGTTGTAATGAAAAAATTTTAAAAGGTTTTATTTTTATAATTAGTCACTAATTATAGTGAGTTTATTTATAATTTATCCCATAATCTTCTTCTCAAATGAGAAGAACTTTTTATATTAAATATTATTGTATTCCATGTACTCAAGTATTTAGCTGGTGACATTTGATGAGGATTTGTGTTTGATCCGCTACACCTATTGTATGCATATTTCCATCAAATCCTAACAAGTGATATCAAAAAGTAGATTTTTTAGGGTTGTGAAAATTATGATTTGATGGCATTAATATAAAGAAGCTTTCGATTCTATATTGAGCAATTTCATGGGTAAACTAATTTTATTTTGTGGTGAAAATGAGAGAAATGTTTTGACCGAGAATAAACTATGAAAGCACTACAGGAAAATGAAGAAAAGCCAAAGAAGATGAAAGATAAAGAGTGGCAATATATAAAAAAAATTTTAATTACACAATTAAATTATATCTTATGTATTTTGCCTTTTGAAAAGTTATTAATTTATCGGATCTAGTGAAGTTTTGAATAAAACTTAAGAATCAATATAAATTCAAATTCTTGATGATGAGATTTAATATGAAGAAGAATTTTTATGGCCTTTGGTTATTGGAAGAGGGAAGTTTTGAAAAATATTTAAATGAGCTCAATTGAATTTTAATACAAATGTCAGTGTTCGATGAAAAGATCATTGATAAAGAAAAGGTGTTGGTATTACTGACTTCTTTGTTGGCCTCTTACGTTTGTATTTTTAAGATATTATTATTCAGGAAAGATATGCTCAATCTTGATGAACTCATCACTTCCTTTACTTATAGACATTTAGGCAGAAGGGAAGTGATAAGATTTGATGTTACGATCATGATACAATAGTTATAATAATAAAAATATTAAAACTAATAACCTATAAATGATAAAAATTCAATAATTAAGGCTATTACATACAAAACCAAAATAATATAATTAATCATAAATTTACTATGGTCACATGATTGACTAAACTACCCCTCCGAAAATTTTTAAAGTATCTACTCAAATCATATATTTCTATAAGAAAAAATATTTAATGAAATACCTAATATATCACAAAATAAAACCATATATAACTTTTATTTGATACATTATCCCAAAATAATAAACAATGGGTAACTTAAGATATACATAGAATCATAATATAAAATCCCAAATCATTCATTAAAATTATAAATACGACTAAACAAGAGTTTTTAATAATTTTCTGTTCATATTCAGTGAGTATTCGTATCCTGTTAATTTGAAAGGGTTAAAAATAATTATAAATCATGAGTTAAATGTTCAGTATATATATATACCTATTAGTAAAACAAATGGTAGGATGGAAAAAATTACAAAATGCATGCAAAATTTAAAATGTCAAATTTTCTATTAAACATGTTTCAAATAATTATTTCATATAATATACCTATAAAATTATACAATTCGAAGAATTGCAAGCAAATTTTAAAATTCAGAAGTCTAAAATATTTCAAAATATAAAATATAATGTAGGTTAAAATTTGAGAATTAATGAGCAATGATTCGCAAATTGACTAATCAAAAAGTGAACTTTGAAGAATAGGTTATTTATATTTTAGGTAACCTAAGGATGATATAATATTATTTAAGAACCATAGCGGATGATTTACATAGCAATCCCTATAAGTGGGGTTAAATATCACTTTTTACCTTATAAATGATAAATATATTTTTAAGTGTGCCTAATATGATAAAATATGTCTAAATATAAGCTATTAATTTATTATAATAGTTTTCATTTATTGAATGAATGATTCTATAATAAATATGTAAAACATTTACACTATTAAAAATAGTAAAAACTTAGATTAGATAATAAAATAGAGTCCTTATTAGAAGCTTGCATGAAAGTCATGTACAGGTCAATACATAAATATTTTATGATTTTTTTACAATACTTCACTATGTAAACATAGTCTTTCCAATATCTAAAAATTCAACAAAAATAAACAAAATCTTCAAATATTTCATAAAACTTGACAAATTCTCAAAATATTTGATGAAATATATATGTATACAATAATACTCAAAAAATGAGTGCAAATGATAACATGCATGTATATCTAAAAAAACATAAATAAAATTAAAAATATTAAATAATAGATCAAAAAATATACTTAGATATATTTAATTTAAATATTAGAATTAGCAGATTTGATGCAAAATGATTTCAATATCTTTTTCCTGCTATTTCTTTTTCTTTATTTTTCTCTTTTTCCATTTTCTTTCTCTTTCTTCTTTCTTTTTTTTTCGTGCAATTGACAAAAAAGTCGGGCGAAGAACCCTTTGATACTTAGTTGGCACACAAGAGTCAAATAAACATATATCAAGCACCATTCACCCTCACATGCATGCACGAGCACTGTATCAGGTGCATTTTAGGTGTCTGCATTCCTGAATCACACATGAGCATCTCATAGGCATCTATCAAATGCGAAACTTCTATCAAAAAACATGCATAAGCATGAAACTGGCATCCATCAGGTGCTAGACCTGATTTTCTAAAATTATTTTTTTAAAATTTTTATTATATAATTATTTTTTAAATTAATGTAATGTATAATAATTTTTACATCATAAACATGGATAAAAAATCAAGAGTTATAACTCTCCCCCATTTAAAAAATTTTGTTGTCAAAATTTATACATCTTATTGAGCAAATAAATACAAATATTTCTTCCAAATCTCGTGCTCACATTTTCATGTTAGTTCCTCAAATAATGATTCCTCTAGAGTAATTTAATCAATAGAATCACCTTGTGTAACATCTCAGATAATTCTACTTTTATTATTTTATGAGAATATATCACATGATTAGTTATGATAATTATTTAACTATTTTTAGTAGTAATTAAATAACAAATTATTTAAATTTGTGGAGATCAACACTAGGAATCTCATAGAGGGAAAGTTGTGAAAAGATAAAAAATGAGAGTCGCTGAAAACATAAGGAGTCCCTACAAAGTTGTGAGGAGAATTTTATTGGGTTTTAGTAACTCCCTTATGTGTCCTACTCCCAATGGACGAGTCATAAGGAAGATACAAGACATTCGTTTGTGGCACGCTCAAGTGAAAATGTCAAGCAAGGGTCGCACGATGGTTATGTGAGAATTGCTTGAATAATAGAGTTCAATGGAGGTTCATGCGAGGTATAGTTATGCAAAAGGATTTTCTAGTGAACAAGTTATATTGCACTAGTTGTATGATGGGCGCTTGTGCCCAATTGAGATAAAATAGGTGCACTTAATATGTGTCCAAAGAGTGATCGTGCACCTTTTATACTGTGAGATCATGCTAGATACTCATCTAAGGGCATTTGTGTGTTAATACTATTATATGGTTATACCCGAAATAAATTTAGGGCATCCAAAATCACTTAATAATACAGGAGCATTGCACGAAGTAAGAGAATAGAGAAAAAAGAGAAGAAGAAGGGTTTTGGTATCAGGTTAATGTTCGACTCTTGAGTTTCATTATTCGCTAAAGTTGAATATGTTACTCTAATATTATTTCTAGAACGTATTATCATTTGATTATTCATTTTTTATAGGCATATCATTTCTAGTGGGTTGCAAGGTGTATTAGGGATTATAATTAGTCAATTATTCACTTGAGTGTAGGAAAGGGAGTTTAGAAGAAGTTTTTTTTTTTTATGTAAGATATCACTATTTATAGTGAATTTGAGTTTATTTCGTGATTTTTCTTAATTATGAATAATTTTTTATATTAAATATTATTATATTTCTTCTAATGTATGTTTTTGGTGGTTAATAACTGACGTGTGCTTTAAATTTGTTTAGTAGCATTGGTTGCATGTGTATTTCCTTTAAATTCCAACACTAGAGTGGGTCAGGGTAGAGGGACAAGTTAGGTAAGGTTGATTGGGCTCTAGTTGCGGAAGGGGTGGGTACTGGTGGCAAAAGGGCGACCAGTAAGGAGGGGATGTGGAAGGTTGTCTGATAAGGAGAAGAGTTTTAGCTTTCTTTAATGGTATATTTGATTGTTAAAATGTAATAAGGTGGGAATAAAATATGATGAGTACGCTAGTAATGGACTAGACCAAGAAGAATGAACAACCCAGATCCACGACAGCCCATTTGCGCCTGGATGGTCAACACCAACCGTTGATCGAACGAAAGGCCGATGAGCCAGTCAAAGTCCAAGAGTATGATTGTCCACTTGGACTCAAGACGGTTTACACTTCCGATTGACCGAAAGCTTGCAAGACGGTCAATATTTTCATTGATCAGAAGTATTACCAGTTGACCGACTGCTAATTAGGCCTCACGCGGCCCAACCTAGATTGGCCCACGCGTCCGTCTACGTACAACAATATTCTTCTCCCTTGATTTCGCGTTCTCCATAGAAGGCAACCTCCGTTGTAACGGTTTCTCCCAGAATCAATGCGCATTCCTGAAGGAAGGCGCCAAAATCCTTTCCATATCTACTGAAAACCCTAGTGGTTACAGAATATAGAAGGAAAGCAATCAATCCAATGATCGTTACAGTCATAAATGCAGCACATCAGAAAAGGAAACGATCCTAATAGAGCGCGGGTATCAAGCCCTTCTGTACAAAAAAGACAACTCAGCGCAGCAACTATAAAAGGCCTTGGAGTTTACACTTCAAGGCACGCTCTCACTTGCCTACAAAAAGCCTTCTCTTTTAAAAGCTCTCACGCTATCAGCTTTCTATTGCTCTCTTTCTCTGCTATTACGTTCCCAGTGAGCCTGGTACTTAGAGATTTTGCTCTTTATGAGCAACCCGAGCCTCTCAGCCTACGAGAGCTCCCCCTATCAGCTTTTGAGAGCTCACTGATCTTTTTTTTTGCTACAATACACTTCCAGCCGCAGGAAAGAAAAGCAATCATGGCATCTCTCCCACATTAAGCAGAGTAGGGAGAGAATCCAAGAAACTTCCTGAGTCACTTCATGGTGGAGGCTAAAAGGATTCCCAAACTCACGGAAGAGATAAAACTGCCAAGCTCATCTCAGAGATGAAGCTTGGCAGTTTTATCTCTGCCTTAATATATGGGGACTTCTTCAAGTATTTGGTGCACAAGAATTCACAGACCTTTCAGGAAGCGAAATCTATCACCAGGGCCTACGCAGTGGTTAAAGAGGCCAATGAGGCTAAGCATCCCGAAAGGACCGAACATTCTCACTCTTTCTCGGCTGGAGGAATGAGGAAGCACAACGGAGGTGATGACTCTTGCAGGAAGCAACATAGAATCGGAGCACCGAAACAAAGGGATTACGAGCCAATCAAACTAACACCCTTGACCAACATGAGCTCCAATATCCTCATAAAGATCCTTGGGGAGAAGTTCATTAAGTGGCCCAAACCACTTAAGAAAGCGGAGGGAAGAAATCCAACTAAATACTGTGATCTTCATCGATCTTGTAAACACTCCATGGAGGATTGTAAGACCCTCCAGTAGGAGATCGAGGAGCTCATTCGGATGGGCTACCTCACCAGGTTCGTTATGAACGTTAGACAGAGTTTCGACACCTCGGGTGAGGAAGGACAAGAGCCTTCCGAACCACGAAAACGGGTTGCGACTGGAGTGGTCAATATTATCACAATCTGACCTGTCAAGACCCTAGCAAATTGCAAGGAGTAGCAGACTGGGCAGAAGAAGCAACATACAGGGGACGACATCATTAGCTTTAGTGATAATGACATAGAACATGTAATCTCCCCCCATGTAGATCCCCTTATTGTATCCGCACTCGTTTCGGATAGTAGCGTTGACTACCAACTGAAACGAGTCTTCATCGATAACGAAAGTTTTTAAGATTTACTTTATCTTAATGCCTTTTTTAAGCTTGGTTTAAAAAGTGTCAATTAAAATCTGATGAAGACCTGCTCTATGGCCTTGACAACGAGTCGGTAGCTGTCTTAGGAACAATCCCATTGGAGGTCACCCTGGGCGCATACCTAAGAACGGCGAGTCGTACACTTACATTCTTGGTCATCAACCTGCCTTCCGTGCACAACGCTATATTAGGCCGCCCGTGCCTAACAATGTTCGAAACTGTCACTTTAATACCACATCTTGAGATAAAATTTCCAACAGCATACAATATTGGTGAAGTTTTGGGTGACCAAATCACCAGGAGGACATGTTACATGTCCTAAATTGCTCTAAGTGGCAGCATAAAGACAACAGGAGAGTTTGACCATCGAGATGAAGCAACTTTGTAACAAGTGTAGTCTGGTGAGATAACCGATCTAATCCTACTAAATTCGGGGGACTTAGAGAGGTGCGTATAGATTTGAGGCTCACTCACTAGGACATTGCGTAATGAGTTGATATCGTTCTTATGACAGAACGCTGACGTCTTCTCGTGGACTCCCGCCGACATGCCTGGGATTTCGACAGGAGTAATGGTCCATAAGTTGGGCCTCGATCTCTACTGCAAGCGTGTTCGGTAAAAGCGGAGAAAACACTCTGTAGAGAAACTCATCGCCATCCAAGAAGTGGTGAAAAAGCTATTGGACGCCAGTTTCATCAAAATGGTCCAGTACCTGGATTGACTTTTCTACGTCGTCCTGGTGAATAAGAGTAATGGAAAATGACGTATGTACATCGACTTTACTGACGTCAAGAAAGCCTACCCAAAAGACAGCTTTCTTTTACTCATGATCGACTTGTTGCTGGACTCGACTTTTGGATACGAGCTACTAAGTTTCATAGATGCGTACTCGGGCTACAACTAAATCTGGATGAGCCCGAAGGACGAGGAGCACACCTCGTTCATGACCAACCAATGCACCTATTGCTATAGAGTTGTGCCTTTCGGTCTGAAGAACGTTAGAGTTACCTATCAAAGGCTCGTGAATAAGATGTTCGAGAAGCAAATCGACTGTAATATGAAAGTGTACATTGACAACATGCTTGTCAAGAGTAAGACCACCAGTGACCATATTTGCGATCAGGTTGAGTCCTTCGAGGTACTCTGCATGCATTAGATGAAGTTAAACCCTTTAAAGTACATCTTTGGAGTATTATTAAGAAAGTTTATGGTTTTCATCATCTCTAAGCGAGGATCGAAGCAAACTCAGAGAAGATCAAAGCCCTCACGGATATGTCTCCACCGCAGAGTGTCAAGGATGTCAAACGGCTAATCGGACGACTAACAGCATTGTCCCGCTTCTTGGCAAAATCAGGGGACAAGTATTAGCCTTTCTTCAAGGCCCTAAGAGGGACAAAAGCAAATGGTTTCTAGTAGACTACGGAGTGCCAGACAGCCTTCGATGAGTTGAAGTAGTACTTGGCTAGCCAACCGTTACTAATGTCACCCAAGGATGGAGAAGAGTTGTACCTTTACCTAACAGTGTCAGAGGTGGCGTTTAACTTTGTCCTCATACGTCATGACTCTAGCTCTTAGCGGCCAGTCTACTATATGAGTAAGACGTTAACCGGTGCAGAGACACGTTATCCACGCGCAAAGAAGTTAGCTTTAACACTTGTCTTCTCCACCCGGAAGTTGAAGCCTTATTTCTAGGCTCATCGCATGGTCATTCTAAACGACCAGCCACTGAAGAGCATTCTCCACAAACCAGACGTTTCTGGACGATTGGTTAAGTGAGTTATTTAGTTGGGAGAGTTTGATATTGAATTTCGGCCTAAACCAGCCATCAATGGGCAAGCTCTAGCTGACTTTATTATCGAGACCACAACGTTAATTTCTGATGAACAGCCTACTGAAGACGTAGAACAACACGAGGAAGAGCCAGGATGAGTTCTCAATGTAGATGGATTGTCTACGGACTCAAGCCACCAGACGGGTTTGAGGTGATGTATTCCCTTAGACTTAACTTTTCGGCTACCAATAACGTTATCGAGTACGAAACCTTGTTAGTCGGGATAAGACTAGCGAAAGAATGCTCAGCTAGAAGACTGGCGGTTTACAACGACTCAGAGTTAGCCGTAAACCAGGTTAATGAGAACTTCGAGACGTGCAAACCTCACTTAGCTAAATACATGGCTAAGGCGAAGGACGCCATCCGGAGATTTGACCAGCTACACTTGGTCCATGTCCCCAGAGCTTAAAATTGGAAGGCCAACCAACTTGCTAGAGTAGCGACGGCCGAAAGCCGAGAGCAGTACTTAAGGGACATGTGGGATGTTCTAAGAACTCCTAACACTAAGGAACCGGAAGCGATGCAAATTTTCGACACGAAAAGTTGGATAACGTATTATCAGAAATACTTGGCGGACGGAGCACAGCTAGATAACATAGACGAAGCTAAGCGGATCATGAAGATGGCCAGCTGATACACCATGGAAGACGGACGATTATATCGCCATGGTTACTCGACTCCGTACCTTTGGTGCTTAACTCCCGAGGAGGTTGACTACAACTTGAGCAAAGTTAACCTTGGGTTATGCGGATCATACATTGGCGGCAAAAATCTAGCATTCAAGATCATGTGCTAGGGATATTACTGGCCGACAAAGAAGAAAGACGCCCTTGAGTTTGTAAAGAAGTGTAAGAATTGCCAACTCCACGGCAATCTTCACCACCGACCGCCCGTCAAGTTGAGATCTCTTCAAGCTCCTTGGCCTTTCGTGCAATAGGAGCTCGATATTTTTGGCCCAATTTTTATTGCGACAGGGTAAAGGAAATCTATTATCACGGGTACTGACTACTTCACCAAGTGAGTTGAAGCCGCCGGACTGGCCAAGATCACCGAGCACAATACCCTAAAATTCGTACGCCAGAGCATAGTCAGTAGATTCGGCGTTCTTGAAATCATAGTGACTAACAATCGAACTTAATTTTCAAGAAAACGCTTCGCCAAGTATTACATTAATCTAGATATCAGATTGGTCTATACTTCGGTGGTATACCCACAAGCAAATGGACAGGTTGAGGTCATAAATTGCACGCTACTCCATAGTCTGAAGATCAAGATGGAGGACACAGCGGGCTCCAAAATTGACGAGTTACCTTCCGCCCTATGGTCTTACCGGACGACTCCAAAGGAACCAACTCGCGAGACGCCCTTCAATATCTGCTACGGGATTGAAGAGGTAATTTCAATTGAGATCGGGCTTCTAAATCTTAGGGTTGAGTCTTTCAACCCACAAGGTAACTCCGAGAAAATCAAGAAATATCTAGACTTGTTGGAAGAAGTCCGCGACGCTATCAGAATGCGGACAGCGGCCTACTAATAACTGATCATTCGCTATTACAACAAGGTAAAAGCACAGTAATTCGAAGTTGGAGACTTTCTCTTGCGAAATATTGAGGCTACGGGCAAGACCGCAAATTGAAATAAGCTTTTTCTAAATTAGGAAGGTCCTTTCTAGTCATGACAGATCTACGGAACGGAGTATATAAACTCCAAATCCAAATCAATAAGTTGGTACCGTGGACATGGAACGCAATCCACTTTAAGCACTACTTCCAGTAAGGGCACTGGTAGGTCGTCCATGTTACACATGTATACTTGTAATATGCATGTTGATATTAATGAAATAAGAATACTTTTTCATTTGTGCCATGCTGTTCTTTCTTTTCTTTTCCTGTTCCATGTGCACGTGTGTGAATTTACAAGGTTATACAAATGACTTATACTGCCTCTAAGTCGGGTCGATTTTCACCTGTTTGTAATTAAATTCTGGTCATCCAAGTAGCTCATGAGTAGTCGAATTAAACCCTGGTTATCCAGGCGGCTCATGAGCGGTCGAATTAAATCTTGGTCATCTAGGCGACCCATTGACGGTCGAATTAAACCTTGATCATCTAAGTGACCTGTTCGCGATCAAAATCTTAAGAGGCTAAAGTAGCACATATGACAACTTCATTCACAAGGAGATAACATGATCAGTCAACGATGATCGATAGGAGCAAAGTACTCCATCCAAAAGAAGGCTACCCAAGTTCACACCTGGGCAGCACCACCAAGCCTCTACTCACGCACGAGTGTAGAACAGGCTTGGCATGACATCAGGATTCACCTTGATGTCTTCTCCAGTACATAAGTCCATCAGAGAACGCCACAAACGTTTCAAGCGAGACGGACGGCCAACTTGCGTATAATACACCAAGTCGGCTGGCCAACACAAGGACAAGTTATGGAAAAACGGCAACAAAGGCAAAGACACAGAATATCAGCAAAGTAGTCATTTTATTAATTATATTTGTGCATTTACAACTATAAAAAAGTAAATATACAAAAAATCTACGGTGGAGCAGAGCCCTCAGGAGGAGGTGGTGGTGGCCCCTGACTACTCCGAGATAGCCCCATAAGATTCTCGTGACGGTTGGCAGAACAGTTTGCGAGGTTAAGGATATCAATTGAAAAGTTAGGGTCAACCATCTGTGCAATGCGTTGACTGATATTGATACCTTTCCACACCCGTACCCACAGCATATCGTGGACCTCATGGGGACGAATGCGAGTGGACAACTCGTTCTCTAGTGATGCAATCCATCCTGACAGTTGCTCATTATGCCTCACTACCCGATTAGCTTCCTTTCTCAGTCTGGCATTCTCTTCTTTCAGTTTGGCGTTTTCTTCTTCCAGACTTGATAACACAGATTGAAGAGTAGTTGTGTCCTCCTAGTGCTCCACCTTGAGCAACTCTACCTCCTTCTGGAACTAAGCGATCTCTTTGTCATCCCATTATTTTCTTTTCCTACAAAAGCCAAAAGCGCTAAATAATAGCAATAGAGGAAGAAAAAGGAAGGAAGATTTCGAAGGTTTACCTGACAGACTCTACGCTCCGGCCTCACTAGCCTGCTCTGAGACCTTAACCCTAGCGGCAAAGGACTGAAAATAGTAATATCCTGGACAGGCTCCGCAGAAGCCTCCACCGCAGACTCCTCCGGAAACTCTATGGTAAGGCCAACCGCCTCAACAGGCCTCTCCGGTGGCGGCTCCTCCGTCAGCTCAACGCTGATACCAACTGCCTCTAGGGGCTCTCCAACGGTTGGCACCTCAGCCGCCTCCTATAGCTCTCCTGCAGTAGGTTCCTCGAGCAACTTAGCAGCCTGCACAATAGAAAGCTCTACGGACGCCTCTAAGGGCTCACCATCAACTGCTACTCAGATAATTTAGAGCTTGCACAATCGGGAGTTCAACAGTGACTCTAGCTTGCGCCGCCAAGTGCTATGGTTGCGGTAAAGTAAGAACGGCGCCACTAGCAGCGGAGTGCAGCCTGGCCCTGTACGCCTCCACAACAGCTTCAACACCACTAACATCGGAGTTGTCTCCAGTTCCAGTGAATCAGTCAACCAAAACGTAATCTAGCTCTGTGGAGGAAGAAGAAGGCATCACCGTTGCTGCCTTCTTCTACTTTGGACTACTGGGAGCTTCCTCGGTGGAAGGTGCGCCGGCAAACTTGATCGTAAGGGCCCTAACTTTCCTCTTTAGGGAAGGAACCTTCATCTTCTAGAACGGAGAAGGTGGCTCCCATCGTGCCCTCTTGGCTTCCTGTTGGGAAACCAGGTGATCTCTTCGGAACTCAGAGAGGTGGTCCTCCACCAACTTCAGAAGCAACTTCATAGATTCGGTCTCCTTGGTCGTGAGCATCCCGGTATAAGTATCGGGTACCCTACCTAAATCCCTGGTCAGGGGCCATGACTTATCAACATGAACATAGAGGAACCTGTTCTTTTAGTTCTTCATAGAGTCATAAATTGCACTGCTAATCTGGAGCCCTCGTGGGGATAGAGAAACCCACTCTCTACCCTGGATGAACTGAAACATCACCCTGATCGCCTCTACTTTCAGCAGCTTCGAATGGTGGCGGAGAAAAATGCAAAGCGTGCACAAGTATTGCACAGCGTTGGTATGAAACTATGCGATAGGGATCTGAAGAGCAATAAAGTTGTCCAACAGCTTGTCAAGGATGGGAAGACGTAGCCTACTCCTCAAGTGGGCCTCATATACGGTGATATAACCTTCAGGAGGGGAGCACGTCTTGTCTTCCTTGCCGGGCATCTTGAAGACGATCCCCTTAATAATGTTGCACTTAACGTATAACTCTTTCACTTCATTGGCTGTAATCACTGAAGCAATATGGGTTACGGAAGGTGTCATGAAAATGGGAGAAGGAAGGAAACGAAACACTTAAAAAATTCTCAGAAAGAAAGCGTGGGAAGTTTGAAAACAAAACGGCCAGAGTACTTAAAGGCCTGTGAACACTAAAGAAGGAGAACCGTCTCAAAAAAGTACACCCATCATCATTGACACGTGTCGCTTCCGGAGAGGATGCAGTCGAATCAGTTCCTCTGGCACATTAATTACCAGGGTCACAAATTCACTGCATGCAGACACGTGGCCAACTTTTTGACTGACAGTCCGACGGCGTACAGGCACGTCGTTTCAATTCTCACTAATTCTCATGTTCTCCCTAGACGGTCAACGCTACTCCTTCAAAATTTTTTGGATTTTTCACAGGTGGTCAACGAATTCGGTCAAGTCTTCCTTTGGCTATGCTTCCTAGAATGAAACTGCCTCAAACAAACTACCCAGCCATTCACGTCCCACCTTGAACATGTTAGAGGTTGGAGTCCCAAACCACCAGCATGGGAAGTTAATAATAGGTATGCTAATAATGGGCTGGCCCAATGAATGACCCAATAGAGCACAGGTATCAAGCCCTTTTGAACAAGGAAGGTAACCCGGCGCAACAACTATAAAAGGTCATGGAGTTTACACTTCAAAGCACACTCTCACTTGCCTACAAAAAGGCTTCTCTTGCAAAAATCTCACGTTATCTGCATTCTAGTGCTCTTTCTCTCTCTACTATTACGTTCCCAGTGAACTCAGTACTTAGAGATTTCATTCCTCACGAGCAATCCAAGCCTCTCAGCCTACGAGAACTCCTCCACGAAACAAACACTCTCAATATTTATATTGCATATTGTTGCATCCACCTTATCACTTTGAAGGCCGTTATTGACTTAAGTGTCGAAATATTTTCGGTGGGATAACTTTTCACCGTCACCTGACCTTTTATTCGTAATTGTGGTGTGTAGGATCAAAACTCAGTGGATGAATTCAGATTCAAATAAACAGTTTAACTTGAATCTGTTCGAAACTTAGATTCAGAATATATCAGTATAGTTATTTTCAGGGATTAGAATAGGATAAAAATAGAGTTGAAATTGTTATTGTCATATTTGATTGTTAGAATAGAATAAGATAAAAATTAATATTCTATTATTTGATTTGTAAAATAGTATGAGAAATAAGGTGAGAATAGTGATAATAATAATAATAATAATAATAATAATAAAATGTAATAATAATCATAATAAATGAGAGAAAATAATTATTTATATATATATATAAATAAAAATATTTAATTTTAAATAAATTATAATTAAATAAAAAATATTTATTTTTTAAAAAATAAAAAATAAATAAAAATTTTATTTCCTCCTACTGCACCGGGGTAAGTAGATCGTTTTTGCAAGTAGCAGTATATTTGGCGTCTATGGAGCATTTTTGTCTCTCCCCAGTTCCATTCAATTTCATTTATTCTTTGTGCAATCAGGCGTTAAGCTAACACATCTATGGCGGAAGCATCAGAGGCGGCGCCCAATCTTCCGAATGTGCTGCTCCTGAAACCACTGGCTTTCCCCCATGTTGAAGCCGAATGTTCCAGAAACTTCCTACTCCTCAAAGCCTACGACTCCCCACAACCCATCCACCTCTTTCTCTCCACCCATGCCACCTCTGTCTCCGCTCTTCTCTGTTCCGCGGGGACCCCTGTCACAACCGAAACCCTCCGCCTTCTCCCCTGCCTCAGGCTTATCGTCACCACCAGCGTCGGCCTCGACGAACTCGACCTATCCGAGTGCCGCCGCCGTGGCATTGCCGTTTCCAATCCCGGCGCGATCTTTGCCGATGACGTCGCGGATTTAGCCGTCGGCTTGTTGATTGATGTGGTCAGGAAAATCTCCGCTGCCGACCGGTACGTTCGTAGGGGACTTTGGAGGGTTGAAGGGGACCATCCCCTTGGTAACAGGGTATACCTTTATCTCTCAATTGCCACTACTGCGTTATTTTTTTTCAAATGCTTTTGTCTGGTCTTATTAATACATAATAGATGATATAATAATAATGTTACGCCCGTACCCGTTTCCGTTTTCCGTTCCCTGTATTCAGTACCCGTTTCCCGTTTTCCGCATTTCCCAGCCCCCGTATATAGTGTTGCCACGGGTATAATGAAAAGGAAAAATTAGTTTCGTCTCTCACACTCTCTCTTGTCTGTTCTTCTCTCTCTCGTTCGTCTGTTCTTCTCTCTCTCGACTGTTCTTCTCTCTCTCTCTCTCGAACTTCCCCCTCCCTTACTGTTCTTCGTCTTTGTCCATCGCCCCAGAACTCCCCTTCCCCCTTCACTTCCACAAGAAACCAGCATCAGCTGCTGGTAAATCGGGCCGAGATTGTTATGGTTGCAACAAATTGGTGCTTTCATTGAGACTTAAATGGCGGACGGGATGCAGACGAGATACAGGGCTCACGAGGAGTCCATCACCAGCCTCACGCAGGAGCTGCGAGAACATGTAGAGCGCCTGTCGTCCCTGGAACACCTTCCACAGAAGTGCGACGAAATGCAGCAGTCCATCTCAGAGCTCGTTCAGAACTACGCCAAGTTCTGAGTCGCCTCGATCGCCAGGTTTCAACCTCTCCCTCTCCAAATCCACCTCTATTACCTACGCCCTCCTCGTACTCAATTCCTCCAGTGACCCCCACAACCTCCCAAAACCTCGCTCTACTCAACCCACCGACCACCACCGTACAAAACCCTACCTCCATCGCTGCGCCTTTGCCACCTCTGACTCGAATCGAGAAACCCCATCCACATGCGTCTCCTGATTTTCAATCCGACGAACCACCTACCACAACATTCCAGCGAACCTTCTCTGAAATTTCTTCCTCCTTGCCACACGTCGAGAAACAATTCGTCCTCCCACTCAAGAAATTAAACCCGATCGACCTGGATTTGGAGGGTGACAGTGGTCAGAGTCTCATTCCCCTTACAGAAGCGGGCTCCAATGAGGACGAATCCCCAACAGCTTCGTGTCCAAAAATAGAGTATCGGCCTCTTCCTGTGTTGAACGATGAACACTGCTCGCATCGATAGTGGGTATTTCTAACACCCAACGTTTGAGAGACAGTCACGAATTCCATGGGTTGTCGGTCAACCAGGAGGTCCTTCACGGCAAACCGGTGATCACGCCCCGAATCTCGGTGCGGACACCTTGCTCCTCTTGTGCATAATTGCGGTCTTCTCCCCCCTAAGCTGTTGAACGGTTCTGTCCCTTTTCACTTCAAAAATGAAAGCAGCAGGAGTGGAACTGAGGGACCCGGGCCTCCAACTGGTGGTTCATGTTCTGGTGGATCAGTAGATGCCAAGTGTGGCAGAACCAAGAATCTCCAACCATCCTCCTTTGCTAGGTGGCTGTTCACCCTCGTTGCTGAACATTTTTGGTTGAGTGGTTGGGGCTACCAATGTGTTCCCATAGTTTGTCATTCGGATATAGATGATGATATTGTTGAAAATAGTGGAAAGTATTTGAGTTCTTCTACTGATTCAAGTTTGGTGAAACCTACAATTCTTCATTTTCAGCTGAGGGACCTGGTTTGTGCTACTTCAAAACATGATGGGTACCTCATGTCCAATTCTTCTGTCCAACATTGGTCTGCATTGTCTCAAAATTGGTCCGAGGTCATTAAATTTGCTGGGCATGTTGCGCCCACAGAGAAACACCAGGGAAGTTTGCTAACAGGCTTCTCGCAAGCTCACATTAGCACACTAGCAGTCAAACATAAATTCTTGGTTGCTGGGGGGTTCCAAGGAGAACTTGCATGCAAGCGTTTGGATAAATTTGGTTTAAGTTTTTGCACCCGGCCAACCTACGATGAAAATGCAAACATGAATGCTGTTGAGATATTTGATGACTTGCGTGGTAGGATCCATTTCATGGCATCCAACAATGATCGTGGTGTAAGAGAGTATGAGATGGGGAAATTTCAGCTATTGAAAGGGGAGGACGGTGCTATTGTACCTGTGAGCTGTATTTCTGCCTTTAAAGAATTGGAACACCTTCTGGAGAAATACTCCAAGGTGGCGAGGGGTGTGGTTGAGGCATTGAACCACCTACACAACGGCAGTCCTCAATTTGAGACCCACAGGGATGTCAAATCTTCAACTATCCTTCTCTCTGATGCAATTGAACCTCAGCTGACAGATTGTAGACTTGCTTCAGGGGCTACTAGTGCTGCACTCTTCTTGTTCCAGCAACTGGCAGGAGCACAGCTCATTCAAAAGTTGGAGCATTCTGCTGTGAACCTTGTTGAATCTCGTCAGCATGGTAGTGCTCGTGCTGTTGCCCCGTCCTTGTTAGAGACTGAGAAAGCTTTTACTGTAAAGGGGATGCAGATCCTGGAAAAGGTGGGTAAAGAGATCATGGAATTGTTGATATTAGAGACTGGCCTTACTGTTGATATAAGACCTGGTACAGGGCTTACTGTTGCAGTCAAAACCCTCAACCATGATGGCCTTCAGGGTCACAAAGAATGGCTGGCAGAAGTGAATTATCTAGGTGAACTTGTTCACCCAAATTTGGTTCCACTTATTGGATACTGTATCGAAGATGATCAAAGGCTCCTGGTTTATGAATTTATGCCACGAGGAAGCTTGGAGAACCATCTATTTAGGAGGTCCTTGCCCCTTCCATGGTCCACCCGGATGAAAATCGCACTTGGTGCAGCCATGGGTCTTGCATTTCTGCATGAGGAAGCTGAAAGGCCAGTGATATATTGTGATTTCAAAACCTCCAACATCTTGTTGGATGCTGTTTATGATGCCAAGCTGTCTGATTTTGGACTTGCCAAAGACGGTCCCGAAGGAGATAAAACTCATGTATCCACTCGCGTCTTGGGAACATACGGATATGCAACCCCAGAGTATGTTATGACAGGGCATCTCACATCAAGGAGCGAAGTTTACATCTTCAGCGTCGTACTGGTGGAGAGCCGGGGCAACGAGTGGAGCTTTGACAAATGCAAACGACAATGGGACCCGGAAAAATATTGCGTTGCGCTGGATCCTGATGCTTTAGAATTTTATCCTTGTGTCTAACCTTGAGGACAAGGTTCTTTTGATGGATGGGGCAATGTTACGCCCGTACCCGTTTCCGTTTTCCCGTTCCCCGTATTCAGTACCCGTTTCCCGTTTTCCCCATTTCCCAGCCCCCGTATATAGTGTTGCCACGGGTATAATGAAAAGGAAAAATTAGTTTCGTCTCTCACTCTCTCTCTTGTCTGTTCTTCTCTCTCTCCTTCGTCTGTTCTTCTCTCTCTCGACTGTTCTTCTCTCTCTCGATCTCGAACTTCCCCCTCCCTTACTGTTCTTCGTCTTCGTCCATCGCCCCCAGAATTCCCCTTCCCCCTTCACTTCCACAAGAAACCAGCATCAGCTGCTGGTAAATCGGGCCGAGATTGTTGCGGTTGCAACAAATTGCCTGTAGCACTGGTGTAATTTATGTCGGAAATTAGCAATAAGAATACTAATTTTCCAAATTTATATGATTCTCATTTCTTATAATAGATGATGATTAATCCATATTGAAAGTCTTTGTGGCAGCAATATACTGTTTCAACACTAAAAGAATCAGCTACATAGTTTAATGTAGTTCATACTCTTTCAACTCCCAGTTTCAACCCAACTCGTTAAGTTTCCTCGTTATTAACATCATTTTCTTAGCCTTTCATCTTCCAAGGAAACTCTACAGTTTTTCCTCATTCACTGTATAAGGAGGGGCCTTGTATGAGTGAAATACGTAAGAGACGGCAATCAGCAGCCAAACAAAGAGATATGGTGAGGTTGAGAAAAACACAAAAGAGAAAATCCCGTGAGGGTTGAGAGGGAAAAAATCAATAGACTTGGAAAAATACTCTTTTTTTTTATAAAATTCTCTTATTTAACTGTAGGCATAGGCTAAATTAGCCGAACCACATAATATTTTGTGTTCTTTTATTGTTTTTGTGCCATCTATATCCTAATAAAGTTGCATCAGAGATAGGTTGTGTTTGGCACAATTTTTGGGGAAAAGCATGTTATTTGCAATCTGTTAGTTTTCCGAAGTTCTCCAAATTGAATTTTGAGAGTACCTGGGCATTTCTCTCATTTAAACGATCACAACAGTAAAAACAACATCCAAATTTGACACTTTGAGGAGCCCCCATGTGCCCCACACGCTGCTCTGCAGAAGGCGCATCAAGCCTACTCTCACCATGTGCTTCACACACATTTAGAGGAAAAAGACGTGCGAAACCGACGTGCACGCATGCGCTCCATACGCCATGAGAATATTTTAGGCGAATATCCAATGACAGAATATTCAAACTACAATTGTATTCTGATCAATTGTTGAGTTTGCTTGCCGAGTCCATGCGCTTAACTTTTCTGATTCTACTCAGCCACATGCATCTGTTCCACTCGCTGAGTCAACTTGCCAGTCAAATCCTGAGTCAAGATGGGTCTTACTCAGGAGATTCATTTTTGGGCCAATTTAGCCTGTTGTGACCCCTTTTTTGCTGAGTCAGACCAATTCTCTGCTAATTGGATAGTTCTAGGCACACTAATGCACTCCGTTTTTCTAGATTCAATCCCGAAGTTTATGTTTTGAACCTGGGTGCGTTTGAAACAGCTGTTTTTCAATGGAGGAGTCTTATTTGGGAGCTATGATCAAGTTGACGGCCTTAAATTATACAATGTAGAGACCACATATGGCAGATCTCCTGACTTGTAATGATTTGGCTGATCTGTCAGTGTGTAAAGGCCTTAACCCAACCACAATGAAAGAGAAAAATTGAAGTAAGATGAATAAGAAGACTACTAGATTAGCTATAGTATGTTTGGTCACATTGCACTGTAGGTTGATGCCTATACCCTCTACCATAAATTAGAGGATACATATTAAGCTAAAACTGTCTGGAATAAAGCTATTTTAATGCGGAAACTGGTGAACCACAAATTGAAAATGAAATTTCAGTAGCTGAGCATAACGGTGATTTTCAGAAGTTGGTAAATTAGCTTGCGTTTGTTGACATGACACTTTTAGACAAAGAGCAGGCTCTTCTACTTCTCAGTTCTTTACCTGATAGTTGGGAGATGTTGATTGTCTCTCTCAACAACTCTACTCCAAAAGGTGTACTCACCATGGAAATGGTGAATGATGCTCTATTCAACGAGGAGGTAGATGGAAGGAAGCTAGTATCAACCAATCTCAGGCTCTCATTATAGAAAATAAAGGTAAAAAAATCTTCAAGCAGCATAGAGGCAAAAGTAGAGGAAGAAGCCATGGTGCAGGTAGGTCCCAAGAATGTCGTGGAAAATCCAGTGATGGTTAAAGTCAATAGTGGTGTAAGATTAAGTGTTACCATTGTGATATTGAAGGCCACATTGAAAGGAACTGCTAAAAGTTGCAAAGAGAGCAAGGACGGGACAGTAACCAGATGAAGGGAGGCAATGGTGAGACTTTAGTCACTTTCTCTAAAAGCATCTTAGTAGTATCTGTAGATGAAATGACATGCCTCTATTTTTCAAGCTAGGATGCTGAATGGGTGGTAGACATTGCAGCATCCTACCATGCCACTCCTCACAAGGAGTTCTTTACATCCTACAAAGTTGGAGATTTTGGTATGTTAAAGATAGGAAATTATAGTTTCTTCAATATTATGGGTGTTCGATATATGCATATTAAGGGGAACATTAATTGCACCCTGATGTTGAAAGATGTCAAACATGTGCCTGACCTCTAGTTAAATATTATTTCTATGACAGCTGTAATACCCAAATTTTTATTTATATTTATGACGTCATTATTATTATATATTGGGCTAATAAAAGAAATAATAGTATCATGAAAATTTTGAGGATCAATTAAATTTAAGGGAATCAGCTCTAGTGCCTAATAAGCGCTTATCCCCATGCTCATGCGTGTTTTTGACAGAAGTATCCCGTTTGAGAGGCGCATATGGGGCGCTCATGTATGATTCTAGTAGAATGTGTGGTGCCTTTGCTATGTTTATGGGACATTCATGCGCAGATAAGGTAGAATATTAGTGCCTGATATTGTACTGATGCACGCTTGTGTTTGTATGTGGTGCCTGATGCATGACTGCCTGGTGCTTGTGCATCGATTGTATATAAAAAATGGTTCTTCCGCCGAGTTGGTTATTTCACATGGGAAAAGAGAGATAAGAGAGAGAGAAGGGAGAAAGAGGAAGAAGAAGAGAGAAGAGACCGAAAGGGATTTTAGAGTCATTTTGTATCAAATTTGCTAAATCTAAGGTTTAAGACAAGTATATCTAAGCCTATTATCTGGTCTATTATTTAAATCATTCGATTTTACTTATGATTTTTGTTTTACTGTACATGCATGTAACCATTTACACTCATTTTTCAAATGTTGAATGTATGTGTATTTTATCGAATATTTTAAGATTTTGTTTGGTTTTTATTGAATGTTTGAAGATTTCATTTGTTTTTACCAAACATGTGGATATTTTGAAGGATTATGTTCATATATCAAAATATTGTAAATAAAAATCACGAAATATTTCTGCATAAACCTTGCATGTGACTTTTATGTAAGCATTTGTTAAGGACGCTATTTTGTGATATGATATGAGTTTGTACTTTTTTCAAAGGATGGAAAAGCTTTATATATTTGTTATAGTATCCTCTGTTTTCTAATGGAGAATCATTATAAGAAATTGACGGTGTATATTCAGATATGCCTTGGTATATTAGGCTAACTTAAAGAACACACCTATCATTTACGTTTGATCTCGTTTATATGAAGTATTTTGTAAATGGTTCGTTTACGGATTTTAAATAGTAGCGTATTAACCTAAGGTTACCAAAAATATGAATTACCTATTCTTCAAAGTTTGCTTTTCGATTAGTTGTTATATGAGTCACTAGTTCTTAGTTCTTATATTTTCACATGATTTGATTTTTGGAATTTCACTTGCTTTGTATTTTGTATTTTGAAGTGTTTTGGCCTTCTGAGTTTGATAAGTTTTAATACAATTCTTTAGATTGTATGATTTTTATAGATAAATTATACTGTGATATTTTGATTAGTTTATACAATTAGCATAATTTTAATATTTGTATTTGTATAGAATTATTTGTACGAAATCATGATTTGAAATGTGTTTAACAGAAACTATGGCATTTTGGATTTCATATGTATTTTATGATCTTTCTGCCATTCTATCTGTTTTATTAACATGTATTTGCGTATTATACGTATATATACTTGCTTAGTATTGGGCTTTTGATTTGCATTTGTTTTCTAACCCATCCACATTACCGTACCGTTGATACTTGTAGCATATAGATACTTGTAGAATATAGATAGAAGATTGATGAAGATTTTTATTTAGTTTGTAAATTATACATTTTTTAGATTTTCACTTGGGATTTTATGTACCGGATTTATATATATTTTGAATTGTTTGTAGTTTATTATTTTGGGACAGTGTGTCAAATAAATGGTATATATGGTTTTTTACTGTGGTATGATAGATAGTTGGTCAGATGCTTTTCCTTGTAAAAATTTATGAATTGAGCAGGTGTAAAGTTTTCTTGAAGTCATAAAAATTAGTCTGGTCAATCTTGTGACCTTTGCGAGTTTATGGTCAATTATGTTGTTTAAGGTTATTGGTATGTAACGTTTGAACCGGCGGTAGTTATTTATAGATTTTCAATTAATTATGGATAATTTTATTATATTTGATGTTATTATTATTACTTACCAGTGGTGGGATTGTGACAACAGTCATGGATATATATGGTTATGACAATCACTTTAGTAGTGGTATCTAGAGACTTGCTAAAGGAGTGATGGCTATTGCTCATGGGCATATTTGCATCACTTTATATAAAACCCATGTGAAAGTTTGTTCTAATAGCCTCAATGAAGTTGAAGATGAGACATCACCAAATTTGTGGCACAAGAGACTCAGCCACACGGGAGAGGAAGGGTTGGCAATACTGGTTAAAAAAGGCTTTGGTCACCATCAATAAGAGTATCAACTTGAACCCTTATAAACATTATTTATTTGGAAAGTTACACCAAATCTTGTTGAGTTCATTGATGAAGAGAAGATCCAGGTTGTTAAGTTTGGTACACTCTGATATATGTGGTCCCATTAAAGAAGTATCGCTAGGTGGCAATAGGTATTTTGTGACTTTCATTGATAATGATTTCAGGAAGTTATATGTGTACATTCTAAGAACTAGATATCAAGTTCTCGAATGCTTTAGAAGTTTCCACGCCTTAGTCAGGCAAGAAACTTGGAAGAAGGTGAAGTATCTCTGAACCAACAATGGAGGCAAGTACACGTCTAAGGAGTTCAACGCATATTGCATAGAGCATGCCATTTGCCATGACAAGACAATTCCAGGTACCCCACAACGCAATGGCATTGTCAAAAGAATGAGTCGGACCGTTGTTGAGAAAGTTAGATGTATGCTTAGCATGGCAAAGCTACTAAAGCTATTCTAGGGAGATTTACGTGGTGCCTGTTACTTATAAACAAATCACCTTTAATGCTGTTGGAATCTGAAGTCCTTGAGAAGTTATGGTTTGGAAGGAAAGTTTCATACTCTCACATGAGATTATTTAGATGCAAGGCTTTTGCACGTGTATCCAAAGAATATGGTAAAAACTGGACATTAAGTGTCCTCCCTGTATTTTCATTGGCTATAGAGATGATGAATGTTATGAACCCAGAACTTAGCAGGTTTTATTTATTATTATTCTTAAAATTTAAATTTCTAAATAATTTCAATAAATAACGTTAAGTCCCAAAATTCGAGTGTAACAAATCAAATATACAGTACTCAACAAATCAAAACCAACACAGGATCTTATCGGACAATCATCAGGACAATATAAATACAACGTGCTCTATAATTATCGTAAGGAAGCATCCAAACAGGACAGTAATTCATCTACATAGCATATTAAATCCAATGGTCCTCAATGCACAATCCAAAGGCTATTCTCAGCCAATTTCAAATATCCAAAGTAAAACCCACAATAGACCCAATCCAAATAACAGAGAAATATAACCGACGCGATCAGATACATAGCAGATACCAAACTCACCAGATCGTGTGACACCTTGCCGGATCTCATCTAACTCCTGCAAAGTATCCCAGCACTCTATAAATTTGAAAGGATAAAATACGAAAACGTGAGTCGAAAGCTCAGCAAGTATCGTTATATGTGCATAAAACGACATATATAAATGAGAGGAAGAGTTCATAATCAAATATAAAAAGCAGACAACAAATGCAAATCTGAATTGCTAATATCAAAAGCCAATCATCAAATTGAAGCAAGCATCTCATATTAGAAAACTTTGTTCGTACCATAAACAAATGATCCAAAGTCCGTATCTCATATGCATCACTGCCGGCTACATTTTAAGCTTGCAACTACTTGGTTATTTTTTATTATCATATCGGCTATATTTTAGGCCTGCTGCTACTTGCCCATCTTTTAACATTATATCGACTACATTTTAGACATGCAACTATTCGATTATCTTTTATCATCATATTGGCTACATTTTAGGTCTGCAACTACTTGACCATCTTTTGTCATCATATCACAGATCGACCCCATTGTGCCTTGGACCACATTGTCCCACAAAGATCGACCCACTGGGTCTTGGACCACCACGTCCCACACAAATCGACCCATCGGCCCTCGGCCTACCAAGGTCCTACACAGATCGACCCATCGGGCCTCGGACCATCAAGGTCCCACACAAATTGACCCATCAGGCCTTGCACCACCATGGTCCCACCCAAATTGACTCTCATTCTCATCCTTCATTACCTCCACTTCACCATCTATCTCTTTGCTGGCCGAAACCTCCTACCCCGTGAGATTTCGGACCGAAACAACCCAAAATTGCTACTCCTTGGCCAAGCTCCTGCACAACGACTTTCGGATGCCAGAAAAATCATCCAAATCATAAAAACCTAACAAAACCTCCAAATTGACCGATAAATCATACATGCATAAGCAAAATAAACAGATTGGGTGTATAAAATAATATGCATATTAGTAAAATCTTCGAATAGTAGTTAAAACATATCAGATGTTAAATCAGACTAAAGATATGGTTTGAGAATACTTGCTTCAACATTATGTCAAGTGGATTTGTCAAAATGATATTTTGAGGTGCCCAAATCATGCTTTCTCTCTCCTTTGCCGTGCGCCCTTTCTCTCTCTTCCCATGCGGCATCTCTCTCCTGCCGCGCTTCCTCCTTGCATGCGCCTCCTCTCTTGGTCGCACTCCTGGTTTGCTTCACTCGACGATGACCTAGCATGGATTACAGTGTTGGCCGCAACTGGAGCTCTGAAGCGGTCTTCGACGATGGCAGCGAACTAGTGATACATGCGAGCACTGTCGTCATCTTCACTCGGCTCCTCTCCTCTTCTTCCTCTCCAGAGTCGTAGCTCTGTTTTCACCCAATTTACACATCATCCAAAATTTTGGCCGATTTCTCTCAAAATCGGTATATGCAAGTAAGGAATCGGTATTAATGAAGACAAAGGAAGGATTTGCTTGCCTTAATTTTATGCATTTCTTTTGGCGACGGCGGCTCCTTTCAGCTCGTGATTTCCTTCCTCCACTTATACCACTGCTTTTAATGGAGGGTAAATCGTAGAGAAGGCTTCATCAGGCTTCCATCTCTGGCATCGATTTCCTTCGGCCAGCGGTTGCTGCAATCCTTGGCGCTGCCTTCCCTTTCTTTCTTCTTTTCTTTTTCTTTTTTCTTCCTTTCTTTTCTTTCTTTCTTTTGCACGCGGTTGCTTCCCTTATTATTATTATTATTATTATTATTATTTTCTTTCCTTTTTTTCTTTACCCTCCTTTTATAATCCAAGTGGCACTCGGGCACCAACCCAACTAGTTCGAATATCCTCGAAAATTTTCATAATATAAAAATATATAATTTTCATCACATCTAAATTACCCAAAAAAATAAATACACCCAAAATAATAATTTTTTTTATCCAAAATAAATCAAATAGATATTCGAGATATTACAATGAATTTGGATAGATGTTATGGGACCCACAAGAAAAGAAGATTATCTGAAGTGGGGATGTTATCTTCTTTAAAAACCATATTTATGAGGACTTTGAAAAGCCCATGAAGTCCAATGATTCAAGTTCCATTACTCTAAAATCATTCTAGTCATTGTACCAACACAACTTGTCATGGATCATGAGGTAAATGGTGACATACTTGAACTAGAAACAGGAGATTAAGAGATTGTTATGCAGGGAGAGTCGCATCCCCCTTCACCAGCAACTGTAAGATAACAATCTGTTGATGCACATAAACCATGATGATCGAAGAGAGGTCCCTTATTGGTGCCATTAAGGAGATATTTGGAATCAAATTGCATCTACTTATGGATGAGGGGGAGCCAGAGAATTTTAATGAAGCTCATATTCATTTGGATAAAAACAAATGAGTAAAGACTATATATCCAACATATGGATCCCAAATTATTCTTCAATGATGGTTAATTGAATTAATTTGCTGTAATTATCAAGGTCATATGTGATTTTGTATTAAATTAATTTTTGGACCGGAATAAGTTAGACTAAGAAATGTTTAACCAGTACTTGATCCACGTATATGCATATTTTGGACAATAAGCATGCTTTTAGAGGACTCTTCTGGGACATTCGTGCGTATTTTAGACAGATTGGTCACACTTGATACTAGGGCAGAATGTTGGTGCTTGAAGCACGTCTAAGGGACATTCATGCACCATACGGTTTATGCCTTGGCATCTAATGCACGCTTGATAGGTATACATACACTAATTTTTTATATAAAGCCTCATTGTCTGATTTTTTGTCATTTTCTTGCGGTTTTTGAGAGAAGAGAGAAAGATAGAAAGCTAAAAAAGGGAAAAACTAAGAGAAATTCAAGAAATCTTTGCTAAATCTAAGTATAAAGTATGTACATTCAAACCCTCCTTCCTTTATTACTGATATTTGCTTATCTCTTTGAATATTTCTTATTTCAAATACTTGTGCATATGCTATTTTCTTATATTGTTATCGCCTTATATATACGAATTCCTAGTCCTATTTCATGGAAGTTTTATAAAATACATGTCTTGAACTCATTTACATTTTGTTTAGTGTTGATTTTTGCAGTATCTACTTGCATGTCTTTAATATTCATATATATATACTTATATGTTCTAAATTTCCACATAGATTGTGCTATATGTCGATAATCTCTGCCTATTCAGTTCTACATGTTTTCATTATGTAAGAAAATGATGAAATTACCCTAATTCTACTGTCTTTTATGAAATTTCTATAATAACAACTTTTATATATTTATAAATTATACTTTATACTTTCTTCCTATTTTTAAAATGCATACTAAAGTTCCTGCATGATTTATGATGGACCGCATGCCATATATCTATAGAAATAAGAAGGAAAATTTTACATAAGTTTATTGATAACCGTATGTTCTCCGAATGAGAAAATTTAAGAATATGCTTGTAGTTGAGTAGAGTTTTCAGGTCGATTATGTATAGATTATTATAGAGAATTGATAGAATATATTTATATATGACCTAGTATATAATTATTAATCAAAGGTTATGTTTATTATTCGTGGGTCAGAATGCAGCGTTCGGCCCCACCTATAAGGGTATATGTAGACGACCCACTCACAGATTTTGAATAGTAGCGTATAGCTTTTGGTTATGTGAAAACAATTATAACTCGAGTTTCGATATTTGCCTCTTGTTGATGTGGTCATTGCTGATCCTTAGCCTCATAAATCTTTACATCATTTGAACATATTTTAGATAACTGTACAATTTGTTAAAATAGATTATCAATTTTAGATTATGCATGATAAGTTTAAGACATAATATTATCGGATTTTTAGGTATTGATCATGTCATATTCCTGTATGTCCTTTAATATATATATGTTACTTGTGAAAATTTATATGTCTTATTGAGCAATTGAATCATTCTTACTTTTATTTTGCTAATATTTTAGATTAGAGGGGTCGATGCTTATTCGCAGGTGATTGGTTGGAAAAATAGCTATTCGGGATTAGACTTAAGATTTGCGAATTAGTTTATGTATTGTTAATTAGAGATAAAATAATAGTTTACTATTTATTGATTTGCTTTGGCTGTTAAGCATCGTAATATTAGTTAGTCAAGATGTTTGATGTCAGCATTGAGTTTAATTATGGTTCTCTTCAGCAGTTCAATTGAATCATGATTTTTAATTATTTTAATTTTAGTATGGATACTTTTCCTTACGTACAATTTGAGGTTATGCATTATCAGTATTTGGAGCCATTTTCGGGTGTAGTATTTTGAGTCCTGTGATGGACTTATTATTTTATTTTAAGTCATTTGTTAGTATTTGATTTTCAGGTTTGTGTCCGAATATTATAGGTTTTTTGTCAATGGAATAAATAATTGAAAATTTGAGTAAGGAAGGAATAAATTTTAATTTAAGCTAATTAAGGATTATGATTTAATATATTGGACTTTGGGATCAAGGACGCAATGATATTTTCCCACAGCATCTCGGAGACCTCATGGGGACGTATACGAGTTGCCAACTCATTCTCCAGCAATGTCAACTGTCCCGAGAGCTGGTCAATGCGCCTCACCGCTCGATTAGCTTCCTCTCTCAGCTTGGCATTCTCTTCCTTCAGCCCAACATTTTCCTCCTCTAAGCTCGCCACTACGGTCTGAAGGGCAGCTATGTCATCCAGGCGCTCCGCCTTAAGCAGCTTCATCTCTTCCTCAAGCCAGGTGATCTCTCTGTCACGATCAGAGATCACCAGGTCTTTTTGGCAAAGCTCCTTGCTAACCACGCCATTATTTTCTCCTCCAAGCAAAGACCAAGAACGTTAAGTAATAGCAACAAAGAGAAAAAGGATAAGGAAAGTTGTGAATGTTTACACGCTAGACTTTACGCTCTGGCCTCACTAGCCTGCTGCAAGACCTTGGTCCTGGCGGCGGAGGACTGGAAACAGAAATCTCCTAAGTAGGCCCCGCAGTGGCTTTCGCCGCAGACTCCTCCGGTACCACCACAGTAAAGCCCACCGCCTCAGCATGCTCTTCGACGGTAGGCTCTTCCAATAGCTCAACGTTGACGCCAACTGCCTCTTGAGGCTCTCCGGCTGTTGGCACTTCTTGAGGCTCACCAGTAGCAGGCTCCTCAGATAATCCAGTGGCTTGTGCAGCAGGAGGCACTGCAGGTGTTTGCAGGAGCTCTTCGACAATTGGCTCCTCCAGCAGTCCAACAACCCGTTCGGTTGAAGGCTCCGCGGGTGACTTCGATAGCACCACCGGGTGCTCCGGCTGTGGCAGAGCAAGAACGGCGCTGCTCACAGCGGAGCGCAGCTTGGACCTATATACCTCCACAGTAGCCTCAACTCCGCCCTCACCGGAGCTATCTCCGGTCCCAGTAAACCGGCCAGCCATAACATAGTCTGGCCCCGAGGAAGAAGAAGGCATCACCGTTGTCGCCTTCTTTTGCCTTGGACTTCTGGGAGCTTCCTCACTAGAAGGCGTGCTGGCAGACCCGATTGTAATGGCACCTGCCTTCCTCTTGTGGGAAGGCACCTTCATCTTCTGCTCCGGAGAAAATGGTCTCCATTGTGCCTTCTTGGCATCAGCTCGAGAAACCAAATGGTCTTTTCGGAACTCCAGAAGGTGGCCCTCTGCCAGCTCTAGAAGTGGCTGCACCGTAGCAATCTCCTCATCGATGAGTGTCCCAATATAAATGTCGAGCACCCTGCCCCAATCTCTGGCCAAGGGCCAGGATGAATCAACGTGAATATAGAAGAACCGGTTGTTCGAGTTCTTCAGAAAATCATATATAGCACTGTTGATTTAGAGTCCTCGTGGAGATAGGGACACCCACTCAGTTGTTCCAGTTCTTCAGAGAATCATATATCGCACTGTTGATTTGGAGTCCTCGCGGAGATAGGGACACCCACTTGCCGCCCTGGACGAACTAAAACATCACTCTGACTGCTCCCACCATGAACAGCTTTGAATGCTGGCGAAGAAAGATGCACATCGTACACAAATAACATACCGCATTAGCATGGAACCATGCTATAGGGATCCAAAGGGCAGTCAGAATATCCAGCAGCTCGTCAGGAATTGGAAGGCGTAACCCACTCCTCAAGTGGGCCTCATAAATGGTGATGAAGCCCTCAAGAGGAGAGCACACCCTGTCTCCCTCGCTAGGCATCTTGAAGACGATCGACTTGGGGATGTACTTGATGTATAGCTCCCTCACCTCATTGGCCTCGATGATTGAAGCGATCTGAGTTACAGAATGCGCCATGGAAATGAGAGAAGGAAGGGAGCACAATACTTAGAAAAATTTTCAAGAAGAGAAGTTAAAGGAAAGCGTGGGAAATTTAAAAAGTAACAGACGGACCACATAAAGGAGTGTGAACGCTGGAGAAGGTGAACCGTCTCGTAAACGTACGCCCATCATTGCTGATATGTGTCGCTTCCTGAACGGGTGAAGTCGAATCAAATCCTTTGGCGCATTAATTATCAAGATCGCAAATTCACTACATGCGAGACATGTGGCCAACTTTTCGATTGACAATCCGGCGGCATGATGGCACGTCGTTCCAACTCTCACCAATCCTCCGGATTTTGGCCCAAATGATCAACGAATATGGTTAACTCTTCCTTAGAAGTTCTCCGGATTTTAACCCAGGCGGTCAATGAATCCGGTCAACTCTTCTTAGCAGTTCTCCGGATTTCAGCCCACCCGGTTAACAAATCCGATCAACTTCTCAGATGCTCTTCGGATTCCAGTCTAGATGGTTAACGAATCCGGTCAGTGAATCTGGTCAACGTTTCCTTCGTCAGTCCTCCGGATTTTAGCCAAGGAGGTCAACGAATCCGATTAACGATCTTCCAAGTTAGTTCTCCCAATCTGGACGTCATGGTCAGTAATTGCATGCAACACGATCAACAAACCAAGAGTCTTTGCCAGTCCTTTCGCTAGGTCACCTCAGGCAGGCAACCTAGCCACTCGCAACCCATCTTGAACATGCTGGAGATCGGAATCTTGGACCACCAATATGGGGGGTTAGTGATGGGTACGCCAATAATGGGCTGGCCCAAGAAGGAGGAACCACTCAAATCCACAACAGCCCATTTGCGCCTGGATGGTCAACGCTTACCATTGACCCGACGAAAAGCCAAGTGAGCCAGAAAAAGCTCAAGAACAGGACGAATGACTTGCTCTTGAGACAGTTAACCCTTTCATTGACCGAAAGCGAGATCAGTGGACTGTTTGAAGATCAGGTCTCAAGTGGGCCAAGCCCAGTTTGGCCCACGTGATCGTCCACGACTAGCAACGGTCCTTTACCCTGATTTTGTGCTCTCTACAAAAAGCAATCTCAATTGCAACGGTCATTAGTAGATTCAACGTGCATCCCTAAAGGAAAGCACCAGAATTCTCTTCCTGTTTGCTGCAAATTTTAACGGTTATAGAACTCAAAAGGAAAACAATCAAGGCAATGGCCATTACTGCCATAAAAGCTCCACACCAGAAAGGCAGGGAGCCCAGTAGAGCGTCAAAATGAAGCCTTTTTGCACAATGAAGGCTGCCCAACGTAACAACTATAAAAGTCCATGGAGTCCTCACTCCAAGGCACGCTCTCGTTTGCCTACAAAAGTCTATACAGAAAAGCTCAGCGCTTTCAGACTACAAATGCTTTCTCTCTCTTTGCTACTATATTCGCAGCGAACACAGTGCTTAAAGTCAGCGCTCCTCACAAGCCAACAAATCCTCTCTCAATGAGAGCACTCACCTATCTCAAACACTCTCTGTATTTCCTTACATTCTTTACTTTCACCTTCTTAATTCGAAGGCAATTTGCTAATTTGTGCGTCGGAATGTTTACGGTGGAATAACTCTCGCCGTCACCTAACCGTTTGTTCGTAATTGTGGTGTGTAAGATTTAGATTTAGTGGACAGAGCCAGACTTAGACAACCGACTTAACCCAAATCTGTTTGAAGTTTAGATCCATGACACATCAGTATGTATGTGATTTTCACTGATTGTTTTGATATTTTGTTGAGTTTTATTGAACATTTAAAGGGTTTGTCTATTTTTTATAGATTAAGTGAAAGTGAATATTTTAGGATAATATATTATATATGAAAATATTTGTGAAAGAATAGTCATGAAACTTGTACATTTGACCTTACATGTGATATTCTATGTAAGTATTTTAGATTAGACTCTATTTTGTCTCTATTTAATTTTGTACTTTTCCATAAGGTGAAAAGTTTTTAGTTTGTACTTTTCCATAAGGTGAAAAGTTTTTAGTTTGTACTTTTCCTATAGAGATTTTTTTTTTTTTTTTGATTTGTTATAGAGTCTACCGTTTGATATTTTATTAAGAACTATTGTAAGGGATTGAATGAAACAATTTATTCGGACATCCTAATATATAAGGCACACTTGAGGGTTGCATTTATTCCTATGGGTGGCAAAAAGAAAGTGGCGTTTGACCCTATTTATAGGGAAGAATTTATAAACGGTCCACTTACAAGTCTAAATAGTAGTATTTTAGTCTAAACTTAGCAGGAGTATGTATAACCCTTCCTTAATATTGATCTTTTGGTCCCTTGTTTTTAGTTTGTTATATTTTGGATTTTTGAGATTTTTATTTATATCGTGTTTGATATTTAAAATGTTTTGACTTTTTAGATTATAGGTTTTGAAAATCTTCAAAATATCCGATGTTGGATTTTGAGACTTTGGAATCATTTAGCATTTTGATATTGAAAGATTTCGTGCAATTTAATATTATGTGATATTTGTATATTATGTAATATTTGCATATGGATTACGAATTTTACATACGAAATCACAATTGAACATTTGACATATTTGGATATTTAATATATATTAGATTCTGCATGTGTTTTATTGTTTTTTATCCCTTCACCCTGTTTTAATGGATTCGTATTTATTATTATATATATTGTTATTTGCTAAGCTTTAGGCTCATAACTTGTTATGTTTTTTGACCCTTTTAGATTAGATGGCATTTGATACATGTAGGATTTGGACCAAGGATACTTGAATATTTGGTTTAAGCATATTTTGTATTCGGATTTGTGTTTTTGGATTTGTATTTAGGTTTAGTACCTGGAGATTCATGTATATTTTATTTACTGCAATTTGTGTAAATTTTGGGGTTTGCATGGGAAATTATTGTTCAATTTGTTTATTTTGGGTATGTATAATTTGGATATTTGTTAACTGCTTTTCCTTGTGGAATGATTTGGATTGAGCAGGTTTTATTATTGTTATTTGGAGATAGGATAAGATTAGTTTGATTAGATCTTGTTTTCACTATAATTTGTTGTTTTATTGTTGTTTTGGCCTTTGGTTTGGTTATGCTTGACTCAACTTTGTGTATTTTATTTGGATTTTGTTCATTTAAAAAAAAGAGAAAATTTTATTTAGATTTATTTATCAATAATTATTACTTGTTTCAGAAACGTGACAACATGTGATCAAAAGATTCAACATGGAAAATGCCTAACCAGGTAGTACTCCATTGACTAGTCACTTCAAGCTGAGTAAGAGATTGTGTTTCTCATCGGGAAAGGAGATGGAGGAAATGGCAGTCATTCTCTATTCTTCTGCACATAGCAGCTTGGTGTATACAATAATGTGTACAAAACTCGACCTAGCTTGTGCTGTAGGTCTTGTGAGCTAGTTCCTTTCCAATCCTTGGGGAGTGCATTGGGAAATAGTGAGGTGGATTCTTATGTATCTTATTGTACATCAAAGTTGTCTTTTTTATAAGGGATCTAAGTTTCTGGAGGGGCTTTTAGATACTAATATGGTAGAAGATCTTGATAGGAAGAGTCTACAATAGGATACTTGATCACTTTTGTAATGGGAGATGTGTCATTGCTATTCAAATTGCATGAGTGTGTAGTTTTGTCTACAATAGATGTTGAATACATCGCAGCAATGGAGGTTGGCAAGGAATTGTTATGGATCAAATGCCTTCTCCAAGAGATGGGAATCGGACAAAATGAGTATAAGGTGTGTTGTGACAATTAGAGTGCTCTTGACTTAAGTAGGAATTTAATGTATCATTCTTGCACAAAGCATATCGATGTTCGCTATTATTGGATACGTGAGCAACAACTGTTAAAGTTTGTGAAGATCCATACTAATGAGGATCTATCAGATATGTTAACAAAAGTTGTGAGTTATGAGAAGCTTGAGCCATGCAGAGTCAAAGACATTGTCGGGGTGGACACCAACTAATGGTGTTTAGGTATGGAAGGAGAGAATCGAAAAGTCCACATCCTTCAACTCCCATCGGTTTCAACTATAACCCCTTAAGTTTCCTCTTTATTACCATCATTTTCTTAGCCTTTCATCTTCCAAAGAAACTCAATTGTTTTTCCTGAAAAACAATGCAAGGAGGGCCTTGTATGAGTGAAATACACTAGGGCTAAAAGCAATCAGTAGTTTGGTAAATAGAGATGTGGTGAGGCTGAGGAAAACATAGAATAGAGAGAGCTCTGTGAGGGTTGAGAGGAAAAAATTGTGATAGTTGTAAAAGTTCTTATTTTTATAAAATTCTCCCGTTTGATCCTGGACGTAGACTCAATTAGCCGAACCATGTAATATTCTATATGCTTTTATTGTTTTTGTACCATCAATATCCTAACCCGTCGACCTCGACGAGCTCGACCTATCCAAGTGCCACTTCCTTGGCATTGCTGTTCCCAAACCCGGCATGATCTTTGCTGATGACGTGATGGATTTGGGCGTCGGCTTGTTGATTGTTGTGGTCTGGAAAATCTCTGGTGCCAACTGCTACTTTTGTGGGGTACTTTGGAGAGTTGAATGGGACCATCCCCTTGGTAACAGGGTATACTTTTACCTCTCAACTGTCACTGTTGCATTATTTTTAATGGTTTTATTAACATTATAATTCGCATTTCTTAAAATAGATGATGATCCATCCATATCGAAAGTCTTTAGCAGCAATATACTGTTTCTGCACCAAAAAGAAGCAGCTACATATTTTCATGTTTGAATGGCATCCAAGTAAAATTCTTTGCCATAATTGGTTGTAACATTGGTTTAACTGAAAATTTCATGTGGAAATTGAAAATTGTTGACTATGGCTCAGTTGATCGTTTTCCTAAAATAATATTGTGCTATTCTCCATACCACTTTGAGTCGAGCCCATGTCTGTCTGAAACTCTATAGGAAACATCACCTGATATTTTCTAAATGGAGGAAGAAGAGAATTCTTGATGCAAAATCTGATGCTGCATGTGGCATTGGCCATCAAGTGATCAAATGTTTTATTTTCTTTGCTTGAAATTTATCTGAACTTTGTTGCCATATTAAGTTGTAGCATCATGATCTTGAGTAAAAATATTTCACTGTTGGATGTTGGAAAGCAAGGGAGGGAAATGGGTAGACCAAGAGCGCATTCACCTCACCGGAGAATATCAAACCTGTCCTTGTTTTTTTTAATATTTTCTTCCATTCTCTTTGGTTTACAGCTCATGTTTGTCAAATTTGGCATTTTTAACGTGTCAGCAAAGCCTCAATGTCTGAGGTCACAGAAATCGAAGTGTTTATACTCACAAATCACAACTCAAAATCGTAAATCCTGCGTCTCCCCATAAAATTTGGTGTGCTCACCCACCAAACAGAATTCTAAGGTTTCAACGATCAAGAATAGACACCCAAAGAAGAAGAGAGAACACTGGCCACGGTGGACATAAAAAAAAGAATGTGTGGCAAAACCCACTAAAATGTAGAATTTAGTGTAAAATAACTGACATCATATGAGCAACAGTAGTGAATTTGACAAGTTGTCTGGGTGCAAGAAAGATAGGGCGAAGGGAGCTAGTGATGGTGGTTGGGAATGAGAATTATGAGTAGAGCTGATTGGGGACTTTTTTGATTGTAGATGGTTTTGTAAAACAATGAATCAGATAAAGATACGGGTTGGCAGTATTGATGGGTAGAAAGCAGTGAAAGATGATGGTGATGGAGTTAAGCTGGCTATGGGGTTCTTCTTCTTTGTTACAAGTGATTAATCGTTGTCCCATTTCGCTCATGTTGCCTCATTGATCAGAACTTAGTTGTTTCTTTTATGGATAGAACACTAACTTCATAGCCATAATTATAATGCCTGTTGACAAGATGGGGGCATTGTGTTGACTGCTACAACATGGGCATATTTTTGAATAATGGGCATGATTTGTCCCTTTACTCTTCAGTAGCAGGCTAGTTAGAGTGCAAACTCAAATTTTGGATGTAAAATTTCATTTCAAATGTTAGTGAATGTTATATTTTTGAATAAATGTTATATTATCTGTGTTAAGTACAACATGCTTCCAAACAACTTTTGTTCTATCCCTTGATACCCAATAAAACAATTTAAAGAGTTCTACCACATGTATCTGTTTAGAAGCATTATTTTGCTGGAATAGTTGGTATACAATGATTTGTGAATAATTGTTTCAGTTAGGAGACATGAAAGTAGGGATTGTTGGATTGGGAAACATTGGCTTCAAAGTTGCAAAAAGACTCGAGGGCCTTGGCTGCAGGATATTATACAACTCGAGGAAGAAGAAGTCGTTTGTTTCATACCCTTACCATTCAAATATCTGTGATCTTGCTTCCAGAAGTGATGTCCTTGTTATATGTTGTGCGCTAACTGACCAAACCAGGCGCATGATTAACGATCGAGTTCTTTCGTTGTTGGGCAAAGATGGAGTCATTGTTAACGTGGGACGTGGGGCAATAGTTGATGAGGAGGAGTTGGTGAGGTTTTTGTTGGAGGGGGAAATTGCAGGTGCTGGCTTAGATGTGTTTGAGAATGAGCCTTATGTCCCTAAAGAGCTGTTTGAGCTGGATAATATTGTTTTGTCACCTCATAGAGCTGTGTTCACTCCAGAAGCACTTCAGGATTTGGAAGAGCTGGTAGTAGGCAATTTGAAAGCCTTTTTTTCGAGCCAACCTTTGCTTTCTCAAGTCGTTTTTGAATGATTGCCAATTCTCTATGTGATGCCCATGAGTGATTTATATATATTTTTTGGTTTCTGAAATTGGCATGTGATTCTCGAATGGGAGATTGGATGACTGTAATGGCTTGACTGATCCGTGATGAAGTTTCGAGCAGTGAAATGGCAGAAGCTATGTGCTTGACGTCACGCTATTACTGCTTGGGCAGGCAATCAATGTCCGCATGTAAAAAGTGCGTGATCTGTGCTTGAGCAAGAGACTTGCATAATCTTATGGCGCAATTAGTGAACAAATTTTGCTCTAAGTAACTGGTTTTTTATATAAACTAAGTGCAGTTATGTAATTTTATACAATTTTCACTTCTGTTCTTGAGATCAACCAGGTGAGGGAGACAAGAGAAGAGGGGAAGGGGATATCTTCAGAATCAGACAACATTTTTGCTCCTAAGTCTTCCATTTTTGGTAAGTTGTAGTAAATTGTGTGTAGAACGGTTCTGCCCATTTAGATTTCTCGTTTTCACTCCATTTGAAGTAATTCTCAAGTTTCACTTGTATAGTTGTGTGATTATGGAACTTTAGTAAGAGAAGTGTTCTGCACTCATGTTTGACAGCTGCAGTAGATTTATGTAAGCATGACTGATTATAGTGGACATTGTTTAGAAACGAAAGTCCCATGATTTGAGGGGATTTTCAACATAAAATTGTTGTCTCTTGTGATCGATTTTCATCGGCCTCAGCTTATTGCATAATATTATGGTATTGCCATTTTACCTCCTCGAGCAAAGGGGGATTGTTTTTCTCTCAACAATTTCACCTGTGCAGGTCGTCTCCTTAATGCTCTGTTTTTCTGAATATGATTTCACTCACTCTTCTGTTTATTATTCTGCAAGTTGTGCCTATCTTGAAATTAGTAGTTCAAGGGCTGTAGCTGTCTATCTGATAAATGTTATTCAAACTGTGAGTGCTGTTGAAATTTTCCTCATCAAATTTGATTCAGGATGACTTTGCTGCTGCTCATGCATGATTGGTTTCAGGAAAAGGTGGCTTCTAATAAACAAGGAATAGCTACCCCTGAATCTATTTAGCCTTTTCCCAGATGTACTTATAATGCAATATAATATCATTTTTCCAGATCAAATACAACTGATTCAAGAACAACAAGCAGAATAGTTAAAGAACTTGTGCATCAAGGAAACTGCAGACGGTATAATAAATGAAAGTGAAATTGTTGAAGATAAAGCGCTTACAAATATGTATCTTCGAAAGTTTTACCACTGAGAAGATCTAAAAGATATAAGAAGGTATTATTTATACACTCATTTTATATAATTAATTGTTTGAAATTGTCTATTTGGGTGTAGGGAAGGAGAGATGAGAGAGAGTATAATTAAAATAAATATCAGATTTACACATATTTTTGATAATTTTTTATACAAATTGGTGTATAGTTGGGTGTAGGGAAGGAGAGATGAGAGAGAGTATAAATTAAAATAAATATCAGATTTACACATATTTTTGATAATTTTTTATACAAATTGGTGTATAATTGATGTATGAATAACAGTTAGCAAACATATAATGTCACAAGGGACGCCTACACCTTTGATTACAACAATATTTATAAAGAGCATAGAAATTGATGGTGACAAGTCTTTTGATACATGTATTCTATGATACTAAAAAAATATCTTAATATGTTACTGTATATGTATGATATATTATAATATAACGGTTAATATTTAAATTATTGGTCGATGAAGCTAATGTATTAGCTATTTTGCTTTACTATTTTTAACTCTTGGAAGCTTTAGCTTATGTAATACATCAAAGGTTTTGAGATGTTTTTAAATAATCTATGAGATTAATTTTAATAAAATTAAGTAAAACTTATTAAATAGGGACAGTGATTTAAGATGATTAAATTTTATCTTATGAATCACTTTTAATGTAATTATTTAAAAAAATTATATATATATATATGTGTGATATTAATTCCAATATCACCGCTTATATAATTAATATCAATATAATCGTAAGTAATATCGGTTTTTCAAATCTATAGTTATATCCATTGTTTGAATTATCTAGCAAAATACATTTTTTTTCTTAATTTTGGCTGATTTCTTCACCTATGCATTATCTATAGTAAAACGGTGGTAACATTAATTGCTGTTTTAGGGTTAATTCTAATTGAATTTTTTTAAAATTTTATTTTGTATATGAATAATTTCTCTCAAATCAATCATCAAAAGAAAAACAGACGTATAAAATTTAATCATTATATAATTATTAATTTTATGATTCTTAATAATTAAATTATAGTTATTTATATTTAGATAAATGACTGAAATTAAGAGAATCTTTTTTTATTTTTAGAGTGAATCGTTTTTATGTTATATTTTCATAAATGAAGATGATCATAATGCTTGCAAATCATGGAGGAAGATTGAGCAGCAAGATAGAAATTTAAAGTTTTTATTTTAGTAATTAAAAAAATTGTGATACATAAACGACAAGAATATGATATTAATTTTATAAAGAACACAATTAAAATAAAAAAAAATATAGTAGAAGCACCTGATAATCAAACCAAAAAAAGAACATAATTTATACCTACATAATAAAATGAGCTGCTGAATTGTTGTTGTTTACTTGAAAAAAATGGGGTTGTTATTGCTTTTTTTTTTTTAATTAAATAAAGTAAGAGTTATATTTATCACATTATTTTTAGTAACAAAAAAATCTTACTTCTTATTTTATAAATTTTGATTAAATTTTAAATGTATAATTTTATTCATAAAAATTATACATCAAATAAACTTATTATATAATAAAGTAATCAAATTTACAATTTCGTATTTAATTACAACATCGTGTTAATTGAACATGGTGGTGGCGGGACCTTAGGCACATGTGTACAAGGAAGAAAAGTGGTGGCGGTGGCGGCGGTGGTGGTGGTGATGGGATGGATAAAGATGATTAAAATATTGCAGACAGAAAGACACTCAATTATTCCGAGTCAATCAAATCGTTAAAAAGTTACCATAACTTCTAGCTGCGATTTTGACAAATTAATGTTGATTGTGATATTTTTTTGAAAAATTGTGATGAAGGGTTTGATAATTTTTAGTATCTGGAACCCAATTGTGTACTATCAATCAGTGTTCATCTAATTTGTTCTAGAGTTTACTTGGATAGACTAATAGTCAAACTTGTGATCGATTTATGAATATTTGAATAGTTATTTTTTTAATCTGTTATACTAAATATGAAGAACCATCAAGCTTGTTGGGCCTCAATATGAAGGCCTATAAAAGCACGGCCCAGGAGAAAGGTCCAAGTGAAAGGCCCAGAAATACTCAGGCGGCCCAAGTAAGAAGCCCAAGGACCGAGAACCCAAGAAGTCTAGCAGAGTCTTAGAATTGCCCGAGCAGCCAGGAAGAGACGCTCGGATTTCTCCCAGAAGGCCCTCCAGAGCCGCATCATCTCACGAGTCCACCAACTCACGAGGAACATCACAGCTGGACGAGGACCGCTCATTCATGATCGGGAATGCCAGCTAAGCCACTTCGTCGGTTCCCAAGAAAGCCTGCAGCTACTGCCAGTCGCCGTCTCAACAGGGCACGCCTAGTCAAAATCAAGACTGATATTCAGATCCTGCACGCCTGACACACTCAGATGTTACAGCGGCGCCGTCCGCATGCCACTCCACGCAACGTCAGCAGCATTAAAGGGAGTCGGTGGACCAGCTTCTCAACCGCCGGATGGACGCCACGTGTCTTCTCCCCAACCGCCCGACTTCTCCTATAAATACTCAGTGAGGCCCCCTCTCAAGGGGGACTGCGAGACCGGCCCCAGCCAGAGACCCGCATAGAGAGAGACAAAGCCTTCGACCGGACACTCTCTCCCCAAAACAACTTTACAAAGGAGAGGAAAAAGCTCCCAGTGAGCATAGTTCACTAGGGAAGAAAACACAAAACGAGAGACAGGGAAGGGATTAACCCTCATAATTGTACTTTGTAAAATCTCCAACCCATATAGTGAAGCACTTTCTAGGCCCTGAGCCTCGTGGTTTTTCCTACCCATTCAAGAGGAGGTTTTCCACGTAAAAAATTCGATCTCAATCTTCATCTCGTATCCAACACCTCAATCATTTGTGTTGCCTGGTAACCATGGATCGGATTGGACACACCCCTCATCAACGAGCCTGCCTCTGAACGATCCGCGGAATCAGAACGCAACATTGGCGCCGTCTGTGGGAAGGAAGAACAAAAAACTCAAGACTTTCCACTCTCCTACAACAACGCCCCAAGGATGCTCAGCAGACAAGGCAGCACGTCCACCCGGGGAGAAGAACGCCACGACGAATGTCTCTCGTCGGGCGGCAGAGTAAGCTGCAGCCCCGGCACCAGCGTGCGTAAACTGGCGCAGAAGGTGGACAGCCTCACAAGAGCAGTCCGCAACCTCCAGGAGAAGGCGGGCGAACAGTCTAGGGGCCCACGCTCCGAAAGTCCGCGCCAAACGGCGCTCCAGAGACAGCAGTCGGCGTGGGCTCCAGGCGAGTTGAGGGACTACCTCAACAGAAACAAATCCATGAGCCCAGCCCCATCAAGGAGGGGGCTCAAGAGGCTCTGGAAGACTGTCTTTGGACCCAAAATCGGCGAAATAACTCAGCCGGCAGAACGAGAAGACCCCCTACCCCCGAGGATAGGGGAAGGAAGGAGAAGGGCAAGCGCCCACCAGAAGACCCAACGACCGTCCGGGCACGACAAGCCCGAGCGGATGGTCCTTGGGGGAGAAAAACACTCAGGCCCATTGGCCTTCACTGACTCCCTCACCAACATCCTGAGGCAGATCAGGGACGAGGAGTTCCTAAGATGGCCTAGGGCGTTGAAGAACCCAGAGGGAGGCGACCAATGGGAATACTGCCATTACCACGGCAGCCGCGGCCATGACACCGAGGACTGCACTAAGCTCTGAGCGAAAATTGAGCGGCTGGTAATGAAAGGATATCTCGACCGCTTCCTGCCACGACCCGGGCGCGGCCTCGGAGCAGTAGGAAGCAGCCAGTCACGCCGCTCGAAGGAAAAGGCCATAATGGGCGTGGACTGACAAAAAAAAAAAAGAGGGAGAGGAAAGAGATAAAAAGCTCTGGGGACCACTCAATGTAAGAAAGAATGTACATTAATAAAAACGTGCATTTGTTACCTTCTCCATGAAGCGTTCCCGTACTCTCTCCTCGACGGTGAAGCAACTCACAGCGGTCAGGCAACAAAACTTGGGCGCCAATCCGAGCGACCCCAGTGATCAGGTAACAAAACTTTGGCGCCAACCCGAGCGACCCCAGCGGTTGGACCCCAGCGGTTGGACCCCAGCGGTCAGGCAACAAAACTTTGGCGCCAACCCGAGCGACCCCAACGGTCGGACCCCAGCGGTCAGGCAACAAAACTTGGGCGCCAACTCGAGCGACCCCCACGGTCGGACCCGAGCGGTCAGGCAACAAAACTTGGGCGCCAACCCGAGCGACCCCCGCGGTCGGACCCCAGCGGTCAGGCAACAAAACTTGGGCGCCAACCCGAGCGACCCCAACGGTCGGACCCCAGTGGTCAAGCAACAAAAACTCGGCTACGACCGAGCGGCCCTAGCAGTCGGATCTCAGAGGTCAAAACCCAGAAACTCGGCCGTGACCAAACGGTCCTAGAGGCCAGGCGGAAAAAACAAGGCCGAAAGGCTAAAAGCTGGAAGTCCCTAAGAGGGCTGCATGCCCAAGTCCGAAAAGACAAAGGGTCAAGCACCTGAAGGGAGACACCCGCTTGAAACAAAGAAGTTAGGCACTGTTTGACGTGCCGCAAAAAAAAAAAAAAAAGAGAGCACAAGCAAGACACGAAAGAAACGTCCGAAGCCTTAAAGCGAAAAGAACAAAGTCTTATTCACAAAAATGATTTTCTGTACAAGTATGACAAAACAAAATGAACAAAAAGGGGGCGGCGCATCAAGGGAGTGCCGCTCAGCTTCCTCCTATCTAAGTCCCACGGGCTCCGGAAGATCCTGTCTGCTCCATCTGAACTGCCTCCTCAGGCGTAAGAGGTTCACCATCAAGCTCTGCCCGAGGAGAGCTAAGGAAAGGCCTGCCATCGACGCCGTACGAGTCTTCCGCGATCAAAGCACTGGCATTCCTAGGATCAATGACGGCTACAGGAAACTGCAGACGGATCAAACGCGCCACCCGGCGACACATGCGAATACCGTCCCGAAACTTGCCGTCCAACACAAGAGTCATCTCAGCAATCTGTACGGACGTCCTCAGCCTCTCCTCCTGGCGAAGGATCCGCTCCTGAAGGAGGCCCTGCCTAAGCCGCAGGTCATTGACAGTACTCTCCAAAGAAGCGATCTTCTCCTTAGCTTCAGCTAGCTCCGCTTCCGCCCGTTGCGCAGCTTCACGAGCGGCCCTCGAGGACCTCATTTCCAGACAGGACTGAGCGATCACTCCCACTAGTCCGGTGAGGCCGGCAATCAAACTCTGGAGCTGCAACAGAAAATTTCATCAAAGAATGAACAGTTGAAAGCAAAGGAAGAAAGGAAGCAACAGCCTACCTCAGAAACAAGGGGGTCATCCCCTGTGCCACGCTCCATGTGGGACTCGGACTCCTACGGCTCGCTCCTAAGCCCCGCGGACGCCACATCAGACACAGACTCGTTAGCTACAAAAGGCGCTGGAAAGTCTGCCTCGAAATCAATGTCCCTAAGAGACTCAGGCAACCGCTCGACCTCAACCTCAACAGGGCGCCCCAAGAGGATCGGAGGCGCGGGCTCGTCAACACTCAAATCCACGACCTCCACCATCTCTCGGATCATTTCGGCCGACACTCCCCTCTCAGAATCCATCGTGGCACTCCCGCCTCCTATGTCCTCGGAAGGGTGATCAATCCTGTCCGAGACGTCACCAGGCAGATCGACGGGAGCACCGAGAGCAAAATCATCACAGGGGGGCTGGACGTCCGAAAGCCCCGTGGTCTGAGCGAGAACCTCCACGGGTGCAGTAGAGAGTTTAGCAGTGGCAGTGAAGGCGAGACCACCAGATCCCGAGGACCCCGGAAGAGAGGCTTCAGTCCTCACCCTCTTGATCAGAGGAACATCATCATCACAGGAGATCTGGGCCCCAGGAAGCTCTCTAATCCGCGCAACAGCTCTTGAGGGCTCGGTCGAAAGATTAGCAGTGGCAGTGAAGCCGAGACCCCCAGACCTCGAGGACTCCGAGAAAGAGACAGTCCCCGACCTCATAAGCAGAGGAGCAGCCACGTCATCATCGCTCACGCCCTCGATATCAAAATCCTCATCATCACTCGAGGAGCGCTCAGCAGTGGGTCCCCCAATCCTCGATCTCCTTGTGGCCTTTACAGAAGGAGCTGGGCCAGGAGCCTCCTCCCGCGGTCCCCACTTGGCTGCCCTGAATTTATCAGTAGTCAGCTAGATGTTGCGCTTGTTCAAATGGAAGCTCCACAGATTGGCCAGCACTAAGTCTGTGCGCGCCTTCACTTCCTCCCGGTCCTCCCTCGAAGGGTCAGAGCAAAACTGGCTGGCCACCTTCCCCCACGTGGTAGGGATGGCCCAATGCTCGTAGACGCCGAGAAAGAAAAACTTATCCTTCAACCGCCTCGTGGAATCTGGGTTGCCACCACACAGCGAAGAAAATTCCGGGCGGGGAGTCATTACGATCCAATCAAGGTTCTGCGTAAAGCGGAACATCACCTTGACCGTAAGAGGATTCAAGAGCTTCTCATGACACCGAAAGAAGACGGACAAGGACACCAGATACCTCATCGCATTCGGTGAAGCCCTGGCAAGGGGCACCCCAAGCACCCTCATAATGTCGTAGAGCTCCTCCGAAACGGAAAACTGTAACCCACCTTTGAGGTAGGCCTTATAAATGGTGATGAAGCCGTCCGGAGGGTACAGTACCCTATCATGTGGCTCCGGAATCATCATGGCCATAGACTCAGGGATCTGATACTGGGCTCGAATCTCCGTGAGCTTGTCGAGCGTCACCGTGGAAGCAATGTCTCTCACTCCATGCGCCATGAAAGCCAAAGAACAAAGGAGAAGACGAAGCTCGAACGAACAAGAGAACGAAAAGCAGGCGCGAAGATGAAACATTAGGGCAAAAAGGCATTTAAATAAGCCCTGGAATGCAAAAAGGCATACTCATTGCCCTTGCCACGTGTCGACCAACCATTCGCCCTAGAAGTCTGGTGATCACTCCTTCCCAAGGCACCTGATAGCACGTTACATTAGCCAGATACGGCATTTAATGCTCCAGCGAGGAGGCAAAACGGAGGCCCAGAAGAGGTCCGGGGATGATCTCCCATCAGGCTCAACGCAGTGCTCACCACCAGGACACGCACTCTCGGACGGTCGAGACCCCCAGCAGGCTAGCGACTTCATGCCAAACGACCGAGAGCTTCGAGTCCTTTGGCACGGGGGGCTATGTTGGGCCTCAATATGAAGGCCCATAAAAGCACGGCCCAGGAGAAGGGCCCAAGTAAGAGGCCCAGAAATACTCAGGCGGCCCAAGTAAGAAGCCCAAGGACCGAGAGCCCAAGAAGTCTAGCAGAGTCTTAGAATTGTCCGAGCAACCAGGAATAGACACTCGGATTTCTCCCAGAAGGCCCTCCAGAGTCGCATCATCTCACGAGTCCACCAACTCACGAGGAACATCACAGCTGGACGAGGACCGCTCATTCATGACCGGGAATGCCAGCTAAGCCACTTCGTCGGTTCCCAAGAAAACCTGCACCTACTGCCAGTCGCCGTCTCAACAGGGCACGCCTAGTCAAAATTAAGACTGATGTTCAGATCCTGCACACCTGACACACTCAGATGCTGCAGCGGCGCCGTCCGCATGCCACTCCACGCAACGTCAGCAGCATTAAAGGGAGTCGGTGGACCAGCTCCTCAACCGCCGGATGGACGCCACGTGTCTTCTCCCCAACTGCCTGGTTTCTCCTATAAATACTCAGCAAGGCCCCCTCTCAAGGGGGACGACTCTGAGACTGGGCGCCAGCAGACCCGCATAGAGAGAGACAAAGCCTTCGACCGGACACTCTCTCCCCAAAACAACTCCACAAAGGAGAGAAAAAAGCTCCCAGCGAGCATAGTTCACTAGGGAAGAAAACACAAAATAAGAGACAGGGAAGGGATCAACCCTCACAACTGTACTTTGTAAAATCTCCAACCCATATAGTGAAGCACTTTTCAGGCCCTGAGCCTCGTGGTTTTTCCTCCCTATTCAAGAGAAGGTTTTCCACGTAAAAACCCAGTCTCAATCTTCATCTCGTGTCCAACACCTCAATCATTTGTGTTGCCTGGTAACCACGGATCAGATTGGACACACCGCTCATAAACGAGCCTGCCTCCGAACGATCCGCAGAACCAGAACGCAACAAAGCTTATGTTATATAAAAATTTGTTAAAATTAAGTATCAAATATACTATTTTTACATCTCCATATAACACGAATTTTATCGCAATCACTTACCAGAGCAGCCAATCAATGCAGACTGAAGTAGCAGAGAACAGAAACTATATAATCAAATGTCCATTATCAAACTATTTAAACGAGAGGCGTTACACCTTACTAATGAGATATATTATATGTGGTTTACTACGTAAACTGCTGAATATAAATCCAATTATATAAATATGATGTTAAATAGTAGAATTTAAACAATTTTTTTACATTAAAAAGTAAAAATTTATAACCATTAGATTTATATCCAATGGTTTTAAAGAAAGTAAGACGGAAGAGCTACACTTCGGAGGTGATAGATAACATCCCCGAACTCTAAATAATTAGGAGCTTTTCCTCTTAAGCCAGCGTGTAAAAGCATCAAGGGTGCTGGTGTCGGCCCTTTAATGAGTCCAGAAGAATCTGCCATGGGAAGTCTGGCAAAGTCCTTGCAGTCCTAATGCTTAGCAGTTGTAATTCCTCCGGTGGCTTGACAACTCTATCCTCCTTTGGGCATAGAAAGTGAAAAAGTACGTTTTGTGCTAATGTGTTTCGATCCCGAAAAAATTATAGTGGAAGCACAAATACTTTAAATATTCAATACACGTAACGAATATTTAATTCTAAATATTAGAGATATGAACAAGCAAGCAAGATATAGCCAAGCATAAACAATAGTAAAAAGATCCGATTTTTGGTGACGAAGTGAAAACTCGATACCCACGGTATCGAGAAAAACACTCCGGGCTTCAACGGCCAGGGAAGCAATGCACTATGAAAATCAACTTACAGATCGGGTGGCAACGACGCGCTAACCTAGCCGACTTACTCCCGTCATGTGATCCCTACCAAGGAACTCCTTGGATTTACCCGCGGCAACGAAACCGGACACCTTCCGGTCTTCACGTCAATCTTCCCTCGAACCACTTGAATTTCCAATCACGAACGAGTCTCCTTCTTCACGAACCAACGTCTCCAACGCAGGTAGAAGTATGAAAGGTTTGAATGGAAAAAGAAAAAGAAAAATGGTGAGAAAACTCCTTAGATCATGAAGCTCAAGGTTTTGTCTTTTGGTTTTCTCAAGAGAGACTAAATCAATGATGCATGAAAGGCTTTTCTCTCAAGTTTGAAGACTTCAAAAATTATCAATTGAGGCTGTGGCGTGCTTAGTGTTTGAAGAAAATAAGGTATCAATTTATAGTGGAGCCAAAAACGCGTTTCAAAATTCTGCCCGTTGGGCCGGCGCTCGAGCGGCCGTAGGGTTTCGTGAGAAACCCTGCGGGGGTTCGAGCACGCAGCGAGCGGCCCCCCTACTGGATTTTCGGCTCGAGCGGTTCTCGAGCTCCTGGCGAGCCAGGGATGTTCTGGATTTTAGGCTTGAGCGGGTATCGAGCGAGAGGCGAGCGGGAAGGCTTAGGGCGGGCTTGAGCGAATGGAGGGCGGACCGCACGGACTTTAACCCGATAACCCACAACCCGACATCAATACAATAATACATATGGTCACGGAATATGCCAATAAGACAAATGTCTCTAACAGAAAGAATGCCACAGGTTTCCTTGCACTCTTGCTATTCACCACTGCTCTGTGCACACTACTCTTGTATATCTGGTTCGACATGGCCTGAATCAACATACCATACCGATTGCTATATCTGTAAACATTTAAAATTATTAAATTTGTAGAAGATAAAGAAAAGATAAGAACAAAATATATAATATGATGAAGATGAATTGTGATTGAGTTATGATAAGAGGAAGTGAAGAGATAGATTTGAAGAAATGATATAAAATGGTGACAACTGATTCATATAACTATATGTATTTAATGAGATTCAAAAATAGTCTATGTATTAATTCTCAAGCATCTAAAGTGCAGGAGCTCCCTGATCTCAAGACACAGACTGCTGATGGCTTCACAATATTTTTTGTATGTCCCCCTGAGCACCAAAACAGCCCCAAAAACAGTGAACTTTGAGGAAGGCAGACTAACAGTTGAGATTTTTAATGTAAATATGCATAACAAGCCAATATACTACCTAAGAAGTATGAATACTGATACACCGTTATGATATTTTTGTAAAATGAGAGGATATTGTTTGGTCGTGGATACCAATTAAAATTCATAGTTTCTTTATGAAATATAATTTGATCATCTGCTTAAATTGTCAATGGGAATATATTTTTCTTGTTTCATTATTTAAAGAAATTATGGAAAAATTTGATGTGTAAGTGAGCCCACATTATAAAAAATTGTTCTATAATATAGCTCATACAATAGAAAATTAGATTATTAATTATTTCTAAATTATTAAAATAAATTAATTATTCTTTAGTTTATATTAAAAATTCTTTTTTTTTAATTCATAGAATACCCAATATGTCTGATGGGTAGGCTCATAGCTGGCAGGCCCAATAAGAAAAACGGCCCAAAGTCTAGAAAGTTCATGCGCGTGTTAGACGGTCAACGTTAGCGTTGACCGCGCATAGCGCCAACCAGACAGCCAACGCGCTCCCTCAAGACGATCAACAGGAATATTGACTGAAAGTACTGCAACAACAGACCGCGAAAAGACATAAAATCTAACACGGATCAGGCCCAATTTGGCAGACGTTTCCATACACGACAAGCAACAGTCTTTTCCCTGATTTCACGCCTTCCTTGAAGTCGATCTCCTCTAAAGAATGTATCAACTAATTCATCGCCCTTCCCATAAAGACGGTGCCAGATTCTTTCTTCCTGCCAACGATGGAGTCTAACGGTAACAAAAGCACAAAAGAAAGACAAATAATTTGGATACCCGTTACGTACTTAGGAAGGAAACGACCTCATTAGATTACGCCAGTCAAGCCTTCCCGCTCAAGGAATGCCGCTCAATAACCAGGCGGAATCACGCCTTCTTGGCTAAGGAAGGTCGCACTCCCTACCGTCTATAGAAGCCCATAGTCTCCACTTTAGAGGGACAATATCTGAGACACGAACACAGACGTAAAAATTCAGCGCAATGCTGTTACAAAATTCCTTGAGCATACTTACTCTCAATCGTTTACTTTGTCAATCCCACTCCAAGCCTCCAGATTCCAGAGATCTTGCCTGCTCCCTGAGAACCATCATTCTAAGCTTCCACGCTTTCAGAACGTAACTTCCCACTCGCTTCTTGCGAACATCGAGTTGCGAAACCATCTTCTCAACGAGTCACGGGAACGTCTCCTATATCTACAGGCCAACACTCCCACCAATCTCAATTTCGCTCTCTCTCTCTCTTTTTACTTATCAATTTACCTTCTTAAAGTTTGAAAGTTTGTTGCTGACTTGAGCGTCAAAATATTTTCGGTGGAACAACATTAAGCTGACACATGACCTCTTGTTTACTATAGTGGTGTGTAAGATTCAAACTCGGTGAACAGAGTCGGATCCAAATAATTAATCGAATTCGAATCTGTTCGAAATTAAATTCAGGTACGCATCAATATCAAATACACATGTGAGCGTACTAGAGTAAATAATGATAATAATAATAATAATAATAATAATAATAATAATAATAATAATAATAATTTAACTCAAGTCCGACAGTGACAAGCTAGTTCAGGAGAAGTATACTGTTATATAGTAAACAAAGCCTTAATGCGCCATGAATTTTCTTACCCGAAGCCGAATTTATCTCCATGGACATCGAGGAAATACTTCTCCACAATTTCTGTCGGATTGTCTCCATCAGAAGAATATGGAAATGTCAACGTCTCTTTCCATGGATGTTTGGAGGTGAAGCGGCCGGTGAAGCTACTGGCATAGCCATAGTGAATGCCGCAGCGATCACCCATCTTTCTCTTGACTCTTCGCTTCTCAGCTAGCGGAATGGCGTAGAAGAAATCCGTGAACTCAACAGCTTTTGCCAAAAGCGTCGAATCCACACCGTGGTTCACTACCAGAAAGAGCCCATGCTTCTTGCATGCCTCGTCGACAAGGTGGGTGGCTTTCGAGACTTGAAATGGTTCGCCGGAGAGAAAGCCCCCTATGTCGACGGGAGCATTATGGAGCTCCGGCGGCTCTGCAACCAGCCTCTCGCCGTGTTGCATATGAACTGTTTAGGTATGTCGCATTCGTGTTGAAGAACTGAGGCATCAAACACTACAAGCTCCAAAGACTGTGGAGGTCGCATTGGTTTATATTATTCTCCTACCAAAAGCCAGTTGCCTAGGGGACGAATAGGGATGCATAGAGGTTGGACACTAGAGAGAGAGAGAGAGAGAGAGAGAGAGAGAGAGAGAGAGAGTGTGTGTGTTTTAAGTTACCTAATTTAAGTTGTTAAAATGGTTTCTTGTATATTAGTGGCCTGAGTGGGATATCTTATCCATTTTTAGGTATCATTATGATGTAATATTTCCTTAATTTATCTATATTGGCAAGTGAATAGATAGATGCATAAGTATATATCATATGAGGGAGTTTTTGAAGGTAATTAAAGAGTATTTTTAAAATTTTTTTTTTTGTAATAATACAATGTAGATCTAGTAAGTTTGAACAGAAAGCCTTGGAGTAACATTAGAATTGTCATGTTATAATTTATCAACAAGGGTTTTAGTCGTAAAAATAATATCTTACATATAAAAGACGTTAGCGAGATACATTTTACCTATTTTTAAAATATATTTATGACGTAATATCTTATCAAATCATTATATTAACGGGTTTAAAAAAAAATTAATGGGTGTATAAGTGTAATATCACTCGAGAATTTCCAATGGTGGCTAAAAGTGATTTTAAAACATTTTTCATTACATATAATATAAGATAAGATTGTATATATTTAATGAAGGTGTCTACAGTCTAATATAGCCCGATTATATTCTTTAATCTCCGTTAACTACACCCTTCAATACTTGACCATATAAATCATAATAAGCACTTAAGTTAAATCTTTCCAAACAACTGATTGTGGTCTTGTACAACACATCATGATTTCCTTGTAAGTTTTCAATTTGAAACTTTCTAAAAATAGATATATTAAAATATATTTTGAATAGGTAAATAAACTAATTTAAATTAATAACTTAATTACATACACAATTACCCCATATTTTATATAAATAGACTGAAATAAAAGGGGAAAAAATCATAACCCAATCAATAATTTGTGAGTAGAAAAAATATATATCTCATCAATATGTCATTTGCTTCTCTTTTTGTTCCCCTCCTGCACCAGCTCTCTCTGTAGTGTAGTAATGGAAAAGTGACAAACAGGAAAAAGCATAGAGTAGCTCGAAACAGCTATGTACCAATTTATGATAAATAGGAAAAATCTTATAATTATCTTCATTTTTTATAATACTTTTTAAAAAATTTTAATCACAACTTTTTGTCCTTTTTATTATATAATATAATATTATTTTAGTACTAAAATTAACATCAAATTTACTTTTATATCTTTATTCATACTTTATTTGTAGTAAAATAACTATTCCACCATTTGTTTGTTTCATTGGAAATAATTACAAAGCAATTATTGTTGCTTTAGAATAAGAAAAAAAAAATCAGCTCATTTCTAATATTTTTTTTTATTCCTAATTACTAAAAAATAACTATTTTAAGATATTTTTTTATTTACCATTATTTAGTAGCAGTATAAGTTCTATCTATCTAATTTTCTTTAAATTTATAAGGCTAATAATTAATAATAAGTAAAAGTTTAACCCATAAAAATACTTATTCGAATGAATTATTATACATATAAATATATATATATATCAAATTAGAAGTCATAGCAGAGGCTACGGAAGAAATGGAAGTATGTGTTATTTAGTTGTTGTCGTATTATTATTGCTTATTGTCTATAAAATACAACTAAATAGCTTAACTTTTAATTGAAAATAAAATTTTTAAACACCTATGGATTATCTATTCAGTAAATAATCAATCGTTTGGTCTAGTTTTTGTTTACTTGTGTTCTAAAACAATGCATCATACTTTGTTATATGTTGTTCATAAAATATTTATATTGATTGATTTATTAATAGTTATATAAATTGAAAAAAAAAAAGTAAAAACATCAATGGCCACCATTAGAACTTAATTAGTGTTAGATACGATCTAAAATAAGATCAATTCGATCCAATAAAATATGAAACCTATAAATTGCAAGCTCATAGATGAATACTAAGCAGTCAAGCTGTTTGACCCAGTATGAAAGAAAATTAAGAATCTATTTAAACATCTAACCTGCCAAACGATTAAGTGGCTGAATAGCTAAATATATTGATGATCGAAATAATTAATAACTCGATAGAATATTAAATCTGATATTAAATCCTGATAAATAATTATATGAATCAATTGATAAGTTATCATATTAAATAAATAATTATAACTACTAAATAATAAAATTATATATTGAGCGATTATAAATCTTAAGTATTGGTTAAGTCTTAATTAATATAATGTTTCAATTGAACTGTCAAGCCAAATCCAAAAAGGCATGCTAATTGGCAGCCAAACTATAAGTACATTATAGCCTTCCTCATTAGAAAGGGGAAAAAATCCAAGATAAAAAAGACATAAGAATTGAGCTTAAGTCTCAAAAAATATTTGCATCCTTCCATAATCAAATAACCAAATCAGTATCTCCCTTACATTTCACTAGTCTTCTATCCCTTTCAATCCTTCATTTTTGTCAAGAAATTTCTGACTTAAACATCGAATAATATATTAAAGAATGAGTTTTTTATTTTATAACAGCTAATTAATTATTATGTTGTATAGAATCTGAATTAAATAATTCAAATGTTCATTCGATATTTTTGGGTAATAATTTAGATCTCAAATATACATCAATTAGTTATAGAAAAATTTAAAGTAAAAAAAATAAATGAGAGAATTAAAAAATATATTTTTTCTTTGGATGATAATAAAAAAAAATCACATGAAAATAATAAATTCTTAATATAAGTATTTTATTATTTGATTATTAAAAAAACAAAGAATAAAATTATAAGTCATGTGACAGTTTTTTAATTTTTCCTTACATATTTTTAAAGAATTTTTTCTATTAAACTTAATGTGAAAAATATATCTTTTTATATATTATTTCTATTTAGCTCTGTCTGGGATCAAACGGGCACCTCAGCCTTCATTCGACCTTAGAGCATGGCATAGCCGTAATAATCGTACAAAATCTCCAGCAAACGGTAGCCCTGTAGTTCCACAACTGGAACCAACAAAGAACTTTGCTTTAACTCTACAAAAGGGTACAGATGGAAAAGAATTTTAAGAGCTATTTATTCAAGAAAAAGGGTAAAAATGTCATTTAGTCTCTGATTGAGGGAGGATTGTACATACCTATGAAAAAAACCATATGCGTCAAATTCGAGCTATTTTTAATATAATATTGCCCATATATACTCTTTACATTAAAAAAACATGACAAAGAATTAGAAAAATAAATATGAATATAAATAAATATATATTTATATAATAAATATAAATATACTTTAGTAAGACTTGACCTTGATAGTTCCATAAAATATAAATATTGTAGACAAATAGATATTATTTATATTTACAAATTATAAATTTAACCATACAAGGATCAAAGAGAGATAAAAGAAAAAGATAAGATTATGAGAATTATAATTTTGTGTGGGTTTTATAATAAGACGGGAGGTAACAATTTTGACTGGATCAGATACGATAAATAAAATTTTATGTACTGATAGGACAAACATCTTACCCTTAACTTATCTCTAGCGCGTGAATCTTCATACATTTGATAGCTTCTTCGGTCCTCGGGTTAGCATACCAAAACTTGAGAGTGGTAATAAGAGATATTCTTGAACTATTATTTGGATGCCCTTTAGTTTTCCTTTGTATACTTATAAGGATTAGATATTTTATCAATTTATATTTATACTGATAAATTCACACAAAAATAAATAAATAAAGAGGCATCGAGTTACTTGAGAATATCCCAAAATTGAGTTAAAAGAATTCCCATAATGTTTTTCATAACTTAAACCAATTGCTTTTAAGCATACAAAGTCATTCTTTATACAAGCTCCATCGAGGGTCTCACTGAGCTCTTCTTGGGAGAGTAGTGGAGTCCTTAGAATTCTTGTATATTTTTGACAAAAAATATTTTATCATAATAACTTAAATAACTATAAGTATAAATTAAATCTAATATATTATTATATATTATCAGAATTTTAATTGTCTTCGTTACAACAATAAAAGTAGAGGAGGAAAACTGCAGTCTCTAACAAATTCAGATGTATTATGCATTACCTTGCAGTGAGTACATTCCATTAGATAATTTTGCCCCTAGATTTTAAATTACATAATTGACCTTTGGAATTTTTCCTTTTTTTTTTGGGATGGGATGGGGGGTGTTGAGTTGCACAATAGGCAACTCAATATCACTTTCAAAGGGCAAAATTAAACCACTGCCTTAAAAAATACATAGATTTTTCACAGCTTTGCAAAGAATTAGCCCACTTGTTTAAGTAGGCACTTAGCCCGACTCTCGGGTAGTCCAATGAAAAGATCGGTCACCACTTCGGAGACTTGACTGTTATCCTTGGAAGCCGCATCCTCGTTCTGTCGCGTTGATCTTTCCTGTGGTTGCATTTGCAAATCATGCTGCAACACAGAAGAATTAGCCGTAACTGAAGGTAGAGTGGATGGAAGTTATAAGCTTTCCCTCTGAATAAATATGTACTACTTACTGTGTAGGAATACGACCAAAAGTGATAACAAGAGTGGAACAAAGGGTGTGCTCACATTTCCACAATCTCAGAGATGTTGGCCCACCATGGCCATTATTCAAAATTAAAATGGTAGACCGGATGCAGGAATCTCCCCCTATGCAAACTGCTCATGGAAGACGAAGCCAATTTTTTTGTTGATTATGCACTGTTTTACCTAACATTATACAAGTCGCTTCTGTGTCTCAAGCCTATGACCACGAGGCAGTATGACTCTTGGAAACACATCCAAGAGGATTCCAATAAAATCACATAAATGAATTTACCAACTAGGTGAGAAATGGCGAATTGTCTTTCTATTTAAAGCAGCCTAAGGAAAAAAAAAACTCACCATGTTGAAGGGCTATACTATATAGTTGATATGATGATGCTAATATAGAACAAAGCAGAAGTATTAACCTTTGCAAACTGCCTTGCCTCTTCAGCTACTAGGATTTTCTCCTGAATTCCGTTCAGACATAGCTGCCATTAATCAGTAAAAGCATAAGTATATGATTATAGTGCTGATGAACAGAGAATCAAATGCAAAAGAAGATGCAGATCAGTGGAAGCACCCAATAGAAAAGTTTCTTTAATAGTAAATTCGGCATCACAATAAATGCCAGTCTCACTTGGTGGGGCTTAAGCCTTTGTAGCCAGAATCACGGTAAACTTCATTAATATAGTGAAGAATCATTGTTTATCGGCTCAAAGCTTATACCGTGTAATCCATCTTTGATGTAGGTTAGGTTTAGAACGCTGTGAGAAGATTGATACTCAATGCTAACAAACAATTTTTATATTCATTATCGTAGATGTAAGAAAGTTACCCTATACCAATTATTTTCAAAAATCCTTTCAAAGAAACCTAGAGCTCAGTTGTTGTGAAGAAGCTCAATTCCAGCTTCATTGCATAAATCCAATTAAGGCTGTAAAAAAAACATCACCTAACTCGCTCTATCCATTGCTAAAAGTTCCTCAAACTACAAATACTAGTCATGAAGCAATGAAGAGACATTATTGTTTGCAATACCACTCAACCACAAAAGGATATGACTTTTGTAAGGCCGAGTCTCAAATTTATGATAATCTTAGTTAATTAAACTAATATAATTAAAATTAAAATCAAAGAAAGTAAAAATTAGGTCAAAAGTAAAAAATTAGAACGGTTGACTCGATACCTAATACAGGCCTGACTTGTGCCAGGGTGCCAAAAGCAGTGGGTTAGTGCCTGAGGCTCGCTCGAGAGCCACTCGAGTGATCGCTGGCAATAGCTATGGCCCAATGCACGCCCGAGTCATGCTCAAGCGCTCTAAACTTGTGGCCTAGCACCCAACATACACCCAAGCCGCATTTGAGCACGAGGTAGTATATATGTGCAACCCGAGCAGATTTTTGTCATTTTTTAGAGAAAAGAGAGTGAAAGAGAGCAAAGGATTGAGGAGGTTCAATTTAAGTGATTCAAGGCTAGAATTTAGTTAATTTGGAGTAAAGGCAAGTGCACTCTATGCTCTCATTCTCTTGTTGCTATTCATTTTCAACTTCCATGAGCAATTCTTATTCCATTGCTCAATTATGTTAATATTTTCAAAGTTATATTGTAGTACTCAGTATGCATGTTCATTTTATGATTTTACAATAAAATTTCACAAAAAATTATACTTAATTTATGAACAACACACATATGTACTAAAATTCTACAGCCAAGTTTCATGCATGTTCTGAATTTGAGTTATATAATTCTTCAATGCTTGAATTTCGTATATAAGATTTTATATGTCCAGAAACTTGAATTAAGTCCTCTACATGTGCTGAAATTTCTCATGAAATGCCGTGCATGTGTACTATATGAATAAATATTGTAGAAATTCTTATTATATTGTTGATTCCTGTATTTTTTTCTATATATTTTTGCATTATTATGACTAAATTCGTGGGTAATAGACTGGCACACTCAGTAATTGTTGAGTATATAATCTGAAATTCAGTAAAAAATTTATATACTAACTGATTTCCTACACCAAATTCTGCACTCAAGCTGATTTGCTGCATATTTGCTGTCTTCTGCTGCATTATGGATTATTACCTACCTTATGTTCATATATTGGCATGCATAGACATTAAATCATCAAATTTATGTTTTATATAAGTTAGAGAATGCTCACAATTTAAGCTTTAAGGTCTGAAAAATTGATACACATGCTGAATTATATAATATGCTAAAATTTCTACATTTAATTTCAAATTGAGCATCTCATGTTTTTAAATTATGAATTATAACTGAAAACTCTACAATTAAGTCAAGAAATATGATTATTTTCTCTAGAGATGAGAAAATTATGAAAAACTAAGAATAAGTGTAAAGTTTTCCTAAGAAATGAATTGGACCGAAGTTATTATTCAACGCACAGTATATTTTAGCATGCCTTAATATATTATAGTGATATATCGATATCCGACTTTATATAAACGTTGGGTTAGGAAGCGGCGTTTGTCCATATCTATAAGGCTATACGTAGATGACCCACCTTTGGGTCATGAATAAAAATTTATAACATTTAATTGTGTGAAAATATACACAACTCGGGATTGTCCACTCTTTTAGTTAGTAAAGCCTATTAGCCCTGATCCTTAAGAAAAAGATGAGAATTGAGTATATTTTGATTGTTAAGATCAAGAAGAAACATGATAAGCATAATCTGAAATCTGCATAAGCTAATTCATGCATTTGTTATAAAAATTCATGGCATATTATTACATTACTCCTTTCGATATAGTTTAAATGCAAAGTATATATGTTCATTGATATGTTATAGTTCATTGCTGAGCTTTTAGCTTACTCTCCTACTATTTTACTAACCCCCTCAAATGAGATGCACGAGTTCACTTTAGATGAGCAGGAATGAAGATTAGGAATATTTGCAGGATTTTAGTTTAGAAGTTCATATATATTTTATATTGTTTAAATGTTTCGGACATTGTTTAATGTATCTAAATGTTATATTTTAGTTTAATTTCAGCTTCAGATATTAGTTTTTGTTGGTTATAATATATGGACAGCAGCTATGCAATTTTTGGTTTAAGTGTCTGTTATTTGGATATGATTAATTGTGAGTTTTGGAAATATAATGAGGATGCCCAGCAGCAATATTATAATTTATTTCTACACTATTATATTATGATTTGGTATTAAGTAGGCATCTTTCCTTACGTAAAGGTTCAATGTCAAGTTTCGGGGAGGTGTCGGAAGTCGCGTGAGGTGTGGCAATTAAATTGGATCTTGTTTATAATGTTGTGCTATTTATATTATGGTCGGTTGAGGTATCAATGTGAAGATCACGTCCAGATGATTAGTTAATAGTTTAATTGATCACGTAATTAATAATAAAGGAATAATGAGTTAATCCAAAATCAAAATTTAGGACGTGACGGCTTAGGTGCTATCAGAGAAATTGTAAGAAGATGCCTTAAAGATTGAGTCTGATTGATTTTGGTTTGAGGAATCTAATTCGAATAATATATTTTGTGATAGGGCAAGATTTGGAAGCAACATTAGATCAAACTTTCACCTAGACCGTGAGGATCAATATATGAACTTTTTGGGAAGGATGACCGATGTCATGGAGAGGATGGTTCAAATGAAAGGGTTTCCAAATTTATGGGCGATCAGGACTCGACAAAGGTGGAGAATTGGATCCGAATGATTGAGAAGGTGTTCACAGTGATTTGTTGCCCCAAAAAAGACAAAGTAATGTTTGCTACATGTAAGTTAGAAGGTGAGGCAGATCATTGGTGATCCATGAGGAAGCGAGCTATGGGCTTAGAAGACCATAAGATAATGTAGGATGTTCGTTGATGCCTTTATGGACAAGTACTTCCCGATTAGTCTACGGGAGCAAAGAGAATATGAGTTTGCACAATTGAGGCAAGGAAAACAGACCATGGCAGAGTATGACGCAAAATTCATCGAGTTGTTATACTATGCCCCACAAATGGTGCACAATGAGGTGAGGAAGGAAAGAAAATTTCAGCAATGTTTGAAGGATGAGATTAGGAAGCAGCTTATGACCCTTAAGTTGATGACATTTTGAGATATTTTGGATCGAACTCCTCTATTTGAAAAAGAACTCGAAAGAAAAAAGTTTTTTGAGATGAAAATGGCTATCCATGAAGTTCAAAGTTTCAGCCAGAGTTCAGGATTAAGGGGATCCCATAAAAAAGAAAAATTGGCAGAGAAAGGAAAGAAGACAGCTGAGGGTCAAACAGTATCAGGCCCACAACCATCAACACTTGCATGCCCACATTGTGAGAAATTGTATTGAGGGAGGTCCTGTGTCAAAATTTTGGGAGCTTGTTTCAACTATGATAATCCCAACTACATGATCAAAGATTGCCCTCATCTCAAGAAGCCAATGGCAAAAAAGCCTAATGTATCTAGTTGAGCTTTTTCCATGACGGTGTAAGATGCAGAGACATTGCCCAACATCGTGGAAGGTAACCTCACTATATTCAATATTTCAATTCATGTACTTTTAAATTCGAGGTCTACACATTCTTTTGTATCTCCAATATTTGTTCATCATTTGTTGTCACCCTCGAGGATTTTGGGTTATGCATTAGTTGTGTCAACACCTACGGAATCGTCTATAATTATGGATATTGTGTACCCGAGGTGTGTTGTCTAGGTTAATGGGTTGCAGTTGATCATAGATTTAGTTTTGTTATATATGTATGTTTTGATATCATTTTAGATATGGATTGGTTAGTAAATTACCATACCAGGGTCGACTATTTCTACAAAAGAGTCCATTTTACCATTTCGGGGTGTGAACCGTTTTATATTCAAGGTGTAATGCAAAAAGAGTTCCCCTATTTGATTTTGACTTTGCATACTCGTCATTTAATGAAAAGTAATGTCAAGCCTATTTGGCATATGCGAGCATCATTGGGAGTTATAATGTCCCTCGTCAAGATATTCTGGTGGTACGTGAATTTGAGGATATTTTTTCAAAAGATTTATCGGGATTACCACTGCATCATGAAATTAAGTTTGAGATTGAGATTGTAATTGGAGCTACACCAATTCAAAGACACCCTATCGAATGGCACCGTCAAAACTTAAAGATTTAAATTAGCAATTGCAAAAACTATTGGAGAAGGAATTTATCCGATCGAGTATATCTCTATGGGGTGCTTCAGTATTATTTGTGAAGAAAAAAGATGGATTCGTGCAGTTATGTATTGATTACCAGGAGCTGAACAAAATTACCATCAAGAATAAGTATCTGTTGCAATAATAGATGACTTATTTGATCAATTGTAAGGGATTCAAATATTTTCAAAGATCGATCTCTGTTTGGATACCATCAATTAAGGATTAAAAAGGAAGACGTGACAAAGATAGCATTCCGAATGAGGCATAGACACTATGAGTTTTTTGTTAAACCCATTGGTTTAACTAACGCCCCTACAGTTTTCATGGATCTGATGAATCGGGCGTTCCAATCTTATTTGGACAATTTTATGGTTGTATTTATTGATAATATCTTGGTATATTCAAAAAGTTATGAGGAGCACAAGATGAATTTAAGATCGTGCTTCAAACACTTTGGGAAAGGAGGTTGTTCGCCAAACTAAAGAAATGTGAGTTTTGACTTGAAGATGTTACGTTTCTGGGGCATATAATTTCAAAAGGAGGCATTTCAATTGATCCTAAAAAAGATTGAGGCCATCATTAATTAGAGTTGTCCGTTGTCAGTAACCGAAGTTAGAAGTTTCTTGGGAATGGCAGGCTATTATTGAAGGTTTGTGTAGAATTTTCCTAGAATCGCAATGCCGTTGACTCGTTTGACAAAAAAGGAAACCAAATTTTTATGAACGGAGGAGTGTGAGCAAAGTTTCCAAGAGCTCAAGAATCATTTGATCACCGCCCTGATTTTGCCAATTCTAAAAAGATCCAGTGAATTTATAGTTTATTGTGGTACTTTCAAGATCGGATTGGATTGTATTTAATGCAACACGGAAAGGTGATTACTTATGAGTCAAGGTAATTGAAGACTCGTTAAAAGAATTACCATCTATGATTTAGAGTTGGCAGCGGTGATTTTTATCTTGAAAATTTAGAGACATTATTTACATGGTGAGAAGTCCTTAGTATATTTAAATTATAAGAGTTTAAAATATTTATTTTCTCAGAAAGAACTGAATATTAGACAAAGGAGTTGGATAAATTTTCTAGAGGATTACGACTACGAGATCCAATATCAACCCAGGAAGACCAACGTTATGACGGATGTTTTGAGTCACCAAGTGAGTTTTATGACTAATTTGAGGATTAAGAAAATAAAAATGCTTGAATGCATGAGACAATGTGATATCAAGAGGCATTCCCAAGGCAACTGGATGATCTTGTCATATTTTTATGTCCAATTGGAGATTCTGGAGAAGATCAAAGGAATTCAAATGAATAATCCATTTATGATGGACATTGCCAGAGATTTGCACTGAGACTCTAGAGTTGATTTTAGTATTCGTACCAATGGAATTTTGATGTTCTAAGATTGGATTTGTGTACCGAACATTGGAGAATTGAAGGAAAAGATCATGAATAAAACTTACCAGTCTAAATATACCATTCACCGGAGAATCAATAAGATATATCAAGACTTGAAGAAAATATTTTGGTGGAAAAATATGAAAAGAGAAATCACAACTTATGTAGGGAGATGCTTGATTTGTCGATAGTTGAAGGCCGAGCACAAAAAGCCACCTGGTCTATTACAATTGATGCCTACTCCTAGCTGAAAATGGGAGGATATATCGATGGATTTTATAATGGGATTATTGAAAATGCCGAGAAATTATGATGCTATTTGGATAATTATTGATCAACTGACAAAATTGGTGCATTTTATAGTTTTCTGGATGATATTTTCAAAGGATCAGTTGGTTTGATTGTATATTAATGAAGTGGTAAGATTGCATGGTGTGCCGGCGTCCATTGTGTTAGACCAAGACCCAAGGTTTGTGTCCAAATTTTGGAAAAATCTACAATGTGAGTTGGGAATGAATTTGAAGTTTAGTATAGCGTATCATCCCCAAATAGATAGGCAATCGGAATATACGATTCAGATTTTAAAGGATATACTACGAGCTACAATTTTGAAAATGAAAGGCAATGGAGATGATTACTTGGCGTTGGTGGAATTTACTTATAATAACAACTATTAGGCAAGCATTGGTATGGCTTTGTTCAAGGCATTGTATGAGAAAAAAAAGTCAATCTTCTATTTATTGGGAAGAAACGGGAGATAGAAGACTTTTGAGACCGGAAGTAATTCAGGAGACGTTTGACAAGATTCGTTTGATTCATGAGAGGCTAAAAGTCGCTCAAAGTCAGCAAAATAGCTATGCTGACTAGAGAAGATTGGAGTTGAATTTTGTAGTCGAGGATTACGTTCTTCTAAAGATATTGCCATTGAAGGGAATCTCGAGGTTTGGGATTAAGAGAAAATTAAAATCGATGTTCATTGGACTGTTTAAAATTTTGGACAAGGTTGGTAAGTGGCCTACCGATTAGATTTGCCACCAAATTTAGGAGAAGTGCATAATGTTTTTCACGTGTCGATATTATAGAAGTATGTATATGATTCAATGCACATCATTGAGTATAAGTCATTGAGGATTAGCGAAGATTTAACTTATGTGGAGGAACCGGTTCAAATATTGAGTCAAAGAGATCAAATATTCGGAATGAAGACTATTCTATTGGTCAAAGTCTTATGGAGGAATCACTTATTTGAAAAGGCCATATGGGAGAGAAAAAGTGAAATCCGGGAGAAATATCAGCATTTATTTCCTTCTTGAGGTATGTAATTTCTGTAAATTTTGAGAATAAAATTTTATAAGGGGGAAGAATATAAGGCCCAAGTCTCAAATTTATGATAACCTTGATTAATTAAACTAATATAATTAAAGTTGATGTCAAGAAAAGCGAAAATTGGGTCAAGAGACAAAAATTAAGTTGATTGACTTGGCGCCTGAAGTAGGCCCGATCTACGTCTGAGTGCCAAATCAGTGGCTCATTGCCTGAGACTCACCCGAGAGCTGCTCGAGTGATTGCTGGCAGTAGCTATATGCCCGATGCACACCCGAGCCGCACTTGAGCGCACTAAACCCATAGCCTAGCGCCCGATGTACGCATGAGCCGCACTTGAGCTCAAGGCTTGTATATATGTGCAACCCAAGCTAATTTCTTTCATTTTCTCGGCCAATTTTTAAAGAAGAGAGAGCAAAGGAGAAAAAAGAAAGAGAGAGAAGGCTTGAGGATGTTCAATCCAAGTGATTCCAGGCATGAACTTGGTGAATTTTGTAGTAAAGACAAGTGCACTTTATACTCTCCTTTCCTTGTTACTGTTCATTTCTAACTTTTATGAGTAATTTTTATTCAATTACTAAATTATGTTAATATTTTCAAAGTTATATTGTTGTACTCATCATGCATTTCATTTTCATGATTTTACAGCAAAATCTCACAAGAACTTATGTTTAATTCATGAACAATACACAAATGTGCTGAAATTCTGCAACCAAATTTCACGCATGTTCTAAATTTGAGTTATATGATTATTCAATGCTTGAATTTCATATATAGAAATTTGAATTAAATCCTCTACATGTGCTAGAAGTCCTCATGAAATGCCATGCATGTGCACTATATGGATAAATATTACAAAAATTCTTATTATGTTGCTAATTCATATATTTCTGCTATATATTTCTGTATTATTATGACTAAATTCGTGGGTAGTAGACTGGCACACTCAATAATTGTTGACTATATAATCTGAAATTCAGTAGAAAATTTGTACACTAGATGATTTCCTGCACTAAATTCTGCACTTAAGCTGATTTGCTGCATATTTCTGAGTTTTGCTGTCTTCTACTGCTTTATGGATTATTACCTACCTTATATTTATATATTGGCTTGCACCGACATTAAATCACCAGATTTATGTTTTATATAAGCTGGAGAATGTACACAATTTAAGCTTTAAGGTTTGAAAATTTGATACACATGTTGAATTATATAATATGTTAAAATTTCTATAATTTAACTTCAAATTCAGCATCTTATGTTTTCAAATTATGGAATTGTGGTAGAAAATTCTACAATTAAATCAATAAATATAATAATTTTCTCTAGAGAAAAGAAAATTATAAAAAACCAAGAATAAGTATAGAGTTCTCCTAATAATTGAATTAAACCAAGTTTATTGTCTAACATATGGTATATTTAGACATACCTTAGTATATTATAATAGTATATCAATATTTGACCTTATATAACTGTAGGGTTAAGAAGCGGCGTCTGATCCATCTATAAGGTTATATGTAAACGGCCCCCATCTTGGTCTTAAATAGAAACTTATAGCTTTTGGTTGTGTGAAAATATATACAACCCGGGTTTCGATTATTCGCTTATTTAGTCTGTAATGCCTATTGGCTCCGGTCCCTAAAAAAAAAGATGAGAATTGAGTATGTTTTGATAGATAAGATCAAGAAGAAACATGATATGTATAATCTGAAATCTGCATAAGCTAATTCATGTATTGTTATGGAAATTCATAGCATATCATTGCACTGCTCCTTCCGATATGGTTTAAATATAAAGTATATATATTCATTGATATATTATAGTGCATTGTTAAGCTCTTAGCTCACTCTCTTACTGTTTTGCTAGCCCCCTCAGATGAGATGCACGAGTTCATATCAAATGAGTAGGAGTAAAGATTAGGAATGTTCGTAGAATTTTAGTTTAGAAGTTTATGGATGTTTTATGTTGTTTAAATATTTTCGAACATCATTTAATGTAGCTAAATACTATATTTTAGTTTAATTTCAGTTTCAGATTTTAGTTTTTGATGATTATGTTGTATAAACAACAGTTGTATTATTTATGGTTTAGGTGTCAGTTATTTGGATATATTAATTGTGAATTATAGAGAGATGTAGTGAGGATGTCCAGTAGCAATATTATAATTTATTTCTACACTATTATATTCTGATTTGGTATTAAACTAGCATATTTCCTTACGTAAAGGTCCAACGTCAAGTTTCGAGATGTTGGCCGTGTGAGGTGTGGCAATTAAATTGGATCATATGTATAATGTTGTGCTATTTATATTGTAGTCAGTCGAGGTATCGATGTGGAGATCATAGCCAGATGATTAGTTAATAGTTTTGATGGGTCTAGCAACCATGAGCCTAAGAGACAGGCCCCACAGCAAGCCCATAATCCAACTTCAACCCAATAAAATTTTGCCAAGGTGAAATGTCTCATATTGCCCAAGTAAGAGAAGTACATTTGCGGATCACACTATATAATCAGGCACTCTCAAGTTTGGAAGGACAAGCTCTAGAAACTCCAAAGGGCTCCACCAAGCCTCAAATGGCTCGGCATTCCCAAGAAGTTTAGAAATCTCTCCCGTGAAGAAGTTCCGATCAACATCATTGACGGTCAACGGTTGGTCAACGGACGGTCAATATAGTTGACCGTCTGAAAGGATTAAGTTGACCATTTTAGCTGAGGACTCTCAGAACAACTGTGAAGACGATCAACATGATGTTGACCATTCTGAATGGGATGACAGTCAACAGGATGTTGACCGGTCTATTTGGAAGGACTTGTTGACCGTCTCATTAAGGGCAACACAGAACACCTACTGTGTCTGAAAGGGAGTAGGTTGACCTGCCTGTTTAGGTAACCTTGAAAACTCAAAGACTGCAAATCTGTTGCTGCTGCTGCAGGCATGCGCCACCTGCTGCTAAGCTTATACATGCTTATTGGGAACCGTGCACCAACCATAAAGGATGACGTTAGAAAGCCGGTATAAGTCCAAGTCCTTGACAACCAGGCTTCATATAAAGAAGCAATTCTATGGCTTACGGTTATCGGAAGGAGGAAGCTTCGAGAAGCATTTGGACGAGTTTAACCGAATATTAACGCAGATGTCCGCCCTTGACGGAGAAATCAAGGAGGAGGACAAGGCGTTGGTCCTACTGGCTTCCCTACCGGCCTCCTTTGATCATATTGTTACAACCTTGTTGTTTGGCAAGGATATTTTGAAGTTGGATGAGGTTATTGCTTCCCTACTCATGAATGAGTCTAGGAAGTCACAAGGAACCTCGACGTCTAAGGTACTTATGACTGAATCAAGGGGAAGAAGCAAAGGTCGTGGTCAGAAGCAAGGAGATAAGCCCACAGCAAGTTAAGGTCAAGGTATCAAAATCTTGAATGTCACCACTGTGGTAAGAAGGGCCACATTAAAAAGTATTGCTTCAAATGGAATCGGAAAAATGCAGAAAGGGAGAAAGGTGACAGTGGATGGGTAGAAGAAAAGTCCTCCGTCTCAGTAGTCACAACAGGCGGCCTACTGCTGACAAGTGAAGAAGACGTGGCAAATCTGACGGACGAGGAGTCCGGCTGGGTAATCAATTCTAGTGCCACCCTGCACATCACGTCCAGAAGGCAGCTATTCACATCCTACACTCCAGGAGATTTTGGAGTAATAAGGATAGGGAATGAATGAACATCTCTCGTTGTAGGCAGAGGAGATGTCGTCCTGGTCACAAACAGTGGGACGAAGCTGATGTTGAAGGACATGCATCATGTCCCTGACATTTGGCTGAATGTCATTTCAGCCGGTCGCCTGGATGATGAAGGCTATTACAGTACCTTCTGTGAATGCGAGTGGAAGCTAACAAGAGGGTCTCTTGTTGTAGTAAGAGGAAAGAAAGCCTCCAGCCTATATGTGATGAAGGCCTGTGCAGTGGCCGGAGATGTGAATGCCACAACCAGCACGGGGACAATGGACCTGTGGCACAGAAGGTTAGGCCACATGAGTAATGAAGGGTTGTCCTACTTGAGTAGGAAAGGCCTGATTTACTGGGCAAAGGAGGAAGAGCCAAAGATGTGTCCTCATTGCTTGGCCGGCAAGCAAAGGAGAGTCTCATTTCATGGAGACTCGTCCGGTCCAAAGGTGGAGCTCCTAGAACTGGTACACACAGACGTATGTGGGCCATTCAGAGAAAAGTCATTTGACGGAGCCCAATATTTTGTTTCTTTCATCGACGACTGTTCAAAAAGGCTGTGGGTCTACCTACTCAAGACCAAGGATCAGGTTCCTGGTATCTTTGAGCAGTTTCATGCTCTTGTGGAGCGTTAGACGGGAAAGAAGCTAAAGGCCATCCGTAGTGACAACGGCGGCGAATACTTGGGACCCTTTGATGCCTACTGTCGGTCACATGGCACTAGACATCAGAAAACGCCACTGAAGACACCTCAACTGAATGGAGTGGCAGAACGGATAAATCGTACGCTCTTAGAGAGAGTACGCTGCATGCTTTCCGAAGCAAAGCTTCATGCTTCGTTCTAGGCAGAAGAACTTCGGACGGCGGCCTACATCATCAATAGGTCGCCCAACAAGCCTTTGACGGGCGAAGTGGCAGAGAAGATATGGACGGGCAAGGAGCCGTCCTATGATCATTTGCAAGTATTCGGATGCAAAGCATTCGTACATGTCCCAAGAGATGAAAGGACAAAGCTGAAGCCAAAGACGACACAGTGCATCTTTCTTGGCTACGGGGAAGATGAACTGGGCTACCGGTTCTATGATCCAGCTACCAGGAAACTCGTCCGGTCTAGGGACGTAACCTTTGTTGAGAATGAGACGATTGAAGACATTGGTAGAGGTGCCAAATATGACGATGTGCAAACAGACCAAGTGAGCGCTGAAACTGTCCGTCCGACATCGTTGGAAGGAGATGATCCTGGTCAGGAGACGGCTGAGGATAATGAAGGGGAGGCCATGGCTCCGGATGACACCATTGATGGAGTCATACCTCAACCGGCAGGGAATGTCCCTATTAGACGGTCCTCACGCAACAGACGACCGTCCGTCCATCTGTCACCAAATAAATACGTCATACTTACTGATGCCGGAGAGCCTGAGGACTATGAAGAGGCAATGAATGACGACAGCAAAGAGGAATGGCTGAAAGCCATGAAAGAGGAGATGAGCTCTCTTCATGAAAATCATACCTTCGACTTGGTAAAACTTCCTAAGGGAAAGAAGACCCTCAAGAACAAATGGGTCTATCGCTTGAAGTAGGACGAGAATACCAAGAAACCTAAATACAAGGCGCGGTTGGTAGTAAAGGGCTTCAGTCAACAAAAGGGGATTGATTTTGACGAGATCTTTGCCTCTGTTGTTAAAATGTCCTCCGTCCGGGTAGTACTGGGCCTGACTGTCGCCCAGGACTTGGAGGTGGAACAGATGGATGTTCGGACTGCATTCCTCCATGGTGAGCTTGAGGAGGAGATCTACATGGAACAACCGGAGAGGTTCAAAGCCAAAGGGAAGGAGAAACTTGTTTGTCGACTAAGGAAAAGTCTGTACGGATTAAAGCAAGCTCCTAGGCAATGGTACAAGAAATTTGAGTCAGTCATGATCAGTCAGGGGTACAGGCAAACAACTCGTGACCATTGCGTATTTGTATAGAAATTCTCGGATGATGATTTTGTTGTTCTTCTATACGTAGACAACATGCTGATCGTTGGACGCAACAGATACCAAATAAAGGAGCTGAAGGACTAGCTTGTACGGTCATTTGCCATGAAGGACCTTGGATCAGCTAAGCAGATTCTGAGAGTCAGAATCCTACGCGATCGGAAGGCAAGGAAGTTGTGGTTGTCTCAAGAGAATTATCTTGAGAAAGTGCTCCAACGATTTAGCATGGAGAAATCAAAGCCCGTGTGTACACCGTTGGCAAATCACTACAGGCTAAGCACTCGTTAATGTCCGACTACGGATGACGAGAAGAAATACATGAAAGGTGTTCCCTACTCATCAGCTGTGGAAAGCTTGATGTATGCTCTGATATGCACCAGACCGGACATAGCTCATGCCGTCGGGACAGTTAGTCGATTTCTGTCCAATTCGGGAAAGAAGCACTGGTCCGCAGTGAAGTGGATCATGAGATATATTCGGGGTACTTCCAAGAGGTGCTTGTGTCTTGGAAGTGACAAACCGCAGTTGGTGGGATACTAAAACGCGGATATGGCCGGAGATATTGACACACATAAATCCACATCGGGTTACTTGGTGAAATTTGGGGGCGGTGCAATTTCTTGGCAATCCAAGCTACAAAAGTGTGTAACTCTATCCACAACTGAAGCCGAATACATTGCAGTTATAGAAGCCTGCAAGGAGATGCTGTGGATGAAGGAGTTCGTTCAAAAGTTAGCCATCAAACAAGAAAGATATGTGGTACTTTGTGATAGTCAAAGTGCCATTCATCTATGTAAGAACTCTTCATTCCATTCCAGATCAAAGCACATTGATACACGATATCATTGGGTGCGAGAGGTGCTGGAGGAAGGTCTTTTGTCATTGGACAAAATTAGCACGGAAGAGAACGTGGCAGACATGATAACGAAGATTCTACCGAAAGGGAAGAATGAGGCATGCTGCGAGATGACCGGGCTAATAGAGTTAACTTCCTCACGATCGAGAGGGAAAGTTTGTTGGAAATCTCTCCCGTAAAGAAGTTCCAATCAACATCGTTGATGGTCAACGGTTGGTCAACGGACGGTCAACGGTTGATCAACGGACGGTCAACGGTTGGTCAAAGGACGGTCAACGGTTGGTTAACGGACGATCAATGGACGGTCAATATAGTTGACCGTCTGAAAGGATTAAGTTGACCGTTTTAGCTGAGGACTCTCAGGACAACTGTGAAGACGGTCAACATGATGGTGACCGTTCTGAATGGGATGACGGTCAACAGGATGTTGACCAGTCTATTTGGAAGGACTTGTTGACCATGTCATTAAGGGCAACACAAAACACCTGCTGTGTCTGAAAGGGAGTAGGTTGACCTACCTGTTTAGGTAACTTTGGAAACTTAAAGACTGCAAATCTGTTGCTGTTGCTGCTGCTGCAGGCATGCGCCACCTGCTGCTAAGCTTATACATGCTTCTTGAGAACCGTGCACCAACCATAAAGGATGACGTGGTGGTCCAGCTGCTGCCAAGTCTTTGTATATTCTTATATATACATATATGTGTGAGTAGGCTGGGACATGTGTGGTCTGGAGAAGTTGTAAAGCAAAAAAAAGAGAGAATAGTGTGAGTGTGTGAGAGTAAGAAAGAAAACAGAGGAGAGGAAGAAAGCCCAATTGTTTGTGTGTGAGCATTTTTGCCTTACTGTTTTGTAATCTCTATCTCATACATAGTACAATTTTACGGACCCAACGTCTCGTGATTTTTTCCTTGATTCATAAGGATTTTCCACGTAAATATCGGTTGTCATTATTCTTCCATTCCTTTTTCTTCGATCTCTTTGTGCCTGTAATTAGTAGGCCGCCCCATTTCCGACCAACAAGAAGGGGGCTTACCCTCCGTTGAGGAGTTGTCCTTCGTCACAAAGTCAGGAGTTGCCCTCCTTCCAAGAAGCTTACCCTCCAGACAGGAGTTGCCCTCCTTCCAGAAGGCCTACCCTCCAATGAGGAGTTGGGGTCCGGCCAGAAGCCCTCCGTCCCAAAGTTAGGAGCCCTCTATTCCAGGAACCCTCCGTCCCAGGAGCCTTCCATTCCAAAGCCAGGAGCACTCCGTCTCAAGAGTCCTCCTTCTCGGAGTCACGAGGGCTTCATCCTGCAGCCATGAGCCATCTATCGTGGAGCTAGGAGCACTACATCCCGAAACCAGGAGCACTGCGTCTCGGAGCCAAGAACCTTCTGTCCCGGAACCAAAAGCCCTCCCTCAGTTCAGAAGCTAGAACTAGAAGTCCTCCGTCCCAGGAGCCCCCTATCCCGGAGCCAGGAACACTATATCCCGGAGCTACGAGCCCTCCGTCCTAAAGCCAGGAGCTCTCCGTCCCAAGAGCCCTCCGTCCCGAAGCCAGGAGCACTCCGTCCCAGGAGCCCTCCGCCCCGAAGCCACAAGCCCTCCGTCTTGAAGCCAGGAACCCTCCGTCTCGAAACCAGGAGCACTTTGTCCTGGAGCCATGAGCTCTCTCTCCCGGAGCCAGGAGCCCTCCTTCTCAGAGTCAGGAATCTGCTACCTTTCACGCAGGTGACCAGGATGTTAACCCGCCAGTGTAGTTTAGTCCTTCTTCTATGAGCTGCCCCTCTGAAGGCGCATCTCTGAGTTGCTCCCAGCGGGCGCACCTCTGAGATGCCCCCTGCAGGCATACCTTTAAGACGCCCCCTACAGGCGCACCTCTAAGCCGCCCCTCTACTCGGTGCATATCTAAACCATCCCTCTGCCCCTCTGCCAAGCGCATCTCTAAGCTGCACTTCTACCGGGTGTACCTTTAAGCCGCCCCCTGCAGCCGCATCTCTAAGACATCCCTCTGCCATGCACACATCTAAACCGCCTCTCTGCTAGATGCATCTCTAAGCCACCCCTATGCTGGCGCTCCTCTAAGTCGTCCCTCTACCGGGCGCACCTCTAAGCTACTCATCAGCTGGCGCATCCAAACACTCCATCCACCGCTATATGCATCTATTCATTCCTCGCATCCTCTTAGCATATTTCTATTCTCTGAAAAAGATTTCTGATTTGAACGTTAGAGGATATGCAGCGGGAGCAATTTTCACCGTCCTCTGACCTCTTATTTGTAGTTTGTGGTGTGCATGTTTCAGGATATAGCGACAGAGACCAGACCCGCTCCAATTCGACCCGCAGTAGAATAATGGAAGACTCCCTAATCCGCACCACAACCCGAGAACCAGGGATGTATCAAATTTAATTGATCACATAATTAATAATAAATGGATTAAGAGTTAATCCGGGATCGAGATTTGGGATATGATAATTCTGGTATTGTAATGCTTCCATTCCTCAATACCGATAATTCCCGATACTCTGAAAATTATTGTAATATTTTTTATATTAGTAATATATCATGATATATCAGCCGACACAATACTATTAACTTACGATTTTTAAAAATAATTTCCTTTTCGATATTAATATGTATTATCCGTTATGACTGATATTTATATGGCCGCAATCAATATCGATAACAATATTGATATTTTCATCAATGATTGCCTTAGTTCCAAGGCACTTTGCAAATCTTTTGGACCGAACCCATCATAAAACCTACCAAAGCAAGGTAGTCTAGGGAACGTCTATCTATCCGACCTGCCTAATCATAAAGTTAGGTGAAAGAAGAGCCATACACACCTTTAGTCATACCATTAATTAAACATAGTATAAACTCTAATCAGAGCGAGATAACGTACATAAAGTTAAATGCTACAAATTCAATGTAGTTCTCTCCTCACTTGGGATGAGGATAACCTCTCCATTGTAGCATCACTACTAACCCATTCACTACATAGGGGAACTACTTAGTGTGGCATAGTAGTTACGAGTAAATTAAGCGTGTGGTTGTCCAAAGGAAGGCTTAGTGACAGCTTTTGCAGAACCAATTCTACAACAATTGAAATGAGAATCAAAATAAATGAACCCTTAGGCATTGAAACCTTATCCAAACTCTCTCATTCCTTAATATAGGAAGGAATATAATACTCTCCCCTATTAAATTCCTGATGCTCTGGTCAGGCCCAAATATCCGTCATCTGCCCAAGTTAAATGTTGCTTTTGAGGGATCTACAAGGTCATCACACTGCTATCGCCATCCTAGGTGGCACCACCACCTAATCGATGGTGTTAGAAGGATGTTGTTGGGATCACTCCCGTGTGAAAGTCCTTAGGACTTGGACGAAGCACGAATGTACTAGAAGAAAAAAATTTCGGTTAACAAAGTTGACCGGAGTCTTCTGGACGATCAACTCTTCCGGTAAATATGTTAACCGTCATAAGTTATGAGTCGTCTAAAGAAGTGGGACGGACTACTTCGACCGGTCAAACAGTGTGATTGATAGACTAATATGAAGCGAGAGGTAACAGAGTTAACATACTATATTTGGAAAACCTGAATGACTGTCGTATCTAAAAAGGTGTACAATTGACCTACCCTTTTGGGTGGTTGGAAGAAGTCATTCTCAGACCCCAAAAGCTGATCGGTCTACAGGAGCAAGCATGCGCCGCCTGCTGCAGGATAAGGCGTGCGCATGCAAGTAGATCTTGGAAGTTGAACACCAACCACCAAGCTGGGCTATGGTGAGGGGCGTGTATATATATATGTACACTTTGCATAGAAAAGTACATATGACGAGAACAAGAAGAATGAGAAGACACCAGTCAAGTAGAGAAAAAGAGTATAATAAAGGAGAGAAAGTGAAAAAAATAGAGTCGTGAGTGTAAATAAAGTGCGATGACTTTTGTTTACTTTTACTCTGTTCTTATTTTTGCTTCCTGTAATTTTTTCATACTTAGTAATTTTTTGTAGACTTAGTGTCCCGTAATTTTTTTCTTATTTTAAAAAGATTTTTCACGTAAAATTAGGTGTTCATTTCTCTTCTCTTGTCTCTACTTCACAATGCTTATGTGCTTTACGAGTTAGCCATCCATTACGGCTAACAGAAGAAGCTATTCTTGTATTCTGGTCAGTAGGCCGTCCATTGCCCGCCAACAAGTGGTATCAAAGACAGGTTGATAATTTCGACTGAATGGTGTCATCATCCTCAAAAAATTTACCATTCAGTGTAGAATAGTTTAATAGGTAGGGCAACTTCATCCTCTGGCAGGAGAGGGTGAAGAACATCTTGACTAGAGAAGGAACAATCAAAGCACTGAGAAAGAAGAAAGATGAGTCAGAAAGCCTATCAGAGAAGGACTGGCAAGATAAACAAGATCTTGCTAATTGCACTATCAAACTATGCCTGACGGACAACACGCTCCAAGAGGTCCTTGGCTTGACTGATCCGGCGGAGGTGTGGAAGAAGCTTGAAAGCCGATATAAGTTTAAATCCTTGACAACCAGACTTCATATAAAGAAACAGCTCTATGGCCTGCGGTTGTCAGAAGGTGAAAGCTTTGAGAAATATTTGGATGACTTTAATTAGATTGTAACACAGATATCTGCCCTTGATGAGGTAATCAAGGAGGAGGATAAGGCCTTGGTGCTGCTGGCCTCTCTGCCAGCTTCTTATGACCATATTATCACCACGTTGCTGTTTGAAAAAGACACTTTCAAATTGGACGAGGTCAATGTCTCCTTACTAATGAATGAGTCAAGGCAGTCACAAGGAGCTTCGACGTCTTCTCATAGTGAAGTACTTGTGATTAAGTCTAATGGATAGAATAGAGATCGAAGCCAGAAGTCAGGAAAGAAGGGACGCAGCAAATCTCGTTCAAGGTATCAAAATCTTGAGTGCCATTATTGTGGCAAAAAGAGACACATCAAGAAACAGTGCTTCAAATAGAAGCACAGAATGCCGAAAATGAGAAAGGAGAAAAGGAACGAAGTGAGGAAAAGTCCTCCATCTCAGTGGTCACAAGAAGCGATCTCCTGGTGACATGTGAAGAAAACGTGGCAAACTTAACAGACGAGGAGTCCAGCTGGGTGATTGATACACACCAGGAAACTTTAGAGTGATAATGGGCAATGAAAGAACATCCCAAATTGTTGACAAGGGTGACATTGTGCTGATCACCAATAACAGGACGAAGCTGATGTTAAAGGACATTCGACACATTCCTGACATCAGGCTCAATATCATCTCAGCTGATTGGCTGGATGATGAATGTTATTGTAGCACTTTCTGTAAAGGTGAGTGAAAACTTACCAGAGGTTCTCTGGTAGTGGCAAGAGGGAAAAGGTGCTCCGGCCTATACATCATGAAGGTATTCGCAACGGCTAGAGATGTAAATGCTGCTACCGGCAAGAAAATCGAAAACTGGTGGCATAGGAGGTTGGGCCACATGAGTGAACGCGGACTGAATCATCTAGCCAGGAAGGGCCTTATTGTCAAAGTGAAGGAGAACGGATTAAGGACGTGTCCTCACTGCTTGGCCGACAAATAATGGAAAGTCTCATTTCATGGAGACTTGTACTCCCCAAAGACAGAACTGCTTGAGCTCATCCACACAAATGTGTGTGGACTATTCAAAGCAAAGTCATTTGATGAAACTCAATATTTCGTCTCTTTCATTGATAAATGTTCTAGAAAACTGTTGGTCTATTCATTGAAAACCAAGGACCGGTCCTTGGTGTATTTGAGGAATTTCACGCCCTTGTTGAGCGACAGACAGGGAAGAAAATGAAGACATTCCGAAGCGACAACGACGGTGAATACATAGGGTCCTTTGATACCTATTGTCGGTCACATGGTATTAGGCATCAAAAGACGCCTCCAAAGGCGCCACAGTTGACGGAGTGGGCTGAGTGGATGAATTGCACACTTCTAGAGAGAGTACGGTGTAGGCTTTCAGAAGCTGAGCTCCTCGGACATTTCTGGGCCGAAGTACTAAAGACAACAGCCTACATTATAAATAGGTCGCCCAGTAAACCCTTAAAGGTTGAAGTGCCGGAGAAGATATGGTCGAATAAGGAACCATCTTATGATCATCTGCGGGTGTTTAGATGTAAAGCCTTTGTCTACGTCCTAAGAGATGAAAGGACAAAGTTGGAATCAAAGACGATACAGTACGTCTCTCTTGTTTACGGGGAAAACGAGCTGGGGTATAGATTTTATGACCCAGTTGGAAGAAGACTCATCCGGTCAATAGACGTAACCTTCGTTGAAAATGAAACAATCAAGGATATTGGCAGAAAAGCCAAGTGTGATGGCGAGTGGACAGAGAAAGTAAGTATCGAAATTGTCCGTCCGATATCTCTAGAAGATGGGGACCATTGTTCCCATCTTCTAGAGATTTCGGACGGACAATGGTCCTGAGGCGGTCGATCACAATGGAGAGGAAATAATAACTCCTGATGAAGGTCACGATGAAGTCATCCCTCAACAGGTTGAGCATCTGCCTGTTAGACGATCCTCACGAAACAGATGATCGTCCGTCCGTTTGTCGCCTAGTGAGTATGTTATACTCACTGATACCGGAGAGCCTGAAACTTATGAAGAGGCTATGGAGGATAAGAACAAGGAGAAGTGGCTGGAAGCCATGAAGGATGAGATGTGTTCTCTCCAAGAAAATCACACATTCAATTTAGTTAAACTTCCTAAGGGGAAAAAAGCCTTAATGAACAAGTAGGTCCTTCAACTAAAAACGCCCAAAGACACTGTGCAGCCGAGATACAAGGCATGGCTAGTGGTGAAAGGCTTCAGTCAACAAAATGGAGTTGATTTTGATGAGATCTTTGCTCCGGTGGTGAAAATGTCTTCCATAAAGGTTGTACTGAGATTGGTAGCAGCCCAGAACCTGGAGGTGGAGCAAATGGACGTCTGGACAACTTTTCTTCATGGTGAATTGGAAGAAGAAATTTATATGGAGCAACTGAAAGGGTTCAAGGCTAAAGGAAAGAAAAAACTGGTTTGTCGTCTAAGAAAAAGCCCGCATGGGTTAAAAGAGGCCCCGAGACTGTGGTACAAGAAGTTCGAGTCGGTCATGGTCAGTTAAGGGTACCGGTGGACTACTTGTGATCACTGTGTATTCACACAGAGATTTTCTGATGATGATTTTGTTATTCTTCTCCTATACGTAGACGACATGTTAATCATTGGATAGAATGCTACTCGGATAAAGAAATTAAAGGAGCAACTTGGCTAATCCTTTGCCATGAAAGACCTCGGACTGGCAAAGCAGATTCTTAGTGTCAGAATCATTCGCGACCAGGAGACAAGGTGACTATAGTTGTCTCAAGAAAATTATTTTGAAAAGATACTCCAACGCTTCAACATGGACAAGTCCAAGCCTGTCAGTACTCCACTGGCAAATCACCACAGGTTGAGCAGTCACCAGTGTCCATCTTTGGACGAAGAGAAGACATGCATGAGAGGCGTTCCCTACTCCTCAGCCGTAGGAAGCCTCATGTATGCCCTGGTTTGCATTAGGCCGGACATAGCAGATGCTGTTGGCACAGTTAGCTAGTTTCTGTCCAATCTAGGGAAGGAGCACTAGTCTACAGTAAAGTGAATTCTGAGATACATCCGAGGAACTTCTAAGGGGTGCTTGTGTCTTGGAAGTAACAAGCCTCAATTGGCGGGCTACTCGGATGTTGATATGGCTGGAGACGTTGACAGTCGCAAGTCCACTTCGGGATACTTGGTGAAATTTGCAGGACAAGCAGTCTCCTGGCAGTCCAGGTTACAAAAGTATATCGCTCTTTTCACTACTGAAGCCGAGTATATTGCCATGACAGAAGCATGTAAGGAGATGTTATGGATGAAGAAGTTCGTTCAGGAATTGGGCCTTAAACAAGAAAAGTATGCAGTACTTTGTGACAGTCAGAGTGTCATTCATCTCTACAAGAACTTCTCATTCCATTCAATATCAAAGCACATTAGGTAAGAGATGTATTGGAAGTCGACCTACTGTCACTGGAAAAGGTTGACACTGAAAAGAACGTGGCAGATATGATGACCAAGATTCTACCGAATGGAAAGAATGAAGCATGTTGCAGGCTGGTCGGGATGATGGACTTCCTCACGGTCGTGAAGGAAAGTTTGTTGGGATCACTCCCGTGTGGAAGTCCTTAGGATTTGGACAAAGTACGAATGTGTTAGGAGGAAGGAATTCCGATCAATAGAGTTGACCGGAGTCTTCTGGACGGTCAACTCTTCCGGTCAATATGTTGACCGTCGTAAGTTGTGAGTCGTCTAAAGAAGTGAGATAGACTACTTTGACCAGTCAAATGATGTGATTGACCGACTAATATGAAGCGACGGATAACAGAGTTAACACGCTGTATTTGGAAGACATGAATGACTGTCGTATCCAAAAAGGTGTACAGTTGACCTACCTTTTTGGGTGGTTGGAAGAAGTCATTCTCGAGACTCCAAAAGTTGATCGATTTGTAGGAGCAAGCATGCACCGCATGCTGTAGGACAGGGCGTGCGTATGCAAGCAAATCTTGAAAGTTGAACACCAACCACCAAGCTGGGCTATGGTGAGGGTCGTGTATATATGTATGTACACTTTGCATAGAGAAGTGCATATGACGAGAACAAGAAGGATAAGACACCAGTCAAGTAGAAAAAAAGAGTATAACAGGGGAGAGAAAGTGAAAATAAAGAGAGCTGTGAGTGAAAACAAAGTGTGAGGGCTTTTGTTTACTTTTACTCTTTCTTATTTTCACTTCCCTGTAATTTTCTCATACTTAGTGATTATTTGTGGATTTAGTATCCGGTGATTTTTTTCTTATTTTAAAAGGATTTTTCACTTAAAATTAGGTGTTCATTTCTCTTCTCTTGTCTCTACTTCACATTACTTGTATGCTTTACCAGTTGGCCGTCCATTCCGGCCAACAGAAGAAATCGTTCTTGTATTCTTGTCAGTAGGTCACCCGTTGCCCGCCAACAGATACCTAGTGGGTCCTGACGTTTGGTCAACTTAAAGTGTAAAGCCTATGACACCAATGCCAAGTCCAAATCATGTAAGAAATCCTTTTGAGCTCTTTAGCCAATTCAAGCACAAAGTAATGATGTGTTAGGTTTTGGGTTACTTGTGAGTCTCACACTCATTAAACACATCATGGTTTGCTTGATGTTTGTATGGATATCACTCGAGTGAAGGATTTAAGTGGCATGGGAAATTGGTGCCTAAATGTTGCATATGCACGAAAAATATAAAAACTTACACCTAAAAGACACACGTAAATGGTTGACAGAAGGTTCGTGCCTAAAGTAAGCATGACAACACTAGTGCACTAATACGAGTAAATACCTATGTTCCAATTTAGGTCAGATTTGGAGGATATAATTTCAAGTTCCATGCACCATAGAAGAGAGAGAACAAAGTGAGGAAAAGGGAAAGAAGAAGACAGGAGATTTGCCAACTATTTGGGGTTCAAATCGTGGTCCACTATTTACCAACATCAAATATGTTATTTTAATTTTGTTTGTAAAATGTATTACCAGTTATTTTCATTTGTCTTGCTCTTGTACTTGCTTATCTATTGGCTCTTTCATTTTGATGTGTTGTACAACGAAGATATATATTTGAGGTTAGTGGTAATTGGTTCTTTGGGTTTTATAATTAAGATAGTGGCAATTAATGGTGACCAGATATCACCCTTGCAATATGGTGTGAACATGTCAACATGAAGGGATCAGTATTAACTAGTTTTCACGCTTGTCATGAAGGAGTCGTACAGCCAAGTTGTGTGAGGGAGTTGTTAGTAACTGGATATCTAAATGTAATGGAGATAGTTTAAATACAATGACCTATAATTTTTCCTTAATTGAAAAAAATTTTCACGTAAAATTGCATGTTATTGTGTTTGAATATATAGTTGTGTGCCATCATTGTTTCCTCACGAATTTAAACAAAGGGACGATAAATTTGATCCTAGTTAGACAATTTTTCCTCAATTCCATGTCGGTGGAATTTGGCATATCGCCCAACATGATGCAAGGGCATTAATTAGCTCTCTTGATCAAGGAGCCAGCAAAACGTTGGAACTCAAAGACCTTGGACTCCCATCTTTAAAGATTTTGGCACCGAAAGCAGAATTGAAGAATACTAAAGAACCTTGAGGCTACAAGGTTGTAAAGGACCACATTCCATGAACATTTTGTGTTTAAATCTCGGATTGTTTGATGCGAAGGGTAGATTTGACTTGTAACAACAACAAAACATTGAATATCCATATGTTAGGAATTTCTCCCTTTATAAGCATCCGTTTGGTTCTCCCAATTCTCTCTTTTCCAAGGGCATTTTTGCATTCCTTCGTCTGTTTTTTTTTTTTTTTCTAAATTTCTTTTCTTATTTTTTAGATCTTCTGGGTTTTCCTTACAGGCCAGTATCAGGTGAGCCTTATAAACAAGACGTGAAACTTCAGGCCTTACAAATTGATCTCAAGCACATATAAATTGCTATTGTTAGGATATCTCATGAATATTTTATGAAATTTCACAAAAATCCCAAAGAAATTCAATTTATGCTTGAGGGGATATATACTTACAAACCGACCATGATTTTCAATTAAATCACACAGTAACTGGTCTTTTGTGCTAAGAAAATATAATTAAGGCCAGAGAACAGAAGCTTACGGCTTGTTCCCATTTGACGACTTACACAAACTAAGAGGATAAGCCCTAGAGCAACAAATAATATTTTCCCATGGAAGCCTAGAAGTAATAGATTCAACACATGAAAATGACCTCTTAGCATTGCAATAGAAGATGGGTAGGCTCATACATTAGGCTACTTTTCAAGCAAATAATGAGATTTTTAATTTTCAACCGCTTTTGTGAGTAGTTGATAGAACCTTACTCATCATTCGATTTTTGACAAGAAAATTAGTGCCCACAAACCAGACGACAAATGAGTTATTCATTAGAATCTTACTATCTGAACAATATTTTTCTTTAAATAATACACAGCAACTACATTATTTAGCTTAAGCTTCAGTTGATACAACAAATTTACCATCACCCATTGTGTTATTCCATGTAGGGAACCATCTCCAATGAAAGCCTTGTCTTCTCCTGCGTAGGACAATACAAGTTTATGACTTTGCACCACTACTTGCGGGAATTCTGAGGATGCAACATATTATAAGGCTTCTCTTTTGTGACATAATGGTCATAGATTTAATTTATAAAACAGCATTGATGCCATATAGTGGTAAGCATATTTATATATGAGCATCTTTAAGCTCTATGGTGTGAGCATCTTTAAGCTCTATGATGTGAGATCCCCGAGCACTTAATAAGGTCTATTGGTCTAAAACCACTACCATGAGTCAAATCCCACGTCAACTTCCTCTACATCATCTCTGTCAACCCCCTGCTTACATTGCCTCGTTGTGCCATAAACGACATATAATGCTATTGTGCTAATGACTTTCTTCCCTAATGAGACATGCCTCAATTATGTTAATAAACTGTCAGAAAGTACAGTAAGTAGACTCACTTACAACGAAGGTGCCAAAAACTGTATTTCTGCCCCAAGTTCATTTGCGAGAAGAATTGCTCGATCATCTTGTAGAGGAAGTTAGTGTTTGTCATTAATGCTTTACAAACGCCTTTGAATTCTATAAGGACTTAATCCAATAAGTCTCCAACCTTTATTTTTGGTTTTTGTAGCTTCTCTTTGAGTTGATCGCTTCCACCCGCTTTGTTACTAGTTGGCAAACAATATGGAGTATTTTTCTAATCACAATATCTATCACCTCCCTAAGATTACATATAAAAAATGCCCCCGTCGAATCTTGTAATATTGGGTTAACTTTTTCAGTCGCACCCATCCATGATGAAATAGCTTTTGTCAATCTCACACTAAACTTGGGCGACAATGTAGATATTATTGCCATTTAACACTATACTTGAGCCTTACAATGGCTTGTAAGTATCAGATGTTGCAACAAATAACAACTTTAATTCTAAAATCCAAGTCAAAGATCCGAAGAACAAGTTGCATAGATTATCGGTTACCTAGCGCAAAACCATCCTTTATATAACAATTATGAGTTTCACAACACTCTTAGATATTGGAACATTATTCTTTCACTCCTTGGTTTTGAGCCTTTGCTTTGTCATTTTCACCTCAAATAGAACAATGAAATATGGTCCTAATGTGCTAAAGACAACAAATACTGTGACCAAAAAAAAAAAACACTACAAATATAAAAAGTCTAAATAAAAATGAGAAATAAACTAATTGAACATATAAAACAAATCAATGAAATGATACTATCCATGGAAATAGTCTCAATGCATGCATACGTTTATCCTTTTCATCAAGGTATTGATTTTGCAGCTAAAATTACATGCATGAATTATCTAGTTTACCTTTTCCTTTAGCAGTTGTATCTGGCCATTGAAAACCTGATTCTGAAATTCGATATTGATTAAACAAGTTAAAACCATAAGCTAAATTAATAACTGTATTCCTTAGAGAAATATAGGAACGACTTTCTATTAATGAACCTTTTGTGCTCGGATCCTTCTGATGCTCCGTTCTAACAGACTTTCATGCTTTTGCAGTTCCTCAATGGTGCATGATCCTATACATTCTCCCAACAGATTCCTAAAGCAGTTTCAAAGGATCAAAAGAACAGAGAGATAGAGAATGAGTGCGCGTTTGTGTGAAACAGAAGTTCAATTCGATAAATTGTAAGGAGAAAACAGGACACCTTCTCAATATGCTTAAGAGACTCTGACATAATATCTATTTATCTATTTATCATTATGTAAATCGTATAGGATAGATGAAAGAATAAAATATTATATTACTTAGTGTATCCCAAAAGTGTGATATGATAAGGGCATGGACCATCTTTTGTTTCATAATTTTCAAACCAATTCCAAGTTTTTTTTTTTTCTTTTTTGCTTTCTAACAATAAAGTAACACCTAGACATATATCCGTTGTACATTTTCATGGTCAATAAAATTTTGCCACAAAATGGGCCTGAGGTCACAACCAAAGTATATACCTAACCCAGCTGACGGCAACTGTTTCAAGGTCAACATTTGATGATTCAACCAAAGCCTGATAAAGACCAAACTACCAAAGACCCGAATGAAAATATCAGTCAGACTGGCTATAAATCACAGCCCAACATTGAAAGTCGGCCTTATAGCTAGATATTGATAACCAACCTCAATAATCCTATCTAGGAGAAATGATCTTAGATGTCTTCAGAACCGGGGTCCCTGTTCTCCAAGGAGAAAAAGAGGGCTACATCCTTCAAATTATAATTGTTTATTTAAAAATAACGACATCTAATAAACGTTATTTAACATAAATTATAAAAATAAACAAAATTAAAATGAAATATATCATACTTGTTGGATGAAAAATAGGAAATTTTGATTTGGAGAATGAGATTCTTCTTCTCACACCGCAAAAGAGAGCCCCAAATCCAATCACTTTAGCTATCTCCGTTTTGGCTTGCGACATGGCCGCCAAAGCAATAACCATCACAACTATGTCAGTATCACTATTGGTTATTGGCCATATCGATATTAGATATACCAGAAAATAAGTATCAATATTGAATATTTGAGAAAAAAAATATTTTAAAAATTATAAATAGATATGGCCATATTGGTAAATATATTGGCCAAAAAACAGGTATATCAGTCAATATATTACCAATATTATAACATATCACGTTATTAAAATAATATCGAGAAATATCAGGAAAAACTTAATATCGATATATATCAGCTAATATTTTTTTCTATGCCGAACTGATGTGATGTTTTGAAGATGGGACCCTAGTCCCAGCCTTCTCAAACAACCAACCTATAAGTCCTTCTCAGGAAGTCGAGCTGATGAGGCTGCCAATACCATCACATCCTGCAAATTCATTCAAACAACCAGTTTCCAAGCAAATAATATTGGGGTTTGACCCAGATACGCATAACCTGGTACAGCATAGCAAGACCTAAACCCCCCTGTCAATCGTCAGCTATCAAAATTATGAGCACAATAAACACAATAATGCACAACGTTTTTAACGTGGAAAATCCTTTTCAATCAAGGAAAAAATCATGAGATAAATTTCAAACAAATCCACTATAAAAATACCGGTTACAAGAACCTCTTCTGAAATCCCTTCACTATAATCTTGAGTGAAAAATGGATGATTACAACACCCCACAACACACTCAACAATTCATAAGAGAAATACAATAAGAAATAAGACCAACCAAACGAAAATATACTCTAGAAATCGACTCTAGAACCACGTACCAGATCTTGGTGAAGAACAGAACTCAAATTGGGCCTCAACAGGATGCCGAATCTCTTTCTCTTCTCTCTTCTTCTCTCCTCTCTCTGTGCGGAGCTTCTTATGTGAAAATGATTTCAAAATAACCCTAAAATCGCATTCGCACGATTTTATAATAGTGGCAGTGCTCAAGCGCTCGGCAGGCGCATATCGAGCGCAAATGATTTTGGAATCGGCACTCGAGCTTCACTTAAGCGAGCCTCAAGAGCAGATGTGTCGACAGTAAATTGGAATCTGCGTTCGAGCTCCACTCGAGTGTGTGAGTACCCCGATCATCGCACAATCCTCCAATAACCATCTATTTGTTACGGCACCCATAAGAAGTGACCAAAACCCAACAGATAAGTGGGAAGCCTGACCATCAAATACTTCCAAAGAGGTGGGCTCTTGGACTCAGCCCTGTGATCATTTAATGAGGCGGAAGTCCTACACTGTCAAGCTTTAAACAAGGAGGCAGTAATTCCACCCAGTAGCCAAGTCCAAAAGCTAACAGCCAGCCAGCACCAAGGCCTTGCCTTTGTCACTACCCGATAATCTTCCATTAAATATGTATCCTAGTTTCAGAAAGAAAGAGAACAGTGAAAAGAATTATTTGCCTTTTTCTAGGAAAGAATTTAATCTCTATCCCATTTGAATATGTATCCCTATCCCCCTTTTATTTTCAGTTCCTTCTTGGCAGTTTTTATTTTCATTTCGGCTGATTCACCATCCCATTCCCCTTACGGTGATCGGGCTCTACTGAATCGGTTACCCATTTCCTCAAGTTTAACATAATTATTTGGTCTTTGTTTTGTTTATCCTCTGCCACCCGATTCAAACACGCATCTCTTCCATTGTTTTGTTGATTTTCCTTTGTCTTACGGTTCAAAAATCATCATGCACCAGCTTTGGGAGGTCCTTGCTCTCACACAACTCTTGGTATCTATGAAACGCAGCCTCGGATAAGACCTACTTATGAGCCAACCTTTTCATGTGAAAGATTAGAAGACCTCTAATCACAATTCGCTGAGACCTTTTATAAATAACAGAAGTAAAATATATATAAATATACAATATACGTAAAGTATATTCACTTTTAGAAATGTATAAAAACACAATTTTAGTAAAAACAGTAAGTACTAAAATAAATATGAGACAATAATAAAATAAAATGCACAAATTTTTGTGATGGATGAAAATTTTAAAAATAAATCAATTTTTAAATAAAATCCTCCAGGCTTCTCTAACCAATAAAAACAATACAATTTAAAAGTTAATTTATAGTTCCAGTAGTACAGATGTACTAAACTTTGATCAACATACTCCTAACTCATTACCCCTATTAAGAAACTCATCAAATTAGCTCATAGTGGCGGAACCAAATAGCTTTTGGTCTTTTTATTGAACTTACTTTACTTACTAGTGAATCTCCATATGTTGCTGAAATCCAATGTCCATACTACAACAACACACTGAAGGTCTACAAGCTGAAACAAGTATATAAGCAATTGAGGAAAAGGTTGGGCAAGAAAACCTTAACAATTTTATCTCAATAAAATAGTTTTGATTTTCTCTACCAATAAATCACTTTTTACTTTAGATAATGAAAGCACAAGGATTTGCAGCCATTTTTTTCCTCTATCTCTTCCGTAAAAGAAAGAAGGTATTCATAGAGAATGTTGAAATTAAATTAAAAATCTCATTCCTGAAAAAAATTAACACCACAGTGCTCATACGTTATACAAACATGCATCAAGCACAAAGGCAAACGCAATACAAAGTACAAGTATTACATGGGCATGCATCAAGCATAGGCATTTTGGAACAATTGCACTCATGCACAATAAAGTACCTATCAGGTACATGAATTTTGAACTAACTACGCTCATGTGTGACATAACTATCTCTCAGGCGGGTGCGATTTGGACAAACTATACTCATACATTACTCAGACGTGCATTATGCACAAATATTCTAAACAGAATGTGTTCATGTACTACCCAAGCGTACATTTGGCCATGGCATTCTGGACAAAATACATTCACGTTATAGAGAGGCATGCATTATGCATGCGAACACTAGATGCTAGTTTTCATATGAATACAATGCGCTAATTTTCATTAATATTTGAGCGTCCTTCAAACCATCTATTTTTCTAGTCACAGAATATACCAATATAAGACATTCCTAATACCATAACAATGAAAGTGATTAAAGAAGTATATTTATCTCAAGTTAATGGGTGTCAGCGTTCAATATCTTCAAAGCAGCCCTCAGGTCCTTTATATCAAAAACGGCTCCAAACTGAGCCTTCAATCAATCATCATCACAGATTTTTATCAAGTTGCAATCAATACATCAATGAACAACAGCAAATATAGAAACGAGCCATCTGACAACTTTAAGAGTAAAGAAGAAAACTATTATCAGCATTTTTGGATACTCATTATCAAGCATTCGAAGCATTAGAACTATAAACCATAATTATCTGGGAGATCACGTCAGAGCTTTCAAAGACTTCTTGAATAGGCAATAAAGCATACTTCGTCGTGAACAACAAAGCCCTCTGGTTAAGGCTTAGAGATCCGTTATTCCAACTCATCATGAAACAATGTTGGTTTGACAAATAGCTGCCGAACTCTTAAGTCAAATGCACAAAAAATGGCAAGTAACATGAGATGGAACAACTATGCTTCACAAGAGGAGAAATAGCATCCTGGAAGTCAATTCCCTCCTAGGTGTAGCTGTTTGCCATTAAATGTGATCTGAACCGTGGTGCCTTGATCCTATGATCTTTCCCTTCTTATAAATGTACATATAACTTATAACTCAATTATAATAAGGCTATTGTGCTGGAATTCACAAGGCATAGCGGAATCCACATCCACTGATACTGTCAACTATCCTTCTCTTCCGATTGAACACAATGAACAAAAATAACATACAAAACCAAGCACATAAATTATTCAATAAATTTTATGTGGAACCCTTCTCAATTAAGTGAAAACCACGAGATATTTCGTTGGAATTGTTAGAGACATTTATCTAATTGGCATATTCCGTGACCACATATATTATTGTATCAATGTCGGGTTGTGGGTTGTCGGTTTAAAGTCTGTTCTATCCGCCCTCCAGTCGCTTGAGCCCATCCGAAGCTCCCGCGCCCGCCTGGCCCTCGATACCCGCTCGAGCCGAAAAAACAGTAGAGTGTCCGCCCGCCAGGTGCTCGACATCCGCTCGAGCCGAAAATCCAGTAGGGTGCCTGCTCGCCGCTTGCCTTCTGGCCGCTTAAGCGCTGGTACAACGGGCAAAATTTTTGAACGATTTTTTGCGCCCTCTATAAATACATGCCTTATGTTTTTGAAACCCTAAGCACGCCAGAGCCTCTTTTGAGAGTGTTTGGAGCCATTCTACTTGAGAGAAGAGCATTCTTCTTCCCTTTCATCTTACTCCATTTGAGAAAATCGAACCTACTACGCTCTACAACGTTGTGCCTCATGTTCTAACGGTTTTTCTCTTCGTTTCTCGTTTCTATTTAAACTCTTACATCCTTCTACCTTCGTGGGAGACGTTGGTTCGTGAAGAAGGAGATCCGATCGTGGTTGGCACTGCAAGTGGCACGAGAGGGAAGATTGACGTGAAGACCGGAAGGTGTCCGGTTCCGTTGCCGCGGGCAAATCCAAGGAGTTCCTTGGTAGGGATCACGGGACGGGAGTAAGTCGGCTAGGTTAGCACGTCGTTACCACCCGGTCTGTAAGTTGATTTTCATAGTGCAACTCTTCCCTGGCCGTTGAAGCTCGGAGTGTTTTTCTCGATTACCGTGGGTATCGAGTTTTCACTTCGTCACCAAAAATCGTGTCTTTATCGTTATCACTCATTGTTATATATATTGTGCATGCTTGTTATCTTGTTAGCATCTAGTATTAAATATCTTTTACGTGTATTGGATATTTATTTATTTTTGCTTCCGCTATATTTTTCGGGGTCGAAACTTGATTATTCACGTTAGCACAAAAAGTGCTTTTTCAGGAATAATCTCTACTATAGTGAGATTTGGTTACAAATAACCCCCACCGAATGAATCCTCTTCACAACTACAATCCAAGTGAAGAACAGTTAGTATTAATCTCAACACCCCTAGCAATCAAACGAGAGAATACAAAGAGAAAATGAATAACTAACCGATAATACTACAACTAAAGCGAGAACATCATATCCAAACTTATCAAATGATGAAACTTGAATTGAATCTCAAATTGGTATCCAAATCTTCTCATTTTTCTCTTTTCTCTCTTTCTCATGGCATTCCTTTGTGTAAAAATACTATCGGATAACCCTAAAGACAAAAACATTGGTACTTACACTCATGACTGATGCTTGAATGCCAAAGGCAAAATTTGCCCCAATACTCAAGCGACCATCATATGTGCATCAGGCGTCTATCACCACTGCTTTCTACGTACATGCATCCTTCAAGCGTGCATCAACTGCCCCTGTTTTGTCTAGAAAATGCACCAATCATGTGCCGATCTACTGCACCTTTGAAATTTTTTGTTCAAGCGAATCTTCACACACACATTGAGTGAACCACTAATGATATGTCCAGCAGGTATAAGGTTTCCAAGGAAGTGACCCAATACTTAGCATATTGCATCAACAACAAAGTATAGTTGTTTTCAAGAGAATCAATTCCTTCATTCCTGGCCATCCTTCACTCTATTAACTCCCTACCATCTGAGAACCATAAGGTTCATCATTCTGGGTAGTTTCTGCCTCTGTTGGAGCACAAGCAACCATCTCTACATTACCAATTTTCTTCTCACTCTCTGCTGCTTATCATAGCAATACTGTAGTGTTGCACCTGTAAACTTTCACCCCTGCAAATATTGTAGGATTATGCTCATCATTCCGCTTGGCGCATGTATTCTGTCATTCACGTGAGAATATGCAAAAGAACCTAATATCTTCAATTCAACTAATTAGGTTATTATGTAACTCGGTGATCATACGTTTGAGTCATAAAAATAATTTTTTATATAACGTATGATAAAACCATATATAGTTGATTTAAAAGTGGCCTGATTCTTCTGCGTATCCTATAAAATGGGAGATTCATGAACTGAATTAGCCTTATGATGACACTAACACACCACTTGCAAAATCTTCTATTCATTGGAGACTGATCAACCAAATAACATGCAATATTAATTGCTTAGTCCCATTTTTTTTAAATTTCCCATGAGAGAGCATCCAACGACCGCGTTTGTGAGATCCTGAAATCAAAAAGGCTTAAAATCGGAATAAAATATTGTTACTGAAAATCGGAGTGGCCTTGCACCACTAGAAGGCCGAACCACTTCATGGAAGTGCAAGCGGCCGGAGTAAATAATGAGAGAAATTTAATTGGATGATGATTACCGGTTGGCCGATTTGGAGTAAAGGTGACCGGATTTTAAGTAAAAGTTGACTGGCAAGGAGTGAAACGTTGGCAAGAAAATGGCTTAATAAGGAGCAGTTGGCCTAAATAAACTATTGGCAACTAAAGACAAAAGCAAACTTTATTATTTAGTTAAAATCCAACTGGGCGGCGACCAAATGGAGTAAGTAAACTAACCCAATTATTCTCACCTATCCCCTAAAAAGAAGTACAGAACAAGTGACTTACCCTCACTTACTCCACCTACTCCCTCCTCTTTATATACCGGGCTCCAATTGAGGGATGAGTGTAAGTTTTTGGCACGAAGGAAGAATAAGGAGCGAAGGAGGGAAGAACTTTGAGACAGCTAGAGTGAGCAGTCAGGCAAGCGTACATCGGACGCTACTCTTTAAGTTCTTTTTTTAAGAATATTGCTAAGTGTACCCCAATTTTAAAAGTTCATGCTTTAAGAACTCCCGTTTCTAAGTCCAGTTTTAAGAAAAACTGCTAGTGTTTCTCCTTCCGATTTAGAATGCTTACCGTTTTAAAGTTACTGCTTAAGTTGTATTTACGGTATGATGAATTTCATGGTTAGTTCATGTTCTCTGTTCTCTACCTTCTGTTTCCTGCTTGAACCGAAATTGCATAAAATCCAGACTAAAAATGAAATCGGCATTGTAAGCACATTGCAAGATAAAATCAGAATCGGCCTGCCTGCACAATCTAAACCGGCTTACCCTTGTGAAAATCAGGATCGGCCTACTTGCATGCTACATCTGAATCGGCTTATCCTTGATAAAATCGAAATCGGCCCCTTGTATAATAAAATCGAAATCGGCCCCTTGCATGATAAAATCGAAATCGGCCCCTTTGCATGTTAAAATCGAAATCGGCCCCTTACATGATAAAATCAAAATCGGCCCCTTTACATGTTAAAATCGAAATCGGCCCCTTGCATGATAAAATCGAAATCGGCCTTTGCATGTTAAAATCAAAATCGGCCTTTGCATGTTTAGAATCGAAATCGGCCCCTTTTTGCATGATAACAACGAAATCGGTCCCCTTTGCATGAAAACAAGATCGGCCTCCCCTCTTGATGAAAATGAAACCGGCCTCCACTTCATGAAATCACAACCGGTCCCATTAAGCCTAAAACAAGATCGGCCTTCCCTTAATGTAAAAAGAAGTCCGGCCTCCACCCTTGGACAAAATCCAAACTGGCCCTCCCATAGTGATGAAACAAGTCCGGCCACCCTAAGAATCACAACCGACTTTTGTGTGAGAAGAAAACAAGAACGGCTCCGTGATGCACAAACAACTCCGGCCACCTTAAGAATCACAACCGGCTTTTGTGTGAGAAGATAATCAAGACCGGCCACCCTTTTTAAATCAAGACCGGCCCTCCCTTAAGCATTGAATCAAGTCCAGCCTTGTGTGAGGTGAAATCACAACCGGCCTTTCCTTATGATGCAAACAGGACCGGCCCTTAAAGCATGAAACCACAAACCGGCCTTGTGTGAGATGAAATCACAACCAGCCAACCTTATAACATGAAAATGAAACCTGCTCCCTTGATGTAAAAAGAGCTCCAGCCCTTCCTTGATGAAAATCTGAACATGCCACTTTAAGCATGAAATCTAAACCGGCTTCATTTGTAAGAAAATGAATCCAGCCTCCCTGTGTAAGAAAATGAATCCAGCCTCCTTGTGTGAGAAAATGAATCCAGCCTTCCTTTGAAAGAAAATGAAACTGGCTTTATGACACAAATTGTAAAGTCCTTCTTACTTGGACAGAAGAGATTTTGAACCGGCCTTCTTAAGACTCGAACTGTGATATCTGTGCATAATTTTTGAATGGTAAAATATGATGTTTCTGATATTGAAAATGAAAATGGCTTTCAGTAAACGATAAGAAGAAAATGTTTCTGTTACTATGGACCCAGGACTGATATGCAATCAGGTTAGGTTCTCCGGCATGCCTTAGAACGTTATGGTGGTAATCAAGGATAATTCTGTCCATGAAATTATATGTGGTCCGCCCCTCCTCAGGGCGTTATAATAGGAGGGTAGCTTCTGTTCCGTTCTGGCTGGCACCCCCTTGAATAGGGGAAGGATCTCGTGAGGTGGGATCATTCTATTCTGTTATTGCCGTGAATTGTGGGGAGATGTACACAATCTATCCTCGATTATTCGCCCCCTTCGCTAGTGGGGTTTACTGGTAGGGTCCTTTACTGATAAAAGATGAGTTTTCTACAAACTATCAAGTAAGACCAATTTCTGCTTTCTGAAACATGAGTACATTGATTCTGATTTCCGAAGACCGATTCTTTTTCTGATAGTTCTGTACACGTCTGCATCCTATTTCTGTTATAAATCACTTCCTTATGGCATTTGTATCTTCATGTGAAATAGTATCTGTTTTGTTGAGTTATATTCTGCATACATGTTTTACTACGTACCTGCATGTACCTTGTTGGGTCTCAACTCACTGTTTTCTATTTTTCCCCTCCAGATGAGACTATAGAATTCGTGCCCGACGAGAAGGAGTGACTAGAGCTCCATTTAAGAGATTTTAAGGATTCCGAAGCATACTTTTGAAGTTACCACGAAAGAAGCAGCTGATGTAATGATCTAAATAGATTTATTTTTGAAATTGGATCATTGTGCCTATGTGCGCATGAATGAATTTTATGGGAATGAGTTTGAATGCTTCGACAGGTTATTAGATTTATTTCCGCTACATGTTTTATGGATAACGTGTGTGGGTCCTAGATGGCATCTGTGATCCTGTGTTTGTATATTGTATTGTAGCTAAACCAGCTGTGTGCATGTACTGAGTTACAGTACGGGCTATTTATTCCTGTTCTAACTGACGGATTCAAAAAAAAAAAACTATCCGTTCCGTCACAGCGTTCTTCTTTTGTTCTACAACACAATTTTGTTGCAGCATTCTTGGTGTTGGGATTCAACCCGGACACATACAACCCAACGCAACAGAACAAAACCCTAACCCTCTATCAAATATCAACCACCAAACTCATGAACAGAAGAAATATAATAATGCACAACGTTTTTAACGTGAAAAACTCTTTTCAACCAAAGGAAAAATCACGGGACAAATTTTGAATAAATCCACTATAATAATAGTATCGATTACAAATAACTCTCTCAGAAATCCCTTCATTACAATCTCGAGTGAAGAATAGTTGATTACAATTTTCTCAATATATCTAACAACTTACAAGAGAAAGTACATTGAGAAATAAGAGTAATCAAATAAAATACATCCCAAAAACCACTCTAAAATAACGCATTCGACCTTGGTGAAGAACGAAACTGAAATCGGACCTCAACCGGATACCGAACCTCTTCCTCTTCACTCTTTCTCTTCCCTCTCTCTGTACGGTGCTCCTTATATGAGAAATTGATTTTAGATTACCCTAAAATCGTATCAGGAGCAATTTTATACAATGAGAGGCACTCGAGTGCCCGTCAAGCACACGTTGATCACGCGCCCACTAGAATTGGTGCACCAACGCCCTCTCGAGTAAGCCTCAGGCGACCCCCAATCTGGAATCAGTGCACAGGCATGAATCAGGCGCTTGTCATGTGCCACTCTGTTAACCTTCAACCGATCATCGGCCAACCCTCGTTCAAATATCGTGCGACCTTTTAGCGCCTTTTACCACTTGAACGATCTTCCATTTGTTGTAGCATCCATAAGGGAGTGACTAAAACCCAACACTTGGTATAGTGTAGTGCACTGTATACCATCATCGTTGCAGTGTTTATCAAATTACTTGGACCAATACTACAAGACACTATCAGTTCTGAACATCTTAATCTGTCTGTTGGTCTTCTTCCCAATCATTGATCTCCACCGTTTGAATTTGATAAATACCCATCATTATGCTCAACAAAAAATGTCCTCATTGAAGAATCATACATAAACGTTAAGTAATAAAAAGATCCAATATGAGACAAATTGGGGTGGTTTTAATCCAATATATCATTACTACTATGAGTAGCCATACTGAATTTCACCGTCCACTATTTCCAAAAATACGCAATGCTTGTTGAAATCCTGCTTTACTGCCACTGAGCCATCCAACATGCGCTGCTTACTCAAGATATTCATTCCCGTCCAACATATATGCCTAACTACATATGCGGTTTCTGGTGGTATCCAAAACTGACAAGTCTGAAGAAAAAGAACCTGCTATAGTGCCGTGAACTGTACTTCTAAGAGGTTAGGGTCAGTCCACTGAAACTTTGTTCATGCAAAATTGAGAACAAATCTTTCTAGAGATTGGTTGCTGAACCATTTGTTCAAAAATTTGTAAAGAGTAAGACAATAATGCACATACAAAATAATAATCACACTATAAGGGTGACACAAATTTTATGCAGAAAACCCTTTTGAAAATGAGAAAAAAAACAATATGATTTTATGTTCGAAATATATCTACTATCAAAAGTGCAATTACATCAGACCACTAGAACATATTAGGTTATATTACCAACAGTGAACAACTCGAGCAATGAATAACAAAAGAGCAAATAAGACAAAGAAACAGGTTAAAACATTCTACACAATGACTAAGACAGCAGATCAGAGGTTGACAAAAACAAAAACACCATTTGGAGCCAAACGGATGGCTAAATCTTCTTGTTTTTCTCTTCTTTCTCTTCCTCTCCTTTTCTCTCTTGGTCGGCATTCAAGTTATGTGAAAATTGGGTTCAAAACATACTTAAAATCACTCCTTTTACGATTGCATCTGGCTTCAAATCCTACCTCTCATGCCAGACAACATTCAAATGCCTGATTCACCATTCTGACAACAGAGCAAACTTCACTTGTGCAAGTCAGCCTCTCATGCGCTGCTAAGAGGTGGCACTCTGTCCAAATTGAGTACGTCCACCGCTCAAGTGCAATTTAACAATAATAAAAGAACATATGTACAAAAAGGCCTAAAACTCCTGAACCAGCTTCCCTTTGAAACTTCCAAGCCACCATTCTTAGCTTGGTAATTTTGTATATTTGCAAACAAGGAATGCCCAAGAAGTAAAATTATTATTCAGTTTTGGAACACGCCAAACTTCCACATTCCTCTCAACGCCATCAAACATCTTAATTCATAATGTTGCAGCACCAATAACCTAATTTTTTTTTTCTTGTCTCCCTACAGAAACTTTCCATGCCTAACTTGATGGCAGGAAACCACTCTTTGTTTGGAATCATGTCAAAGGGACCTAGGCCATGACTTACTTTTTCTACTAGACTAATTTTCAATATTTTTATATTGACCAAATATCAAGTATATAGTGATACTTTGAATATCAGCCAATAAACAGCAATATAGTGTCGATATAATAACATATCACAATATTAATGTAGTATCAAAAACCCAATAATGACCCATCGACCAATATTTACAACTATACTTCTACCACTTGGAATTAAACCGTCTTGGAGTATCTCTCCTACCCATATTTTCATGTCCATTTACAACTAGGAAGACTTAATATCATTGGCTAAAATAGATTCTTTACTATCCAACATGGTATCGCCAAATTTTTCATACCATGAGGATAAGGAAGAAAACCAAATAAAGGCTTTGTCTTCGATTTTGACACCAACATTCTTTAAATCCAGAATGATCTTATTAAGTTCACAGACATGGTCTTTTAAGGGAGTAGGTTTAAATATTCAAAGATGATATATTTGTTGACAAATTAATCTGAATCAATTATGGGATTTGAAACTTAATTAGGAATGTTAAATGTCTTTTGATATATTATCTCTAGGTTTTAATCCAATTAATTAGGGGAGTTGAAATTTGATTAAGAATATTAAATGTCTTTTGTTGTTTTGCCCCTAGGTGATTTAATATGATTTATGTTATTAATATTGAATTTGAAAATTAGAAGGTTCCAACTCAATGCCATATTAATAGTCTTTGTATCATGGAAAAAATATGAAATTGAAGACACTTGAATAAAAATTTTAAATTTTTTTCTCCATCTTCACCATCCTATCTCTATTTCTATTCCATAATGTATAAGTAGTTCCATCACCAACTCATCAAATTGATATCAAAGCCATTAAGCACTTGGCTTCTAAATACAATTAGCTCTGATTGAGATTTGATATCAAAGCCATCAAATTTGTCAATGAGCTCAGATTGACAAATTCTTCCACCTGAAATTTTCTATTTTAGGAAAAGATAACTATGAGAATTGGAGTATCCAAATGAATATACTCTTGAAAATTCAAGACTTAAGTGATCTTTTCGATTGGGGGTATGAGGAGCCCAACTCCCAAGCATTGCTAGAGAATCAAAAAAATCGATTGAAGGAGACGAGAAAGAAAGATAGAAAGACGTTGTATTTAATCTATCAAAGCATAGATAAAGCAAGCTTCAAAAAAATTTCTGCCACTACTACTTCTAAGCAAGCATGAGACATTCTAAAAAAATTGTTTCTAGGAATGGATAAGACAACTACAAATTTTGTGAGGCAAATTTGAGATGTTTAACATGCATGATGATGAACCTATTGCCAATTATTTCACAAAAACAATAATGATTGTGAATCAAATCTAGAGATATGGAAAGAAACTTAAAAATGAAGTGTGGTAGAAAAAAATTCTATGGCACTTAATTCGAAGTTTGAGCATGTTGTTGCAATTCAATAGTTAAAGGATCATACTAATTTGACGATTGATAATTTGAAAGCCACACTTAAGGTTTATGAGCAATGAATAAACAAGAAGTCTTCGACTTTACTTGAGCATGCCCTCCAATTTAAGCTTTCATTGATCAACGGAAGACCTACCAAAGAGGAGGAGGCCAAGGCTACAGAGGTTGAGGAAGAAACAATGGTGGAAGAGGTATATATGAAGGTGGACATGGTGAAAATTCCTTTATTTCTAAAGGAAGAGGAAGATTGAAAGGAAGGGAAGAGATGGTGGCAGTTATGGTGGACAATAGCGTGGCAATAAAAATGTGAAATACCATAATTATCAAAAAATTGAACATTATAGCTACGAGTGGAGATCAAAGGACAATGATGATAGCTATGAGTATGCTAATCTTGCGGAGAAAAATAACTATGAAGCTGGCCATATTGCTAGCCCAAAGTAGGCTTGATGGAGACAAAAGAAGCACGTAGTTCCTGTTTGGATTGGCCACTCCCTTGTGGATAACTCAACAAACGGATACATCATTGGAGGATCACACAGGTTTTGTGTGATGTCCGGAGTGCTGCAAATTGGCTGCAGCGAAGACCGAAAAGACCATTTGCCGACAAAGACAAATATTGGAGAAGACCGTTTGCCGAAGAAGGCAAATCTCGGAGGTGACCATTTGCCAGAGTGGCAAATCTCGGAGGTGGCCGTTTATCAGAGTGGCAATTTCGGATTAAAAATTCGGAGTGTATTTCCGGAGTGCAAATGCTAGAGTGATATTTGCTGGAGTGAAAATCTTAGAGTGAATTTCCGGAGTGAAAATTCAGAATGGATTTTCGAAGTGGCATTTGCCAGAGTGGATTTCCAAAGTGGCAAATGCTGGAAAGGAATGGCCGGAATGCAAGGCAGGAATTGCCGGTATGGAATTTCCGGTATGGTTAGCCGGTATGGAATTCTGAAATGCAATTGCCGGTATGGAATTATGGAATGCAAAGGCCGGAATGGAATTCCAGGAGAGGAATTCCGAAGTGAAATTTCGGAATAGAATTTTTGGAATGGATAAAGGTCGACCGATTAGAAAGTTGTGTTGACCAAAGAGACTAATGAAAACCGAGGATTAGGTAATGGCCAAAGAGACTAATGACAACCGAGGACACTAAGTGAAGGCTAGAGAGACTGGTGAAGACCGAGGACACTAGGTGATAGCCGAGGACAGCTTGTCTGGAATGCTGGCAGCTAACTGTGCATAGCAATTGACTTCTCAGAATTTGTAAGTTTTACAAAGCAGGTAACTATCATGCAGAGCATGTGCCGTCTGTGCAGAGAACAGGTTGACCTGCAGAGTATGCGTGTCTGGGGAAGCGCGGGAACTCGTGAAGTCGCAGGAAAAGACAAGGTTGGTGTGACAAATCATCTGCAAGAATTGGACCCGGTGAACAGATGGGATTTAGAGCCAAGGTCTTTATAAAGGCGTACCAAGCACTCCAGGCAAAGAAAGACAAGTGACAAGTGAAAGCGGTAATGGCCGCAGTAGAGGCCATGGGTGCGGTAAACGAAAGTAATAGCGGCAATAGCTACGGTGGAATGTGGAAGGAAAGCGGAACGGAGCAGGAGTGTAGAAGGGAGCTCTCGTAGTTCACCGTCTACCGCCACACTTGTAAAATCAATGAGCGGAGTGCACCACCAGTAAGAGGAATGAGAGAAGAAAAATAGAGAGATAAGAAATGAGAGTTTCCTTACTCTGGATATTGTTTTTCTTGTTTTATCTCGGCTGTGTTGCTATTATTCTATCTCGGGAATTTTTGTAACCAATTTACATAGTGGATTTGCTTTCAGAGTTTCTCTCGTGGTTTTTTCCTTCAGCTAGAGAAGAGTTTTCCACATTAAAAATATTGTGCACTTTTTTGTTCTTTGTTCCTATTAAATTGGTGGCTGACGACTGACAAGGGGTTCAGGTTTTTCACTATGCTGTGCTTGTGCATGCCATTTTGTCCGACTCGGATTTGTCCGACCAGCTTTGCTTCAACCCCCACAAGTGGTACAAGAAAGAGGTTGTAAACCTTTGGCTTGATAGTGTCATCGTCGAGGAGCTGAGCAGAGCTAAGGGTGGAGCTGAGTAGGGCCAAGGACAGAGCCAGTAGGGCCAAGGGCGGAGCCAGTTGGGCCAAAGGTGGAGCTGAGGTGGCCAAGGCGAAATGCAATGGAGAATGATTCGATTGCGGATAAGAAGATGAAGGGGAATTGGATTACTCCAGATTTAGTGGAGCGGAAGAAGGTATCATTCAGGCTTGCGGAAGCCGGCACCAGAATCCCAATTAAGAGGAAGCTGTCGAAAGATAGGCGATGACGGTTGCCGGGAAAAGGCGAAGTTTTTTCCCCACAAGGTCGTGAGGGGATGTTTGTTGGGATTTGTCACTCTCTTGTGGATAACTCAACAAACGAACACATCATCAGAGGATCACACAAGTTTTGTGTAATGTTCGGAGTGCTGCAAACTGACTGCAGCAAAGACCAAAAAGACTGTTTGCCAGATAAGGTAAATATCGGAGAAGACCGTTTGTCAGAAAAGGAAAATCTTGGAAGTGACCATTTGTCGGAGTAACAAATTTCGGAGTGACCATTTGCCGGAGTGGCAAATCTCAGAGTGCAAATGCTGGAGTGGCATTTTCCAGAGTAAAAATTTGGAGTGGATTTCCAAAGTGGAAATCTAGAGTGGCAAATGCCGAAATGGAATGGCCGGAATGCAAGGCAGGAATTGCCGATATGGAATTTCTAGTATGGTTTGCTCATATGGAATTCTGGAATGCAATTGCCGGAATAGAATTTCGGAATGCAAAGGTCGGAATGGAATTCCAAAAGATGAATGAAATTCCGGAATGAAATTTTCGAAATGGATAAAAGTCGGACGGTCAGAAAGCTATGTTGACCAAAGAGACTAGTGAAGACCGAGAACTGGGTGATAGCCAATGAGACTGGTGAAAACGGAGGACACTAGGTGATGGCCAAGGATAATTTGTCTAGAATGCTGGCAGCTAACTGTGCACAATAATTGACTTTCCAAAATTTGTAAGTTTTATAGAGCATGTAGCTATCATGCAGAGCATGCGCCGTTTATGTAGAGAGCAGGTTGACCTGCAGAGCATGCGTGTCTGAAAAAACGCAGGAACTCGTAAAGTCGCAGGTAAAAGACAGGGATGGTATGATAAATCATCTGTAAGAATCAGGTCCAGTGAACAGTTGGGATTTGGAGCCAAGGTCTTTATAAGGGTGCAATAGACGCTTCAGGCAAAGAAAGACAAGTGACAAGTGAAAGCGATAACGGCCACAATAGCGGACGTGGGTACGGTAAACGTAAGTAGTACCAGCAATAGTTGCTGTGAAACGTGGAAGAAGAGTGGAATGGAGCAGGAATGCAGAAGGGAGCTCTCGTAGTTCACAATTTATCGCCACACTTGTAAAATCAGTGAGCGGATTGCACCACCAGTAAAAAGAATGAGAGAAGAAAAACTGAGAGATAAGAGAGAAGGAGAGTTGCCTTACTCTGAATATTATTTTTCTTATTTTATTTCGGCTATGTTACTGTTATTCTGTCTTAGGGGTTTTTGCAATCAATTTTACATAGTGGATTTGCTTTCGGAGTTTGTCCAGTGATTTTTTCCTTCAACTTGAAAAAGATTTTTCACGTTAAAAACGGTGTGCATTTTTTTATTCTTTGTTTATACTAAATTGGTGGTTGATGACTGACGGGAGGGTTCGAGTTTTCCACTATGTTGTGACTGTGCGTGCCATTTTGTCCAACTCGGATTTGTCCGACCGGCTTTGCTCAACCCCCAACAGTTCCTTGACACTGGTACGAAAAATCACATGTGTAGTAAAGAGAATATGTTTGTTAATCTTGACGGCGTGTCTCATTGGCAAATTACTTTTAGAGACTTCTCCAAAAGTTTGGTGAAGGGCAAAGGCAAGATCCTTATCAAACTCAAGAATAGTAATCATGATTTTATTTCTGATATCTATTATGTTCCAAGCATGACAAATAATATTTTGATATTAGGACAATTCTTTGAAAAGGTGTCAATTATCTTAAAATCAAAGATATTGCTGACAATTTGATTGCAAATATAAAGATGCCAAATAATAGGATGTTCCATTTAGACATCAAACATAATGTAGTGAAATGCTTGAATGAGGTCTCGAAAGATGAGGTATGATTATGGCACTTAAGGTTCAGCCACCTAAATCTTAGTGGGCTAAAAATACTTTCAAGTAATAACATGGTGCAGGGTAAGCCCCTAATCAACCATTCAAATGAGATTTACGAAGGATGTATTCTCAAAAAGTATTATTAATCTAACTTCTCCAAGGAAGTGAAGTGGAGAGCATTACAATGCTTGAACTTGTTTATACTAATGTTTGTGGTCCATTAAATCCGATTCGAATGGAAAGAATAGGTATTTATTAACTTTGTAATTGATTATAGTCGGAAGGGTTTGGTTTATTTCTAAAAGAAAAAATCCAAAGTATTTGATATGTTCAAAGAGTTTAAAAGTATTATAGAAAAACAAAATCAACACTATATCAAGATGTTACGGTTTGATCAAGGAGGCAAGTACACTTCCGATGCTTTTATGAAATTTTATAAAGAGTATGGAATTATACAACGTGTTATACCATATTATACGACCAAATTGAATGGAGTTTCCAAAAAGAAAAAAGACCATTTCTAATTATGGTCCAAAGCATGTTGAAAAGTAAAGAGCTGCCTAGGAAATTTTTGGCTGAAGCAGTAACTTGTGTGGTTTATTTACAAAAACAATGTCTAACAAGGAATGTTCCAAAAATTACACATGAAAAGGTGTAGAGTTTTTCCAAGCCTAATGTCGGACACCTTAAGAGTGTAGCCCATGTCTAAATCTTGGAGGCTAGAAGAACAAAACTTGATGATAAAGGTGTAAAATGCATTTTTTTAATAGAATCATGGGTTATAAATTGTATAATCTTCTCACTAGACAAGTTATCATTAGTAAAAATATGATTTTTGAAGAGAGTAATAAGTTAAATTAGAAGCAAAAAGTGAATGATAAGAGTATGGATCTAGATCATCATCAATTCAGCAAAGTGTCCATTCACCATCTTCATCGGAGGCTTGGTTGCAAAAGACAAGGAGTTTGTGAGAAATTTATGATGCTGCCGAAATTGATGATGATGATAATCTTAACATATTTTATTTCTTCACAGGTTATGATTCATTTACCATCCAAGAAGAAGTGGAGAAAAGTCATCGACGAGGAGTTAGAGGCAATAAAAAAGAAACAGCACATAGGAACTCACCACTTTATTGAAAGCCCACAAAGGTACCGGTGTAAAGTGGATCTACAATGCAAAGAAAAATGCAAGTGGTGAAGTGCAATGATTCAAGGCAAGATTGATTAACAAAGGCTACAAGAAAGTAGTCGGGATTGACTATGGAGAGATGTTTGCGCCCGTAGTTCAGTTGGGGACCATCAAGCTGCTAGTTTCGATCGCCATTCAACAACGATGTAAGATCTACCAACTTAACATGAAATCAGCATTCTTGAATGATTTCCTTAAAGAAGAGATATATATTGAACTTCCTTGGGGTACATTAAAGTCAAGTTACAAAGGTAAAGTTTCCTAGTTGAAGAAAGTTCACTATGGGCTTAAAAAGGCACCAGAGACATGGAATGAAGGAATTGACAAATACTTCCATGATAACGGTTTGAGAAATCCCTTATGAGTATGTACGTTATTTGAAAAATTTTGCTATTGGAGATGTGTTATTTGTAAATATTTATATTGATGACTTGGTTTGTACAAGAAAAAATTCTTCATTAATCGATGATTTCAGATGAAACATACTTAAGGACTTTGAAATGACGGGCAACGTTGAAGTAGCACAAGGAGAAGATGGAATTTTCATTTCTCAAAGTGCCTATGAGAAGAAGGTTCTCAAGAAGTTTCATACTGAAGAATGCAATCTAGACAATAACCCCGTAGCAAGTGGTTTGAAACTAAGGAAGAATGTTAACAATAATGGTGTCAGTCCTACATACTTAAAAAATCTTGTTGGTAGTCTTTAATACCTTGTAATAGACCAGATATTCTTCATGGTGTTGATTTGATTAGTAGGTACATGGAAGCACCTAATCAAACCCATTTCAGTGAGGCAAAACAATTTCTCTATTTTATCAAAGGGACCTTCAATTGATTGTTTGTTTTATTCATATACTAATAAATTTGATCTTTGTGGATATACTAACAGTGATTAGGGAAGAGATTTTGATGAACAAAAGAGCACAACCAGTTTTGCTTTCTTTTCAGGCAATTCGGCTTTTACATGATATTCAAAGAAAAAAGCAATTTTCATGCTATCAACCTGCAAAGCCAAGTATGGGGAGGCTAATTTTATCATGTGTTATGCAATTTGACTTAAAAATTTACTAAAAGTTTTTTAAATTTTCTCAAAAAAGTGCCATAAATATTTATATTGATAATGAGTTTGCAATTGCCTTGGAAAAAAATCTCATGTTCCATAAGAGAAGTACATTGACACACATTATCCAAGAGCAAGAGAAGAACAAAGAACTCAAGTTGATATATTGCACGTCCTATGATCAAGTTGCTGACTTTTTTACAAAACCATTAAAGTTTGATACGTTCAAAAGATTGAGGATGATGCTTGGGATAAAGACCTTAGCTTAATTGGATTCAAGGGGGGATGTTAAGAAATTAATCTCAATAAATTATGGAATTTGAAACTTGATTAGAAATATTAAATGTCTATTATAATCTCATCCCTTTGTTTTAATACTATTAATTAGGGGAGTTGAAATTTAATTAGAAATATTAAATGTCTTTTATTGTCTTGTCCCTAGATGATTTAATATGAGTTATGTTTTTGATATTAAATTTAAATTTGGAAGGGTCCAACTATGTGCTACATTAATGGAATTCTTGTACCATAAAAAAAATATGAAATTGGAAACAATTAAATAAAAATTCTGATTTTTCTTCTCCATTTTAATCACTCTATCTTTATTTTTCTTCCACGGTGTATAACTAGTTCCACCACTAACTCATCCAACAATTGGGTATTCAAATACATCTCGGTCATTAGGGGTTTTTTCGTATACTTCTCTTCAGTTTATCATATAGTTCATCTCTCTGCCTTATGAGCTAACTTCTCAGAGCACCTTTCACTTTTAGGATCAACAAGCTTGGTAAATGACGGCATTTTGGCCCTTTTCAGCCCAAAAAGAAACTAAAGACATCAATTTAGATCTAACTTTGTTGATCAAATATGAAGAATAGGTAATTTTCCTTGAGAAAAACAATGGTAATTTTGTCAAAAAAGCCCTAGTTTAAGGTGGTTTTGTGAAGTAAATAAGCCAAAGTGGAGGTTAAAAAATCATCATGTGTTTAATTCAGTCAATATGGATTGCAATAGAAAAAAAAATCTCAAACTACGCTGGCACTCTACCGTTTAGCAGCTTCAAGCGTTTCTATCTTCTTCTGTAAAATTGCTGTTTCATGCTTCAGTTGCTGCTGTCAATACAAGATCATATTCATGAGAAAGCCCAGGGAAAATACGTTCAATATGAACCACAGATTATATTTCTCCTCTTTCAAAAGAGCTCCATTATATGTGCATAAGCTCTTGTCACATTTATCATTGACGTAGAAACAAGACTTATTAACTTAAGAAAAAATAAAAAGCACAAAGACAGGCATAAATATCATGATTTGGTGCACATATCATGCATGCATGGCACTGAAAAACTGTTTTTCTTTCTTTCTTTCTCCTCCTCCCCCGTGTTTATCTTCATGCAACTTGTGTAGCCCCTGCCTTTACATAGTCTCCTCTTCCAGTTAGATGCCATTTTCTTTTTCGAATTTATCTGGCTGGAAAACTTGCGAGGAATAGAAATTTTGAAAGAGGTGAAATAATCATTTAAAAGTTCGATATATATATGTGGTTAATCCGAATGCAAGGCCTGCAATGATTTTCCAATAAGCTGTTTGTTGTCAGCACACTTCGAACGATTAATATTTGGGAGAAGTAAGAGAATAACTATAAAATATTTGCGATATACCTGTAGCATGCCCTTTTAGTTAGTATAAATGACTGCCATTTACAACGTGCCAAAGGTTCTTAAAAACATCTATAATAATCAATCGTATTAATTTAGGATTAGTTTGATTAAATTTATAGGTTAACTGAGGAACTACATTTCCCACGAACTTCCTTTTTGGGAAGTATCACCAATAAAGTTTAGAATTTTGTGCTTGCTTGCCAACCCTACTAAGTAGGAAGTATAGAGTAAATGAAAAAAGTATCAAAGTAAATATCATATGAATACAGTAAATAATGATATGTTAAACTTATTTACAGATGAAATCAATAAGTTGACTTCCTTCAGGGTAGAGAAAACTTATGAGTAATGAGAGACAAATTATTTAACTATAGATGGTACTATATTCTCACGAAGTGGTATTTATTCACCATGTTAAGAATTTATGGTCTTTTATATCATAAACATTAAATTATCATATGGTTCGAAATTATAGTTGAAGATTGTAATAACACCATTTTTTGTTGATAAAGAAGAAAGGAGGCATAACCCGCATGTCTTGTTCTACGTTGGTTTGAACATCTTTCGTGTGCATCTGATACCGTGCTATGGTCTCCTGCACGCTGAAGTTCAGGAAAGATTCAGCATAACGCAGCAGTAAATTAAATCAATAAATTCCCTCTCACTATTTAACTTAAGGACCAACCCAAAAAATTGCTCAATGAAACCACAAATATATTTATTCATTTTTCTTATGCTAAATATTTGTAGACCCCCACATAATAATTTAAGCCTTTTTGGGACTCTGAGTAAGTAACCTAATTTTCTTGTATTATGTTTCACTATAAGGTAAAGGCTGAGTTTGTGTTGAATCCATGCTTCAAACCAAAGGAAATATTTGTTTATAATAAAGTTTAAAAATAATGATTAAAAAAATAAAAGAAAAATTACTGTCCTCAAAACTAAATATTCTAATATACATGGTTCATTATATTTTTTTTCTTGTGATTTTTCATATTATTTAAGCATGAGAAAAAAGTTTTTAATTATTTTATTTTTTATTTTTTAACTTTCTTAGAACTGAATAGACACTAATAAATTCACATGAAGGGAGGGCTTAAATTGCTGGGATATAAAGTAAATTCCCTAACCATTTTGCCAATGTGTGGAGGAATAGATATAGATATTACGCAAATCAGTGATGGAAATAATTAGAAACAAAGACACTTGGTAGGTACATCATTCTAAATACTTTTGCACCTATTTACATATGTTAGTATAAAAGTGCCAGTAAATATGGAAATTTAACATTTATTTCCCACATCATCTTATTTCCTCATTATAGTTGCTGCCATTTATTATTCCAGCACATGTCCTAAATGGCCATTAAGTTAGGTAACTTAAATAGTTCAACATCTCATACTTTAAAGAAAAAAGAAAAAAAAAAAAACAAAGAATATGACAAAAAATTGACTAATTAAGCTTACTTCCAATTTGGCTAACCTCTCCATAGTTCTACTATTGACAGTGAGCACCCTTAAACGGCTTCAATAAAATGCACCATTTATTGGTTCCAAAAATGTTTGGAGAATACCCTTTAACCATGCTCGAGTTCTCACTGATTGGACAGACAATGATCCACCGCAACCCTAAGAACTCTTCAAATAATGTGAAGCTCATTTATCTATCTTTTATTGTAATCCGTTAGAGTGAATGGATAAATAAAATATCATGTTATGAAAGTCATATCAAACGTGACTAAAGAGTATCCTTCAAATACCATCGCTTCAAGATTTGGCAAGAAAAATCTTGACCTTCATTCCACAAGCAAAAGCACACCTCTTTACTAGTATGAGAAATTATTCATTGAAGAAAAAGAAAATCTTCCATATCTGTTGAACTTGTGTTTCTCTGGGTTTTCTTCATGCAATGAAAAAGTACGTCCAGTTACTCTTCATCTTCACATGAGCAATTAATTGGTCTTCTAAATGCTTATCTCTTTCTGTCTATAAGGCATTAACCAGCAAAGAAAAAAAAAAACATATTTAGCACAAAGCCCCGTTGATTAAGCATCAACTACGCTCTCTTTTGGATGCCTGATGTCCTCAATCTTAAAGTGCATCATTTGATCACAATTTCTCTCTCTCTCTCTCTCTCTCTCACTTTCTCTCTCTCTCTTAAATTTAACTCTTTTTTCGGTGAGGATATTGTAGCTGACTGTCATTTGGTATCCTCCATACTTTCTATCTACAATTACCATGCTAAATTTGAAACAAATAGCAGCAATTATATATGTTTCTTTAGCTTATATAAGTTTTCTAATGATGGTCGGGTGATGCTCATGGCCGATCTACTTTATGGTTAGTGTGGTAGAAAAAAATTGTTTATAAATTAGAAGTAATCAGATATAAATATGTCAATAACTGAGCTTAAAAGTTATTTATTGCCCTAGCCGAATTTTTTTATTAACTCTAGTATATATGTCTGAGACTGTAGCCTTTTTTTTACCATCTTTTTACCAAAATTTATAACATCATTGTTTTAAATTCACTATGTTTGAAAATAATAAAACTAAATGTTGATTTTTTTATGAAATCACTTCATATATTAACTCCCTTGAAAAAAAAAACAAAACTTGAATCTGCCCCTGTGATGATGCGAGTTGGGTTGCTGGGTGGATGAGTGGTGTTTGATTGAATAGCCATTCATGGGATGACCATAATAACACTCGGGTAAAGTGTTGCGGTGATGCTGGTAAGGTAACAAAGCTGGAAGGACTGAGGTAGCAATGGTGGTGGTAACGGTGGTGGTAGAGGTGGGGTTGTGACAGCGGCCGTGGTAGTGAAACCTTATTGGTGGTGGTTGGTGATGGTGCTCCTCTCAAACTTAAAGTAAAACAAATTCCTTCATTAAATTGATTTTTTTTTCCCCGAGAAATTGGGAAATTACATTCAAAATGTTGTAGCAGACAGACAGAAGAATTCAACGTACATCAACGAATTCTTAAATGATATTATAGTCTAGAGGCGTGGAAATGAACAGTGACATATATATATATATATATATATATATTAATAAATAAACCGTACTAAGTATTGCCATTGGCATAGGGCAAGGTACTGAATTGCATTAACTATTATTGTTGTTATTCCGAAGTTTTGAAATTGGAAAAAAAATGCAGAAAAAATTCTTATATAAAAAATAGCAATATTTGTTTATATATATTTGAGAAGTTTTTTTCATATCATATGTGTAGTATTTTTTATTAAATTAGCGCCACATAAAATACTAGTTTTGTTTATTTAAGGGACCACATTTCAGATATGAAACGGCCGGACGAAACCTGCAGTTTTTTGGAAAAAGATGAAGAAGAATAAATTTGAGAAATCCCGCAAAATGAAACGAATTTGTTAAAAAGATGGAAAAGAAAGAGTAATTAATGGGAAAGGGAAAGAGATCGATTCGATTTAGATGAAGCATAAGAGACATGAGGTTGAAATCCTCAACGCCGGGAGCGAAAGAACCCTAGCAATAAGTGCAAGTCGCTTGAAAAGGAGAAAACACATCATCATGAATGAATCTATATCAAGAGAATCGAGTATTAATGAGGCAATTACTCCTTTTATGGTTAATCGACGAAAGGAGTTCAAGATCCAACTGAATAAACCAGAATGTTAACATACCTAGTAGTCGCGAATTCGTAGAGCTTTCCTCTGGGAGAGAAAACGACTAGAGCGACCTCAGCATCGCACAGAACAGACAGCTCAAATGCCTTCTTCAACAATCCATTTCTCCTCTTTGAGAACGTCACTTGCCTGCTCGTCTTGTTCTCTATCCTCTTCATCTGTGTCTTTCCTCTCACCATCTTTCCCCTTCTCTCTCTCTCTCTCTATTCGTCTGTCCCTGGTTCTATGGAAGACTGTCAGAGGGATGGAGGATCCAGCGCTGGTTTCATATATGTATGAGCTTGAGCACAGAAGGAATCAGAAGTTTGACTTACCAATTTGGTGAAGGAAACCGAACCAGAAAAAGCTCTCGATCTCGGTGATTGACAAAAATTCAAAGCACTAAAAATTAGCAATCTGTAGTTGGAGAAAGAAAACCAGAAATGGCTAATTCTTGTTTCGACCTATGATTATCTGACAGAGCTCCTACTTTTAGTAGTAGCGAGGGGTCATTCTCTCAACACTCAACTTTTCTTGCTCAGATGTCTCTGTCTCTCTCTCAACCCATACCCCACCACTTTTCCTGTTCAACAACTATGGGCGATGATTATTCCGGGTTGAAACGAATCCGACCCGGAAACACATGGTCGTCCAAGACCAGAACTTCTGGTCTTGGTTCATAAGTTTGGATCCAGGACCGCCGAATACCTTTTCGGATCCACTCAAATTAGGTCAGATTTGATTTCCTGGGCCTGACGATTTTGAATCTGTTCTCAATTACCCCCAAAGTTCATCCAAATCGCTGCAACCCAATTTATCCTATCCCGTATAAATGGTTTCTGTTAAATCGGCTTAGTGAATATGGGATGGCATTGATGTGGAAGATTGCCAGAAAAACCTCGTCTTTTGCCTGTTTTGCTGAAAACCCAGAAGACTCACGCTAAATGACACCAATAATTTAAAAAAATAAAAAAGCACTGGAAAAGATGAGCGAGAGAAAGCGTGGTGTGTAGCCAGGGGGACCTGTTATTTATCATTTTTATTACACTGTCTCATAATTTTAATTACCTACATAATTTGATAAATAAATAAATAATATAAATTAATTATATATTTTACCCACTTATTTTAATTTTTAATTTATATTTTTTTATAATTAATCTAAATTCCTAAAATAACACTAGATAGAGTCAAATCGGTAAAAATACCATAACAATAAGGGACACCTTCTAAAATGGTTTTTCAGTAATTTGAGAAGATTATTTTTTCTTTATGTCATCGTTTTATACATATTTTATGGTAATATCAGAAAATAAATTAAGTGAAAAAGTCCTTAATATATAGTTAAAGCACGAGTACAAGGTAGAAACCGTCAGCATCAGTTAGCAGTCCGTACAGGGGGAGGACACCTAATGGAAGGGGCCAATGAGAGAGCGAAAACGCAGAAGGGCCGCCCCCTCACTTGATTGGCCTAGTCTTGCCAGCCCCGCCGTCGCTTTAGCGGTCCCTACGTGACAGCAAAAGCGAGTGCGCAACATCTATTATTGACGCTCAGGCTCAGGAAAAAAGGACGTTGTTATTTATATTCGATAATTATTGATATCACTTTTTAATAATGTATTTATATTTTTATTTTTTAAAATTATAATTTTTGGTAGATAATTTTTAATGGGACTCAATAAAAAAATAATAAAATTACTACAGGGGGTAAAATACAATTATTTCATAATTGTATCCTATTTAATTTTATTTGGTTTATTTTTTAAATATTTAGCCAATTTGAGTAAATTAATGGAGTAAATTTCTCAAAAATATCATTCATTCAGCTTAAGGATTTGTACCTTTCACGTTGATAATTAGGTTACGTAAGAAATTGCTTATTGGACATCTTTTGCAATAAATTCTGACCTTTTTCTATTTATAAAAAATAATAATTAATAAAAAATAGAAAGATATTTTATTTTGTGTTAAGAATAAAATTGCAAGGATTAATAATTAGGTTTTTGATTTTTCCTTTTTTTGGATGGCGGAGGCAGTTGGTCTTTTTTTTTGTATTTGTTTTTTGCTGTATTGAATTTTAGAATTTGGGTTTTTTTTTTTGACAATTTTATTTTATTTTTTGGGTGATCTATATAATTTTTAGTAAAATATACACCTTACTTATTTTTTAGCAATTTGATTGTCATTTAAAAATAAATAGAAATAATAAAGGTTAATTTTTTTACATTTTTATTATATTTTTTATAATTTTTATTATAAATCAAACATAAGAAATTAATTTTCCACATATTTTTTATTTCTTTTTTAAAAATTTCTTAAAAATTGAAAATTTAATGGTATCACTCTTTTTTAAAAAATTATAAAACAATTATATATCACATAAAATAATTGCAATACAGTTTTAATTTTATCATAACCATGCATTATGTCAATATATCACGTGGTCAAACATAATTTAGAACAAGTCAAGGAAAATGTCATGCACTAAGAGGATAAAGGGATTGCTTCTCTATTGTTAGACCCATTTATGTATTGATATATTTCATAATTGTATCAAATTGTTCATTGGCACATGGTTTTTATTGATTGGAAAAGCTGCTTCAAATTCTCACTCAAAAATCGTCAACGCACTCCTCCAGTATTTATGCCTACCCTTTGCCAAAGCTACGCTTAAGAGGTATATCCAAAGAGCATGCGTTTGCAACACACCCGCCTTACACTCGAATGACATTTCCAAAGAGTGTGCACTCGCAGCATGCCCCTTGTGCTCAAGCGGTATTTTCAAAGAGTGTGCGCTCGTAATACACTTGCCATACGCTTAAACGACATTTCCATATAGCATTCGCCCACTACACGCTCACCTTGCACTCGAACACTATTTTTCGAGGGCTTCTGCTCGCTGATCACTTGACTTATGCTCAAGTGCTTGGGCGAGCTCCCAATCTAATCCTATGTGCACTCGCCTCGCGCTCGAGCGTCATGACACGCATTCTTCAAACAATCATAATTTTGACTTTATTTTCGGCTGCTCTATAAATACTCATATAATTTTTTTTACCCTAGTTTTTCTGAAACGACTTTTGATTGGCTATTTCAATGAGAAAGCCATCACCGTTTGTGGTTACTAATTGCTCCCTTTGAGAAAATTTGGCCTAAACTTTTGTGTTTTCACTACAAGTTTTTTCACCTCATTTTGTTTCATCTTATACACATTTTCCCACTTGTTAACATTCGTGACGGCGTCGGTGGCGTAAAAATTAGGCTCCAGTGATGTGCGGTAATTTAACTACTCGTAAATAAAGATTGACAAAAAAACCGAAATGTGTTCGGTTCCATCCCCGAAAAAATTCAAGAAGTTCCAAGATAGAGTCAAGACGAAAATAAGTTCAATTAAGTTAAAAGATATTTATTTACTCACCCGATTTGTAAATTAATTTTTTTAGTGTATTCATTTCTAATCGTTAAAATTCGGAAGGTTTTACTCAATAGTTGTGGTTATCGATGTTTCAATTTGTTATCAAAAATATCATCTTACTTGTTACTACTTTTATTAATTACTATTCATATCTAAATTAGAATATATTTTATTATATTATTTATTTTATAATTTATATTCTGTAAATTTATTAAAGGATCAAAATATATTTATACTTTGGACAACTAGTACTTTTCATTAATAAATGGGAGTTAAAATTTAAAAACCTTTTAAATAATTTTTAAACTTTTTTGATATTATGTTAAATATATAATGTATATGGATACTTAAAAAATAAAAATAACCCATAATTATATTTTTTATTTTAAAATTTTTATTTACTGACAAAAATATAGGGGGACTAATTTTTTTTTTATGGATGCAGCCCACAGCTTGCTTCCTCTTTTAAATAAATAAAAGAGACATTTTAAACTACAAAATAAAATTATTATAAATCACGAAATAATGAAAAATTATTTAAAAATAGAAACATGAATATTTTTAGCAATTTTAGGCATATGTGGTAGACTATTCCTCACCTTTGTTTTTAGGTTTTACATTGAGACGATATTTTTCAAAAAAAAAAAAAAATCAGTTAATTTATTATAAATCATTTTATGATTTTTAATTTTTTTTTGAATTACAAAAAATGAATGGCCAAGCTTTGTGACGCGGACACCCGTCATTATGACGTCGAAGGTGCCACGTCATAGAGAAAGAAGTGGGCGTCATACGAATTTATTTCTACAGTGACATGAATTTAATACATTTTTAATATTAAATAATAAATAAGAATTTAACTACAAAGATTAAACAATGTAAAAATTATATATATTTTTATAGATTTTTTTTATAATATTAATACTTATTAAATATTTATTTTAATAATAAAAATAAAATTAATAACCATTTAGATAATTTTTTTAGGTTCTAATTTTTATTAATTAGATTTTTTTATCTAATAATCTTTCTAAAAAGATACATTCACTCTTAATTCGACGTAATATGGGAGAGAGACTGGTTGACGAAAAACTTACGAAAGGGACCACCAGCAAAGCCTACTAACCCCTAATGTTTGTCACCCTCAAATTTCAGAATTCAGATCTTAATAAATATTGACTGATAAAAAATTTGAAAATATCATCCAAAGAAAAGTCTAATTTGATATATCTTTGATATGATCTATAATAAATTTTAAAAATATTCAAAATATGAATCAACTCTTAATATAAATATTCAATGTAAAATATCTGTAATAATAAAAAAATAATTAAAATTTTATAAAAATACAAATAATATATAATCTTATTAACTAATAATTTAGAAAGTAAAAATGTACTAGACTTAAGTTGACTCCCTTGACACGTGACACCTGTTAAAAAATTAACTCTATGTATCAGTGCTTAAAGCGAAGGATCACAATTTTTTCAAACTGACTGGATCTTCCTCGATTGGGTTGAGATTCTTTTACTTGTTAAAACTGTAATATTTTAGCTATCAATAAAATTATGAAGGCTGACAAAATAAGATTACTTTCAAAAGTAGTGGGTGAGAGATTTTCATGTATTTTTAGCACAAGTCATCATTAAAATATAAAAATTTCTCAAATGGTTAATAACTTTTTAGAAGTGGGACTCTTGATGAGTCTCAATCATCTAGATTACTTATGGAAAAAATCTAAGTAGTGATTACAGAATAACATATGCAATTAAAACAATTCAGAAAAGTGAAAGATGGAGACAATGATCTTCTCCTTAAGGGTACGTCCACTTGGACTTTGAGTATAAGCTATTGACGAATATCCCACTTGAACTCTAGGTGCTTAAGAATCACATTTAGTTACAATTATCGGTTCAAGCACCCATCACAGAGACATCAAACACCAAATGAATCGATTCAATACATTTATTATATACCCATAGGTGTTATATTGAATTTAAATCAGATTTTGGATCAATCTATATTAATTGACTGCCTCAATTCTATTTCTGCTTGCAAATATCACAATTACACTTATAATCCATAATAAAACTCTTGTTGATATAAAAGTTCTAACAAATTTAGCATTAAGAAAATTTTAAGTGATTCGTACCTAAAAAAATAAATTCTATTTAAGCACCTATAGAGCAGACTCTACATAATAGGATCATAAATCCTAACAAATTATAAATACAAATAATATTTATCTATTTATTTATTTTTATAATCACATATTACATAAGGAAAACCAGGAAAGAAAACAAAAAAACAAGAAAAATAGTGGACGTGCATGTACATATCAACTTGGGTTGGATCATATGTTGCTGCATGTACTACTGGCAATGAACCACCGATGAGAGGTATTATAAGCATTTTTTCCAAATAATGATAAGGTTACCCTATCTTTCTACTTGCTAGACAGTATTCAATATGTATTTGAAAATTTTGAGTGTGCTCGGATACTTTAAGGACCATATTCGAGCATGATACGTGGTCTTGGACAGGTTTTTTGTATAATATAAACGAAATAGAGATAAAAGGAATGAATTTTTTTTTCAAAAATTCCTCAATGCTCAAGTCAATAAAATATTTTAAATAGTAGATGATAAGTACAAAATATTAATATAGGCAGAAAGAAGAATTTATCGATATATCAAGTGGAGAGGTTGAAGCCTATCCATACTACGTGATACTTTGAGAGTTAAGAAAATTTTATTATCCGTACCTTCTATCTCTTTGGGTTTATCTAGACTTTGTGTCCATATTGGTCCTATATAAGTTTTATATATGTACTGGGCCTATCCATGCATTAGAGCTGGGTTAGCTTTCCTTAAAGTGGCTTATTGTGGCTAATATCGGCAAAGTAATTGCATCATGATCATTAGCAATGCCATTTGGCTAAGGACGCAGACCTTGAGTGGGATCCCTTGACTAGTGGTGGTATCATCCGGCGACTACTGGTATCAGGCACAGGTTGCAGTGCAGATGTAAGCATAGTTGGCACAGGGAGCTAGGCAAGGGAAACGTCGTTCATGGGTTTATGTTGGCGGACAACGGGCAGCTTACTGACAATGATACAAAAACAATCCCTCTATTAACCGGAATGGACAACCAACTAATAAGCCACACAAGCACTGTGAAGTAGAGCTAAGATAAGAGAAATAAATACCAAATTTTTACATGAAAAACCCTTCTCAAATAAGGAAAAAACTATAGGACACTAAGTCCACAAAAGAATCACTAAGTGTAAGAAAAATTATAAAATGCAAAATAAGAACAGAGTAAAAGTAAACAAAGCCATCACACTTCGTTTTTACTCACAACTCTCTTTCTTTTACTTTCTCTCATCTCTGTTTTACATACATAGACTTTCCTCTATTTATTCGGTGTCTTCTCATTCTCGTTCTCCTTTTTATTCTGTGTTGCTTAGTGTACATATATACACATATATACATGTGTCCCTCACCATAGCCCATTTTGGTGGTTGGTGCTCAACTTTTAATGTCTGCATGTGTGCATGCACACACATTATCCTGCAGTAGGCGGTGCATGCCTGCTTCTACAAATCGATAAACCTTTGGAGTCCCAAGAATGACGTCTACTAACTATCCAATCGGGTAGGTCAATTGTACACCTTTTAAGGTATGACGGTCATTCAGACATTCCATATTCAACCGGTCAACCACACCATTGACCGGTCGAAATAATCCGTCTTGTTTCCTCAGCAGAGTTAGTCGTCTCACGACTTTTTTCGGTTAATATATTAACCGACAGAGTTGACCGTCTAGAAGGTTTCAGTCAACATAGTTGACCGAGATTCCTTTCTCTTAGCACACATGTGCTCCATCCAAATCCTTCGGTTACAAGGACTTTCACACGGGAGTGATCCCCAATAAATTTTTCCTTACGACCGTGAGGAAGTTAAGTCCATCATCCCAACTAGCCTGCAGCATGCTTCATTCTTCCCCTTTGGTAGAATATTGGTCATTATATCTGCCTCGTTCTCTTTATGTCAATCTTTTCAGGTGACAGTAGACAGGCTTCTAATACATCTCTCACCCAATTATATCTCACATTAATATACTTTGATCTTGAATGGAGTGAGGAGTTCTTGTAGAGATGAATGACACTGGGCTGTCGAGAGTACCACATACCTTTCCTATTCAAGGCTCAGTTCCTGAATGAATTTCTTCATCCACAACATCTCCTTGTAAGCTTCTGTCACGGCAATATACTCGACTTCAATAGTGGACAAAGCGGCACACTTTTACAACTTAGACTGCCAGAAAACTGCTACTCCTGTAAATTTCACCAAGTATCCTGAAGTGGACTTGCGATTGTCAATGTCTCCGGCATCCGCGTAACCCACTAACTAAGGCTTGTTACTTCCAAGACACAAGCACCTCTTGAAGGTTACTCGGATGTATCACATAATCCATTTTATCGCGAACCAGTATTCCTTCCCTGGATTGGACAGAAACCGATTGACTATGCTAACAACATGTGCTATGTCCGACCTGGTGCATACCAGAGCATACATAAGGCTTCTTACGGCTGAAGAGTAGGGAATGCCTCTCATGTATGCTTTCTCTTCGTCCGAAGATGGACACTGGCGACTGCTTAACTTGTGATGATTTACAAGTGAAGTGTTGACATGCTCAGACTTATCCATGTTGAATCATTGGAGTATCTTCTCAAAGTAGTTTTCTTAAGACAACCAAAGTCTCCTTGCCTCCCGATCGTGAATGATTCTAATATCAAGAATCTGGTTCGCTGGTCTGAGGTCTTTCATGGCAAATGATTGCTCAAATTGCTCCTTCAACTTCTTTATCTGAGGACTATTTTTGTCCAACAATCAACATGTCGTCCACGTAAAGAAGAAGAATAACAAAATCGTCTTCTGAGAACCTTTGTGTTAAAATACAGTGATCACAAGTAGTTCGCTGGTATCCTTAACTAGTCATGATTAATTCAAACTTTTGTACCACTGTCTCGAGCCTGTTTCAATTCGTACAAAATCTTCCTTAGACGACAAACTAGTTGCTCATTCCCTTTAACCTTGAACCCTTCTAGCTGTTCCATATAGATTTCTTATTCCAATTTACCATGAAGAAAAGCTATCCGGACGTCCATCTACTCCACTTCCAGGTTCTAGGTAGCTGCCAATCCCAGCACAACCCTTATGGAAGACATATTCACCACTGGAGTAAAGATCTCATCAAAATCAACTCCATTTCATTAACTAAAGCCTTTCACCACTAGTCGTGCCCTATATCTCGGCTGCATAGTATCCTCGGACGTCTTCAATTAAAAGACTCACTTCTTCTTTAAGGATCTCTTCCCCTTAGGAAGTTTGACTAAATTAAATGTGTGATTTTTATGAAGAGAATGCATTTCATCCTTCATGACTTCTAGCCATTTCTCCTTATTCTTGTCCTCCATAGCCTCTTCATAAGTCTCAAGCTCTCCTACATCAGTGAGCATAACATACTCACTAGGCGACAGACGGATGGACGGACGTCCGTCTGTTTCATGAGGATCGTCTGATAGGCAAATTCTCGATTGGTTGAGGGATGACTTCATCCTGGTCTTCATCAGGAGTCATTATTTCCTCTCCATTATAATCGACCGCCTTAGGACCATTGTCCTCGTCTTCCAAAGATACCAGACGGAACAATTTCGACACTTACTTTGTCCGTCTGCTTGCCATCACACTTGGCTTTTCTGCCAACATCTTTGATTCTCTCATCTTCAATGAAGTTACGTCTCTTGACCGAACAAGTCTTCTTCCAATTTGATCATAAAATCTGTAACCCAACTCATCTTTCCTGTAGCCCAAAAAAACACACTACATCGTCTTTGGCTCCAACTTTATCCTTTCATCTCTTAGGACATAGACAAAAGCTTTACATCCAAATACCCGCAGATGATCATAAGATGGCTCCGTGTTTGACCAGATCTTCTCCGAAACTTCACCATTCAAGGGTTTACTGGGCGATCTATTTATAATGTAGGCCGCCGTCTTCAATGCTTCGGCCCAAAAGACTCACAGTTTTCTGGAACAATCGTCAATGAAAGAGACGAAATATTGAGCTCCACCAAATGACTTCTCTTTGAATGATTTACACACATCTGTGTGGATAAGATCAAGCAGTTCTACTTTTGGGGCTGATAAGTTTCCATGAAATGAGACTATTCTTTGCTTGCCGGCCAAGCAGTGAGGACACGTCCTTAGTCCATCCTCCTCCACTCCGGCAATAAGGCCCTTCCTGGCCAAATGATGCAGTCTGCGTTCACTCATGTGGTCCAACTTCCTGTGACACAAATTCTCACTTTCCTTACTGATTGCAGCGTTTATGTCTCCGGTTGTTGCGAACGTCTTTATGATGTACAAACCGGAGTTCCTTTTTCCTCTTACTACTATCAGAGATCCTCTGGTAAGTTTCCACTCACCTTCACAGAAGGTGTTACAATAATCTTCATCATCCAGCCGACCAACTGAGATGATATTGAGCCTGATATCAGGAATATGTTGAACATCCTTTAACATCAATTTCATCCCATTATTGGTAACCAATACAATGTCACCCTTATCAATAATTTGAAATATTCTTTTATTGTCTGTCCTCATCACTCCAAAGTCCCCTGGAGTGTAGGATGTGAACATCTCCTTCTTGACGTGGCGTGCAAGGTGGCACCAGAATCAATCACCCAACCGGACTCCTCGTCTGTCGGGTTTGCCACGTTCTCTTCACATGTCAACAGGAGATCGCTTCCTATGACCACTGAGACGAAAGACTTGTCCTCACCTCGTCCCTTTTCTCCTTTCTCCTTTTTCGCGGTCTCATGCTTTCACTTGAAGTATTATTTCTTGATGTGGCCCTTTTTACCACAATGATGGCACTCAAGGTTTTGATACATTGATCGAGATTTGCTGCGTCCTTTCTCTCCAGGCTTTTGGCTTCGTCCTCTACTCTGTCCCCTACTCTCGATCACAAGTACTTCACTATGAGAAGACGTTAAGGCCTCTTGTGGCCACCTTGACTCATTCATGAGTAAGGAAGCGATGATCTCATCCAATTTGAGAGTGTCCTTCCCAAACAGTAGCGTAGTGACAATATGGTTATAAGAAGATGGCAGAAAGGCCAGCAGCACCAATGCCTTGTGCTCCTCAATTATCTCATCAAATGCTTTTCAAAACCGTCACTTTCTGACAACCGTAGACTATAAAACTGTTTCTTTATATGTAGCCTGATTGTTAAAGATTTGGACATATATTGGCCTCCAGCTTCTCCCACACCTCCATCGGGTCAGTCAAGTCAAGGACCTCCTGGAGCGTGTTGTCCACGGAGCATAATTTGATAGTGTAATTGGCAAGATCTCATTTATCTTGCCAGTCCTTCACCAATAGGCTTTCCGGCTTATCTTCTTTCTTTTTCAATACTTTTATTGTTCCTTATCTAATCAAGATGTTATTCACCCTCTCCTGCCAGAGGATGAAGTTGCCCTACCCATTAAACTATTTTACACTGAATGGAAAGTTATTTGAGGATGATGACGCCATTTAGATGAAATTCTCAACCTCTCTCTGATATCACTTGTTAGCGGACAACAGGCGGCATATTGACAAGGATACAAGAATAATCTCTCTGTTGACTGGAATGGGCGGTCAATTGATAAGGCACACAAGCATTGTGAAGTAGAGGTAAGAGAAGAGAAATGAACATTTAATTTTTACGTGAAAAATCCTTCTCAAATAAGAAAAAAACTACGAGACATTAAATCCATAAAAGGTTCACTAAGTATGAGAAAAATTATAATATGCGAAAATAAGAATAGAACAAAAGTAAACAAAGTTCTCACACTTCATTTTCAATCACAACTCTCTTTCTTTTACTTTCTCTCCTCTCTATTTTACACACACAGTCTTTTCTTTACTTATCCCGTGTCTCATCATTCTCGTTCTCCTTTTTCTTCTATGTGTTGCTGAGTGTACATATACACACATATCCCTCATCATAGTCCAACTTGGTGGTTGGTGCTCAACTTTTAAGGTCTGCATATGTGTATGGCGCATGCCTTATCTTGCAGCAGGTGGCGCATCCTTGCTCCTACAAACTGATCAGCCTTTGGAGTCCTAAGAATGACGTCTACCAACTACTCAATCGGATAAGTCAACTATATACCTTTTAGGGTATGATGGATATTCAGACCTTCCATATTCAGCAGGTCAATCACACCATTGACCGGTCGAAATAGTCCGTCTTGTTTCCCAATAGAGTCAGTCGTCTCATGACTTTTTTCGATCAACATATTGACCGACAGAGTTGATCGTCCAGAAGGTTCTAGTCAACATAGTTGATCGGGATTCCTTCCTCTTAGCACACACACGTGCTCCGTCCAAGTCCTTCGGTCACAAGGACTGTCACACGGGTGTGATCCCCGACAGTTCAAGCCTAGCAAGGGTTTAGGTAGGTCGCTAGAGGCACAGGCATGGTGAAATTGAGCAACAGTCATGGTGACAGGCCTAGGCATAGGCCAAATTCATGTCCAAATTGGCAGAAAAGCGCCATTGGTGATAGCGAGGGCAAGAATTTAATGACAAAGTGACAGTTAGAGCCGACAAGTGCCTTATGGTGAAGGGCACTGTAAGTCTAGTGCTGAGTAGCGACAGCAAGGCCAAGCCCTACAACAAAGTGGTGGCTGACGCCAACTAGCACATCTGGTGGTAAAGACGACTAGTAGCCTTGGAGATGGGCGGCGATGGCTTATGCAACTAGGCATTCGTCCAACCTTTCTTTCCCTCTTCTCTATTTTTGGCCTCTTATTTTATTCTTCTCGTTTTGCTGCCTCCCCCTTTTCCCTTCTTAGTCTTCTCTGAATAAATAAGGCCGTTGGCTCTTAATTAGCGAGTAACATTCATGGATAACACAGATTAGGCATTGGATAGTACCCTTCATGTAGCCTTAGCAGTATGTGGGGCACTTGGCATGTAACATTTTAAATATTTTTAATTTTATTATTTTATAAGAATAAATTAATTAATTAGTTATAATAATTATTTGTCTATTTTAGTAATTGTTTTGTAATAAAATTTTGTAATTGGGTTTAGAATTTGGGTTGAATTATTTAGTAGACCGTACATGAGAAACTTTAATCGCGAGGTTTATTTTTAGCATTAAATTGAAAAATCTTGTAGGAGATGAATTGTTAATAATTGATAAAATTAGTTAGCATATTACTGTTTAGAAAATAAGTACACATTTAATTTTTGGACCTAATAAGTTTAGAGTATTTGGATCAATAGATTGGGTTTAGATATTTGGACCATTAATTTAAATTTAGATTAATTAATGAATTATGTTAAGTTAATTTAATATCAAACCAAGCTAATTAAATAAACATTTATCAAATGAGTCTTAATGTATTAGAAGTTATTGACTAAAAATATAATTAAATTTTAATGATGCTAAAATATTAGAAAATAAGATCAAAATTATAAATATTAATATAAAGATAATTAAATAAATAATTAATTATTATTTTAATAAAAGATAAATAAATATATATATTTGATAATAATTATATGTAATAATATATACAATATAATAATAATAACTAAATATAATAATATATCTAATATAATGACAACGATGATGATGATAATAACATATGGGATAAAAGAAAGTAATGGGAGAAAAGAATGAGAGGGGAGAAAGAATGAATGGAGAAAAAGAAGGAAATGAGAAGAGAGAGAGAGGAGTGGCGTGACAAAGAAGGAAGAAATCGACGTTGAATATGGAAACTTAGTAACCCTAACATGAATTACCCTTTACTATTTTAGGTTTCAAGGCTGGGTATTGAGGAGAAGGAACGGAAGAAGAGAGCCGCATACAAATCGAAGTGAAGCCACCATTGACGCCAATGCCGAAAGAAAAACTAGAAATTGAGGCAAGTAAATTTTTTTCCTTCTCATTGTTGATAATTACTTTTTTGTTATATGTTTTGATTTTGTGGGAATTGGTTGAATTCCTTATTTTGGAGTGGAAGATGGAAAAACAATGCCATGGCTCGAGAGGTGAAAGCCTCAAACTTTAGGGCTCTATGTTAAATTTGGGATTATTAAAATGTTAAGTGGAATTATAAAGCAATTGTCTTGTTATCCCAGCCGATTTTGGGGATGTGGCGCAAACCGGGACAACAAAGCGTCGTGGCTTGTTTTGCCTCTAGAACCCAGTTCGTGGATTCAAAAATGGAGAGAAATTGACAGTGTGGGTAGAAGGTATACGACGTGTACACGACATTGTGCGTATATGTACAGTGGCGTGGGTGTGTGTATATGGGTGTGTGTATACGATGTAGAAATGTAGTATATATAGTTACAAATATAATAACAGATAATTATACGCTATATTGAGAGTTTCACGATTAATTGGGTGTGATAATTAGTGGATTTTTACTGCAAAAGTCTTATTTTTACATGTTAGAATATGCAAGTTAGGATTTTCATTAATTTACTATGAGAACCGAAAGAGAAGGACAAAATAGAGCACCAATACTTAGTTTGGGGCTACAGGCTTAATCAAAATGGTTTGGACGACATTAATTATAATCATTCTACAGATTTGGACTATCAGTTATTATTCTATATAAAGGGCGCAAAAATTAATAGTAAATTGGTAAAATAAGTCATGTATAGATGCGGCTAATGAGAATGCCAATGAAAATATGAGTGGGCAGCATGTGTGTGTTTGCATGAGTGTGAGGAGTGTTACAGTGTGTGTGTGGGTGTGTGTCTATGGTGCTGGTTGCAAAATGGATCGTATGGGGGACATTGTGTGGGTGTAAATTTATATGTATAATACGGATGAGTGTGTATACATGTATGTATATATATATATCTAGAAAGGAGATATATATATATATATACTTGGCAAGGTTATATACTTGTATATAAATATAAGCTAGTGATGCATGTGGGTGCGTATATGTATATATATGTGTGTGTGTGTGTGTGTGTATCTGGGTGTGTGCATGTGCATGTACCCGTATTTATACGAGTCTGGTACATGTGTTGGTCAATCGAAAAATAGATGTACATAATGTATATTTATGTATATATATATGTTGAGGAGAAAATTAATAGTAATTATTATTTTAATTGATATTCGTGAAATTAATCAGGATAGTTGGATAGACGAGAATCATGAGTTTGTTCAGTGGCAACAAAATAAAAGGGTATTCTATGGCATTAGAAATAAGATTTGGCACATTTGGAGGATTAGTGATAATCGAATCAGATATTTGAAAGGGTCGACAAAATATTTAGAGTTTCTTGTTTTCTCTCTTGTTCCAGTGATAAACGATTCTTTATGTTGATTTTGACCGTGTGTGTAAATATTATTGGTATTCTATGGATAAATAAATGAAAGTGTATGAAAATTCTATGGTAACCGGACGAATAAGAGTCCGTGAGATCTTGGAGTAATTTATACTTTTTTTATACCAATTTCATTCTGGAGGTCGAGGTTGTTGCTATTGAGGAAAGATACTTACAGTTTAGTGACCATCATAAAAAATGATATTAGAGATATCATTAGCGAGAGGTATTGAAAATAGTATAAGTATATTACAAGTATAATTTCTTGGAAGACTGTAGGGGTAGTGGGGATACCATAGATACCGAACAATCTCATGGTACTCACCCAACCGTTGGGGGTATAAATATACTGCCTTTGATACACTACGGCAGAATAGGGTCTAGGGAGATTCTTATTTTCTCGTACAATTGTGGTATCAAATTGAGCTGATAACCGGATTCTTATTGTCACGTATAGTTGGTCGAGATTGTTGATATTGAGTAGGGATATTTATAGTCCAATGATCATTGTATAGGACAATATCAGGAATATCATTGGCGATAAGTATCAGAGATGGTATAAGTATGTTACGGGTACAGCCTCAAGGAGGACTGTAGGGGTAGTGGGGATACCATAAATATCGGGTAACCTTGTGGTTTCATCCATCCATTGGGAGTGTAAATACACGGCCTTTGGTTCACTACAGTAGAATAAGGTCCATGGAGATTATTATTATTTTGTACAGTTGTGACATCGTACTGAGCTGATGATCGAATTCGATGGAATCATATTCCAATTATTCTTATAGCTTTTGGATCATGGACACGACATGTTATTGAGGTTCAGACAGTAGTTGATATATTATATGTTATTAATAATTATATATATTTATTATTATTATCCAAGATGCTTACTTATATTCCTTTATTGTTGATTATAATTATTTATTTGGTATTCGGCTTACTCATGTTGTTTAATGCTTTCAGAGTAAATAGGTTGACATCAGGATAGAAGAAATCGTATATCGCCATGTAGAATCCAGATGGAGGTAATCGCAAAAATTAAGGCTTCCATGATAGGGATTTGAGATTTTTGTTGGTTCATTGACTTTTACACATTTATCGGGTTTTTATTTATGAGGATCAGACATTATTGATATCGATACTATTTCTATTCCAAGTGATTTATTATTAGTATTGTGGATATTTATTTAATGATACAGTTATGATTATCATTTATGGTGTCATAAATATGAGTGATGTAATGATTTTGAGTGTATTGAAGTTGTTTGATGTTATAATTTATGACGATAATTGACGATTTTAGATGATTCAAAATTTTTATTTGAACGGTCCAGATTGAGTTTAGGGACTCGAGCTCGGGTCATTACATGGCATCTACATGGCCTGACGACAAATGTATAGACAAACAACTTAGATTGATCTATTTATTTTGGAATTATCAGTCATTCATTCCTCCATTCGGGTCCTTTATTTTCTCTCATCCAGGCTAATTATTTTTCTCTTTTCGGGTCAATTATTATCGGTCAATTATTGTGGGACCTAATAGTATTAAATGAAACAAATTGGAGGAATACATTTTATGAATATTCCACTCCCATTTATGACTTGATTATAAAACTGCTTTCATAAATCACTATTTATATATATAGTTTATTTTATTTTTTGTTTTTAATATTTCAATAAGTTATACACATAAAATGATGTTATAAATGAATTATATAAGGCTGGGACAAACATCTCATTCAACCAAAATTTTAGTGAAAGTAGAAATATAATAAAGGGTACCAGTAATTGGTTACTATTGTTGCCTTCAATCACGGCGATGGCAACAATTATTCGTGGAAAAAATAGTTTTCTATATATTAATAAAATAATATTTATTTTTTTTTTTTTTCTTATATTAATATATATTATTTATCAATTATTCTTTTTGGTTAAACAAATTTATTGTTAGGCCCTTTGTTTATTGATTCATTATGAATTCAAATTGTTGTACGAATTAGGGAGCCTTACAATCTTCCTTGGATCGGGTTGACTCAGGCGGGTCTGATCTCTATCTTTAATAATTTGGGTCCTGCACAATATAATAAATGAACAAGAGGTCAGATGATTGATGGGACTGACTCCCCAATTTATCCTCCGATACTCAAGTCAATAATCTTCTTTAAAAAAATAGAAATATGTGATGATGAGAATTATGCGTGATGATGCAAGGATACAGGGTTTAAGTCTGACTCGGAGGTTACACTCGGTATAGAGTGGCTTTGATATTGAAGGTGTAAGAATTGCAGAGGAATTCTTCGAGAGGCTCTTCATGCAGAGAGTTGTCTTTTGGGAGCTCCTGAATGCGAGTTTGACTATGAGCGTATGTGTATGAGTCCATCCTTTGGGGTGTATCCCAAAGGTATTTATAACATTTGAGCCAACTCAATCCTACTTAGGCGTCAAAATTGGCTGCCAACTGTCTGCATAAATTTGACAAACAGGTATGGGGATCGTGGATGTCGATTATGGTAACTATAATCAGTTAAGAGGATCCCTTCCTTTTTCGAGGAGATGCTAAACGCGACGGATATGGGAGTTGCCATTAGAAGAGGTCCGCTGAGTTGGAGTTACCGTTATGAGTGATCTATTGAGTTGGAGTTGCCATTTTTGGAGAAATCACAATCAGAGACAATATTCGAGGCACCAAGCTAATTAATGTAAGAAATTACAATGCCCAGGAAGAGGACAATGGGCCATCCTAATTGGGCCGAGGTTGACTTGGGTTGTTCAAACCGACTGGAATACTGTGTGGGTCAACAAAAATGTCAACCGGCCTTTGGGCTTATGGGCCACACTCCCTCAGTATCCATTGTCAGTCTATGGGCCTTCATGTTAGGTTGGCTCATTTTTGTTATCCCCATCACTAGCCCCCCATGTTGGGTGGTTTAAGTTTTCAACCCCCAACATGTTCACGAATGGGACGTGTCTTGTCGTTTTCCTCTTTAGTCCCTTCTCTAAGCCACCTTCTGATACCCTATCTTACTAGTTCTGACATGATTCTCTACACCCGTAATTTTCTACAGATTTGTTGACATGAAAAATCTTTGGCATTTAAAAGCCTCTTAATCTTTCCGCTTGGCATAAATTGAGGAGCTCATTGTGTCTTATATCGCATCCTACTTTCATTAGTCAAGTCGTGTAGGAACTCAAAATCGGCATGAAGTTTGAATTTGACCTGACCGATGAAGATCAGGAGGCTTTCTAATCCATATAATAACCCGAAATCCAGAGACACATCACCTATGTAATTATAGCTATTGCCTAATGGACACTCACAACATCCTCCTATAGTGAATGACGCATTCGTATATATGTATTAACAATATAACATAATTATACATTATGACATTATCTAAGAGCATAGTAAATTTTGTCGCGTCCTTAAATAATTTATGCATATTAAAATCTTAAAAAAAATAATTCTTTTAGAATCTTTCAAATAACATAATATTTATAAATAAATACATATAAAAATAAATTAATAAATAAAATATTATATCAAAATATATATCAAAATAGTGGCTCTGATATATTATTCAAATTTAAATAAATCATATTAAATCGAATCAATCCATTATGTCATGCATATGTTAATTTTTATTTTTTTATTGTATTCTTCTTTTATACAACTAAGGTAGAAAAGAACATTTGAAATAATTTAAACACTTAAAATATAAATAAAAAGGAACATTTGTAAAAACATATTAATTATTTTATATTATATTAAATTAAATAATAAATATAAATATATATAGTCGGCCCTGATTAAAGGAATATAATATTTTTATTGTTATTGTCCGATAGAGATTCAAGGCTCATTTGCTTTTAGTTTTGGAGCTATTTAGCCACTAAATCATTTCATATAATATGAATTAATTAAACAAAAAAACTTATTAAAAAGCTTGTTGCATACTCGGATGGTAGTTGTTGTACAGACTCAAACTCGTTTCAAAGCAACACCAAAGAAGTTGTTTAAATATGAGGAAAGAGAGAGAGAGAGAGAGGATGGCACAAAATGTTTTACGTGGAAACCCTATTTTGAATAAGAAGGAAAAATCACGGGACTCGGGATCTAAGAAAACTTTTACTATGCTATTGCGTGAGTACAAAGAGTGTGGAACACTTGAAACTTAAAGTTCTCTAAGTGCTCTTTGGATTACACGGGCAAAGTCTCACTGTTCCTCTCTTGTGTGCCTAAATGCAGAAGTGGAAGAAGGATCAGGATTAGGATCCTTTGTTTGGTGTGTCTTGAATGCTTATATAGGGGTTGGATGTCCAACGTGGAGCACCCACGTGGCCTGTCTTGTGCAGGTTGCCCTACCACCAAATCTGCAGATCTATTCTACTATGTCAGGAGGATTGCATGTATGCAGGCGAGAGCTATAAGATATCACATCACGCGTGGTCTGAAAATCATCATTCTCTGCACAGATTGCATGTTACATAGGTCAGGCGTATAGAAGTCAACTCTGAGTTGGCATCCTTGGTCGCGTTGAGTTCCTTGTCTGCGTTTATGTCATTGGACACTGGCCAGAGTCCTCGTCCTTGACAAAGGCTTCAGCCTTAATAAATTCTGCGGTCTCTGAATTCTAAGTGTCCTCGCACTTTGTAGGTTTTCGTCTTTCAACGAGTCCTCGTCTTTCATTAGGGTCTTTGGTTAGAGACTAGTCATTGGATTTTCAGCGCTATATCATGAGCCCATAAAGCCAAGTCAATCTCTCAAAACAATTTACCCCTTTGGGCTTCTTGGAATAAGGGCTCAGGTTCTCAGCCTCCAGGACCAACTTGGTTTCTCGGGCTAAGTCAGATATTTTGGCTGAGCGCCCATATCCTCGGGCCTCTTTGGGCCAATTTGGCCTCTGGGGTCAGACTGGACCTTTGGGCCTTCTTTGGACTCAGACCCGTTTCAAGAAAACAAGCCTCTTATTGGGCCTTGGGTATTCACTACTCATCACTAGCCCCCCATGTCAAAAAGTTTGAGAATCTCAACCTTTGACATGTATGATGGCTGAAGTTTCTCGGGACATTTTAGCATTAACTTGGTCCTTTAAGGTGCAAACTGTTTGGCTGACGTGGCTAGATGTGGTGCTATCCACGAGCTTTGCAAGCATCCTCGGATGTCTTCCTGAGTTGCTTTGCCAGATTTCATCTGAGGACATGAGGTGGTCCTGCTCGAGGATGTTGCTAGGGCTCCATGTGCTAATGAAGCTGAGATTGGAGTTGCAAAGCCTTTTGAAACTGCTAAACCCTTAGTTTTTGATATTGATGGAGATGCCCCTATGTCCAAGACTAGGATTGAGGTATATGTGGTGACCGCTGCTAAGCCACAAGGGTCCGAGACTCCTAGAGATGAGAGTTCAGCTGGTGGCTCTCTCATCTCTGAGGTATCTTTTTGTCATTCCTTAGGCCTTTTAGTTTCTTTGCATTTACGCTTTAACAGCTTGCTTTTCTTTGTAGTTTCAAGAACTAGTCAGGAACCTTGGTCAGCTCAAAGGTGGTGTTGCCTAGACTTGCGCCGAGTTGGAGTCCCTCAAGGCCACTGGAGAGGCCAACAAGTGTCTAGAACTTGAGCTGGTTGAGGCCAAGAGCAAGACTGTTGAGGATGAGGGCAATATTGCTTCCCTCGAGAATTCATTGAAGATCTAACAAGTTCAGTACGGACTTCTCCGGGACAAAAACCTCCAACTGGAGGAGGTGTTGAGGACTTCAGTGAGGGTCATGGACATAGCCTCAATGTTGGATGGTAAGTATTGGGACGACATCAACATGTGTCGCCGGGTGATAAGGTTGCTGAACCCACAATTTTCCACGGCTATGTTTGATCCTCAGAATGCCAGCGCTACCTGCTCGGACAACTTGTATGGTCTCCTAGGAAGGGGTGGGACTCCAAACCCTTCTCAGCCTGGACCATCAAGCCGTTCTAAAACTTCTAGGCAGTTAGGATCTTCAACATAAGCAGGGCCTCCTGGACCACAAGGATATCAGTTGCAGCAATAAGAAACTTCTTCTTAGCCTAAACCCTCTGAGGGCTGATTTTTGATTCGTAGAGTTATATATTTTTTTGTGTACATTATATGCTGTACATTTAAAGTGTGAATAAAATTTACTTTTCTGCTTGTAATCTTTTTCCATTTTGTCTGTTGTGTGGTTTTTTTTTTGACTTAGATTCTTAGGAAGCCTTGTCCCTTTTGAGCCGAGTGTCTGAACATCTAGACCGTCTTAGACTGATGATGCTACCTCAAGGGTCTTCGCATGCTAGTGTTTAAGCCCCATAAGATTTAAGTCCACCTCTTAAGGGTTGCTTTGCTAGGCTAAGTTTTAGTCCGACCTCTTGGGTCGCTCGGTACGGGGCCGAGTTTTAGTACAACCTTTTGGGTCGCACGGTACGAGATTAAGTTTTAGTGTGACCTGTTGGGCCACTCGGTACAAAATCAAGTTTTAGAGGTAAGTAAAAGGAATCCTATCCATTTGATTTAGGGGCAGCCTAGATCTTATATATTTATAAAATGACATGTAAACACTCGAAATGAATGCAAAACAGTAATTAAGTAAAAGAAATCTTACTGTATTAACAAAATGTGCTACAAGCACTCCAAATGATGCATTTGACCTTACATGGCATTCTTTAGATTTATTGACAGCATTTTTTGAGGCGAGAGGCATTCCATGTTTGAGGGGCAAGTTTGCCTTCTTGGGACGAGAGCCTAAATCCTCGGACCTTCAAGGCCAATTTATCCTCTCGAGCAAAATCAATTCCTTGGGCCTCTCGGGACGTGGACCTAAGTCCTCGGACCTCTTAAGCTAATTTAGCCTCTTGAACCAAATCAGTCACTTATGTCTCTTGGGACGTTGGTCCAAGTTCTCGGACCTCTAAAGCCAATTTAGTCCATTAGGTCAAATTAGCCTTGTGGGCCTCTTGGGATATGGGTCCAAACCCTCGGGCCTTTATCACTAGTCCTCCCACTTCAAATTGACGCGCCTTCACCTCCTTACTGCGGTATCGGGCGACTCCATGTTGGTACGCCACTACACGCGGTCTTGCTGCATTCACCATATTCTTACTTTTGGAAGATATATTAACTTGACTTTTTATCGGTTCTCACAAATGGTGCCAAATGTTGCATCCTCAGATCGTGGTCGTTATACGGACTTGGACCTATTTCAAGCAACACCAAAGAAGTTATTTAAATATGAGGAAAGAGAGAGAGAGAGGATGGCACACAACGTATTACGTGAAAATCCTCTTTTGAATCAGAGGAAAAAATCACCGGATTCAAAATTCAGGCAAACTTTTACTATATTATCAAGTGAGTACAAAGAGTGTGGAACATTTGAAATTCAAAGTTCTCTAAGTGTTCTCTAATTACACTGGTCGAAGTCTCACTATCTCTCTCTTGTGTGTGTAAATGCAGAAGTGGAAGAAGGATCATGATCGGGATCCTTTATTTGGTATGTCTTGAATGTTTATATAGGAGCTGGATATCCTACATGGAGCACCTATGTGGCCTAGCGTGTGCAGGTTGCCCTACCACCAAATTTACAGGTCTGCTCTACTGTGTCAGGAGGATCGTGTGCATACAAGCGGGCGCTGTGAGATGTTACATCACGCGTGGTTTGGAAACCATCATTCTCTCAGGCAGGCCATGTTGCAAAGGTCGTGCGTGCTTTTGCGTTTCAACTCGAGTGGAATCTTTGGTCGCGCTGAGTTCCTTGCCTACGTTTATGCCATTGGATATTGGCCAAAGTCCTCGTCCTTGATAAAGGCTTTAGCCTTAGTCAAATCCGCGATCCTTGGTTTCCAAGTGTCCTCGCACTTTGCAAGTCTTCGTCTTTCAACGAATCCGCATCCTTCAATTAGTTCATGTTTTTCAATGAGTCATCGTCTTTCATTAGAGTCTTTGGTCAGAGACTAATCATCGGATTTTTTGTGCTATGTCATCAAGTCCATAAAGCCAAATCAATCTTTCGGATCAATTTAGTTCTTTGGGTTTATTGGGATGAGAGCTCAGGTTCTCGGCCTCCAGGACCAACTTGGCCTCTCGGGCCAAGTCAGATATTTTGGTCGAGCGCCCATGTCCTTGGGTCTCTTTGGGCCAATCTAGCCTCTGGGGTTAGACTGGACCCTTGGGCCTTCTTTGGATTCAAACGGGTCTCTTACTAGGCCTTGGGTATTCACTATCCATCACTAAGATAATTTATAATATTTATGAATTGCACGAGACATTTATTTCTAAAACAACTCTCCATTATAAAATTTGAAATAATTTTCAAAAAAACAAAGTCGCAAATTCAATGAAACGAAATGGACTTACTAAAAAGCTAATTGGCCATATTTATAAGTAGATCTGAATATCTCTGAAATATCCTCCATTGGCAAATTTTTTCAAAAAATCCCCAAAAGGATTTTTACCAGAAACTAAAAATTATACTCTTCTTTTTAAAACAAAAAAAAAAAAAAAATACTTTTCAAAAATAAAAATATAAACACCTCCTCAGTTTATTGAAGGGTACATAAATCTTCTATAATTGTTACATATTAAAATTTTTTAATTTAAATCCTACACATCATAATTTATAATAATAATTTAAATATACGAAATAACTTATCTGTTATGAACCCATCCGAGATATTACATTATCAATTTAACTTTTGATATTTAAATTAATAAAATATTAGTTAAATTAAATATTTTAATAAAAAAATATGTATGGAGGCATATTGGCTTGTCTTGAAGTTAGTTTAATAACTTTTCAAAAAGTTACTTACCATTTTTTTTTAATAAAAAATTATAACCAGTTATTTGGCAGGTAATTTCTTTTTTAAGAAATTAATGCCACTTACAAACAAACAATTTTTTTTTTTTTTGGGAGTTAATATTATTTATTGAGAGATCCCTTCCCTTCTAAAGAGTTAGGCCTTCAGGTTTAACTGTTACTTTCATGAATGTGGACTCAGTAAGTGATTATGAAGAGTTTAATGTATCATTAGCCTCATAAACAATAAGTTTTGGCATTAAAAGATGATATGTGGGTCCATCTTAGCTGACTTTCTTATCTGGTCAATAGGTTCTATAATTTTTAGGATTTTTTTTATGAGAAAATTAGATTATATATTATGACAAATGTAAATTTAGATGTGAATTTAAGTGACTAATTAGTGTATTTTTAGGATGAATTTTAGATAAATTTAGGATATAAATATTTTTAGTAGAAATATTAATTAATTTAATAATTATTTGAGGATAATTTAGTATTCCAAAATAGTATTTTGAATTTTAGAAAGAACTAAATTGTTGGGTTAAATTAAAATACCAATTGATCAAATAAATGGGACTTTTAATATATATCAATTGGATATAATTATTGAATAATTATAAGTTAATATTAAGGCCTAATTACCCTCTAATTAAAATTAAATAGTTAAATTAAAATTTTGAAGGAGGATCAAACCCTAACTTGAAATTCTTCAAATTGAAGCCTCGTTTGGGCTTAATTGAGTAATTAAATTAATCCTAAACCAATATTATACCTTAATACTACCAACTAACTGACTTGGAATGGCAAATTTCATGGAGAATGAGCAAATTGGGAGAGGTGGCCAAGAATGCCAAAAAACAGGGGAGGCATCTGTCATGGCCAAAATTAGGCAATCAAACATATAATTTGACAAATAAAAATGGTCCAAAACATTATCGAGATTATAGATGATCCTATAATATTGGATGATTGTGAGATAGTTAGGCTATACTTTGAAAGTGATAGTGAATTGTTGGGATCATCGGCCATGAGCTTACCACAAAGAAAAATATAATCATCGGAGATTCCTTTTACTGAACTTGTTAAGGCGAACGATTTAATTCATCCAGGTAACAATGAATTTGGATTGCTACATACTTGTTGAGATTGTTAAGGTGGACGATTCAATTTGACTAAGAGTCTATAAGTTTATGTCACCACATTTCTATTGAGATTATTGAGGCAGACAATTTAATTTGACCAGAAGTTGACGGATCCATGTTGCCATATTCTTATTGAGGTTGTTGACATGGCATGGTCCAGTTTGATCATCGGTCAATGGCTTTGGGTTGCCATAGCCTTGTTGAGTTTGTTGAGGTGGATGGTTCAATTCTATTGGAGGTCGACGGGTCTCAATTGTCACATTCTTGTTGAGATCATTGTGTTTGGTTTCACCAATGTAATTTCATCGAACCATATGCTTTTGAAATTTGAAATATTAATTTTTATATTATTAATTCTATCTGAGTTCCTTTGATTTGATATTTATTATTATTGCATACCTGAATTTAATTATTTTATAGGATTATAGAGTTACTTATTAGATATGTAGTTTATTTATTATTATGTCTTATTCTTTAGAGCAACACTAGTTACCTTCTATGAGACAATAAGATCAAATAGCTAAAAAAACTTAGAGACTATTGCGATATTATTTTAATTATTTTGAGTCGAGTACTAGTTGTTATAGTCCGTAGGACTATATTGGAACATTATGAATTGTTTTAGATACTATACTTGTTAGACCGGAGTTTTGTAAAATAGAGAGTATTATTTATTAAATCATATGAGTTATATATTATCATAGATTGAAAAATATACAATGTCGTAATTTGAAGAATCAATGATATGTAATTTGGGCAGACACAGATTTAGCCATTTTAGATTTTAGTCAGGAGTCCAATAGATACCTTTTCAACCGCTCAAGCAAATTGAACCTATGAGACCTATAAGTGAACATTACAAATAGTTTTAGTACAAAATAACATATAACATTAAAGCATATATTTTAAAATTTTATTTATTTATAAAATAATTAATTGGGTTCCAAAAAGGGCCCGCAACAACTAATATATACTTGCAAGTGGTGAATATTGTCTTACAAAAAGATCTTGTAGTCATAATACAATTCTTTGGCATACTCGACTCAATTCTTTGGCCTATAGTCACGTCGAAGATCGAAAGTTTGACCAATGTTGCTTTCACTTTGACAAGAAGGTCTCTTTAATATTGAGATATGCCCATAAAGTATCAAACGTGACCAAGGAACACATTTTTCCTCTTCAAACTGCAACAAGAAGCCAGCTTGCTGGCTGGCATCAATCATGAAGTTAACGTAAGGATCTTCCTTCAGGAATTCAACATCAAATCTCAATTCACATAGCAACAGCAACTAATGGGCATGATGTAATACACACAGTAAATAACTGGCAGCTGACACTTAATGTGTGTTTTCTTAAACAATGTGATGAAATCAAACAACAAAAGGAACACTTGAAAAAGTACAATATACGGTGTGGGAACCTTTTTACCAAAATAAACTCCGTTTTCTTTTATTAGAAAATGTCTCCTTTAAGGGAGTTTTGTTCAAAAATTATAACTGGGTTTGTTACTTCGAAATGGGTTTCATATAAATTAGCCAATTATCTTAACAAGCAAGAATAAGAAATAGATCAAGTCAGCAACTTTTTTGTTTAATTTCCTTCGGACGTAAATTAATTGATTCAGCAATCAAACAAATGGAAAAAGAATACAGCAGTGGGCGATTGTTTACCAGAGATGAAAATGTAATTTCTACAGAGAAAAAGTGATTCGATGAGATTTTGTTCAGGTTCAACATCACGATCCCGACATGTAAGTGTACCGTGTCTGAGCTCCCAAGATCAGCTCGATAATTTTCTCTGCATTCAGCGTCAGATTATGAGAAACAGTCTAATGATACAACCGCATCCATCAAACACAAATCTAACTTAAAAGTAATAATACTAATGATCACCCTCACCAGCAAGTAGCCCCATAAGAGGAACAGGTTCCAGCGCTTTCTGGGTGCTTTCAAGCCTTTGCCTGCAAATTGTAAAACATGCATGATTATGAAAATCAGGCTCTACAAAATCATAATATATTATTATTTTGACGATATATTGAACCGTATTGACCCTTAGGCTCCAATAAGATCTCGATAATTATATTGTTTGACACCGTGATAAAACCACGATATGTCTCCGCATTTGCATTATAATTGTTGGTATTTTTTATCTGCCGATATCGACCCTCAAGTTTCAATAAGATACCAATACTGATATTATCTGACACTGCAATAAAATCGCGAATGTTTCTGTATTTACAATATATCAATCGATATTTTTTAATACCACAATAAAATTACCATATTTTTGGACGATTTATCGACTGATACTTGCTCGAGGTTCCTATACAAATATTGAGACCAATATTCTTCGATATAGTGACAAATTTTGCTATATGCCTCCACATTGGAAATATATCAACCAATATTTTCCCATATTACCATAAAAGTGCAATATATTATCGTATTGCCTAGTACATCAGATATTGTTTGATATATTGGCCGATATTGCCCTCATGTTACAACACAAATACCGATATTCTCCGACACTGTGATGAAATTGTAATATGTCAGTCGATATTTTTTAATAGCATGAAAAAATTACGATATTTCACCATATCGACAATGTATCAACTGATAGTTACTCCTTTAGGCGACAAGATTAACATGTCTCTTTATCAACAATATATTAGCCAATTTTGTCCCACAAATTTTAATATCGATTCTGATACAGATATTTTATCTGATGAGACAAAGGCCATTTTCCCAATCTTTAAGGAGGCTAGTTGAAAAGGTAAACAGAGTGATAACAAAACAATCACAGGGAACAAATTGGTACCTGATGTACTTGCAAAAGAACGGATCTCTCATGACATAAAGTGCCCATAACACTTTTCGTCTGCTAAGCTGCAACGATCAATGAATAATATATTCAGCAACAATTCCATCAATTCCATCAATTAAAGACCCATTTGATAGACTCAATTTTCATAACAAAGGGTTGCTTTTTGCTCTGTTGATGCATCTCCATCATAGAAAAAAATATTGATATCAATATTAATATTACTATTAATCATAATTGTATAGATATATGTCATATTAGATGATATGTAATAGTATCGGACAATGCTGAGAAAAACAAATGAGTTACGTAATAAATTTAACCTCTTTGAATAGCTTAAACTAATACTATCAAAATTAATGTTTACACCTATTGGGTATTTCCTAAAATGAGGCTAACCCGACCAATTGATATTGATAAGGTTAGGATCAGCTGAGTTGCTAAGCCCAAATTCTGAAAATAAAAATTCAGACCAGATTAGAAAGAAATCTGACTGAATGACCAAACTTCTGAATGACTGAGTTATCAAGCGGCCAAATGACCAAATAGCAGTGTACTAAATACCGAAGATCCAAATGGTTGGACGATTAACTAAACTAAATGCTTAATCCTATCGAATGGTTAAATGAACCAATGAGTTAAATTAATCTCATAGTTAAGTTAAGCAAGCGGTTAATATACCTTACAATCAAGAAAAACAATTGGGATAACTATCTCGAGAGGATCACCCAATCAAAATAATATGAACAATTAAACTATTCAATTCTCAATTAGAATGACCACTTAGATTATGGTCAATTTATCCTCTTTGGGAAACCGTCATTAATTGGCAGCATACACCCACTTTCCTAGAAAACAAGGAAAAGGATCCAGAGAGCAAGTACAGGGTTTTAGCCTTTTTATTACTTAATCATCCATAAATTACAAAGCCAATACTCCAAATATGCGAAAATCATCCAAAAGTCTAATATTATAAATCCAAAGGCATCGAAGTCCGAAGTCCAAAGTCCAATCCAAATCAAGATAAATCTGAATAACGATCAAAACCTACGATTCTCAAAAGCCAACCATCTCAAATATCAAATAAGATGTACGTACAAATCTCAAAGAATACAAAACATGCTAAAGTCTAAGAACCAATGACCAAAACACTAACTTTAAAAAAGGATTACACATACTCCCAATAATCTTATATCAAATCACTACTATTTAGACCCATAGACATACTAGCTACGTATTACTCTCTATAGATAGGGTCAGACGCTACTTTCTTTTATCAACTATGGATGATAGATGCGGTCCTTAAATCTGTCTGAATATATTCGAATGTTCAAATATATTAGTTTCATTCAATTTCTTAAAATAGTTTTCAACAAAAATACCAAATCTGAAGATTTTATAATAAATATCCAAAAAAATTTTCCTCCATATCAAAAAAGTATAAAACTTCTACTCCGGGGTAATACAAATACAAAACTTTTCACCCTATGAAAAAGTATAAATATTGAAACAAATAACAAAATAGAGCCTGAACCAAAGCACATATATGGACTACCACATGCAAAGCTCGAATGCAAGATTTCATGACTTTTATTTTACGCATATGCACATATATGAACAAAATAAGTTAAATATTTACTCACTTCGTTTCAATCTGGTGAAATCTTCAAATGTTCGAAAACACCAAAGCAAAACTTTAAAACAAATGGTAAAACTATATGCATGCACATGCAGTCAAAGTGGAGAAGTAAAAGATAGCACGCATGTACGATAAGCTACCAAAAGTAAACAAACTAGAAGAAATCTGAAATGAACCAAGGATCGGGCTTAGATATACTTGCCTTAACATTTAAATCTGACATATCTGACAAAATATTACTTCAAAATCACATTTCTCCTCTTCCTCACTATTATTTCTCTTCCATTTTTCTCTCATTTCTCTCCTTTCCTGCGAAAAATACCCAAAAACAGTACCGGTACCACTTACATAAACAAATCGGCGCACAAACGCAGATCAGGAGCTTCAGACGTCGCTCAAACCTTCAAGCACACACGAGCGCCGCATCAAGTGTTACTCAGGAACAAGTAATTTGCCAAAAGTACGTATGAGCACTAAAAGGGCATGCCTCAAGCTCCACACAATTTGCTTGAAACACACATGAGCGCTCTAGAATTGCTCGAGCATGTGCAATCTGCCTAAAATATGCATATGCATGTATCAGGTGTACATCGAGTGTCAAGCTTGCTTCCACACTTGAAATTTTTACTTCAAATTTTTATTGTAAAATTATTATCAAATTGACCCAAAATAAATTGATAACATCAAAATTAATAATTAAAAACCGAGCATTACATTTCCTCCACTTATTTTAAATTCCTTTCTAAAAGTTAGAGATATCCAATCACTCTCCTGATTAAAGAGAAAAATAATTTCAACTATCCGAGCATCTAATCTAAGTCTCTGTTGCTAGAAAAAAGACACAATGCTACAATATACCCGATAGCATTATGGTGAAGACGGACAACAGAAAATTCAAGAGCCTCCATTATCTCGACAAATTCTCTTGCTAGAAAAATCCAAAGGCCATCCTTTAGATGAACTTTATAGATAACAAGAAAGCCATTCCTCGGAGAACAAACTTTCTCATCTAAAGTTCGAACAACAAAGGAAATGTCATCGGGAATGTTAAACTGATTATAAATGTCAACAATCTCGGACAATGACAAGCAAGAGGCAATGTCAACAACACACCGATCCAAACAATGCGCTTATTTCTCAAAGTTTATCAAATGAAGACACGTCTCCCTCTCAATTTAAAATCAAAACACTTCGTAATGAAATGACTAAAAAAACAGTGCAGTTTGAAAACCAACCGATGTTGCATTAAATGTGCCACTAACGAGTCATTTCATTTACAAATATTGTCATGATAATGACGTTATAAACACAGTTATCATTGAAAATAACTAGCCTCAATAAACGAATCAGATCGACTCTTACTTTAAATTGCAATTTATTCAAATAAGGGTCTCAATTTGTCAAGAGTCTGAGTTGTTAGAAAATCAATATTTTAGAATACCAAGTTATCATATATTGGGTAAATTTCAAAATTGGGAATTAAAAAACTTTCATTTGGATAATTTGATTAATCTAAAATTTCAGTGATTTACAAATACTATGCGGATGAATACAAGTCCAAAATACAAAAAGGATAGATTAACAAATATAATCTGAATGCGAAAATAGAATGTACTTCTTTTATTCATTCCTGGATACATTTACATACAAAAGATATTCATACATGAGAATATTAAACTGATAAACTTGAAGAAATGTTAGGGATGAATCTCATTAGCAGCGATAAAAGAACCAAAAGATCCATCAAAAGCAACATCCTGCCAAATAACTCAAGCTGATTCATATTAAACAAAGGAAAGTATCAAAGCACATGAGCCAAGAGACATCTAACCAAACAATTCCCTAACTGTTTGATAGGAGTCTAGATGCCCCACAATGGATGCATATGCTAGTCCAATAAAAGAGAGACACGTGAGCAATTATACACCCCGTGGTATAAGGCATCATGAGCAACTGTCCAAATGGAGAATTAGTTCGGCTTAAGGATGTTGCATAAAAGAGGAAAACCATGACAAACTTTATTGTTGCATCATGAAGAAATGCAAAGGCATCCATGTGAACTCTCTCCAATCTACAAGAATTGAGTAACTTGCAAAACATGAGTAATTCCATCAAATGTTAAGACTTGAGATTCGGATGAAGGCAAAATGAAAACTACTCCTCTCATATACAAAAATAAGCTATAAAACGAAATATTTTGAAGCAAAGAAAATAAGTCAAATAGTCAAAGAATCTTCGTAGATCCACAAGAAAGCAGATTCTAAGTGACAAGATTAGACAGCAATAAGTGTGTATTGATTATGATTCTATTAGAAAGAGGAATTCAGGCAACATTTAAAGCAGATCACTCGAATTTTCACTCTAACATACTCAAAACTTGAATTCAACCTTCGAGCATGAAGAGTTAGTATTGGAAATCACTTAAAATGAGGCTATCCCAACCGATTGATATAAGAGGCCCACAAATAATAAATTCACAAAAAGGTAAAGATCAGCCGAATTGTTAAGCCCAAATTCAGATAATAAATGTCGAGCCCAGGTCAAAAAAGAATCTGGCCGAATGATCGAACTTTTGAATGATCGAATCATCGAGCAGCTGAATGGCCAGATTGCAAAAGTATATTAAAGACCAAAGATCCAAATAGTTGGACTTTAATCAAACCAAACAGGTTAATTCTACCGAATAGTTAGATGAACCAAGGGGTTAACTTGACTGAGCAGTTAAGTCAAGCAAGCATTTAATATACCTTACAGTCAAGAAAAACAATCGGGCTAACTATCTGCAAAAGGCCACCCGATAACTGACAAGACAACTATAAATATGCCCACTTCTCCTGAAAATAGGGAAAAGGATCCGGAGAACAAGCATAGAACTTTAACCCTCATCATTTGATCATCCACAAATTACAAGGCCTTATCCTCCATCTTTCACTTTTTAACATCCTCATTTTCCTTCTACTTTTCCATTTTTTAGGAAAAGTTACTAACTTGAATATCAAAGGATATACTAAGAAATGAATATCCTTTGATCTCTTATTTGATTTTGTGGTGTACAGCATCCGAATGAAAAGATTCGATAATCTAACTCGACTTCATTCGAATTACTAATCAGATTCGAGCTACATATCAATATCCTTCTAGGTTATTGAAAATATACAAAAACTTTTCGTCTATATATATTTTAAACCTCTATAAAAATATAAACTTACGCTTTTTAAAATATTCATGTATATTTAAAATATGTTGATTTAATCTTCAAAAAGAAAAGCAATATATATCAGCTAATATTTTGAGATATCACCAATGCGGTGACATATCTAGATATTTTTCCTTATCTCAACCTCCCAATATAAATATATATCGGTCAATATTCTAATCTATGATCTCCATGTTCACAGGCTAAACATATACAAAATGATTTCAAGGAATTAAGGAACAGTAACCTCATCCTTTTCCACGGAAGAAAGATGAATCTGCTCGAGTTCTTTGGCTTCTTGCTGTGGCTTTGTGGCTTGCGAGAGAGCACCCATTCCAATAAAGTCCACGGCCAGTGAAACAAACCATGGAATCCATGATTTTGTCCCATATTTTCGAATAAATAGAACATAGATGAGAGGCCTCAAGATAAACAGCATCTCCCCCATCACAAATAAGCTGCCTTGAAGACCTTTCTCCGATAACATTGAGGAAACAGTTGGCCGATCGGCCACCAAAGCTGTAAAAACATAGCAGGAAATAACCGTGCACTTCCTCACGTAAAATATGAGAGTACGATTTCCAGATTATGAAAGAAAAATTACTTGGGTGATCCACGATTGAATTGTGATGAGGAGTCCTATTAATCCATGTTGAATCATAAACTGTTCTAGCATTTTCTCCCAACATGCTCAATGCAGATAGAGCTCTACCTTCAAGGCTCCCGGAGTTTTGCCTGTAATAGCTAGTATTCGAGTAGCCGGGAGGAGCACCAGGAGGATTTGCTAAATGTCCGAGCCTATTGGGAGGACCTGGTGGACTGCCGTAACCGGTATTCGGTATTTCGCCACCATGCAAAAGCATCTTGTATCCACTTGCCCGAAACAAGGCTAGTCTAAGCAAAACCCTAAAGTAAATCGAAAATGAAATATTAGCTAGATAAAACGGTGGAAATAACAACCTAAGAAGAATGGACACCGATATGGGACACAACACTAGCACACCGACTTGTCAACACATTACTTTTTCAAAAATAAAGATATGCATGCTAGGGATACGTTATTTGAAATTCATAGTTTATATATGAATATGAAAATACAATTGATCAATAATACTACCTTATACTAAATTATCCATAAAATTAATATATCTTATTTTTATCATCCAAAAAATTTCAATGAAAGAATCAATATGCAAGTGAATCAATATAAAGAAGTTTTACAATAGCATATTTCACATAATAGAAAAAAAAATAAAAGTCAAAGGAAGCATAGAGTTTCAATTATTTTAAAATTATTTAATGGCTCTAATTTTTTCTTTAATTTATATTCAGAACCCCATTTTATCCAAATACCAAAAATAAAAATAAAAATATCCCAACATGTCTAAAACTAATCAAAAAACATCAGAGTAAAATAATAATAATAATAATAAGGATATTCCAAATATCAGGAAGTGTCGGTCAATTGTTAGTGTCTAAAAAAATACAATAACTTAACATGTCTAAAACTAATCAGAGCATGTTGGAGTCAAATAATAATAATAATAATATTTCGACAAATGTCAAAGAGTGTTCATCAATTGTCGGTGTCTAACATATGTGGGCACAGATATGCTATTTTAGGAGAAGTGTTGGTGCTTCTTAGATTGAAAACATAATCAAGGGGAAAGAAGGAAGCGAATAAAAGCTTACTTGGATGCCTCTGCAACTGCAATAAAGTTCCATTTTTTATGATCACCATAGAACTGTTGTGCAATAACTTCAACCAATGTTTCTAATTCCTTAAAAGCAGAAACAAACAACCAATAAGGGAAGGAAGAAGGTAGCACAGAGGCTTGAGGCCATTGCAATGGGGTCGTATCGATTATATGTTGGTTGATAGCCGTAAGAATGCCCAAGATTGAAGTGACTGCAGGAAAATTAACAGGTAAATTAAGTAGGATGTTTTGTTGAACACTACACAAAAGCATAAAATGGAAGGGAGGAAAGGAAATTGACAAAATTCTTGCTCGTTTCAAATGCAGGAAGAAATTAAGGAAAAAACCCTCTAGGAATGGCTACTTTAAGCCAATGAGAAGAACATAAGTGTTACCAAAGTTTCACAAAACCTGCTTCCGGCCCAATTTCTGAAGAAGAAAAACGCTCTGGAAGAAGCCATGTCAGTCCCTGGACAAAAAAGTTAAGATTTAAGCATCTGCATTGTGTCTTGTACCACCTAATTGGAGACCATGGATGTAATCATTCATACCAGGAGGGCTACATTTCTCATGGAGATGGAGCCCCTCCAACTCTCAAAATTAATTATCTATTTAAAAATAAATGGTTGTAATTTGATCATTTTAAAATACTAATTTTAACTGATTTTTATTTTTTTAAAAAATAACTAAATCACAACCTTCCACTTTAAATGAACAGTTGATATTGAGAGATGAAAAGGCTCATCTCTTATGGAGATGGGGTCCTCCCTCAATCCATTTACAATACCTACCCAACCCTGGCAACCCCCCTCTTATAGAGACGGAGCATCTCCATCTTAAATTTTAAACGTTGATTTTTAAATAGACAGTTATAATATAATCATGTTAACATCATTGACTTTAACTAATTTTTAATTTTTTTAACTGCTTGGATGGAAGCAGTTTCCACATATACAATATATTGCCAGGGAAAAAATATGAAATGTTTCTTTAGTTTTTAATTCTTACAGTTTGGTTGAGGGAAATAATTTTCCTTTGAAAATGACTTTCCATGGTGACGGTAGACTAAATGTGATAATGGGACGGACATGGTGATGGTAATGTTGACAAGGCTGTGGAGCAGAGTGGTGGTTGTGTTGATGGGAAAAATGATCAAAAATATGCTGACCATTTCAAGTTGAGTTTTATTCTAAATTTATTACATTGAGTCAACTTTACTTGATTTTTTCCATCAAAACAGGCATAATCTGACATCCGACGATGCACACTCGAAGCAGAGTAATGCGTGCATAAGTCTAGGAGAAGAACCCACCCCAAAAGGATGTCTTATGGGGGGAGAGCCCCCCAAATTTATAAGTTGGAGGCTTTGCCTGCAATTTTTCAATATGGGACACGCATCATTCCTCCCCCCTTCAACAGCCGCAGACCTCAGCGGCTACACTCGGCAGCTTTCACTCCGCCCCAGTGCACCGGTAGCAGATCAGTCCCTCTGCAGGTAGCCCTCTCCGGTAATCCTTTCTGATCAAAATCCTTCGTAGGTAGCCCTCTCCAAGCTGGGGCCGGTCTCAATGAAAGTACCATTGATGCGTGCACAAGTTCAGGAAGAAAACCCACCCCAAAAAGACATCATTTGGGGGGGGGGAGCGCCCCTCAAACTTATAAGTTGGAGGTTTTGCCTCCAACTTCCCAACGTGGGACATGCATCACAGAGTCCATTTTTATGACATATTAATAGAGATTGATCAAGCCAAACATCATTTTTAGTGGCAAATTATGATAACGTGTGCCAAATTGACAAGAAAATTCTCTATTGATGAAATTAACCCAATTTTACAAGCACAAGATGAAAGAAACTTAAATTAAAGGTGAAAACAGAGTTCTCTAACTCGGAAATGTCAATAAAATTCAATATAAAGAAGTTTTACAATAGCATATTTCACATAATAGAAAAAAATAAAAGTCAAAGGAAGCATAGAGTTTCAATTATTTTAAAATTATTTAATGGCTCTAATTTTTCTTTAATTTATATTCAGAACCCCATTTTATCCAAATACCAAAAATAAAAATAAAAATATCCCAACATGTCTAAAACTAATCAAAAACATCAGAGTAAAATAATAATAATAATAATAAGGATATTCCAAATATCAGGAAGTGTCGGTCAATTGTTAGTGTCTAAAAAAATACAATAACTTAACATGTCTAAAACTAATCAGAGCATGTTGGAGTCAAATAATAATAATAATAATATTTCGACAAATGTCAAAGAGTGTTCATCAATTGTCGGTGTCTAACATATGTGGGCACAGATATGCTATTTTAGGAGAAGTGTTGGTGCTTCTTAGATTGAAAACATAATCAAGGGAAAGAAGGAAGCGAATAAAAGCTTACTTGGATGCCTCTGCAACTGCAATAAAGTTCCATTTTTATGATCACCATAGAACTGTTGTGCAATAACTTCAACCAATGTTTCTAATTCCTTAAAAGCAGAAACAAACAACCAATAAGGGAAGGAAGAAGGTAGCACAGAGGCTTGAGGCCATTGCAATGGGGTCGTATCGATTATATGTTGGTTGATAGCCGTAAGAATGCCCAAGATTGAAGTGACTGCAGGAAAATTAACAGGTAAATTAAGTAGGATGTTTTGTTGAACACTACACAAAAGCATAAAATGGAAGGGAGGAAAGGAAATTGACAAAATTCTTGCTCGTTTCAAATGCAGGAAGAAATTAAGGAAAAACCCTCTAGGAATGGCTACTTTAAGCCAATGAGAAGAACATAAGTGTTACCAAAGTTTCACAAAACCTGCTTCCGGCCCAATTTCTGAAGAAGAAAAACGCTCTGGAAGAAGCCATGTCAGTCCCTGGACAAAAAAGTTAAGATTTAAGCATCTGCATTGTGTCTTGTACCACCTAATTGGAGACCATGGATGTAATCATTCATACCAGGAGGGCTACATTTCTCATGGAGATGGAGCCCCTCCAACTCTCAAAATTAATTATCTATTTAAAAATAAATGGTTGTAATTTGATCATTTTAAAATACTAATTTTAACTGATTTTTATTTTTTTAAAAAATAACTAAATCACAACCTTCCACTTTAAATGAACAGTTGATATTGAGAGATGAAAAGGCTCATCTCTTATGGAGATGGGGTCCTCCCTCAATCCATTTACAATACCTACCCAACCCTGGCAACCCCCCTCTTATAGAGACGGAGCATCTCCATCTTAAATTTTAAACGTTGATTTTTAAATAGACAGTTATAATATAATCATGTTAACATCATTGACTTTAACTAATTTTTAATTTTTTTAACTGCTTGGATGGAAGCAGTTTCCACATATACAATATATTGCCAGGGAAAAAATATGAAATGTTTCTTTAGTTTTTAATTCTTACAGTTTGGTTGAGGGAAATAATTTTCCTTTGAAAATGACTTTCCATGGTGACGGTAGACTAAATGTGATAATGGGACGGACATGGTGATGGTAATGTTGACAAGGCTGTGGAGCAGAGTGGTGGTTGTGTTGATGGGAAAAATGATCAAAAATATGCTGACCATTTCAAGTTGAGTTTTATTCTAAATTTATTACATTGAGTCAACTTTACTTGATTTTTTCCATCAAAACAGGCATAATCTGACATCCGACGATGCACACTCGAAGCAGAGTAATGCGTGCATAAGTCTAGGAGAAGAACCCACCCCAAAAGGATGTCTTATGGGGGGAGAGCCCCCAAATTTATAAGTTGGAGGCTTTGCAAATTTTTGATATGGACACGCGTCATTCCTCCCCCTTCAACAGCCAGACCTCGCGGCTACACTCGGCAGCTTTCACTCCGCCCCACCGCCCGTAGCGAGATCGAGTCCCTCTGCGGGTAGCCCTCTCCTGCAATCCTTTACGATCAAAATCCTTCGTAGGTAGCCCTCTCCAAGTCAGGGCGGTCTCAATGAAAGTACCATTGATGCGTGCACAAGTTCAGGAAGAAAACCCACCCCAAAAAGACATCATTTGGGGGGGGGAGCGCCCCTCAAACTTATAAGTTGGAGGTTTTGCCTCCAACTTCCCAACGTGGGACATGCATCACAGAGTCCATTTTTATGACATATTAATAGAGATTGATCAAGCCAAACATCATTTTTTAGTGGCAAATTATGATAACGTGTGCCAAATTGACAAGAAAATTCTCTATTGATGAAATTAACCCAATTTTACAAGCACAAGATGAAAGAAACTTAAATTAAAGGTGAAAACAGAGTTCTCTAACTCGGAAATGTCAATAAAATTTCTTCCAATGAAAAGAAGAATAAAATACACTTTCCATCCTCGTATGCAATTGATTTCCAATTAAAAATTATTTTCCCTTCTCTGTCTCATGAAACAAAGGAATTTGGGAAAATAGTTCCGTCAAGGAAAGTGTTTCCAATCTAATACAATTTGAAAACCCTTTTTTCTTTTTTTTTTTTTTTTTGGGGGGGTGACAAAACCAAAATTTTCTATGCCAGCATTTCAGTGCTTCTTCAGCACAAATCAAATTCTCGTTGAAGATCATAAAGTCCAGCTATCAAAGGAACACTAAAGTTTTCAGTTTCCTTAGACTTTAATATTTTTCAGCACCCACAGAGACAAAATATTGTATTTATCAACAAATAAAAAAAAAATGTTGCATTAAATTCATAGAAAAAGAGTCATCCATAGCAATCACCTATCGTATAACCAACCAGAGAAATACAGTAGAATCTTTGAACTAAACAGTCATAGTAGAGTGAATTAAAGAAAAATTGAAGGTCTTACATTAGCTAGAGACTCCAAGGAGTGAACGTGGTCCTTGTTACGCCGAACCCAATTCTTGTAAGCCTCCATACATTCAGAAAATCTCATATAAATCCAGAAATTTGAGTATCCGAGCTATTCTGGCGGGAATTCAAACTAAAACCCTAACTCACTGAGTCAATACCTTCTCTGCGAACCGAATTCTTTTTCTGCGATTCATTCTTTTCTATCTCGAGATGATTGGAAGATTTTAAATCCTGCCCACATGAATATCTGAAACTTTGCAGCAAACAAGCCCTTCTTCAGGAACTTCGATTTCTGGGAGATGCCGAAAGAGTAGGAAAATTCTGAGCTGATAGAGGAATCGAAAACAAAGAAGATGAAGTGATTATTGGGTTAATATTCTATAAATATCTAGAAGAAGTTAACGAGAAATGCAGGCTCAGTGAAGGTTTTTTTTTTTTTGGCAGAGTATTTGTTAATAAAATTAAGCAAATTATATTGGCAGTAAATAAATAAAGTGATAGATTTAAAATTTTGGAACAAAGTGATATAAATAAATTTTAAAATTTTTTATTTTTGTATTATATTAAATAAAATAAAATAATAAAAACAAATTTCTTATGGACAGACCAGTGGCCTTCCTTTGCTTACGTGAGAGGGAGGGCTTCCTCTTTCAAAATCAAAAGCCTCTCTTTAAAAATAGATGTCATCAAACATTGATAATTGAGTGTAAAATAAATTATAGAATGTTAATTTTTTAAAAAATAAATTCAGTCATATCGATTTAATTAGAAATTGATGCATCCCTAAATTTAATTTTTGAATAGATTCAGGTCGATTTGATCGTCTGAATTCAATTTCGTTCATCGAGTCTGGACCCTACACACTACTATAGCAAACAAGAAGTCAGGTACCAACGGGATGTTATCCCAACAAAAATACTCCGATACTCAAGTTAGTAATCAGCCTTCGACTTTTAAGAAGGTAAAAGGAAATGAGAGTAGAGAGAGAGGATTAAGAGTGTTTGGTTTTAAACGTGAGAGGCGTTCTTGTGGCTCTTGAGGAGTACAGTCTCTTAGCCCTGTGTTCACAAGGAATGCAGGGAGAGAGAGAGGGTGAGTCTGAGTTCTGTAAGCGTGAGAGCTTAAAAAATTGTCAGAGTACTAAGAAAACTTTTTCGCAGAGAAGTGAGCATCTGAAGTCTGGGTAATGACCGTGTATGATCTCAATAGTGAGCGTTATAGTCTTAGAAGTCAACATGCCCGGGAGTAGAGACTCCATGGGCTTTTTATAAATAAAATATTGGGCGACCTTCCTTGGATAAAAAAGCATGATCCCTACACTCTGCCGAGCAACCTTCCTTGGCAGGAAAGCCTAATTTTAGCAATCTGTTGGGATTGCTTCCTTTCCGGGTGAACAACGGCTCTTAGGATTACCGGTCTTTCTTTTGCATCATGTTACCGTCAGGGTTTACAATAAGTAGGAAGAGAGAATCTGACGCTTTTCTCATGGAACGTACGCTGAATCCATTGGTACCTATTACAGTGAAAATTGTCTTTTGAAAAGGTGCGAAATCAGGGAAGAGAACCATTAATTGTCGTGTATGGAGGAGTGGGCCCAACTGAGCTTGGCCCACGTGAGGCTCACTCTCTTGGATCGGCTTACTGTAATACGTTCGATCAATAGAAATGTTGACCGTCTCATGAATTTTACCCAATGCAATGTTCAATAAATGAGAGGAGCATTGAATACCACATTTTGAGTGACATTTGTTGTGTGATTAGATGATTTGAGTTGATATTGTACATATAATCTTTCATCGTTTTACTAGATACTTATTTACTTGCATAATAAAATTGAAGTAAACATAACACAAGTTAATAAAAAACTAAAAGTAGATAGTAATTTCATGAAGATGATACTTTTGTAGTTAGTATGGTGGAATTATATAATTTTGGCATACACAACACTGATAACATATTTAAATCAAGTTATTTACATAAATTAGATATAATGTCAAAAAAAAAAAAAATTGCCTACATCAGGTTTAAAGGCAAGTCCACCTATTATATCTAAAATAAAGGTGTTGAAAAGGAATTTGAGTGTTATCTATGGCATGGCAAAGAGCACCAACACTTTCAAATTTTTTTGGAATGATATAAATAAGACCATAACTATAAAACAACATGAATGAAATTTATACATATTGGTTAGATTTATTTATTTATTTATTTGGCAACACATAATTAATTTTATTCTAATTTTCTATTATATTGACAACCCCTATACAATTTCTATCCACATATAAATCGATAAGAAACTACTGTTTGATAAAAGAAAACTTTTCTATTTTTTAAAAATTTATCTATAATTTATGTCAAATGTCGTACAATCGAAATAAATGTACATATTGTGGAGACATCATCATTGAGTTTGAGCAAGATAACCAAAAAATGAGTAGTTTAATATAAACAATGTTATGGAATTAAGCAATGAAAATGTGTATGGCAATGACAAATTACATACTTATAATAAACTGTCTGCTATTACTCAAGTTATGAAGAACTCATCTAAAAACAAAAGTCAAGTAAAAATAAAAAATAAATATTATCTATTATATTATATTTTTCAAGCAACTATATATTTTATTGGTCAAGATTCATAAGTTATCTACAAGTGAAAAAAATGCTGCTCATGCCAAATACATACTTAATCCAAGACTTATAATGGGTTAACTCAATCTATCACCCAACCAGTAATCAGATTAAATCAATCAATATTTACAGTAAAATATACAGTATATAACCGTTAATGATTTTGGATAGAAAATAATTTTTTTTGCAACTCATTGATGAAACAATGAGCAATTTATCCTCGATTTATGTAACATATTTTTGGCATATAAATATCTTTCGGTTAAAAAGTAATGAGCAATTCATGATTAAGCACCTAAATTTGTTAATGAATCAAATGGATGAAATTTCTATAGGAAATTTCCATAGAAAATTTCTTACCTTGCTATAAAATAATAAAGAATACATTGAAACATATTTTTCTTTAGATAAGTGTAAAAAATTATTTATACAAATTTCTTAACTTTTTTTATTATTATTACTGTAAATCAAATACTAAAATTTAAATTTAATTTTAATTTTATATATTCTAAATAATTAATCAAACAATAAATAGTAATTATTAACTATATTTACACTTTATTCTATTTTTTAAAAATAATTATGTTATTTTTATCGTATTTCATCGTAGCATTATTATATTACTAATCTAATATAGCTTATTTTTCAGAAGAAATAGACTCAAACAGGCTCTATTTTAGAAGAAATAGACTCTAATATAGCTTATTTTTATTTATTGTATTATGAAAATTCCATGGATGAGATTTAAACCTTAAATAATATTTTAAACATTTTTTTTTTAAATTTATCATATTGTGTTAGATCTTAAATAGGTTTTAATATTTAAAAAATAACCACTTTCACTTTTTTTAATTTTAAAATTGAAACAATAAAATTTTAATTCAATTTTAGAAAAAAATGAAAAGTAGCTGCCTGTTTCTGTCCCTTTAAAACTTTCACTTTATTGAATTAAATTTTAATTCACTTATTAACTTTACACCCTTAAACTGCCAGATGTAAACATATGTCCAATGCTAAATTACAATTTTAAAATATTATTTATACACTTATTATGAATTATATGAGCACCTTAGAATTATAAATTATATCTTCATAATAAATGTTAGCTCCATCAAAATTTTTATCAGAATTTTTTTATAACAAATTTGAAATTTCTTATCGGCTTGATTATAGAATCAGTTTGCGGCCATATAACTATACTATAAACCATGAGCATATAACTTTTTATAATGTTTATAATGCGAAAAACATCATCCACTAGACAATCCCGTCTTAGACATGCAATACTATTATATCGGGCTCACGAGATTAAACCGCACAATAATCGTGTTTAAACCACATCAATTATGGATCTATAGGGATCTGATACCGATTGTACTATCTTTATGTCACGCGCAATATGAAAACCATGCAACTGCTTCCATCATCTATTCACAGGTGCAAATGCAAAAATGGGTAAGAAAATATAAACTAATTGATCAATGCAAAAGGGCACAAATCAGAGCCAAAGTTATGATATCATTTGAAATGTTCATCAAGGAGCTTGATACCAAATGAGCCTACTAATACATTTCATACTTAGTTAAAATCTCAAATCAAAAACTGGTTTTCGAGTATCCGTGTAGAGAATTGATAATGGTGGTCTAACCTCGACAGCTTAATAGCAGGCCGGGTGTTTATGCACCAAACACGAAAAAAAGAATCGGGATTTGGCATTTGAAGGGACATGAAGTCACATGAGAGCGATCGAGTTTAGCAAGAATCGAATTAGACCTTCTGTTTGCCCTTCCGTGCTCTCTCTAGCTCAGCTTCAGCGTCTTTCAATTTCAGTTTTAATACCGATATTCTCTTCTCCAGCTCTTCCACCGTTCCTCTAACGATCGACGGTTCATAGGGTTTCAAAAAATGCTGTGAAAATGATTTCAAAGCTTCCACACCACAAACCTATAAAGTAGACGCGAGTTAACCATCGGTTCAGAGTTAAGAATGCAATGCCTTGAAGAAAACATAAATTTTTATGTTTTCCTTGTTGGCCGGAATGCAAATAAACGAATGAGGACTTAGAAAAACATCTAATCATTCTCACTTAGAATTAAATTTGTTGTGCTTGGTAGAGATGGATAACAAGATGAATAAATAAGAAATTAATGCAAAACAACTTCTTATCCTTCCCATAAAACAGAAATCACTCGCACATTTACACACAAGTCCTTAATCACCCAACCGCTGACACCATCACCGGCACACAATATACCATAATTTTTTCAGAGACAAAACGGTCATTTGGGAGTTCACTTATTCACATATGAATAACATTACCGAGCCTACCCAACAACAAACCAGTCAAACTGTTACTCCACTGAGAATAAGCTTGAAATGAAATTTCATTTCCATTCTATCAAGCATAATGTTAGTATCTACAAAAAGAGTTAGAGATGCTCACATTTTATCAAACATCCTAGAAATTTCAATCCTAGTGTTTTTTTTTTTTTTGGGGGGAGAGGGGGGGGGAGAGGTTCGAAGCTTAAAAAGGGATGATATCTGATCAAATTGAAATCAAATAGAAGATTATAACGAAATTCATGCATGTTTTTCTCACCTCTTCAGGGAGCAATGGCAATTTTGTGATGTGAAAGTCGTCGTACAACAAATAAAACTGATGGATATATTTCTGCTGCATTTTCATTCTTGCTTTGAGCAGCTTAGATTCGAGAACTGAAATCACCACAAGACAATATATATTGAACACTCAGCATTGAAATCAATATATATATTAATTGACAGCCAAAATACCTTCATCATCAAACAGCACTTGATTGATGATAATATTGTGGGTATCTATCTCAAACTTTGTGAGCTCCTGCACTAATCGTTCCGTTTCATAAAGAGAGAGAAACTCCGGAATGCAAACGCATACAAAGGTCGTCAAATCCTATCCACAAAAATTGCAAGCACCACAGGTAAGCTAAATTGTGCCTAAAGGAAATATAATCAGGAATCTATTAATATTAAGATTATACGTTCCTTATGTGGGGGTGTATGTGTGATTTTTACAATTTTGAGGGTAAAATCACATAAATAATGTAAAAATAGTCAAAATCATCATATTCACCTAAAATAAAGATGCTAGTGTGTAATCCTATAATCATTACACTCCCTTCCACCTGGGAGGAGAGGGGGAGATGCTCAAGTTTTTTTTAAAAAAAATTACTATTGCTACAAGTTTGCTGTAATTTTGCAAAAAAATTATAACATGATACTTGTTGAGTGGTCTCTTTTTTTTTTTTTTTTTTTTTTTGCTATTTTCTTCTGTAGAGTGAGCCCAAATAATAGGGGCCACATCACCATCTTCAGTAAACCAGTAGTATTAGTGTTGGTAGATGATGGTTACAAAGGAAGGATACATGAAAATTTGTAAATTGACAGATACGAAGTCAAATGCTTCTTAGATATTTAAATGGAGTGCAAATACTTTGAGAACACTCAGACAGCTTGGAACTCAAGAAAGTCTATGGGGGATTATACAGTAAACATGATGAATTTCTTCAATAGAATGAGGTTGCCGGCACCATGCTTTTAATCTCTCAAATTTAGCTCCCCTTCAATCTTAAAAAATTCCTTCACTTATGATAAACTTGATATCTACATTGAAAAGATCCAGAACACCGACTGCCTCAACAATTCCTTTAATCCTGTTTAACTAGTTCCTTGAATTCAGCTTCCTTTCCCACCTAATAATGTTCTCTACAAAGAATTATTGGAAAGACTCTTGATAAGACTTCAGCCGAGTGAAAGTGCCTTATTCAAAGGAAATAAAGGACTATTTCAGGAATTAATGCATCACAATGAAGATACAGCCTACAACAACGAGGTTCAAGAACTAAATTCTGATTACTGTAATGGTTGGACTTGTGATGGTGATACTTTAAAGACGACAGGGTCCATTGGAAGGGATATCTTTCATGCAGCCATCATCTTAACATCTAGAGTTGAAATTCTTGCTACCCACTAAGGCAAAAGGCAACAGCAACCTTTGTATCTGGAGTACAATGCCCAGAAAGCTCAAATATTGTTCAACGATAGAAAAACCACATCAATTGATTCTTGTTGTTGAAATCTGTGGGCTCAGGTGGTCATGATATAGTTATTTACTCCAAATACCTAGGGATAATCTGAACAATACTGTCGTCACTTTCAGCAGTGGTTTTTAAGTGCTTCTCTTTCTTATATCTAGTCTCAAGGTTAGGGTCGCTCAATTTGGCGAACCAAGGCATGAATCATGGCCTTTAATGTGAAATCTGAAATGAAGACATTTGCATTAGCAGGTGATTGGAAATATTAGTATCAGTTGTCACCATATCGATATTAACCATATCAAGGGATACGCATCGGTAATGGATGTATGCACATTTGTTTTTGAGATTCTAAACCAAAAGGAAATATCGGTGAATATTGGTTGTATCAACCAATATTTTGAAATCAATAGATATATCACAATATATCACTAATACAACGGTATTTAAGTGATTATATATATATATGTATATATAATATCCAAGACTGATGGATGCTTTACACCAGATTACACATGGTTTTATGGATTTTGATTCTGTTTCTCCCATAATTCTCCCTCCTTTCCCTCAATATGAATTCGAAACCCATCAAAGCAAGTTTCTTTCAACTATGATCATCATGCAATGTAGAAAAAAATAGAATTTAAGAATACAGGGGCTTACCGGATCCTTAAATTGCTTATTTACTTGTTCAATTACTTCTTTCATGCCCTCAAGCCTGCCCAATATTGCATCTTCACCAAAATCATCCTCAGCACCAAAGATACGAGTCATCTGTCACAGATGGACAAACATAGTGGTTGCAATATTGGAGTCACTAGCAAAAGTGTAAAGTGAAGCTATCTAATTAAGATCTAAATAAACATAAGCATTAGGAACCACTTGAAGATTTGTAGAATGCAACAATGAGGATTCATATAGATATTCGGAGTTCAAAACATCTACAAGTGTTTGGGAACACATAGTACCTAAATAAGACTTGTTGTATGTGCATGCAACAATGAGTGAGAAATAGACATTAGGAGTTTGAAACAATTATAGTGCTTGGGAATGCATAGTAAGCAATTAATTATGACCGCTCATTAAGAAACTGCAGGTGATGACCAAAAGGGAAAAAAGAAGTTAATGCACCACATCAACTAGTCATCAAAGTTGAGATTAAAAATGTAATTCAACCATCCAATATTTGAGAAAATGCCACACACATATCCTACCATAGTAGGTCCCATTCATGTATCATAGATCAGCTTACATAAAAAACTGATCAATGCACAACATCGTTGTAGTAAAGATCGTAATGCCAAACAAATCATTGACGGAAGGCATAGATGGGGAGAACATAGGTGTCTGTACAGTTAAATCAATTTTCAATTGAATTTTTGTTTAGTTGAAGTTCAATTCCATGCCTTATTGCAATGATAAGATATAGAATCGCTCCAAACCTTCCCTGCATGCAATACGAGAAGTTCGGGAGTGATTAGGATGTGGACATGAGGGTCTTTATAACTGTCATTAATTAGATTCATTTTCAAATAGGACTTGCTGTAATCCTTATTTTCATTCCTAATCCACTTTTTGAAATATTTTAGATGCCCTTACAAATATTGGAAATAAAAGTTTCTTTCCCACATGCATTTTTTATCAAATTGCCAAAACAAAAATATGAATTTATCTAGCAAACTTTCAATTTGATGTAGACAAATAGCACATCATTTGAAACTAGAGCTGATAACGGGAAGGAGGAGGGGATTCTAACATTGATTGTTGTCATCCAGTTATCTTCCATCCACCATATTGCCAAATCAATATGTTATCAAGTTCCTCAAATCTACTCTATAGCATACTCCACATTATTTTGTAGGTTTTTTCATCCATCCTCTTGCAAACTCATTAGTTTAGAGGGAACATCAATGCCGATAAAGCAGTGACAAAGAAGTGGCACTCAAAAGTTTAGAGTGAACACCAATGCCCATAAAAACCAGTGACAAATAAGTGGATATAACAAGAAAAAGAACTACGGTTCCAAAAGTGTTAGAGAGTGCATACACAAATACTTTTCTGCCATTGTCCAATCCATGACGACATACTTTGGAAGTTATCAGCCATTAGATCTTTTTACCACCACAAAACACATATTTTCCCTCTAAGAGCACCAACCTCAACCAAGGAAATCTGAATTTGATACAGATGCATAAGTTTTGTACTCTGGCACCAAAGGCATGTGATTCTTTGAGAAAATAGGCATAGCTAACCATATGGCGATTTAACTACTATATGCCTATCCAGTCTACACCAAATGAGTAACCAGTAGTTCTGGACCATGGACACACAGTACAAATGGCAAAGGAAAATTAAAAATAGAGAAATGAAAAGGTATAAAGCCACCTATACTACACCCATCACAATAGGCTAAATCCATAATATAAGTAATAAAACCACCACCAAAGCAGTAAAGGATAACACTCTTTGCGGAACTAAAATGATACCTGACTCAATAAACCACCAAATCTATTTTTGAGGGTCATCATTTTGGCCAGTCCCTTCTCCATTGTTGATGGAAATTGCAAAAGACGAAGAGTGTGGCCGGTTGGAGCCGTATCAAATACTACTACAGAATAATCCATTGTCTGTACCAATCTGCACAAATGAAAGAAGAATCAACTATAGGTTAGCAGTCTGCAGATAAGTATACACTAAGAATCCATAATGGAAAAATGTTTATATGTATTGCTCTCACTTAGATTGGCAATCTGTACATACAGGAGACACTAAGAATCCATAACAGGAAAATGTTTGTCTTACACCTACCTAAGAAAGATAACAAATGTATTTCTTACCATATGCAAGGATAAGATATGATTGTTAGTAGAGATAACAAATGAATTTCCTTCTCCATTGAGGATTTACATTTGTCATTGCATCCGATAACATCCCTCACTGAATTACCAACTTTAGATAAAGAAAGAAATGAACAAAAGGAGGGCTGTTACGGGGCAAAAAAAGGTGGCTTAAGGCATGCAGTGTGCTCGATGGAACTTTTTTTTCATCAAGTGCTTGAATCCTGAAAGAAAGTAAGAAAATTGAATAGAAATGTTTGAAACCTTTCCTAGAGAATACACATGGTTTTTGGAGACTTTGGAATGACATTTTTTTCCATGGTTGCTGTGCCCACATACCAGGGATGTATTGCCACAAACATATTTGGTAACCCAATTCAGGCAAAGACAAACCATCCATGAGAATATGCTCCTGCCTCCACATTTTATAGGATGGAGAGTTTATTTATACTTCAAACTTTCTGCTTTACAGGCTTTCAAAGTATTGACTTTTCTGGGAACATATGAACATGAGGAGCAATATTATCCAATCTTGTCTAGTTACATCATACACTAATATTTGCAAGATGTGTTCCATCCTTGGCAGCATTTCCTGATCTTCTACGTAGATGGACAATGATAGTATTTGCAGTTCATGAGAGAGAGTCGTGGATAAAATAAAGGGTGGCCCAGTGCACAAGGTATCCTGTATTACGGACTCTAAGGTGGGTAAATGTACAGAGCTTATCTCTATACTACAAAGAAGTTAGTTCCATGGCTTGCATGAAATGGTTAAAGAGCATGCCAACTAGTAAGAAAGTTGAGAGGAAGCTTAACAAATTGATCAAGGCAATGAAACCTCCTCTAATTATCAATTTTAGTTGTCTGTTTTCTAAAACCAGTAGAGAAATTACCTTTTCAACCCCTTTTTTTCCTTTGAGAGAGAACTATATGAAATATTAGTATAGGTATCAAAAGGCTAATCTTCTTTTCTTTAATCTTTTATGTCCACTCTTCCACCAAACAATGAAGCAAATCCACAAAAAAACTGCAAGTATCTCAGATGCCAAAAAAAGAGGATATTGATCCCCCATCTAGTCTCTTATACAGCACAATGCATGAGTCTCAAGATTTTGAACAATAGAGCACCAAAGGAAAAAGCTGAAGAAAATGGCTTCCAGACTCATCCAAAATGTGAACTAAGAGTTTGCAGTTATGCAAATCTAAATCCAACAATCATATCACGTCTAAAGCATAACAGAAATATAGTCTTACTTCAACATTTCTGCAAAGCTCATGGCTTCATCTATTCCAGGAATTGCATTTGCTAATTCTGATACAAAATTATCTGTTCCATCTGCACCAAGGATATCTTCATTCTCTACAGTGGGATCCACCTCCTATGGAACAAGTAACAACAGAATATGACAAAAGACACCGTGAAACTTACAATTAGCTTACTACAGAAATCCATGACCCAAAAGTGATCAACACAAGCCAATAAAATATGAAAGATATGCTTGATGATTTGGCATACTTGGAGCTAGCATAAGAAACGACTTACAATGGAGCCCAATTGTAAAATATGGATCTCAATTTTCCCGATGCAAATCAAAACAAAACTTCTGTAACTCTTAACTCCGTCCAAGTTGATTTTCCACTTTTAGTTTGAAAAAAGAAATGCTTCCCCAAAAGATCCCTTCTAAAGAAAGAACGGACAATAAAGAAGCAATCTATGCAACAAGCACGAGAAGAGCATTGATCAAAATTAACATTTTCAGGAAGATTCATATTTTAGCAATGATAAAGTAATTCGTGACCGAGACAAGGTAAACTATTAAGAAAAAGTGGCACTTGTTAGAAAATCGCTAATAAAGGGATTTTCTAACCCTATAATTGTTTAAAAAAAACACTAAACGTCTGTGGCACTTGCTTTACAACTAGAACTGAATTGAGGGAAATTTCCAAAACAATCGCATACCATGGCATAGAGATTGGTGAAGCCATTAATCAAAGTAGGGGTCTTGGTGAATCGCTGCTGAAAAGCGTCACTGAGATTGTGGGCAGGGTCAGTTGAGATGATGAGAACAGAGGGTCGAACCCTAGCTAGAAGGATCGAAAGAATCGAACTGCAAGTGGTTTTTCCAACCCCTCCTTTGCCTCCTACGAACACCCATTTGAGAGTTTCTTGGTCCAGTATGTTCTGTATCGTTCCTTCTGGCAGTTCCTGATCCGAAGCCATCAAGCTGTCAATTCTCTGTTTTACTTCCTGACTTATTGTGTTTTCTTCCTGTTCTTCCCTCTCAGTTCGCAACCTCTATAGATCAGGTGAGATTATGGGAATTGGAATGAGATTGGTTTTGAATTTTCTTGGTTTCCAAATCCTGAAATTCTGTGTAGTTTTCAAATTAGTGAGACAAAATTACAGAGATTAGAATCTTGAGGGAGGGAGGAGATTGGAGAGCCCAATGTTAGGGCTTTGGAAAACGGCTTGAGGTTTAAACAAAAGGTTAAAGGTCATATTAATTATAAATTCGATGTAAATTTAATAAAAATTACAATAGAGCAATTATTACATGGACTTAATTAGTAAAATATAATTAAAAAATAATATGATAAATTTCACATTATTATTTAATGTTATAATAAATTTATTGTATAAATAGTATTTTTTAAAAAAAAATTATTATACATTTTGAAAACATTGTTATTAAAAATATAATTTATTTTTTAAACATATATATATGATAATGATAAAAAATAAAATAAAAATAAACTCGATAATTTTAGAGTCTTAATATAATGAATTATTATAACCCTTGATCAAGGTGATCAACCATGCCCGTGATAATTTTTATTTGTTTAAAAAGTTTTTTAAATAATATTAAAAAAATTTATTTAAAATATCATTAATTTTTTTATAAAAATATCTTTAAAAAATTTTTTTGATATATTTTCTGAAAAATGACAAGTCCTTTGTATAGTATTAGTGATGTATAATCACTTAAAATATTAATCTATTAAATTGAGAGTAACATCTCCATGTTTAAAGGATATCATGATTTGCTTCTATGATATTTAATAATAATGAAAAAAATAGGACAATAAATGTAAAAATTATCATGACAATATAAAATTTTAATAATTTTCTCTCTATTTTTCTTGCAACTCTCCTCCTTTTTTCTCTCTAATCTTTCAATTTTTTTTAAAAAAATTATTATTTAAGTGTCAAAAAATATAACAAATGTAAATTTTACATTTTTTAACTCATATTAGTTTTTAGGGTGGCAAACTCCATATTTGAAGTTATAATGCATTATAATCAAACAAAATAAAATATTTTTTATTAAAAATTTATTCTAACTTTTATGTGATTTTTTTATTGACATCCAAAAATGAAAGAACATACTTTTTTAAATTGTTTTATTTTTATTTTTATTGATTTTTTATTTTAATTTTTTTTAATAAACAACACAAGCCCTTTAAAATATTTAGGAGTAACCATCTCATTCCAAGGCACTCTTTTTAGCTTGCATTTGACCCCCTTCTATATAGGATGGACTAATGAATAAAATTTTTTACATTATTTTTATATCAAAGGAAGATTATTTTTATAATTTAACATAACAAAATGTGTTATTGGATTATAATATTAATAAATCAATAAGTTGATAGCTTAAAAACTTTCATATTTGACATTAATATGCATTTTACACAAAGTAAAAAATAACAAAAATATATATAATTTAGGATTAAAATTATGAAAAATACATTAGATAGTAATATTTAGAGGCATGATAAATCAAAAATTATGTTAAGTGGAATCTCATTCTGGCACATAGTTAATCAATTGAATGAAAAAATATGTCAATACTTGATATTACGATGAATTTTGGGATTAATTTAGAAGAACAGAATTGATGAAAATTTGAATTTAAAACGATTATTTTTTTAGATAAACAGTAAATATTAGAAAAATAAAAATTAAGCACACCTTGACAAAATAATCACCAATTTCAAGCCACGAATTAATACTTATCTTCTACATCTTTTTATTATTAATCATTAAAAAATATAATCTATGTTTTACTATTTTTAAATTATTACGATTATTCTATATTAAAAGACATGATAAATCAAAAACTATATTAAATAGAATTTCATTCTCGCATATAATTAATCAATTAAATAAAAAATTACGTCAATGCCTGATATTACAATCGATTTTGGGATCAATTTGGATAACAAAATTAGTAAATATTTAGATTTTAAAAGATCATTCTTTAAATAAACAGTTAAATTAAAAAAATATAAATTAATTATATCTTAATAAAATAATTATTTCTTTCAAGCCCCAAATTAATAATTATCTTCTATCCCTTTTTTATTACTAATCATTGAAAAAGTATACCATATGTTTTATTATTTCCAAATGGCTATGATTATCTTATATAAGATTTTTAGTATATTTATTTTTCTTATATAAGAGGAAACCCCCAACTTTGGTATGAACTCCATGAGCATAAGTTGCTCGGCTGCAGACCCAGCCATTTTTTCTCACACTCAAACAGAGAGAGAGAGAGAGATTCTCTGTAAATTGTCATTTTCCCGAGTAAAATTTCAAGAATCAAGATATCAGAAGAATCGTCGAGATAGAAAGCAGTTCACAGGAAAATGGAAACTGGCATGATAACTGAGTCATTGCAACCATCGCTGTCGCCGCCACAGCAGCTAGCGGAACTGATACAGGCGCTGGAACAAGCAATTGAAATGGCCAAACGACTACCCAACACATCCGACATCTCCCACCAGCTCCTCATCTTCTCTTCCCTCCACTCCGCCCATCACTCTATATCCTCCTTCCTATATCAGCAACACCATCCTCCCGTCTCAGCATCCACTATCGCCGCCAACCTCGCGGTTCCTCTGGAAAACTCCGTCTCTTCTGCCGTTGGGGGCGACGCCGAGCCTATGCAAGTCGTGGGCAGCGGCGATGAGCAGAATTCGGTAGATAGAATGGAGGGGAAGTTGAGGGATTTTAACATCCAAAATAAGCGGCCCAAGCGTCCGCTTTCGCCCTCGTCCGCAGCGACGGCGGAGCAGCGGAGATTGGATGAGCATGAGTCTGCGAGCGTACCTCGTAGGTTTGATCCTTTCGCTACAAAGTTGAGGTCTTTAGATCTTGTTTATCAATTTCACGGCTAGGGTTTCTAATTGTTTCTTTGAATCTTATTACCGTTCCGTTTTCAGTGATTTTTATTTTTGAATTACTCGCCTCTGTGCTTGTACCTTCCTCAGCAGCTAGCTGAAAAATTGTCAATCTTTTCTTAACATGTAAAACACACGCTGATATTTTGCTGATGCTAACGCAATTGAAACTTACAAAAAATTTTCTCCCACTTTTCTCTTCTCTTCTATTTGCCCCCTCAAAAGATTGATTGCGTCAATGTGCAGGTAGCATGATAATCTGGCAAGTGAATTCTTTTTAAGAAACCAAGAAATCTGTCTGTGGCACGAAAATTTCGGAGGAAAACCCAATGGAGAAAAAAAAAATTTTTCTTAGACCTTTCTTGCTCAATCGGATAAGAAACAAGGAACACAGCAATAAGCTCATTCAAAAGACTTAATGCTGTTTCATACTCTCTCGCTTCTCTTCAACAGTGATGATTCCGCCCCCAGAGAAAGGCTCCATCCTCCCTGTTGATGGATTTTGGGTGACTTCTCTTTAAGTCTTATACCCAATTAGACATGTCGTCTAATAGTTTGCTAGATGTCTGTACCAGGAGTAGCTAGATCAAATGCATTTTCATTGCGCAGATTGACACGCATGATGGGTTATATGCCATCATTGGACAGAATTCTGGCTCCTAAGGATGCAAATGCGTGAAAAACAATGGTGTTCACGCTTGAATACAGACTTAAAAGAGTGCACGTGCATGGATTGTTAAAGGTCATGCCTGATGCGCACACGACATGTATTTGTGCACCAGTGCCGATATAGAAGCCTGCACTTCATTTTTGGGTTAATTCATAAAACCATTTGACACAGGAGCACCTAGTTAGAGGGAAAAATAAAAAAGGAGAATAAAGGAAGCTCATTTAAGGTCCAATTTGAGTTTCATTATTTATCAAGTTTGTGTATGTTGTTCTAATTTTGCGTATAGAACATATTATTGGTTAATTGTTTGTTTTTACATTTTATTTTTTTGTTCGATCAATAAATGTATTGGAGTTAGTACTAACCGATTACAAGAGTTTGTGTGTGATAAAGATTGGTAGATCGTTTCATACAATTTTGAGGAATTGAGAGGGAGACTTGGATGAGAACAAAGGAGAAAGGAGATGAGAAATGGAAGAAGGGAAACGGGATGAGATGGATCAGCGAATAGATGAGATGGTAGAGTTCATGCATTGTATTTCAGTTGATTTATGCAATCTATACACAGCCATGAGCAACAGATCACACTGATCGGACTCCTCAATAGATTTTGTAGCAAATTCTTAATTACGCTCAAATGATGAGAGATATTATACTTTCAAATAGAATGTTACAAGAGGAACGACTATGTTACTAACATTGTCAAAATCCTAGTTAAATGTCATATTTTATAATAAAACTGATGATCCAAAAATATAGTAGGTCCATCGAGTGGCTCTGCTATTACCACTAATCTCTTTTCAAAATTTATGTCGAATTGTACTGCAAATTTTTCTAGTCGGATCTTCAAATTAGGCAATCACACAAATTGAATTCAGTTCACAATGCATCTTGATATTTTGATAGATTAAATTATGTCTAACAACTCATTGGGAAGTCGATAGCCATTGGGAATAAGCTTTTAACAGATGATATGGAGATTAGTCTGCTGCTGGTTTCTTCAGTTTGGAAGAGACAGCAGCTGCATCAACCTTTGAAAGCACCAGAATCAGGTTGGTTTATTCATATACGCCAGTTTTTGTTTGGCCGGCTGCCTTAGGAGTAACAGCATTTATAGAGATTTTTATGTTTGTTTTACCTTTATAAAATATATGGATCTAAATTTCTTAAACAATTTAGGTATACTGATAAAACGTGTGGATTTAAACTTCAAAGAGTAAGACGAAGCAAAAAACGACTGATATGTACCGGTTGTGTTAGCCAATATATCGTAACATTTGTCAATTCAACAATATATCGTGATTTTTCTTGGTTAATGAAAAATGTTAGTACTAGACAATATTTGAAATACTGTTGGATTTTTTCTTGCATGAATATCACAATTAAGACAATGGTTTCCAACATCTATATAGTACATATAGATTTGTGGTACATATGTAACTGAGTTACACAACGTCATTTCTGCAAGAACACTTAGCATTAGACTTTGTATAATTGCAATTTGTTCCTAGACAAGGGCAGCCATGTGTGGCTTCATGACCAATATCTAGATAGGTCAGGGAGTCTCCAAAACCTTCAAATTAGCTCCAACAAATCAATTTCAATTCTAATTCAATGCATCACTTGAGATCCAACAATTAGAAGACCACGAACCAACCAAGTCTATGCACTTCAAAGCAAATTTCCTTGAGGCAATCATATTCTTATTGAGATAATTCAAGAAATTACCTTAAGATGTTAGGATGAGAAGCTCCCCCCCCCCTCCCCCAAAAGAAATCACTATACTTAGTTTTGATACATCTACTAGATATTTCACTTCTGTTTGCTTCTTGTTCTTCTTGTTTTTACTTTCTATAGTTTTATTGCTCTGTCTGTCACCCCTTAATTGCTTGCTGGTTGTCATGTTTTTTGGGTGATGTTAGGATAATTGGGACACTTTTATATAGCATGATGTCTCAAACAAAGACATATAAATGGATAATATACAAATGGTTTCCCATGTTTTTTGGTTCTTTCTCTGGGTTTCACAGTTGGTTCCTACAGCATATTTGAGAACAACCAAACTTCATATATTTAAAACCCTATTGGGATCATATAAATTGGGATGCAGGTAAGTACGTCTCAAGGCAGATGGTGTGTATGCTGGCCTAATGTGGATGACCAGAGGCGCGCCCATCGGGAAGTGCAGAGCGGACATCGCTAAGGAATCGCCCGTACAGCCAGGTGGATGGGTTTGTCAGCTGTACTGCCCATGTCCCCCCACTGGCCAGCTAAAGCCTCCTGCCTGGGTCATTCCTCCAACAGGGGCTAGCCATGCCTGCTCTCTATAAAAGGGGGCAAATAAATTCTGGGTGAGGAAAAGCCCAAACTGACAGTGACCTTCTAGGAGGAGATTTCCTCACCCAGCAGTTGCACCCAAGTCCCAAAAAGCCTCTGCAACTGATCAGGTAGCGCTACCATCCATGGTCACGGCCCACCCACCCACTATAGGAGGCAGGGTTCATCATCCCTCCCTCCAACCGCATCCAGATGGGCAGATCAATGTCAAGTTTATCACTGCTAAGTTATCTTAGCTGCTTTTCAGTTTATCTGAGGCATGTTAACACTCCTGGCCCCTTAATCTCGAATTTTTTGTGGTGTCGACAATATGAGATTAGGGATTCAGGTTGAATTTCAAGAAACCCGAGTAAATTCCGTGTTCAGGCACACATCAAACATAGAAAAAAACAACTTTCATTCAGACGCATCATCCCAACATGACCATAAAACTAAGCCAAGCGTTAAGGAAAAAGCTATGGCCAACCTTTCAATGGCCAGAAGGGTAGCACCTGTCTCAGCGATTACATCTAGTAAGGACCCAGAACGAGGTTCAATTTCAAATCACCAAATCTCCTTCTTCAACATGGGCAACACCAACTAGCTGTTCATCGACAGCGGAATCCAAACCATTATTGCTGCAATGCTTGAAGCTGAGTTTATAGATCGTCCCTTTAAGACGAGACGATAGGGATGGTAATAATAGATCGTCTCATCTAACCAATTTTATATTTGTATTTTTTAAAATAAATATTTATACAATGTATTTATTGTATATATATGAAGGTGAAAAGCTGGTTTACTAATCTACACAATTAATTGTCAATATTATGTTTTTTTTCAAATATTTATTAATAATATAAATATTATTAAACAGATATTTGCCTTCGTTCTATACTCCTGAACATCAATTCTTTGACCTGAATTTTTATGAGAAAATGGTGATAATTAAAAGATGACCTCGACCCGTTGTCATTGCTAAGGTTGTTAGAAAATTAATATGATAATTTAATGATCTTTGATCTTATTTTAAATAAATATATATATATATTAATTGTAATATATCACATAGATATTTTCAAACTATTTGCCACCACTATCCTGCTGGGAACTGAATTACTTATTTGAACGGTAAAAAGATAATTATGATACACAATAAATTAATGATAATTACAAATAATGAAGAACACATGATTTTATATAGAAAATTTTCTTTTGAATGAGAGAAAAAAGATCATTGGACTATACGTGCGAAGTATATACACTATATAATAGGTTCGGTTAAAAAATTTTCAATAAATATAAGATTATAATACCTCGTAATGAATAAACTTAATCAATAATGAGTACAAGACAAAAAAAATAAGATCTGTAAAATATCTTTTCAACTTCAGGAATAATTTACCTAGGATCGGTGGAGAATTGAATATGATTCGAAACTCAATCGGATAGTCAAACATTCATCTTCTCCATTTTCTCTTTCTTTTTCTTTTCTCATAGTCTTGGTACTCAAAATCTCAGAAATTATAAAAGTTATAACCCTAAAATCGAGTTAGGTGTATTTATATTAAAACGGTACTCGAAAGCTTGTTGAGCATGCATAATGTGCGCACCCATTGTAATCAGCTTATGAGCGCCCCCAAACCGCTAAGCAATCTGAAAATATCACTCGTGTGACCCTTGCGCGCTCCTTGGGCGATCCCATCCTAGAATCGATACACAGGCATACAATAGATGCCTGTCGCGCGTTATTCCATAACTTTTTCAAATCAGTTCAACGCATGTGTATTCTCGTGCATTCACCGAACAATATATCAAATGGGTATGAGACCTATATGGAAGTGACCCATAACTCAATAAATTTTACTTCACGACCTTATGGGAACCATATCATTCCGATTATAGTTTGACAAATTTTAAGCTTTTCCCTTTGCATTGTTTTAGTCATCATATTCGATCTATTATTCTAAATCCTAACCTTATCAAGTGTTAGAAATTCCGAGTTAATGACATTCTTCACCAAATAATATTCACATCAATAAGTTTCAATCGAGAATGAAATGACAAGTTTTTATAAAGGTAAATAACGTTTTAATTGTCACAAAGTAGCATATATCGCTATTATTTGAAATCAAGTTTTCGAATAAACTTCTTCATCCATAGTATTTCCTTACTTGCTTCCATCACAGTAATGGATTCTGTCTTGGTGGTTGAGAAAGCAATATATTTTTGCAACTTAAATTGTTAAGAAACAACTCCTCCTACAAATATAACTAGATATCCTGATATAAACTTTCGAAAGTCAATATCACCCACCATGTTTACATCAATATACCTAACCAGAAGCAGTTTGGCACTTTTAAAATATAGACACATCTTGAAAGTTTCTTAAAATTATCTCAATATCCATTTCACCGTGAACTCATACTCCTTACCTGGATTTGAAAGAAAATGGCTAACCATTCCAATCACGTAAGCAATATCCAATTTCGTACAAACCATTACATATATCAAACTATGGCCGAAAAGTAAGAGACACTTCTCATACTTGCCTTCTCATCATCCATTGATGGGCATTGCCGGTTGCTCCATTTAAAGTGGTTGGCCAATGAAGTGTTTACTGGCTTAGGCTTTCCCATATTGAAACATTAAAGCATCTTTTCAGCATAATTTTCTTGGGACATCCATGATTTTTTTGATTTTCAGTTGTAAAATATTCTTATATTAAAAATTTATTTTGCCAGCCCAAAATCTTTTATAGAGAAGGATTTTTTAAGCTGCTACTTCAATTCGGTGATTCGGAAGCTATTTCATCTAATAATAAGTATATCATCTATATAGAGTAGAAAGATAACAAAAGTATTCTTCCTAAAACATTTGAACAAAGATACAATTGTTCAAAATAATCTTTTGATAACTTTGACTCACAATAACAGACTTGAACTTTTTGTACCACTATCTCGGAACTTGCTTTAGCCCGTAGAGATTTTTCTTTAGACGGCATACTAAACACTCCTTCCACTCAACTCGAAATTCCTTCAACTATTCCATGTAAATCTCTTCCTCAATGTCACTGTGGAAAAAAGCCGTCCGCACATCTAATTGTTCAATTTTTAAATCAATGATCACGGCCAATCCAAGAATCACTCTAATTGAAGACATCTTCACAATAGAGGCAAAAAACTCCTCAAAGTTGATGCCTTTCCACTAATTAAATCCTTTCACAATCAATCTCGTTTTGTACCTTGGTTATATATTGTTGTCATCCATTTTTAAACAAAAGATCCAATTATTCTTCAAAGTTGGTTTACCTTTAGACAACTTGGTTAGCTCAAGCATGTGGTTATCTTGTAATGACTTCATTTCTTTTTACATAACCTCCATCCACTTCAATTTATGCTTATCCTCCATTGCTTCATTAAAACTTTCAAGTTTTCTACTATCGGTAAGTAGCACGTACTCATTAGCCGATAGATGAGTAGAAGGCCTTCAATCTCTTGTGAATCGTCGAAGTGAGATGGTCTCCACGGATCCAAAATCACCATGACGAACAACGTTATCCTCATTTCATTGTCAACTCCATCGAGCATAAGAATCCTACTGTTTTTCCCCCTTCAATGCCATCTTGATTGCTATCTTTATCACGAATTGGTACCCATGTCAAGGATTCAGGATTCGTATCACAAAGCCGGTTGTTATTGTTGTTAGAAACGACCTTCTCTACTTTATCGATATCATCAATAGTTTCATCCTCAACAAATACCACATCCCTCGACCAGACAAATTTCTTCTCTATCAAATCATTAAACCGATAGCCCAACTTATCTATTTTATAACCAAGAAAGATACGTTGTCTTGTCTTCGATTCCAGTTTAGACCTTTCATCCTTAAGGAATGAACAAATGACTTGCACCCAAATACGAATAAGTGGTTGTAGGATATCTCATTTCCGGACTACACCTTTTTCGGCACTTCTCCATTCAATAGTCCATTTGGTGACAGGTTGGTCATGTGTGTCATGGCATTTAACGCTTCCCCCCAAAACGAACTGGAGAGTTTTATCTCTGAAAGTACATAGCGAACTCTCTCGGTCAGCATTCTATTCATCCTTTCATCCACACCATTCAGTTGCAGTGTCTTTGGTGGTATCCTTTGGTGTCAAATTACATGAGTTCGATAATACACGTCGAATGCTTTAATATACTCTCCGTCATTATCACTCTGGATGCAGTTCAACTTCTTCTCCACTTACCTCTCCACTAGAGTGTAAAATTATTTGAAAACGTTTATGGCTTGATCCTTCGACTTAAACAGATATGCCCATAGTTTTTCTCAAACAATTATCAATAAAGGTAATGAAGTAGAGTGCTCCTTCAAGTATTTTTATCTTAAAAGGGCCACATATATCAATGTGGATCAATTCAATAAGATTTGGCTCTCTCATGGATGAGTTTTTATGGAACAAAACTCTCCGTTCCTTTCTCATTATGCAGTGAGGATAGGTCTTTAACTTGGCTTCCTTAACACCCCTAAAAAAAACTTTTCTTGGCTAAATAGTTCAACCCCTTTTCACTTATATGGCTTAATCGTCAATGCTATGGATCCGAGGACTCCTCGCTTCTTACTACGTGTACGTCTCCAATTGAAATTAAGGCTTGCAATATATATATGTTAGAAACTTTCTTTCCTCGTGTAACTATTAGAGATCGTTTAGTCAATTTCCATACCCTTTCATAGAAAGTATTGTAAAACTCTTCATCATTTAACTTTCTCGTTAAAATAAGATTCAATTGAATGTCTAGGACATGTCAAGCATCCTTTAACAATAACTTGATTCTATTGTTGGTGATTAGGCATATGTTATTATAGTCAACAATCTAAGCGTGCCTTTATTTTTCATTTTCAATACTCTAAAATCACCGGGAGTGTGTAAAGAGACCTAATTCAACATTTATTTTTGAATTGACCATATATATATATATTTATTTATTTATTTATTTATTTATTTATTTATTTATTTATTTATTTATATATGTAAAAGATAGAAAGATACATTTAAAAGCATTTTCCCATAAAATTGACCTAATTCAACAATACTTTTGATTTATCTATTTAAGTTGAATTTTAATTTTTTTTATTTTTAATTACATAAAATACTAACCAATTTAAAAATATGATTATAAATAATGATTTTTTTTTAATGTAGCATATACTTAGATACTTTTAATCTTTTCACATTTTATTCGAACATTGGAGCCAAAAACTAAGGATCATAGCATTTCTACTATTAGTATTAACCTTGTCATCCTCATATGCTGTAACTTCTCTTCTAAATTGTAATCGTAATATTAAAAATCTCACATTAAGAAATTTAATAATCTAATATTTTGATCCTATGAGGACATGGGCATTCAGCATGAATAGTGTAAGAAAAGAGACACTATTATTTGAAATTGTTTTTGATGGGGATGCCGATAGTGGGGCGTCCAAAAGGGATAAGTGGCCCAAGATCAATAGCGGCCCATTTATACCTAAGACGGTCAACGCTGTGTTGACCGGAGGAGCTCAGCAAATAGACCAGACACAGCCCAGAATAAACATAGCTCATGACTAAATCGACCCATGCTCATCTTTTCAAGTTTCAATGGTCGACTGCTCTAATTATCCGCATCTCTAAGAAAGACAATCTCACTTGTAACAGCAATATCTCAGAATCATAGTGCATTTCAGAATGAAGGCGCACAAATTAGCGCGCGATCTACAAAAGGTTCCCTAACTATCGCCGCACCCTTCTGAACCTCCAGGGCCTGGAGGATGCGTCAATGTATCGATATTTTTCCCTCACTTTGAAAGGAGATGCCAGAATCTGATTCTATCGGCTTCCTACGAACTTGATCCGGAGTTTTCGGGATCTCTTCTTAACCCAGTATGTTTCTAGTCGTTGGAAAGAAAAGTAGCCGTAGTACCTTACCCACATTAAGTAGAAGCAGGGCGAGAACCCAAGAAAATTCATGGAGCGGTTCGCGGTAGAAGCTCGGAGAATCCCCAAGCTCACCAAAGAGATGAAACTTAGCAGCTTCAACTCTGCGCTGGGATCGGGCGACTTTTTCAAGCACCTAACCCACAAGAATTCGCAAACCTTTCGGAAAGCGGAAGCCATTACCCAGGCATACGTGGCCACTGAAGAAGCCAATGAGGCAAAATGTTCAAAGATGACCGACCAACCTTGCTCTTTTTCGGCAGAGGGAAAGAGGAAGAACGAGGGTTGCGACAACCCCTGAAGGAAGCAACTTAGGATCGGGCCACTCGTCCGGAAGAAGTATAGGCCTGTCAACCTGACTTCCCTGAACGATACGAGGGCAACCGTTCTCATGTAGATCCGTGGGGAGAAGTTCATTAAGTGGCCAAAGCCACTGAAGAACACAGAGGGAGGAGATCCAACGAAGTACTGTGATTTCTATTGATTTTTGGGGCACACCACGGAGGAATATAAGATGCTACATTGGAAAATCGAAGAACAGATCCACTGCAGCCACCCTACAAAGTTCTTGAGAAACCCTGCGCAAACCTCTGGAACCTCAAGTGGTGACGGGTCGGATCAACCCCAGCCGAGGAACCAGGTAGCCGCTAGGGTGGTCAACATAGTGACCACCCGACTTGCTAAGGCGCACCTGATAGATCGCCAAGAGAAACTAGACAAGCACAAGAAGCAGAGGGTAGGGGAAAATGTCATTAGCTTTTGTGATAATGATATGATTCATGTAATCTCCCCCCATTCAAATCCCCTGATTGTATCTGCGCTCGTTTCGGATGGTACGCTCGACTACTAACTAAAACGAGTTTTTATTGATTATAGAAGTTCAAGAGATTTGATTTACCTCAATGCGTTCTTTAAGTCAGGGCTCAAGGAGAATCAACTCAGACCTACTGAAAGACCGTTGTATACCTTGATAACGAATCAGTAGCCGTCCAAGGGATAATACAATTAGAGGTCACCCTAGGCACGTATCTAAAAACAGCGAGTTGTACACTCATCTTTCTAGTTATCAATCTGTCCTCCGTTTATAACGTCATCCTAGGGCGGTTGTGCCTAGCGGCATTCAGATCCGTCACCTCAATACCGCACTTGAAAATAAAATTTTCAATAGCATGCGGTATTGGTAAAATACTGGGTGACCAAGTAACTGGACGGACGTGCTATATGTCGCAGATAGCGCCAAGCGACGTCGAGAGACAAGTAGAAGAATTAGACCATCGAGATAAGGCTACTGTGTAGCAGGTGTAGCCCGGCGAGGCCACTGACCTTGTACTACTGAACCCAGAGGACCCAGAAAAGTGTGTACAGATAGGGGGCTCACTCTTTGAACCCCTACGCAATGAATTGATAAGCTTCTTGAGTCAGAATGCAGATATCTTTGCATAGACGCCCTTCGACATGGTTGGAATTTCAGCCAGAGTAATGGTCCACCAATTGGGTCTTAATCCTGACTGTAAGCCTATCAGGCAAAAACAGAGGAACCATTCCATCGAAAAGTTTATAGCCACTCGAGATGATGTAAAGAAGCTACTAGACGCCGGGTTCATCGGGGACGTCCAGTATCCGAATTGGCTCTCCAAAGTTGTCCTAGTCAAGAAAAGTAATGGGAAGTGGCAGACGTGTGTCGACTTCACCAACGTTAGCAAAACCTGCCTAAAGGATAGTTTCCCTTTGCCGGGATTGACTTATTGATGGACTCCACTTTTGGTCACAAGCTGCTGAGTTTTGTGTAAATGTATTTGAGCTATAACCAGATCAAGATGAACTCAAAGGACGAGGAGCCCACCTCATTCATGACCGATCAAGGAACTTACTGCTACAAGGTCATACCTTTCGATTTGAAGAATGCGGACATAACTTACCAAAGGTTTGTAAACAAAAATGTTCGAAAAGTAGATCGGCCGCAATATGAAAATGTATGTAGATGATATACTCGCAAAAGAAAAATCACCAAGCGACCATATTCAAGATCTGGTTGAAGCTTTCAAAGTACTCCGTTCACATCAGATGAGATTGAATCCATCAAAGTGTGTCTTTGGAGTATTCTTAGAAAAATTCTTGTGCTTTATCGTCTCTCAGCGATGGATTGAAGCAAACTCAGAGAAGGTTAGGACCCTCACGGACATGACTTGGTCACGGAGTGTTAAGGACGTCCAAAAGTTAACCGGAAGACTGGTAGCGCTTTCCCACTTCTTGACTAAGTCGGAAGACAAGTATTGGTTTTTCTTCAAGACACTGAGAGGGATGAAGGTAAACTAATTTCAGTGGGCGGCAGAGTGCTAGGCTGCCTTCGATTAACTGAAGCAGTACCTGTCCAATCCGCCGTTGCTGACTCCACCAAGAGATGGAGAAGATCTATACCTCTATTTGGCAGTATAAGAGGAGGCTCTTAGCTCAGTTCTGATATGCCAGGATTCTAACGCGCATCAGCCAATCTACTATATAAGCAAAACGATGACCGGTGCTAAAACATGCTACCAACGCGCGGAGAAGCTTGCTCTGGTACTTGTTTACTTGGCCCAGAAGCTGAGACCATATTTCCAGGCCCATCATGTGGTCGTCCTGACCGACTAGCTATTAAAAGGCATCTTTCAGAAACCTCATATTTTAGGGCGACTAATTAAGTGGGCTATCGAATTGGAAAAGTTTGATATTGAATTCCAACCCAAGCCAGCCATCAAAGGGTAGGTATTGGCTGACTTTATCGTCGAGACCACGACCCTGATTGTCAATGGGCACCACGCTGGAGACGCAGATCATCACCTAGAAAAGCCAGAATGGGTCCAAAGGACCCTAAACGGGTTTGAGGTGTGGTACTCCCTAAAACTCGATTTTTCGGCGGCCAATAATGTTGCTGAGTACAAGACCCTTTTAGCTAGATTACGACTAGCCAAAAAGTGCTCAACTAAGTGTTTGACCATCTACAGCGACTCGGAATTAGTTGTCAACCAGATCAATGGGAGTTTCAAGGCATGCAATCCTCTCCTGGCTAAATATCTTCCTAACGCAAAGGGTACGATCCAGAGATTTGATAAGTTGAACTTGGTTCATGTCCTGAGGACTGAAAATTGAAAGGCCAATCAGCACGTTAGAGCGGTAGCGGCCGAAAATTCAAAGTAGTACTCGAGGGATATGCGGAAAGTTTTGAGTACTCCCAGCATAGAGCATCAAGAAGCAATACAAGTCTCCGACGGTGAAAACTGGATGACGCTGTACTTGATGTATCTAGCGGACGGTACCCTACCAGAGAGCACGAACGAAGCCAAGTGGGTCAAAAAGACAGCCGACTGGTACACTGTAATCGATGAAAGACTATATCACCAAGAATACTCGACTCTATACCTCCCGTGCCTTACCCCCGAGGAGGCCGACTACGCTTTAAGCGAAATCCACCTCGGGATACATAGATCACACATTAGCAGTAAGAGCCTGGCGTTCAAAGTTATGTGTCAGGGATATTACTGACCAACAATAAAGAGAGACGCCCTGAAATTTGTGAAGAAGTGTGAGAATCTCCCCTAGCACCTTGGCCTTTCACGCAATTGGGGCTCGATATTCTCGGTTCGTTTTTCCTTGTAATCGGGCGGAGGAAATTTCTCATCACGGGTATACACTACTTCACTAAATGGGTCAAAGCCGTCCTGCTGGCCAAGATCACAGAGTATAACGCCATGAAATTTGTCCGCTAGAGTATAGTAAGCAAATTTGGCATTTCTAAGGTCATCGTGATTGACTACGGAACCCAAATTTTGAAAAAATATTTCACCAAATATTACATCAGTTTGGATATCAGATTGGTCAACACTTTGGTAGATACCCCCAAATGAACGAGCAGGTGGAAGTCACCAATTGGACGCTACTGCATGGTCTGAAGACCAAGTTGGAGGACGCAGCGGGCTCGCGGGTCGACGAACTACCCTATGTGCTATAGTAGTACTGGACAACTCCTAAGGAATCAACCCGTGAGACACCTTTCAGCCTCAACTACGGGATTAAGGCTGTGATCCCGGTTGATATCGAGCTTCCAAGTCTTAAGGTCAAAGCCTTCAACCCACTAGGCAATTCTTAAAAGATTAGGGAACACCTAAACTTGTTAGAAGAAACTCGCAACATATCAGAATGCGCACAGCCGCCTACTAATAACGAATCACCGGTTATTATAATAAGAAAGTAAAAGCACGACAATTCAAAATTGGAGACTTGGTATTGTGGAGCGTTAAAGCCACAGGCAAAATAGCCAATCGGAACAAGCTCTCCTCGAATTGGAAAGGCCCTCCCTTGTCTCAACCATTCTGTGAAAAGGAGTATACAAACTCCGAACCTAAAATAGCAAGTTAGTTCTATGGACATGGAACGCAGTCTACTTGAAGCACTACTTCCAATGAATGGCCAGGTAGGTCACGTGTATGACCGTCAGATTGCTTGTAATACATGTTCACACATCAATAAAATATGTCCTCCTTTTTACATGTTGTCCCTATACTTTTTTGTCTTTTCCATATATATGCTTGTATGCATGTTGTATAAATATGAATGACTTAGCCTGCCCCAAAGTCAAGTGGGCCTTTACCCACTTGCGCCTAAACCTTGGCCCTATACCAAGCGGTCCGTAAGCTGTCGAATTAAATCTTAGGCCCATACCAAGTGGCTCGTAAGCGATCGAATTAAATCTTAGTTTCATCTCAAGCAACCCGTAAGTGGTCGAATTAAACCATCGTTCCATATCAAGTGGCCCGTAAGCGGTCGAATTAAACATTGATTCTATCCCAAATGACTCATTTACAGTCAAATACAAAACCTTAGGGGGCTAAAACGGCACGCGCGACAACCTCCTCCGGCAGGAGATAGCACTGTCAATATACAATGGTTAATAAGTAGAGGCAAAGTGTGAAAGAACAAATACTCCAAAAGAAGGTTGGCCACCCAAAATCATAACATGGGCAGTGTCACATAATACGAAAGCTCAATTCAATTAACAAAAAAGTGTGCACGTAAACAAAAAGTGAAACTTTGTACAACACCACGTGTACAAAAATTTGTCAAGACTCATCTTGATGACTCATCGTGGGCGAAGGATCCCTTGGAGAACGCGGCATATGACTAACTAGATATCCGACCAGCTCTGATCGGCGAGAAGCTCCGGTATTCCTCGAGTCCACGAAGCTGACTGAAAAATGGGGATCTACCAAGGAAACAATACGCCTGTTGAAGTCGATCCCAACATGAAACCGTTAGTCAAGGGCAAGAGCCACCTCTTTAGGGCGAAATCTTGTCCTCAACTCACCCTCGAGAGCCACGATCCTTTCCATGGCTTGAGCTTACGAGTCAAAAACCACATGCAACTTGGCTTCAGACTCTATTAAGGCCCATCAAGATAGTTGGCTTGGGCCTAACTCAGCAACGCCTCCCCAACCGCCATATTAACCCGACGTCCCAAGTCCTCAGCCACGAGATCGGCCTGAGCTTGCATCATACGGGCGACCTCGTCTCCCTATGGAGATAAGAACTTGTTTAACTCGTGAGACCTCCTTGCTGGCTGAGATAGCAAAAAAGGGAGTTGGCAGTTGGAAATTACCTACGATCAACTGTGACTCCATGTGCCGCGAAAGACAAACCTGACGAGAGGAGCCAGCAGTTTCCTGCAATATGATAGCTCTCGGGGCACCCTGGGGATAGAAACTAGGGAGGCTTGGATGATTCCACTCCTCATCCTCATCCATATTAGCGGAACCACCTTCACTGCTCTTAGAATGCAACCTTCCGTCGCTACTCTATCCGTCAGAGGAGAATCCCAGCGTAGGAGGAGGAGACACCTCCATCCCGAAATCAAACAAAGTGGGGATATCAATCATATTCTCATCAGCTATGATGAAGGCAAAGAGGGTATAAGGTAAAGCAGTGAAGCAAATCGCAAGAGGAACAGCCGTTATATAGTCAAAGTTTCCCGCCAAAAATAGCGTCGCACGGAATTCAAAGGGTCGCGTCGCTTCTGCGTGAAGCGACATGTGTTTTTACCCAATTACAGCCTATTCGCAAAACAAGGAGGCAGACATCGCATCGTTTCATTAAGTGGGAAGCTTGAGACGGTCAATGTTCTAATACGACTGGCCAAAAGCCACGCAACAAGTTAGCCGGCTGGTACAAAAAGTAAGCGGAGGAGAAAAGGAGGAAAAGTAGGGTAAATGCGTGGAAATTGAGACATTGATGGAATAGACTTATCATTAATACATTCAGTGTACAACGACAGTTACAAATGAAGAAAATACAAAAATCTCAGTTAAGGGGCAGAACTCTTAAGAGGACGCGAGAGAGGCTTCTGTCCGCTCTAAGAGAAGTCAACCAAGTCCCCACGCCGTTGAGCGCCACGGTTCGAAAGATCAAGGACGTCAACAAGAAAGTCCAGATCCACTACCTTGACTATCCGCCGACAAATGTTGATGTCTTCCTAAAGTCTGGCCCATAGCACCTAACTGACCTCCTCAGGCCGCATATGAGTGGACATCTCGTTCTCTAACATGATTATCTTCACCCAAAGTTCATCCGTCAACCTCTCGGCTCCAATGGGCCGCTCTTCCAGCCCCGCTGACCGCTCCCTCAACTCAGACAGCTCTAATTGGATGGCAGCCTTCTCCTCCTGTTATTATTGAACCTAAGCACTCATCTAGCTCAGCCGCTCACCTAGCTAAAGAATCTCCTCCTCCCGGTCTCCAATGACCACGTCCCTCTGGCACAATCCTTTTAACACTGCACCTACAATTTTTTCTTGTTGCAAGAAAGAAAAGAAGTTAGGCTATGACGGCGGAGAAAGAAGAAAATTGTGCAACACAACTTCAAAGAAATTACCGGGAGAACTTTGCATTTCTTTTTCCCTGATGGACCCTGCGACTCAGGCCCATGTGGTGGAAACTCCTCCGGTAGGCCAGCTGGGAGACTTAGAGCGGTAGCCTCTTGAGACAGCCCCATAGTAGCTTCACCCGCTCTAGCAAACTCGCCGGCGGCCAATTCCTCCGGCTCTACAAGCGGCTCAAGGGCTGGCTCCACTGGCCCACCGACATCTAGTGCCAACTCCACTGGCATCTTCAAATCGCCCAGCGGCAATGGTGTGACGACGAGCTCCACGGCGGCAGCTCCCTCGACGACTCCCAAGTTTGAAGGGAAATCTAGACTCTTCACCCAAAAACGCTCTCCAACACTAGCCAGTCAATGGCCATATGGTAATCTGGCTTTCTAGAAGACAAGGAAGAAGGCTTAGCTAGCACAACCCTCTTCTACCCGGGGTTGCTAGGAGAATCGCCAATGGTGAGAGCGCCAGCCTTCCTCTTGGGCTGCAATGCCGCCAGCGGTGGAGTCTTCAACTTTTGAACCGGTGAGGAAGGACTCCAACAAACTCTCCTAGCCTCCTCCCTAAAACCAAGTGATCCCTCCTAAACTCAAAGAGATACTCCCTCACCAGCTATAGCAGCAGCTCCACGGCCTCCGCCTCCTTCTTGGTGGGCTTTCCGGAGAAAATCGTTGGAACCTTACCTCAGTCTCGGGACAAAGGCCAGCCATCAGCAACTCGAACGAAAAAGAATTGATCCTTCCATTTTTTGACTGATTCATAAATTGCGCTACTAATGTGCAGCTCCCAAGGAAAAAGTGAAATCCAGTCACCACTTTGGGTAAACCGGAATGTAACCCTGACGGACTCCACCGTCAGCAACTGTGAATGATGGCAGAGAAATATATACAGCGAGTAGAGGTAACGCACGGCATTCACGTGAAGCCGTAAGATTAGAACACAAAACTTCGTAAGAATGTGGAGAAGCTCCTTTGGAACTGGGAGACAAAACCCACCCTGCAAGTGAGCCTCGTAGACGGTAATGTGGCCTGCCAGAGGAGAGCAAGCCCTGTCCAACTGCCCGAGAATCGTGAGCACAATGTGGGATCGGATATTATACTGAACGTATAGTTCCCTCACCTCGCCGAAAGAAATAACTGAAGAAATCTCACTAATTGGAGGTGCCATGGAAGTAGAGTAGAAGGAGAGATGGAGACTTAAGATTTTTTGGATGAACAAATGAGTAAAAGAATTTGAACGATCGCGTGGCTTTTATAAAGATCGCTGTCGACGAAGAGCAGTAGCGCATCGAAAAAGTGCGGCAATCATAATGAACACGTGTTGATTTCGGAAATGGCACAATCAAGTCACATCTTCTGCCGAATTGATTGCCGAGATTACAACTGCCCTACACAACGACATGTGGCGAAAGGCAGCGGGACGCTCAGAGTGGCGAGAGTCCCAAAACGGCTCTACAGCCGGTCAATTACCCATCCGGTGGTTACGTTCTCCGGACTCAAGCGTCACGGTCAACAAATTCAGTCAACATTATTTTTCGCCCCGTTGTCCGGATTCAAGCGATACGGTCAACGAATCCAGTCAATGTCACGCTCCACTCCGTTCTCCAAATTTCATTAATACGGTCAACGAATCTGGTCAATGCCGCGCTCCACTCCGCTCTCCGAATTCTAAGGATACGGTCAATAAATCCGGTCAATGTTCTTTTCTGCACCATTCTCCATATTCAAGCATTACGGTCAACGAATCCGGTCAACTTTCTTTTTCGCCTCGTCCTCCTGGTTCAAGCGTTGCAGTCAACGAATCTGGTCAACAACCTCTTCCACTCCGTTTTTCGTATTCAAACGTTACAATCAACGAATTCAGTAAACGATCACCTCCCCTCCGTTCCCCGGATTTAGACGTCATGGGCAATAAATCCGACCAACACTCACTTTCACTCCGCCCGTTAGGTCCAAATGACACAGTCAACAAATGCGGTGCAAAAAATAAAAGATAGCGAAACATCCTCTTTAACTGCAAGTTTTCTCGTTAACTGCAAGTTAATTGCAAGTTTTCTCATTAACGTCCTCTTTACAATTTACACGGCTAGTATAGGCCAATGCATGACAAAACTTTGGGAAAAATGAGTAGAGATTTATCAAAGATTTGAACGTGGGGAGGCATAAACCCACTTTCGAATCTTGATAACAACCACCCCCACGAAAAGGGGTGATTAAAGTGGCATCCAGTACGAAAAGGGGCAACCAAAGAAATTCAAGTTTTATGACTCGGGACGACTACACCAAAGATCATGAGTCGCCTGAGCTCCAAACCAACAGTCAGGGCAGCGACCTTCCTGGCAAAGTCAAACCCCTATGGCATCACACCAGGCATCGTGGGAAGGTGATGCTAAGGAGAGTCAAAAGCTCCCCAATTTATAAGACAAACAGAAGCACTAAACGCCAAAATGCAACAGTGCTGGCAAATCTACAAAGAATCCAAAAGGAAAGGAAATCACTCCAGGAATAGTGAAAAGGAGAATTTGGGACAGACCTAAGGAGACAATACGACCAGACGTGTCCTATCATGAACATGTCAGAGGCCGAAGACCCAAGCCACCAGTATGGGGGGCTAGTGATGGGGATGCCAATAGTGGGCCGGCCCAAAAGAGGTAAGTGGCGCAAGATCAATAGCGGCCCATTTATACTTGAGACGGTCAACTCTATGTTAACTGAAAGGAGCGCAGCAAGTAGGCTGAACGTGACATAGAATAAATACGTCCTATGACTAAATCGTCCCATGCTCACCTTTCCAAGCCTCAACGGTTGACTATCCTAATTTTTCGCATCTCCAAGAAAGGAAATCTCACCTGTAACGGTAGTATCGTAGAATCAGAGCACATCTCAGAAGAAAGGCACACAAATCAGCGCGCGATCCACAAATGATGTCCTAACAGTCACTGCACGAGGTATTTCCATGGAAGGAAGGGAGTCCTTCTTCCTAACCATTGCTACCTAGAATGGCGCCCACGCCCATACTAGGAAAGACAACGATCCCCACAGAAGACGAGCATCCCCCCTCGCCACCTAAGGAAGGTAGCAGGACCCCACGACTATAAAGGGCCATGGATACTCACTATACAGACATACTCTCTTGCCTATTAAACGCCCTCTAGTATACTAAAACTAACGAAAGCTCTCCACGCTCTCTCCCTTTCTCTCTGCTATTGATCCCCTGTGAGTTGAGTACTAAGAGAAAATTGTTTTCTACAAGTATCAACAACCCAAGCCACACTCTCGACGAGTGCACCTCCTTTCATTGTTTTCAAACACATCTTCCGCATTCATCTTTGCATTTATTGTATTTTACCTTCTAATCCTCAAAAGGCTATTTACTGATTTGAGCATTGGAGTATTTTTGATGGGATCGAATCCCACTATCACCTAACCTCTTGTTTGAAGTTATGGTGTGCAAGATCCTAAGCTCAGCAGATAGAGACCAAAATTTGATGTACCAGCTTAGTCGAAACCTGTTTGAAATTTGGATTTATGACGCATCAATTTCTTTCAAGATACACTGTAATGTATTATGAGTAATGTTGTTGGTTTTTTATTTTTATTTTGATTGTTTAGTTATTTCGATTTTTGATTTAGACATTACTCTTTACGTATGATTCGACGCCATTGTATGGTCGGTATTTTAGCCATCTGATGACGTGATATTTCGGGTCTTGTAATTAAGTTATATTAATTTTCTTTTGATTGGTTGAGATATTGTCATAAAATTTACGTCCATGAATTATTAGATTTATTATTTGTTCATGATCAATCTCGTTAATTATTAATGAGGGGATCGAATTTTGGGACATGATAGTTTCTTTCAAATTGCAGAGAAAATTTCTAATCTAACTTTTAATCTAGTGAAGGAAGAATAATTTATGCACACAATGAAATAACGAAATAAGAAAATAACAATAGACAAATTTTACACCATTTATATAGGTTCAGACTTAGCTTATTTTCTGTCCTCAAGCCATGCTTAAGAAGGCAAATCTACATTACCATCTTTTTCAATATGTGAAATCAAACCTTACATAAATAATATATCTTTTAATTTATAACTGAACACTCTAACCTTAGACATTTTTCCAAAGAGTGATATATTCTTCACTCTTTTTACTTTTATAAGAATATAAATACAAAAACTCTCTTGCCAATAAGATATAAGTAATTGAAGTACAAATATTTGTGCAAATCTCTCTTTGTAGAAGCATAAAATTCTCTTACTCAAGAGTAGAATGTCTGATTTTTATTCAAAAAAATATTTTATAAATTTTAAAACATCACAAAATATATATATTAAATTAAAGATATATGAATAAAAAAATAGAATTATTTAGAATTGATTATTTTAAGATATGATCAATTTAACAAAGAATAATATACATTTATAAATTTATTTTAAAATGTAACTTTTTAAATATTCTATAAAATTCAAATAACTGGCAACCAATTGTGAAAAGACTTACTAGGGATACAAAAATTTAAAATTATAAGAAATTTAGATAGCTTTCAATTGATTACCCTATTCTCTAATATATAGTAAATTGTGGGCAAAATTTAAAAATATAAATAATATAGTCTATCTTGGCTTAAAATAATACATCAACAGTCTGAATATATTTGATCTGTTATAAATGAACATATAATTATAAATATACATATATATTTGTGGAATCAAATATGAGCTATTTCTTTTCTATTTTCTTCTTTCTATTAAGACTTTTTGCCATTTTCACAACAATAATTTAACTTTATAAAATATATTTAAATTATTGTGCTATACAGGCACGATAAGACCTCATAGCCTAGCCATAAAATCATGGACTCTGGCTATATAGTATGGCACAAGATTTCAGTATCTCGAATCAGTACGATTTGTCGACTATGTCATATTAGAATTATGAGTCTAGTAATTTAAAACTAATATATTTGTTATATGGTATAAAAGCAACGACTAAATTAAAATTAAAAATATATATATTTTTTAATTTTTTTCATGAAAATAAAAAAAAATTTAAACTGTTTATTCATGTCTGTAACAATTGACTTGTATCATACATCGAGCCATCCATAGACTGACATAATCTATAATGGACCACAAGCCTAAACACCTCAGCTCGATACAACTCTATTATTATTTCTATTATATAATGTCACATAAAGTTACAAACGATACGATCTACTTAAAGTTTAATTTTTTTTATAAAAGTAATTTTTTAAAAAAATATATATATGTACAAAGAGTACTATTTAATATTTATTTATTTATTTGTTTAGCATTGTCTTTTTAGGTGGGGATGAGGGGCTGGCTTTATTTTGCAACCAGTTGATCGTACGTTAGTCGTACATCGTCACATTGATACATTAATTACTATACGTGTCGTAAGTGTGCTTCTTCCAATACAAATTTAATATAATATAATATACAGAAGAACAGATGGTGGGTGCAGTTCTTAGTCTGGACCATTAAAATAATCAATTCAACAATTTTTATTTTTTATTTTTTATTTTTGAAAAGAAAAAACAACGTAAAAAATTATATTAAATTTTTTTATATAATTTTAATATCAATTTTAAATTCTCATAATATGCCAATCAACCCAAATTAAAAAATTAAAATATAAATATTAAAAAATAGAGAATAAGGTTTTTTAAAAAAATTATATTATTTAGAGGAAAGAAATAATAATAATAATAATATCTTAGGAGTTAACGTACTCTGACAGCAGTTATTGATGTTACAGTTCTTTCACAACGTTGGGACAATCCGACAAGTTTAAAATAATTAAAAAATGTACGGAATAAGACAGTCAATGTACCTCGATTACCTTTTAACTAACTCACTATTTTTTTTTATTTTTTTTTATTTCTCGTCCGTAAATAATAATTCGATTATTTAAATTCGAGTGACATCAAAAAGCCTGCAAAAGGCTTTTTTTTTAAAAAAAAAAAAGGAAGAAGAAAAGCATCCAATTAACTCACCAATAGTGACCATGCAACGCCCATAGGCATAAAGTGAGAGTTTAAGAATTTTATTTTTATCTTACCTTTAAGAAAATAATATTAATATAAGGCCCAGAGTCATTTATTATATTAATAAAATATAATAAGATTTTATATTCCAACAAATAAAATTGATTTTGGTCTAGCTAATATTTTCATTTATTAACAATTTTGGCTGATTTTTAGGCATTTAAATTATTATAAATGTTATCATTTTTATTTTATTTTTAATATGTATTATTTTTAAATGTGCATATATATTAATATTATTTATTAATTTGTGAATATTACCCACAAATTCGATGAATAATATTATTTTCTGTTGCTGTTTTTTTCCCCTCGTCGTTGAGTACACTAGCAGTTTTGTATTATGCTACGACATTTTGTAATAATTAGAGGTACGAAATTTTTGTACAAATAGTAGCCTCATGGTGCAATTACGAAAACGCCACTAAATAAGAATGAATACAGCTTTTTCACAGGGTTATAAGCCTCGGGGTAAATTGACAAAATTTAATGTGTATTTAATTTAAGTTAAAAATCTAGAGAAGATAATTATCCTAGCTAAATATTTTTTAATCCTCATATTAAAAAATTATATAAAATCAATCCTATTTAGCCTATCTTTTTAAAATATCTAAATTAAACTATAGTTATAAATTTAGACATCCACTAAGATACCATACAATGTAACAAATTGTCAGTACAAGCCAATTATTTTGATTAAGCCATATTTTTTTAAAAATTTATGAAAAAAAAAACATTTTAATATACATTTTTTATATTAAACAATATATACGAAAAATGTCTTAAATATAAACACTCAAATTTGCATATAAAGGGGCATATTTTTTTTATTTAAATTTAAATACTTTTTAGATGGTTTATTACGAACGGTAATATCAAAAGTTAGCTTTTGAAATAAAGATTTTTACGGAAAATCAACAGTTTACTGAACAGAGCATATAAAGATAGATTATTAATTTTACATATTTCCCAGTTGAACAGCACAAATAATAGTATAGCCGTCGACCGTTATTTCTTCATCACTCCCCCAATAAAATTCATATGCTCTCAAAAACCAGTCTCTCTTCCCTTTTAATTCTTTTCTACATACCAAGTCCTTTCTTCTACCAGTTTGTCCTCCATTCCGGTTTTGCCTCTCTCTCTCTCTCTCTCTCTCTCTCTGTGCGTGTGTGGGGGTACCGTACGGACAGAGTTTTCCGGCATTGACTTATTTTCCGGCACCGATCCCAAGCTCTATGATTTCCGCCGAGCTAGGCAGCTACCAAATCAAATTTTCATTAAATTTTTCGATATCATTTACAGTTCAATTCGCGCTTTCATGAACAGAAGCACCCACAAAAGGCAGGTGATAACATTTTCCTGCCGAAATCGCAGCTTGATTCTCTGCAGATTTTGTGAATTTATTCCTCCTGCTTTTCTTTTTCTTTCTTTTAATTTTTGCACTTTTTTTCCCCTCCCTACGCAATCTCATCCATTCAATGGGGATTTCTTGAAGACTTCCATTCAGGCATCAATTCATTGTATACTAAAAACCCAGAATTGACATAATACAAATTGTCTTGATTATGCAATCTTCACCATTTATTTAGCTCTCACTGCCTAATTTGCTCTAATTTAGTGTAGTAAATGCTCTGTCCTCCTCACTGGTTACCTCACCCTGGTTGTAAGTCAGATCTAAGAGCTCTTGTCCTTTTCCCACTTGAGCAGAGATTTCATCAAATTCACCCTTAACTTTGTTGCTAATTTTTATTCAGCTCCCTGAGTTTCTTCTCGATTTTTCAATATCAACGAAATACAATGTCTAGTTTCTCATTTTCAGAGTTGTAATGGCTTGAATTTCTTACAAGTTTTCAGAGGGAAGATACTCAGAAGCCTTGAGATTTGGCCGTTGTTTGTCTGGGATTTGAGCAGGAGCAAAATCGAGGCAGCATTTCGTTGAATAATCGTGAGCTTTTGTCCATCATAACACTGAATAACATGTTTTGATTTGTGTTTTACTTAGAAAAAATTCCCTTCCTTCCCCTTTGCTGTTCCCTCTTTGTTTAAAGTTACAGCAGGAGTTACTGCGTTGGTTGTTACTACGGAAGTTGTATCCTCACGGCATAGCTATCACCATGGAATTCTAGTGTTGAAACAAATATAAACTCAATTTTAATATTTACCTAGATTTAGTACAATATCTTCCACTAACATAAACAATTTTAATTATCACCCCACTACAAGTTTCCTAGCTATACATTTTCCTTACTTTCAACTAAAACTAACCCAACTCTGCTCACGTATATTTCATTTAGCCTACATTTTACATATCCAAATCACCTTACATGCCCTTATTCTTATTTTCTATAAGTTCAATTTCTAAACAACCCTCAGATATAACTTCATTCATCAATTTCAGCATTTTTCTCTCTAAACATTTATTTTATATATATGTTTAATTGCTCACATTTTGATTCATACTAGGTTTAATAGTTGCCTCAAAATTTTCCCTTCAATTATAAAGATAGTACATTCATCAAAGAAATAAAACTCTAAAGGAATGTGACTCTTGGTTCACTCTGATTTTGCTTAAAAGTTGCGGCTGGAAGGATTACAATGAATCCTTTCGCTACAGTCATACACATTTCAGTTTTCTTCGATCTCACAATGTTATTGTCCTTCACAAAAAAGTTTTTGGAATATTAATATTTGAGTAATGCTCGATACGCACCCTTTAACTATCCTTAAAACATCCTCAATAATATAATCTCCCATCTATCCATCTACCAGCAGGCCATATCCCCCTAATCATTTCTCTAATCATTAACTCTAAGGCACATTTTTTCACAAAGCATATTCATGTTGTTTACTTTCTGGCAGCTCTTCTCTTCTTTGAAAGTTCATGCTATGTAGTTCCATGTATTGCGGTGTACTTTACGTCTGGGATCCATATTTTTCCCTAACTTGTCAGGTGTCCTATGCCCACTAGTTATAGAAGTCTTGTTCTCTTTGCTTCTTCTGTACATTTTTTCCCCCTTTTCAAGTACAAAGCTACTAGATCTATTTGTTTACTTGTTACAGGTTCCGTTGAAGCTGATCTGCATCTCCATAAGGTCGGTGGCTTCTATTTACAAGGGTAAGTTCTAAAATCAATACGTATAAATGAGGGAATGAAGTGCAATATTATTTAAAACTTAAAACATAGGTTAAATGAACTACCTATGAGGAAATATGGCTCAATTGTGGTTGGGGAAAAAAATAAAGAGGTAAACCTAAAAAAATATAGAGCAATATGATAAAAAATAATTTAAACATACTCATAATCACAAAGGGTATTGTATGAAATTGAATAAAATAACAAAAGCAGATTTGTATAACCGATTCTACCTAACAAGTCATAGAGATATTATTGTTGAATAACCATAATCAAAAGTCTACATTCTCAAAAGTGGTCACAGTTTAATTGAGTCTATACATTCGCAATTTGGTTACCGTGTTCCTAAGGAAATTACCTAACTTTTTTCTACTAAGCATTTTATTGTCTACTTCTAACTTGATTTTTTGAATAAACAAGAAAGTTAAACTTTTTTAGATGACTGCCACTTCATTTAACTGCTTATTTTTAGGTTGGAGTTTCTGGAACAAGGAGAGCACTCACAAGATATGGAGAATTATAATGCAGCAGCAGCTCGTAGTTTCAACGGAGTCAGACAGCTCAGCTCAATTCCCGAATTCCACAATGCTCCACACACTTGCAGAAACGGAGATATAAATCACACCACTGAAGCCCATACACAGTCATCAACGGGTGATGATGTGCTCTGGAACAGCTCCTGGGCGCAATTCCTGGCATTGATGAAAGCACCATCTGCACTATCTGAGAATGGGACAGCAAACAAAACGGTCAATTCAGCAAACATGCACTTCATACCAAGCTCATTTTCACAAGATGAAATTAATTTGAAATCATCTGTTATGAACACACAAACAGCGTTATCTGAGAATGGGATCCCAAACAAAAGTGTCGATGCAGTGAATAAGCATGATATACCAAATCCACGCTCTCAATATGGCAGGAATTCGATGCAGTCTAATATTGCCAACCCATCACTCTCGAATCAAAAACAGTACCTGGCTTCAGATCAACAGTGCCATGACATCTTACCCTGGATACTTCACGGTGAGAAAAACTCATAATTTTGTCCAGCATTTGATTCCTACACCTCATTATTCCCAAATGTGTGCATAAATCCTATTAGACCCTCATACTCTACGGTGACGATTTCATCTGAAAATTTAGACAGTTAGGATTACGGCAAACCCATCTTATGATCCTAACAGTCAAAGTTACCATAATGCAATCTTCAGTATTGAAAGTATGGGAGGACAATCACATCTTTTTGTATGTGCATGTATATTTTTTTAGGGGCACAAGCAGCATTAGCAGAATGATTGTAGATTTACTGAATGGCATGGAACTAGGCAACATATCTGCATTTTGAGCTAATTCAACTAAAATCATACATGAAAATATTGATAACGATCGTAACCATATTGATATTGAACATATCGAATAATACATATCGACATCAAATATACTGAAAAAAAATTACTGAAAATCAAAAGCTAACCGGTCGTATCAATATATTAGCCGATATATTACCAATACATCAATATATCGTGATATTATCGCGATATCACGAAATATCGATATTGGGAGCCTTTACTAATACATATCAATCAATATTACAATATTAGCCAATATTTACACTTATATCACTACATGCCATGAAACATCTAGGGGTGCTCCGCCCATATGCAGAATTACGTAACAATCACAAACCATTAAGATGAATAACCCTGTTCTTTAACAAATGCTGTTATAGGTTATTATGGCATGTCATATCTTTCTGCCTTTTTGTCATAGTTCACTATGTAGATTTGATGCAGAGAGTCATAGTGATATATAAACAGGATCATCAATCTTAATAATGAGCACAGTTTAAACTAAGATTCCACTTTAAGTATTACAAAATTATGCCTGATTCTTTGGCAATTCATTATCTTCTGTTCCAGTTAAAATGATGCAATACGGAAACTACTATGCAGATGGATTTCCGGTTCCCCTACAACTACAGTATAATTGGAACTCACCAGCGGTGACTGAAGCTGACACAGCCTCAAGCATTACGAACTCTTCCCAGTGTGCACCTGAAACTCCAAAACAGACCAAAAAGTTGGAGAATAACCATTACTCAGCAACAATGGAAGTCAACGGGAAAAGTTTAGCTGTCTCTGTAGAGAATGAAGGTACCAAGCACCATTGCCATGAACTCATACAGAACATTGTGGATGCCTCATCTGCCACCATCTGCACAGCGGTGGAAGCAAAGAATAATTCTGACAAGGGAGTGAACCAAGACTTTGACCTGGAAAGAACACCACCGCAGAAAACACCAAAAAGAAAGAAACACAGGCCAAAGGTAGTAGTAGCAGAAAATAAACCCCAAAGGAATAGAAAGCCTATGAACCCAAAAAATAATGACCCCAAGATTGAAATTTTGATCAAGAGGAAATATGTGCGGAAGAATGCCCCCAAAACCACAAATACCCCAGAGGCAGATGCTGCAAAAAAGACTAACAATTCCAGCTCTGAACCCACATCGAGATCGTGCAGGAGAGCTTTAAACTTCAACATGGAGAACCAAACAGTAGATAAGACCTGGTGCAAACTGATTGATCAGCAGGAGACACGGCACACAACAAGGGGAAACTCTTTCATAAATGCTAATTCTAAAGAAAAATGGCCGGACGCCAAGTGTTGTAGTGCTGCAGTGGGTTCAGGGAGACAAACTGTCCGATGGAATGAAGTGGAGATGAGTAACAAAATAGCAGGACTTGCTTATTGCCCCTGCCAAGCCGTTGATCAAGCGCAGACAGAAGATATATTCGTCTCCAATGGGCACACCCTGAAAACCGAATCCATGTTGAACTACCCGCAAACAGAAAACTCATGTGTTATCCCCTGCAACAAAAGAGGAAGAGCAACAGATCAATGCCAGAATGCAAACTATTGTAGCATACTTGCAAATTCACACACCCATGGAAAGGTAGGCCAGTCTTTCTTCCAAGAAAGATCAAATGAGGACAAACTAGAGCAAATAGTGCATAGAACCACTCAGAAACAGCTGCAAAAAATGTATGATTCCACGGAAGGAAGGGGATCAAAGAGAGAGTACTGTATGACTGCTGAGCACAGGCATCCTAATGCATTGCATCTGATGAATTGCTTACCTGCAAGCCAAGAATTTCTTCAAATTAATCAGCATAAAAGCTACGGAAGTGATCGAGACCAAAGTTATCCAGGGATTCACAAGAAAAAGAAAGTAAAGAATGTCCAACATACGACAATGCTAATCCACAGCATGCAAAATTGTCCAATGTTTGCAGAAAATGTTTCGAGACTAGTTCACACAAACAATGGAAATCAGATCCTCACAAACCAGGTAGGGAAAGGAAATGGGGGATCATTTAACCCCTCTACAAAAACCTCCGAGAATCCGAACAGTGGTCTGAGCTATAAGGCTGATGAGCAACACACTCATTCCACATTTGCACATATTCGTAAGCAAAATATGTCATCTGAAGTGTGTCTAAAGCCAGAGGAAATGGAGAAATGGGCCCATGTGTCGAATCCATCTCATATGATCAGCTCAATGACTTCTAGAGTAGCTTCTGATATGCTGCCAAGGGCAACATCCAACAATACCACAACATGTAAAGATGGACGAGGAACTGAAACTTTATATAGGACTAGCCATTCTAGTTTATCAAACAAGCAGCGGAATGAAGAACCAACTGTACCCAAGACTGCATCACAGAAAACAGGTATTTTGCCGCCTATGAAAACACTGTTTCTCTCCTGATTGTCAATGTACCTCCATTGGGGGCACTTGTGCAAAGACTTCAAACTTAGCCACTAAAACACCCTGCTCACCATGAACAAGTTGAGTAAATATCTTCATTCCAAAAGATATGGAGACTGCAATGTAAACATTTTACAACATTTAGATGCTATAGTTGCTCATTTGAGCAAAGAATCACGCAAAAAGTAACTCTTGCTTTATGCTGCAAAGAAGGATGGATGTTCAGAGGCTAAGTTTGAAATTTCTGAATACCTCATATGTGTCTTCTACATAGAAGTGCATGAAGAATTATCATCTTTTACCCTTTTATCGGAGTACATTAAATGCATAGAATAAATGTTATCTACTAAAAACCTCTTAAAAAACAGTAATACAATATGTACAGTTTATGCATCTTTACTAACATATTGGCATCCAAATTGTTGTGAAAGAATCTCATCTGAGTTTTCAAACTCGTTGCAGATTCACATGAAAAACAGCGAAATCTGGTATCAATCAATGAGATTGTATGGCAATTTCAATATCTAAATCTGAATGCAACTGGTGGTGAAATGGTGAGGCATGAGCAAAATGCTCTTGTCCGATATAAAGATGGCATGATCATCCCATATGAGGCATTTGATCTGACCAAGATGCGCAAGCCACGACCTAAGGTTGACCTTGACCCTGAGACAAACAGAATATGGAAACTCTTGATGGGGAAGGAAGTAAGCAATGACAATAAAGAAATGGACAAGGACAAGACAAAATGGTGGGAGGAAGAAAGGAAGGTGTTCCGTGGGCGAGCTGACTCCTTCGTAGCACGAATGCGTCTTGTTCAAGGTAAAATAATAAGTACTTGACAAAAAGGACAAAACAAAAACGAAAGATTGTGCATGAGCATATAAGAAAAATTGTCCTATGATTTGTATGTAAAGGAGATGCCAAATACACAAAAAGAGAGATTTTCTAAGTTGCAAATATATTAAGTAACTAGGTCCTTTCTTCCATCTTTAGTTTCTTGTCCAGATACCATTCTAACAAACTGTGCTCAAAAAGGCTTGCATACCTACTAAGCGGTGACTGGCCGAGCTTATTGAACGGCCTTTCATCTCCAAAAGCAGAAGCTAGGCCAAATGGGTGTTTTAAATGTCTAAATGTCCTCTGCAGAACCCTAAAATGGCTTTTAGAGAATTCAGAAGTTGTCGCATTTGCAAAAGTTCTTCCCAATAGAACTTTTGGAGAATCTAGAGCTAGGCCAAACGGGCTCCTAAGACACTGACATATCTTGCTTACAGGAGACCGGCGCTTCTCACAGTGGAAGGGATCAGTTGTTGACTCGGTGATAGGAGTGTTCCTCACTCAGAATGTTACAGACCACCTTTCAAGGTATGCTGAAAGTTTTCCTAGACAAAATACATTGAAAGAAAACTTTTAGTCAGTATCATGCATATTTTGACCTAAACTTTCCTGCTGTGCGCAGCTCTGCTTTTATGTCTCTTGCAGCACGATTTCCCATTCAGCCTTGCAAGAGCACAACTGGCCAGAATGACATCCCAACCACACTTATTGGGGAACCAGAAGTCTTCATGCTAGATACTGATAACAATAACAGATGTCTCGAGAAGTCAACAAATCCAACAATTTACATCAGAGCGCCCGAGAAATCATCAAATCACACAACGTATAATCCCCCCTTGGCCAATAGAACTCCAAGCACAGTTGAAGCAAACAATTGGGGTATGGAAGAAGTAATCTCATCACAAGATTCAACTGAATCTTCCATTGTTCAAGCTGCCAGACAATCCAATTCAAGGGCATATTGTGCACCTACTGGCTGCAAATCAATAAATAATTACAGCTCAACATCTTTCACTCTTCAGAAAATGGAGACTGTAACCAGGTTTACAGACCTTCCATGTCAACCGCCTGGAATTCCATCCATTAATGGGTTATCTAGAAACAGATATGTGCATTTAGACAGCACAGAAAATAGCAACTGCAAACAAGTGGGAAGTGGAAACAACCTCAATAGCTCCACTTCAGTTTCTTATCCCTTTGATCTCAACAGACCCCACATTCAAGTACCAATTGTTCATTCTAACTATAGTCAATTTCCTATAACCACAGATTCAGGATTGCTGGAAGTACAGAGTTCCAAGACATTTGGAAACGAGAGAGTTACATTTTTGCCTTCAAGTTACGTGGGAGTCAGCAACGCACAATATGTGGGAGTCGCAAGCGGGAGAATTGGACAATTCACCCAAAGTAACACTGCATTACAACAAAATGGAGGAACATGGGCCCAAGGAACTCCAACTATCCTGTATTCATTACACAACAAGCAACAAACAGACCAGAATAATTCCACACAAGCAGGAGCTCAGGCTGCACACTATCAACATTCCTACAGGAATTATAAACATGGAGGGACCATGACCTTCCAATTGGAAAGCAGATCACACACTGAACCTGTCAGCAGTCAAATTTGTGTGATGCAGTCAGTTCAAAGTGTCAGTGATCTTGGACGACCAAAATATAATTTTATGAACATCTCAGTTGCAGGAAAGGAAGAACCCACGGTGAATAGAACTGCTCGATCAAATTCCACAGAGCAACTTCGCTTTTCTAGTGAGGCACACATCAGGACAAACACAAATACACTTGACAAAAAGGTCAAAAAGATAGAAGGTGAGAAAAAGATGGTCTTTGATTGGGATAGCCTACGAAAACAGGTGCAGTCCAATGGGAGGAAAGAGAGGACAAGAGATACTAAAGATTCTATAGACTATGAAGCAATTAGGTGTGCAGATGTCAATGAAATATCCAAGGCTATAAAAGACAGAGGAATGAATAACATGCTCGCTGATCGGATAAAGGTACTGCAGGAACTCTATGAAAATTGTTTTGTCAATATCTCTTATGTGCAATCCAGCATGTGATTCTGATTGACACATTGAAACCCACAAAGAAAGCATGTTCATTCTTGTATAATTCTTCAGGATTTCCTCAACCGTCTAGTCAGAGATCATGGGAGCATAGACCTAGAATGGTTAAGAGATGTCCCCCCAGACAAAGCAAAGTAAGTTCTTTCAGTAACAGGTCAAGTTCATTTTATTGCAAAAGAACTGCACTAGTTACTACTAGCACCAAAGTGCTTCCAAAACATCACAAGTACCACGCAACAATCTTTTACTTAAGCATTAAATTACAACTTTTTAACCTATATCGTGATTCAGGGATTATCTTCTAAGCATTAGGGGCTTGGGGTTGAAAAGCGTGGAGTGTGTGCGGCTACTAGCGCTTCATCAGCATGCTTTTCCGGTAACTTTTTATAAATTGAAGCACTAGACATTTGAAAGGTGTGAATCTCTAAAATATCATGTTTGATCTTGCAAAAGGTCGACACAAATGTTGGAAGAATTGCTGTGAGACTAGGATGGGTCCCCCTCCAACCACTACCAGAGTCCCTTCAGTTGCATCTTCTTGAGTTGTAAGTATTTCAGCTGCCTAATCCATCAAATCATAGCATCCGTTGATTGTCCATTCTCTAATCAAGTTTTTACACAGGTACCCAGTGCTAGAATCTATCCAAAAGTACCTCTGGCCACGATTGTGCAAACTAGATCAACAGACATTGTAATCCTACTACTAAATCATTATTGTGGACTCCAAGCCCTAACTTTCAATAGTTAGCTGTAGATAGTTTCAGTATATTCCATATAGATTAACTGCGCTGCCAAATTACAGGTATGAACTACATTATCAGCTCATTACATTTGGGAAGGTATAAATCACCCTTACCTGGAAAAGTAAATCTGCAAACAGCTGGGAATATTATTTGACATTTAACAGAGTTTGGCTAATTTGCTCAATATATTGGACATTTATGCAGGTATTTTGCACAAAAAATAAACCAAATTGCAATGCATGTCCCATGAGAGGCGAGTGCAGGCATTTTGCTAGCGCTTTTGCAAGGTACAGATCCACACTTCTCATACCACAAAAACTTAATCTGTGCAAGCTAAAAATATAAATTAGCATAGATTGCCTCTCGTTAACCATTTTGTGATCATGTTTACCTAAGGAGCAACAAGAATCAACGGTACGAGAAGATCACAGAGCTTAATCCACAATATTAGTCTGAAAAAATGAACTTATACTGCACATTCTCAAATTCCAAAGTGGAGAATAATAATGCACATAAATGCACATTCAGTCATACTGCGAAGAGTATACTGAGAAGTGGGCAAAGAGAAGGGCAAAATTAATTGAGTTATAGGCAGAGAGAAATTTCTTTTACACTGGACTACCATAATTAGAGAAATTACACTGCAAGCACGATGATAAGATAAATTTCCAATAATTAGATTCTGAACTAGCTCCACAGATCGCTACTCTGTACACACCAGAAACAAGCATGCTTGTCAGCTGGTCCTTGCTGGGGATGGCTACTCTTGACACACTGCACTATAGCACAACTCAAACCCAACTTGAATTTACTTATAGAAAACCAACCTGAAGAGAGAAAGGAGCACAACACAACTAACCTGAAAATGTCATGACCCACCTGAAATATGAACCTGGCACAATATGAACTTTTGCCACTCCTCCTCATGGACTTATTAATAGTCCCCAATGGATGGAAAGGAAATATAAACCAAGAGTGATCCGAATATGTCTTAGGGATAAAGTGATATATGATGTAGATCACTGGGATTTCAGAACACTATTTTATCAATAATCATTCAAAAGAGGGATAAACTTAATATCATGGTCATGAAAAAAAACCTATTCGATTCAAAACATTTATAAATAAGAATGAAGAATCCGTTGCTGCTGTAAAAGAATAGTGAATAAAGGATGGAAGATGTGATGCTACAAACTGGGAACTGGAACATCCCAATCACCAAAGCAATACACTAATAGCAAATGCAGTTTCTCAGTGATAAGGTGTTGATCCAGATAACACCGCCCATTTCACCAATATGTTGATTCTTTTCTTTCTCCTCCAAGTTTCTTTCTTTTTGGGTGATGATCCAAACAGACATGCATGAACATAAATAATTGTAATTCTTTTTTTGGTTAATGGGCGAAACCACTTTAAGTCAGACGAGGGAGACTAGGTTTGAACCTAAACTCCTTCCCAAGAGAAAGAGACAATACCACTGAGCTAGACCAAATGTTTGTAAATTCCTTGGAGTTCTAATGATAATTTTCACAACAAAAGTGTTGTCAATGCAGTTCAAGACTTGCACTGCCTGGACCAGAGGAGAGCAGCATAGTCACCTCAGCTGATGCCATTTCAGCCAACAGAAAACCCACAATAAATATCCATCCCATAAAATTGCGACCTTTAGAGGACAGGACATCAAGAGAATCAGAATTTGAATGCAGGAGGAGTGAACCTATTGTTGAAGAACCAACAACACCAGTACAGGAAAGTACAGAAATATCAGAAACAGATATTGAGGATGCATTCTGCAGTGATGCTGATGAAATTCCTATCATCAATCTTACTGCTGAAAATATCACCGTAACTTCACAAAACTGTTCAAGAGGGAACGTGGAGCTCCAAGAATGGGAAATGTCAAAGGCTTTAGTTGCCCTAAACCCAGGAACTGCTTCGATTCCCGCTACCAAACTGAAGAATGTGAATCGGCTTCGGACAGAGCACCAAGTGTAAGTAGAAACCTTATACTAATTCATTAACAGAGAGACTCAATCAGAGAAACAACAAGAGATGTCAAAACTAATGGCCAGATCATATAGCAGCAAATCTGTAGGATCACCGAGAGCTGTTTAATATTAAGCACATAAAGCACTTAATTAATTGGCGATCTTTTAATCTATTAGAAAACAACTAGTTAGAACGCTTTGTTTCTAATTATGGACTAACCAAGCAGTCAATCTGATAAAGAAGCTAATTTCCAACTCTCCTTTCAAGGTTGCACACGGCTAGTACAATGAAATAGTTGGTTATGACTGAAATTTTTTTGCGCATTGCCTACCACCTTATTCTCCTCACTTTCTATTGCAGGTATGAACTTCCAGAGTCACACCCTCTATTGAAAAAGGTGGGTCGTTGCTTCTGGAAATTTCTGGTGCATTAATGGTACATATGTGTGGGTGTGTGCACAGTTGTGTCTGTGGCAACGTGTGTACTTCACTTTCTCAACTTACCCCATCTTTGACCCTTGACAGCTAGACAAAAGAGAACCTGATGACCCAAGCCCGTATCTTCTTGCCATATGGACGCCAGGTAGGGACAGATATCCATAGTTTCTATTCTCAGAGCGGAATTCACTACTGGCAGTTTGTGATCTTGATTCATCAACTGACATTAAGCTTAAGACACAGAGAACATGACTCCAGAAACATCACTGTTTCTTTGTTGTATCATTTTTATATTAAAAAATTTTCAAATTAGTTACAACAAACGACACTCTTCAATACCAGGTGAAACTGCCAATTCAATTCAACCACCTGAAGGAATATGCAGATTGTGGGAGTCAGGGAAATTGTGCAGTGAGAAAACATGCTTTTCATGCAATAGCAAAAGGGAATCAAATTCGCAGATAGTGAGAGGAACACTTTTGGTTAGTAATCTCCTTAAAGCGAATTCCTACAGTCAATTTAAAGATAACGTAATAGTACAGTGCGCTTTTCAATAATACTGGCACCACCATGTTGACAGATTCCATGTAGAACAGCAATGAGAGGGAGCTTTCCTCTCAATGGAACATATTTTCAAGTTAATGAGGTAAATGCTATTAGTTTCTTATACGTTGCACTAATGAATTTTTGGGTAATATCATCATGAGAAAACCATTGCATACTCACAATACCAAACGTTTCCAGAATTCCTAATCCATGAGAAACACCTTACAATCTCATGGAAAGTGAATTTTAACCCTGCCTTTATTGCCTTCAAAACATCTGACTCCATTGATATTAAATCAGTACATGCATATCATGTAGGTATTTGCCGATCATGATTCTAGTCTAAACCCTATTGATGTTCCAAGGGAATGCTTATGGAATTTGCCCAGACGGACTGTATACTTCGGAACCTCTGTCTCAACCATATTCAAGGGTAAATACATGAAAGCGTGAGTCTTATCTTTGAGTATCGAACAAGTACTGACAAAGTGATTCATATACTTGCTAGGCATGTCGACAAGAGATATTCAACAGTGCTTCTGGAGAGGTATGGATTTTAACAAATCTTTTTTTTTTTTACGAAAAAATAAATACCATTTTAGAACATGCAAAAGAGTCCCCACTCCTTATTCTGCAGGGGAGACTAGTGCCGGATTAAAAAATTGGTCACATCTGTCTCATACTGGCCTTTTATTCTATTTGTCTTTTCATTTCCTTTCTTATATCTTAAAGGTCTTTCCTCTAGCTACAACGGCTAAAAGATGCTATTGCTTTATGAAAGGGCCCCTAAGGCGAGGAGAAGAGAGGCACAGAATAGAGGGATGGGCATTAAACATAATTGATTCCAACTTCAAATATTGCACAGAAATCAAAATTTCTCTTTTGATAGAACACATACAATAGTGTGATTAGACTAGCAATTTTATTTCTTTTTTTATTCATTGCAGGAGTCAAGAAGGAACAAATTGCAAATTTATTTCTTTTTTAGTTAAGACAGTAGGAACTAACTATTCACTGCAGGGGTCGAGAAGGAACGAATAGCATTTTTATTTCTTTTTCAGTTAACACAGGAGGAACTAACTATTCATTGCAGGTGTTGAGAAGGAACGAATAGCAATTTTATTCCCTTTTTAGTTAAGACAGTAGGAAATAACTATTCAGTGCAAGTGCCAAGAAGGAATGAAAGAATAGCTATTGTAAAATGTTTTTAGCTATTGCAGGACAAGAAATGGTCCTAGTGTATCAGAAAGTGTCATAGGATATTCATGCTTTGCATGCTAAGTGTTGTTTGTTTTGCAGGTTTTGTTTGCGTTCGGGGATTTGACCGAAAGACAAGGGCACCACGACCACTTATGGCCAGACTGCATTTCCCAGCAAGCAAGCTGGTAAAGGGAAAAATGGACAACACATAATAAGAGGGAAATCAGGAGAATTCTGACAAGAAGGTACAGACAGTACATAAGAATAGGCAGGAACAGGGAAAAGAATTCTGACAGTATAGAATACCAAACTATTGACTAACATTGTTGTACGTCAATCATTCTTTGGACAAAAAAAGAAGATGAATAAATGCCCCTGAGAAAGCAGTAGAATATTTAAATTGATTGGTAGAATCTCCAGACAAGTGGGCATGTCATCTGTACATGTTAACATCTTGTTGATTATTTTGGTATACACCCTCAATAAAGATATGGCAGAGTTGAACCGTGGGATCTTTACACGAGAGAAATATCTGCGCTGATTTTTTGAGCTCCATGTCTAGAATTCACAGCTTGATTCTGGAGGAAATTTTTTTTTTTTTTTTTTTTTTACTTTGGAGTTATAGGAGAGATAAGCCCCATTTGGTGTGTTGCAAGCTGGAAAGAATGATGAGGAACCCACAACAGATGCTCTCATATGAGAATGCTCGAGTTGATTTTCAAGATCGCGACACATCTAATCATACTCCTATTCCAATTTTCTTCCATCAGGATGCTAATGCTATGATGAGTAATATTGCTTTCAAGTTTCATAGCTTGTGAGCATCTCATGCATCATCTATTGATATTGCTAGTGCAGCATAGTATAATCAGAATCACACATGGGTGCAAAGGAAGACTCCAGGGTTTTTCCATTCTAATAGTCTAATATGCTCATTCTTGTCAAAAGAAAATTGAAACCCCAAAAAAGGCAGTTTAGATCAATTTTATACGGCTACTAGGGATGTAGCTAGTTGTTGGGATCACTCCCGTGTGGGAAACATTGTTTGGCGCGCGCGCTTGATATGGCCAAAGTGGAATAAAGGCCAGAGTAGCTTCACTTGACCAAGATGGAAGGAACACTAGTTTATGACCGAGGACATTATCTAAAGGTTTAAGACATTGACTAATGGCCAAAATCTCTAATTAAGGGCCGAGAACTTCGCATGACGAACGAGAACTCTGACTGAAGGACGAGAACTCTGAGTGATGGTTAAAAGTATCGGCTGTTGACCAAGGACATTGGATATTGTCCGAGGGCACTAGGCAAAAGGCTGAGGACTTTGGTCAACACCTGAGGACTCTAACTGAAAAAACCAGTCACCTGCAAAGTCTGCACAAACAGCTTTTCAGAAAATGAGTTAACTTTCAAAGTGGGCAGCCGACCTATAGAGCAAGTCAACTATTCCCGGCAAAATGGCATTTTGCAAAGTTGGTAGCAGGTTTTGTTGTACACGCAACCTACCTACTAAGAAGGCAGCCGCCCAGTCAATATTTGTATATATATGTATACATATATATATATATATATATATGCTGAGTGCAAGTGAGAAGGGAAGTGAGAATAAGAAAACGAATGAGAGAACACAATGAGTAGTCATTTTACTTTTGTATTTTGCTCTTGTTTCTGTTCTCAACTCCCCAAGAACATGTGTAGCCAAAGGGTTTTTGTAACCAACATATGTAGTGAAATTATTTGTGGACTAAGTATCCCATGGCTTTTCCCTCTCATTTTAGAAGAGGATTTTCCATGTAAAAAATTGTGTGTATTCTTACTCTCTCTAATTACTTTGTCGTGTGTGTTTGTGTGCCTATCATTTTTGTCCGCTCAATTTTACTAACCGACCGACCGGCATTCTCTTTCCCAATACTAGTAGGCTTTACAACAATCTCAGGAATTAATTGGCGAATAAAGGGAAAATTTGAAAACTCCTTCACAAAGGAGTCCCTTCATACACAAAGGGCCAACGCTAATTGTTTTAAACTAAGGGATGACACCAAGATATTTATTTGCCCATGCAAACACTGAGAGAATTTGTTCTAAAATTAGCGCTTCAGATACAGATGCTAGGGTTAAGCTCGCTATCAACAATTTATGTGCAATGAAGTGCGTAGATATTATTAGAACTTCCAGCAGGGCATATCAGATAAAATCGAAAGCAAAGAACCTAGTGGGGTAGGGGAAAATCCCATGACTTACATGCTAATGAAAGGTCAGCCTTAGGTTTATTTTTAGCCCACAGGTTTACTTATGAATATTGCCTTGGATGAGGGACATATGTAATGAGGCTTACTCTGCTACCTCGAACCAGAAGACAAGTGCAAGGAGCTTCACCGCTGCAAAACATAAACATAGAAATTAAAGAAAAACTTAGCTTAAAAGCTAATGACTTCTGATTCTGGAAACATCAAAATAAATTGTACCAAAAGTAACGACCAGATAAGAAATGGCTATAAATTGCCAGAAATAACAATCATGAGAAAAATCATAAACTTCTTAATCAAATATCAAGCTCATTGCAACTTGTAGATTCAACCATCATCCTCCTATGTATGTAAGAATCACTGCTCCTAAAAGACTTAAACTGCATTCTCACAATCAAATCCTAAAATCAGGAAACTATAATGATACGGTATATTCAGTTCAAAACCCAGAAGAGCAATGAAGTTTCAATCACTAAATAGTTCTCTACATTTGATATAAACAAAAAACAAAAACAAAAAATCATAAGACATAAAACAACCACCCGCATGGATTGGATTAAATTCAAAAGATTCGCATACCAGCCATGCCTCGTAATAGCCAATAAGACGTTAGCGAACGAAGTTATAGATGTCTGAATCATTGAGGCAGTTCATTCTTTTTACTAGTTACCTGAAACAAAACAACACGTAATTAGATGGTTTGATACTTTGTCTTAAAGAGTCAATGGTTAGGGTTTAGGATTGCTGAGTTTGATCATACAAACGCCTATCCATCTAATGAAGTTTGAATGGAGAAGAAGAAAGAGTTTGATCATACAAGCGTGTCTTGGTCTAGTGGAGTTAGAATGGAAGAGAGAGAATCACCTGAAATGTTTCTTCATCTTTTACAGAAACGCTCCTTGGAGATGACAGAGACTGGGAGCGAGGTGGGGAAGGAGAAAATTAATGGCACGGTTCGTTCGCGGCATTTAGAATGTTTTGGCGCCTTTTGCACTTCCCTGCCATAAATTCGGGGAACCAGGGGCGGCGTAATGATTGGACCCTTAGAATTTAAGGATATCTAACTGATAATCTAGTCTTATTAAAAAATATATAATTAATTTTTAGAAATTTCAAATTTATTTTATATTTTTGAAAAAAATAATATAAAAATTTTAAAAAACAAATTACATATTATGATTTAATTTTTTATTATATTAAATAAAATTGTCAAATCAAATAAATATTTTAAACTATTAATGTGTGGGTTTATTTGTTTAAATAATTTATATAATTTATAATACCAAACTCATTAGTTTAAATTTTATTTATTCAATTCAATATAACATATGTAGATATCAAAGTAAACAATTAATAATATTAATATAATAATAACAATATATCAAATTAATATAGTAACAATGTTTCAAACATGTTTACATAAAGTATAGTATATATGTATAGTAAATAAATAATAACATATTAAGTAAAATAATAAATCATCAATTAAGTAAAATTTTGATTCAGAAATAGACTAAAAATATATATAACTAAAAATCATTGGTTAGGGTTCAAAGTTTCATTCCTTATATATACATGCCATGTGGGGGTTGATTTGGTTTACTTCAATTTGAGTTTTTCATTTATAAAAATATGATTTTAATAAAATATTAAATTATAACCAAACTGTACATGTGTCAAACTATCGTTGACGGTTTTGTTAGAGTTACTTTGAGTGGTTTTTGGTGATTTGAATTTTTTTTGCTATAATATTATTTTACTTTATTTTTTTTCAATAACCAAACAACCGATTACGGCCAGACTTAATTTTTCTAAAGTCAGTATTTATCCAGTACTACTCTGCTGTATTAGGTGGATGATAAGATTATACTATAACGATGTAGATCCATTAATGATTCATCATGCCAAATTGATACAAAACTCGAGCATATTTGCCATATACGCGAGTGTAGCTTAATATTCCAGTCATTATCTAGACACATTTCATATATTTACTTTAACATGTGTCCTGTTTTTTATTTATTTTTACATGGACATATATGTATGAATAAGTGAATAAGGAGTTATAAGTGAGCAATAGGGCTAACAAAATGTGTAAAATTGTACAAACCAAAGTTCTAATGATATGTTAACATATGTGTTGTTTGGTTGTTGTCAAGTCTTCATCCCGATACCTGATTAGATTAATTTTTAAAAATTAATTATTACAAATTTATTTATTTATCCATCAACCAAAACCCAATAAAAACATTGGGATTCACACTTAAATAATTATAAATATCGATAAATGACCCGAATAAAATGATAAATCAAGTCACAAAATTTTAAAATGACATACTCAAAAGTTACTTCAAACACTGACCATATAAGACCTCAAATATATATAAAGAGATGCATCTATACAAAAGTTAGAAAAAAAAAATCATGATTTAGACAATTTTTTGGACCAAAAATCAAAATCGAACTTGATTATTATAAAATATATCACCATAAACTAAATATTATAGTACACATAAATTATAGCAAAATAACCATCATAAATTTGTTGTTATAAAACATAATACATCATCTAAACTCAATAACCTATTTCTAATCATCGAATCGCTTTTTTCTTAAATTTAGTCGCCTACAGGTATGCCTAAAACATTCTAATCTAAAAAGTTAGTGAGTTAATTGTTCAATAATATATAAATTTTTATAACTGAACACGTATATATTAAAAATATACTAAAATATGATATGACTAAATATCTACAAAATCGATAACATTTTTTCATAAACTTATTATGCAACTTTTAATTGATGGTCATGTGAATAACTATACAAATTCATAATTGTGCTCAAATCCATGATTATAATGTCAAACATATCAAATTATATAAATATATGAAATATATTCAAATCAATCAAAAATTTTAGACGGCCTTATCAACAAAGCAATAACTATCAAAGCTTGAATTATATATATTTTTATATAATTAATGGCCATACGTTATTATTCAATATCCGTAAATAGGCCGTTATATATTTATTCAATAGACGAAATTGAATGTCACTTTTAACAAATAGATAATAAATTTAAATCTCAGTTATCACTGTAATATATTAAGACTTGTCATAATATATCACCGTCAAATCTTTACAATAGCCTATGCATGATCGAAATGAAAATTCTGCTCAAATTCAAATATATCATTTATATTTTTTCAAATAGGAGAAAATATATTTTTTCTTTTAATATATGTAAATTTCTTTCTTTATTTTTTCAAATATACAAAGTGCAATATATCATAAGTACAGGAAAAACTTGAATATACCATTTAAAACATACAAAAGTTATATTATATAATTAACAAACATGCAAAATTTATTCATTGTAGAAATTATAATAAATCAACATAGTCAATATAATTTCATCACTTTATTTTAATTATAAAATATGTATGAGCAATTAAGTATGAATTCAAGGCATGCAAAACACTTATTTGAAGATTTAAAATATGTTGAAACATAAATTTAAAAATTAAAAACATGTAAAGTCATCTAAACATAATTTAAAGGTACAAATAAGTATTGTTATAAAAAAAAAAAATCAGTTTAAAAATACAATGTAATGAAATAAGAGTATATATTATATAAAAATTGTATAAAATAAAAATGGGAGAACATGTATGAAAAGTATAAATATTATATATCTGAAATTATGATATGTATAAGTATTTAAATAATAAATACTCAGTAGAATAGATAAATATCATCAACAATAAAAGAAAATTTAGATGCACTTCCATTAACTTGATTTTTATTTAAAGATTGTTTGATTTTCTCTTAATTTGTTATTCTCCCCTTTTTTCTATTTTCTCAATAATCAATTTAAAATAATCTAAAATTTATTGAAAAAAGCTATTGATTATTTGGGAATTATGCACTAAAGCAAAATCTTTACCATGCACATGCGCTCATCAGATCCTCATCAAATGCGAACATTCTATCTAATTATACACATATTTTGCTCATGCACACATCAAGTATAGATATTTTGCTTTTAACACGTACATGTCCCCTAATCATATGATTGCCTAAAATGTGCTTACGCATAGATCATGCATTTTTTAGGCATTGACCCAATTTCTCAAAATTATATTTTTCTATAATCTTCATTATAAATATTATTTTAAATTAATCAAAAAATTATTCTAATGACATTATAACTCATAAATAAAATATGAAGCATTACAAGTGTGATTTGATTTTTGTATTCAGATAATATTTTAAAATTGGTTATGATTTAAAAACTTAAATTGAATTAAACCAAACCAGCTTAGCATGGAAGCACAGATAAACATACAAACATATATATATATGATAAATTAAAATTTCTATTATAATTACATTTGTTTTTGTTATATCTATTTTTATGGTGTTTTTATTCAAATTTCCATACAAATGATTGACTTGTTTATCCTTTTAAGAGCTTACTATCACCTAAATTATTAGATGTTATAATTCATTCATTGTTGATATTGGCAATATTTTAAGTAAACTCTTACTATATTAATAATTTTTGAATGATATTTGAAAGTTTAAAAAATTATATAACATAAGATTTAATATTTAAAATACTATTTTAAATATTTTATAATTATATTTTAATTAAGTAATATCTCATATATAATTTTTCTTATTGGAGTATTTAGAACAAATTTAAATTTAACATTATAGTATTTTTTATATATAATTAATTTTTCACTTAGCATATTGCCTTTTATTTCATCATCATATACTTTTACTATATTTGTTATATTATTTTGAACAAATTTAAACTACAGCTATTATATCAACATTATTACTTATTTAACTTAATTTTTATACATGATATATTATATTGAATAAATAATTGTTAGGGTGATAATTATAATACTAAAATTATATAGATAGTCCAAACCAATTTGCTTTAACCAACTGTATGATTTAATTTGATAAAAATTCAAACTATAATAGGATCGCAGATTATCCTTAAATTCACACTAAATCGATGCATGTATGCCCCTTCAATAACTTAATATTGATATGGATATATATTATAAAAATTAATATGAAATAAATATTATATTATTTAATTCAGGATATAATAAATGCATATTTACAATTAAGGACGTACCATCATTGTGGCTACATGAGGGGCCAGGGACAGCAATAAAGAAACAGTGGCAGGTCCGACTGGCCAGCGTTAGAAGTGGGGCAGTGTCAATGGTGGAGTGGGGCAGGACAGATGTAACTAATAATTAATATTTTTACTTATTTAGCGATAAATAAACACATTTTTATATATAGTTAGTTGTTATTATTATTTTGATAAAAAATATATTTAAATACTATTTAATTTTAATCATTTTGCAATCAAATGACGGTATTTATTATCACCGATTCTTTCTAATAAGATTTTTCGTAGTTATGATCGAAGAATTATGAAATCCAAATCCATCACAAAACACACAATGGAATGCAAAAATTGTGAAAAAAATGTTATACAAGACAACCAATTTGAAAAAAAATTAATTAAAAAGGTTGACTTAATACTACGCCTCAACATAAATCAAAATAAAAATGTTTTCAGATATTAAAAAATTATCACGATATATTTTATTTATGATCTGTATCAATTCTTTTTTTTGCTTTGAAAAGTCTAAATTCACAAATTTTATGGTATTTTTAGATATGTTTATATATCAAAGAGGATATCAAACTCTACTCTTATTAAAAAAAAACAAAAAAGCTAAAATTCTTTAAATGTATAAATATATGATAAAAGATGACAAAATTTCTTTATGTAACTCAAATTTAGTGGGATTATGAAAAAACTGAGTCCTTATTATAAGATTTTGATATGTATCATTGGGATTGGGGGGCGTCATTCTCCCCTGTGGAGAAGGACCGTCATTCTATTCATCTGAGCCATCAGATGTAAAATCCAACGGCCCACGTGTGTTTTTAAAATCAGACGGTCCACGTTATATTATCCATTCAACACACGTGAGCCGTTGAATTTTACATCCGACGGCCCATACGTTTTGAATGGATAATATAACGTGGACCGTTCGATTTTAAATTTAATCATCCAAAACATATAACCGTCAGATTTTATATCCGACGGCCCATATTAAAAGAAGGACGGTCATTCTCCACAGGGGAGAAGGACGCCCCCTCAATCCCCCGGATCCGTATCATTGGAGATGTCCGCCACGGATATTTTCTTGGCCAAAATCGATACGGATAGGTAACATCTAAAACCCATTTATCATCTGCTAAGGGGCACAATAAACAAGTATTCAACAAGCAAAGAAAAACTAATCCACTAATATTTTAATCCAGCAACATTTTATTTTTATTGAAAATTAAGCACTTATTTCAAGCACCACCAAAGATGGGGTCATTTGCACCAACTAACGAGAAGCAATCAACCTAAAGACAAACAACAAACGAAGAACATGACATAAAGAGTACGGCAGCCAAAAGAAAGATCAATCAGAGAAGAGAAGCATCATCCCAGAAAAAAGTATCAGCAAAGTAAAAAACTGAATCAAGAACCTCCAAACTGGCCAAACAAAAGGATTTTCCACCATGATTTTTATGAAGGGGCATGGATCGCTGTCTCGGTGGGCACGCGCACGTTCCTATAACGGCACACGTAGGGTGAATCATAGGCCAAATAAGGTCCAGTCCATCTCCCCTCGTCAATGTAGCTAGCATCCCAAACCGAAGCATACAGAAACATCGGTTTATCTGGGAAGGCAGACCCTGTTTCTTTCTCCACTCGTCTCACTACTTTGCCATCAATCAGCCACTCGATCACATCTGGGAACCACTTGATTGTGTACTCATGAAAATCATCAGAGCATTCGAACCCGAGCTCATGTATCTCCTCTCTGCTTCCGGTACCTGCAGTTTGAGACAACTCTCAAAATAGTGAGCGCCGACAAATCACCCGACACATCACCTAGGGTAGTGTGTCAATGTCTTAGACAAGTCAGAATATCTTATAATTTTCTTCTTAACTTTGACATATTTTGAACATATTGGACTATTTTATAATTAAAGGAAAAAATTATAGTGAACGTTTTTTTATAAGGCACAATTGAAGCGATTTGGTAGTATAGAAACAATTAAAAACTTAAGCCTATATCATCTTATTTTCCATTATGTGAGGTATATATATGTTATAGCACAACTCATTTATATTGGTTTGCTATTGGTTCTTCATATGATTTATTTCTACGATGATGAAACAAGAAAAAGGCATTTTTTCTCCTAACATCTATATATAAATTATAAATTTTAGTTAATGTGTTGCAGCATATCACATACTCATTTATAGAGAAGCAATGCATTGGCTTGTTAGTCGTTGTGTCATGTCGCTATCAATCTCCAAAGCTACTGCTAGATTGTAAGTTTGTGAGTCGCATAAAGCTAAGAACATGCTGGTTATTCTAAATAACTCCCTCCAACAACGTATTGGCTTTATCATATAGAATAAAGTCCTGCTCGCTGATGACAAACGCTTTGGCTTGCAACTTGATTGTACTCAGTCGAGACTACAATGAAAATTTTTTTGTGTGGTGTTATTAATATTGGGATATAGGTTACTTCCGTATAGGCCCATAACTGATTAACAAGTCAGTTAGAGATTTGGCCGAATACTTACATAGGGTACAATACCGAGGTGGGGTATTGTTTTATTCACACGCGAAGCGCGTGCAATGAGTGTCGAAGGGCAACTAGGTGCCGAGGCCGAAAGGTGTCCAGCTAGATTGCTTAGCTGAAGGGCATCTAGCCGGATTGTTAACATCGAAGGGCTACCAGATGGTGAAACTGAGGGCCAGCAAAACTGAAGGGCCGGCCGAACCGAAGAGGTTGAAAGCCGACTATGATTTACCAAAAGAGCAGGAAACGGTGAAAGCGTGGGAAATGACGATTGGAGGGCTAGTGCTCGATAGTTGGTGTAATAAACCACCTGCAAAAAAAAAAAAAAAAAATCTAGAGCAGGCGTGCAAGTGAGCGATTTGCGGGATTTATGCTAGTGAGCGCCGTCAGTGAAAGAAATGTGAGAAGGAGATTTATTTTATATGTATTGTTATTACTGCTACTTGAGTCATTGAATAATATAAGGAGTCGAGCTCTTGTATCTTGTTCCTTAGGGTTTTTGTAACCATTTTTTATAGTGAAGATTTATAGACAAATTGTCCCGTGATTTTTCCTTTTTATTTAGAGGAGGATTTCCACGTAAAATTATGTGCGTCTCAATTTTCTCTTCGTTGTGTGATTTTTCTTCATCTACTGTTTGTCGTCGTCATTGACGTTCTTTCTTCTCGGTCAAACTGACTTGCGGCCAATTCCCAACAATTAGATCAGTCCAACAGTTGGGCAATCAACTTGATTGGACAGATTGAAGCCCTGATCACAACTGCGTACAAGCCTAGCTGTGCTAATCTGGGCATTTTTGTTTTTGTTTGACATGGAAGAAAAGTAAAAATGTCGGATTTGCTGACCTGTGCTACAATATTAATGGGAGATTTTTAACAATTTTGGCACCATTTTCTCTGTGTTTTCAGAGGGAAGCTGATGAAATCTAGTAAGACAAAAGTACAAGAAGCCGATATCCTCATGTTAGACCCTTTTCCAGACAAATACGCTTTTATTTTGATTTGCTGAATCAAACTACTGTAACTGCTTTTCGTATTTAGTATGGATTCCATTGAGTCAGTTTAGGGATGTTTTACAAGTCAGTTTAGAGAAGTTTTACGAGTCAATTTATGAACATTTATTTGAAGCACGATTTTATGGGTAGCCTAAAATCATTATATCAACAATATCTCAGCAATATCTGAAGATCGTCTTTTAAATCAGTGGAGTTTTTTCCTAATTTGTCTTCTGCCTTTTAATCTATTCTGAGACTTTTAAGGTTAGAGTTGATATCTTCGGGATCAATGACCTCCTACAAGCCAACCCCAATAATATTTTAGATTCACCCATTTTACCCAAGCATAGTTTTTCACATAGATTGAGGAAAGTCAATGCTAAAGAAGAGAAAATAATCAATATGAGGAAATGACTAAGTCATGAAAACATTTGGTTGATCCATTTGTTTAATGCATTCGATTCATTGCTTGCTGATGAGAAATTCGGAAGCAATAATTGCTATCCACGAAAGTTGTCTTCCTAATTTGTCTTCTGCCTTTTCATCTACTCTGAGACTTGTAAGGTTAGAATTGATATCTTCGGGATCAATGACCTCCTATAAGCCAACCCCAATAATATTTTAGATTCACCCATTTTACCCAAGCATAGTTTTTCACATAGATTGAGGGAAGTCAATGCTAACGAAGAGAAAATAATCAACATGAGGAAATGATTAAGTCATGAAAACATTTGGTTGATCCATTTGTTCAATGCATTCGGTTCATTGCTTGCTGATGAGAAATTCTGAAGCAATAATTGCTATCCATGAAAGTTGTGTAGCAATTATGATGACTTGATGCCAAGCGAAATACCTTGAATCAAAGACTAAAATCTTTGAATGTGATTAATGTGTCTTTGAAACCCAAATATGATTGACTATATATAATAATTCTTGTATCTACTTAAAAGGGATGAATGAATTCAAGACTAGCCGAGAAAGTCATGCCATTCACACTAGTACTCACACTAGCCGAGTGAGTGTTTTGATTGAAGAGAGTTTGATAGGGTTCTTTTGTTTCTTTGGAATTTGAATGAGACTAACTCCATCACTTGAACTCTTTTGACATCTAGTAAAGACCATCATTGTCTTATTGTCTATGGACATAGCTCACATATTGATAGTGAACCATAAAAATATGTTATCTGATGTGTTTAGTTTATTGTCATTATTTCACAGTTGCTATAAAATTTTGAATGAGAAGAATATGAAATCATCACATGGATATCGTTCCAACAAAAAATTTCCAGTTTCGGTTGATTCACAATATTCATCCCTATAACTTACATAATCACCATAGACTCTCTCTTTTCAGATAAATTACAGAGGCGGGCATGGCTAGCGTAATTGCTCAAGAAAATTTCCCCACAAATTATTTTTTTGTCCCCTTTTCTCATTTTCGATGAAAAGTGGTCTATCAATAGCATACATATGTTCTCACACAGTCAGCATAAATCTCCAATAACAATGGAAATCAAATGCAAATTCGTGCTTCTGGATAAGAAAGCAAAGTCAAATCGATTCATAATATGCCTAAGTCAAAACCACAATCAATTCAAATAATATTTATAGAAATGCATCTAAGATAGATTAACAAACATGCCTGTAGTGTAGTAATTAGTCTGAACGATGGTCTTGTCTTTGCCTAAGAACTCAAAATCGATCTCGTCCTGAGACTTGTCGCCTTCCAAAGAGGATAGATAAATGTTGAAATTGAGGCCGCTAGTGTTGCCGTCTGGACACTTGATCAGAGCGCTGAAGGTGCCGTATCGGTAGCGGCTAGTGGAGCGCCACCTAGCGCCGCCCCTCTCGTCGAAGGTAATGGTGATTTCGGAAGTCTCCGGGCAGTGTGCGCACGCCTCTGGGCAATAATCGACCGCTACTTCCTTCAGTTGTTGACTCGCTTGGTGGGCTGTCTCTGCGTGGAGGGCTGGATCAGCCATTGGATGCTTTTGCCAGAATCCACAGAGAGAGATGTTGTCGGTGGGGAAATGGGGTTGGTTGAATTCAATTATGAAGGTATGGTAAGTTATCGTGGAAAATATAGATCTGCATTTCGTTTGTCCTCTGTGCAGTATTGTTTACAGCTTCAAATGGGGTGGGTCGGTGGCTGAAAAATGGAGTATATTCTGCCGCAATTGCAGGAGAGATTCTTCAGCAACTGGTTAGCCGATCATTAGGAGGGGGAGGGGCTACATTTCTTGCAATTGCAGGGATAAGTTATCGGTAGCGACAATTAGAGAGAGAGAGAGAGAGATATTTTATTTTTTATGTTTTAATTATTTAATATAATTTAAAATTTTAAAATTAATTATTTTAAAATAATTAAATTATAATTATTTATTTAAAAATATATAATTAAAACTTTTAAAAAATAAGTATTAACAGATAAAAATAAGTATTAATTGATAATCAAAATGTCTGCTTTAATTAAAAAAATAATTATATAATTTATTTTTTTATTTTGTAAATTTAAAATTTATATTTAATTAATACTTATATTTTAGAAAATAAAAAATATATATTATTATTTTAAATTTTAACTATTAAATTTTAATTAATTGTTTATGAAAGATTAGTAAGGAATACTTTCATTAGGTAGAAGCAACTCCATTAGTTAGGGCCGACAGATTAAAAATTTAAGAGCCACCGCAATGCGTTGCAGTGCGGCACCACTGACGCCCCAACCTTTCCTTAGCTGTTGATGATCAATTTGATGATATTTAAATTTTAAAAATAATTTTAAAAATGATTTTTAATATTTAAATTTTATATTAAATAAATACTAATATTAAAAAATAAAATAACAATATTTATCTTTAAAATAAAAGAACTATTATATATTCTTTTTTTTTTTACGTTGTAATTTACTTTGAGTCAATTTAGGAATGTTTATTTTTTAAATGATTTTAAAATAATCTGAAATTATGTTATCAATAGTACATCAACTATAAATAATGGGACTTTCGAATCATTCACAACCATATATCCAGATATAGTTGGCTTTCTAAATTTACAGTCATAATTAAAATTTTAAAATTATATTTTTAAAAATGATATTCTTTTATTTTATATTGTTAATATTTTACTAGTATAATAATTATATTAATAAATTATATTTGATATGTATCTTAAATTTAGATTGTAATTTATATAAATTTGGATTAAAATATCAAATATTTTATCTAAATCTTGTATATTACAATAGCAGATAAGAATTTAAAGGATGTGATACTCTTTAATATATCATTCGATATTTAAATTAGTAATTTTTTTAAATTTTTAAAAGGTGAAAAATAATATGATGATAAGGCGAAAAGTAATAACAGAGAAAAAATATCTAAACACTTATTTTTTTGCATAATATAGAGCCGAGTCCATCATCTCTCATTCTCATCCTCACAATCTCTTCCACTTTTCAGATTTTAAAAAAAGTTTATTAATTTAAATGTCAAATGATATGCTGAAAAACAATTCACATATCATTCAAACTCTTATTTATTATTATAGTGTGTATGAATAAGATAAAAGATTTGATAGTTTAATCTAAATTAATTTGAATTATAATTTAAATTTTAAGTACGCATTAATATTTTTTCTTTTTTTTCTTTTTTTGGGGAGAAACATCATTTTTTGGTGCCCAAAAATTTACTTGTTTGGTGGGAAAAACTCACAATAAAATAGTAAGTAGTTTAAATATTGTACTATTTCAATAATTAATTATGAAAAAAAATTAATATCTGAGATAATTATAAATGTGAGTTTTAGTATAACTCAGTATCAGAATATCATGGTAGCTCGGTATAAAAGTATCAGCATAACATAACATTGAAACACTATCATAGCTTAATACTTACTAATTAATGTAACTTGGTACTCCTATTTGGCACATGAGTATGTTGGTGCAAGGAGTGCAAGAGTCCATTGAATATGAGAAGGCTCTATGGACAAAGGATATAATAAAAGCATAAGACAACTATTCAAGACAATTAACAAGAGTTAGCTGAATTGAGAAGCATGAGTTAGCTAAGCTTTAATAATTGTTTGAAGTAACATGGAAGTTGCCTGAGGTAATTTGGTAAGAATATCTTTAGCAATTGCTTAGTTTGGCCAATACTAGAGGTTGTAACTACATGAAAAAAGTGGTTGAGCAATTGTTGGATTTCTATGTAATCCATACATATGTATAACTATATAAAAAAGTATATAATTGATCATATAGGTATAAACATAGATAGAAATGTCCCTTGAGTAGTATCCATGAGATAATAAGATATGACTTTTTATTAAGTTTTTATTGTTATGCATTAATAAAATATTGGGACTCTAAATAATCAACCCTTCATACTAGGTAATTTATTAATTCATTGACACCAACTATTCTTTCAAGTTGAACAATTAGTTTATTAGAAAGACGAAAGTCAATTAGGTGTTTTCACATCTCACTACAATACTCAATTTGTCTTAATTTTTGATTAATAGATTCAGTATTAACTTTTTAATTTACTTAATAAACAAATGAAAATAAAAATTTGAATCGGGTCAAAGAGACCAGTATTATCGGAAGTTCTATACCAACATATTATTCCAACAAACCATTTACAATCACCTACTAACATCACATTCATGAACATGATAAGTCAATTCTAAAAATAACGAGACATGGGCTAATTTTATGACTCCACTAAGAAAAATGTTCTGCCTACTAAATCCACGTTTATTGATGTGACAATTAAATTCTAAAATTAATGAGATATAACTCATTTGACCTATGTTCAACGTGGGGACTGGGTAATGAAATCAACGAAATATGCCCACTAAATCATGTTTATAAAAGTGGTCGTTAATCTTAAGGCCATGTTTGGTTGCTGGGATAAGGTGGAAATAAGATGAAAATAGAATTTTTATTTTCAGGGAATAAATATTTATCTATTTGATTACAAATTTAATTAAAAATAAATATTCTCAAAGAATATTTATTTTCACATTTGTGAGAATATCCATTCCCACTATTATTATTATTATTATATTTTATAATTATTATTATATTTTGTAATAATAATAATAATTATTATTATGTGTTATTATTATTATATTTTAATCGTCATCATTTGAATAGATTCGAATTAAATGCAGGTTATTTGACCCATTCCGTTCAACAAAGTTTTCTAAGTGAGGAAGGTAAGCTGAACAACAGAGAGAGTGTGTGAGATGGTTTAGAGTGTTGGCAGAATGAGAGTTTTAGAGTGCTCCAAAATAAGGAAGTGAGTCCCGAGCGTAAAAACTTTAAAGAATGAGTCTCGAATCTCCGGAATTAGGTCTCTCGGAGGACGAGCGCTTGCGTAGAGAAAAATAGGAGAGGAGCCTCTGTTTAAGCATTGTAAGCGTTCGTGTGGAAGACCATAGTAAATCCTTCAAGAAGCTCGTTTTCAGTGTTCTTAGGAAGATAAATTACAGAGTGAGCAAAAGAGCTTCTGTTTCTGAATGAGCTTGTGTGTATGTGAATGGGTAAGAGAGTGTTTGAGAGCGTATGAAAGCATGTAAAGCATGTGAAAGCGTGTGTCTTCGATTTTTATGGAGAACGGAGAGCCTCTTCCTCTGGGTCAAGGTGGCGTGCTCCTCTTGGAAAATCCTAATAATCGTGATTTGATGAATCCTCTTTCTGTTCATTTGACCTTTATTGTTTAAATACTTTTGTGCCGTTTTGTTGGCTACGAGATCAACGTGGCCATGAGAAGGCTGGCTTTTCATGCGCGTCTTTAGGCTTGTCATTTAAGGCTGTAATTTGAAGTCTTTTTGAAATCAAGAAAATATGCCCACTAAATTATCTTTATAAAAGTTGGTTTTGATTAACTTGGGCTTTCGTTCTATTGGGCGTTTTGAGTTGATCGTCCCATAAATGTATTATTTCATTTTTTATTATCATTATTTATAATAATAATAATAATAATTATTATTATATTTTATAATTATTATTATCACTATTCTCATCTTATTGCTCATACTGTTTTACAAACTAAATAAAAGAATATTAATTTTTACCTTATTCTATTCTAGCAACCAAATATAAAAATAATAATTTTAACTATATTCCAATTCTATTCTATTCCCAAAAATAATTATTCTATTTCCACCATATTCCATTCCAATAAACGTACCGTAAATGTATTATTTCTTTTGATGAAAATTGGCAACTAAGAAAAGACAAAGATCTTTTCAGAAGATAAATAATCAGTTATGAGAGGTTACTTAATCAACTCTAGAACAAGCTTTGTGTGCTCTATAATTACAAAGCCCTATCAATGATTTTACAATCATATAATCTAAAGATTTGGAAATCAGATCATCATGTAATCCCATTAATAGAAAGAAATCATAGGAGCACCTGATCATAAGCTAATTACAATGATTTCTAAGGTCTACTTTCATAGCATTAACCTGCACTAAAGAGATTTGGTACTTGCTCCTTATAGCACCTCATTCCAGTCAAATATTATCAGATTACAATCCTCAAATCCTCTCTTCTCTACTATCTTTATCTCTAATTCATTTGTTATGATTTGTTATTGACTTAAATATTAAAAAATAATATAAAAATTGAACTGAATCATCTGAATTTTTGATTTTAGTTTATAATATGTAAGATCTAAATTAAAAATTTTAATAATTTATTTTAAAATTATTTTGATAAAAATTTAAATTCTAAATATTCAGCAATATTAATTTTATTATCCCAAATATCTTTAGCTACCCATAATAATGTCATATGTATTCAATAATATAAGTTAAGATGAATTACTTTAAAATATATTATTTTAAAGAATTAAATTAATGTTACGAAGTAAAACAAAATAATATCTTAAATGTATTGTACAATTCTCTATCAACCGTATGTTTCGTGCCGTACCATCGTGTCCCACACCAGGGTGTTTTCGTAATCCTCGTTGTGAAAACGACATGTTGCCTGGTAAAAAGAAATGCCAGTTTCACCGTCGGATTGCAAATGATGGATCAATCTCCGACCCTTAAACAAAGTTTGACCGGAGTGCGAATTGACGGTCCATGATTGGGTGAAAAAGGGACATTTTGACCATGATAGGAGGGGACCACAGAGAAAACGAGGTGTCGTTTTGTCTCGTTCTTGCTGAAGTTTCGATTTCGTTTTCGTTTCTTCTCCGTCTGAAGCGTAGAGGAGAGAGAACTGCGCTTTCTCTCTCCTGTGGATCCTGAATAGAGAACATTTATGGTGTGGAGATTTCAGTGGCTGAAAATTAGGGTTTTGCGTTCTCGTTGTTCGGGGAAGGACGATGAATGTTATGCGTCGTCTGAAAAGTTTTACCTCTGCTCGAACTTCTGTCTCCGATCCCGTATGTTTCTGCCATCTCTCTACCTTTTCTATTTCATTTTTTTTGGTTATTTTTTTGCATTTATTCGCCTTTTTCATTGTTTTTTTCTTGTTTGTTTCGTGTTGTGGTTGGATTGCTATTGGTTGTTGTGATGTCTAATCGGTCAATTATTAGGTTTCGAGAAAATGTACAGTGAACATGAATTGCTATTGGTTGTTGTGATGTCTGATTGGTCAATTATTAGGTTTCGAGAAAATGTAGAATAAATGACAAGTCTGAATGATTTATCTTGGATGACTCCTAACGATCGATCGTTTCACTAGATTGAGATTTAAGCTTTTATTTGAGCTGGTAAAATGTGGATGACTCCTGTCGATCGTTAGGAAAAATGCCGTTTAACTAGATCGAGATTTAAGCTTTTATTTGAGCTGACGATTCGTTTCTGTAATTTGCATTTAGCAATTAATCGTAGGTTATAAGACTTCTATATTTATATTTATATTCGGACACTACATTACCATATATATTCCATGAAATATTTATTTCTTCTCCAAATGCAGCCGGAAGGAGAAAGAAGAAAATAGATAATAAAAGGCACCTCGAAGCCTGTCTTTTGCCATGATTGGCCAATATGCTGTGACGTGCCTATTCTGATCAAGTTTCTAGTGCCATTGAGTCTTCCTATTCTATGACTTGAAATATATTCCCACAACATGTGTATTTTGAGTCTGTTTATTCTGATCCACCACTCATGCTTGATCCCACCATCACTGAGGTGTTCATTGCCATCCACTGAACAAAAGTCTCCATATTTCCTTATCTTATGGTTGTCCACGTTATAGCCATCAAGTTGTATCCTACTGCAGCTGTCATTGATGAATCTGATATGCGGTTGCATTTTCTTGACATGAATTTTTGGTGGTTGCAAAATTTTGGTAGCCATAAAACTTTGGTTGCTGCAGAATCTGTATTGTCGTGGAATATATATTGATGCAGATTTGGTTTGCTGCATAATTTCAGTTGCTGTAAATTACAGTTGCTGTAGATTTTGACTGTTGACATTTTTGGGTGCTGTAGAATTTGGATTGATAAAGATTTTTGGTGGCTGCAGATTCTGGTTGTTGCAGAATTTTGATTGATGCTGATTTTAGTTGCTATAGAATATTGCATATTGTAGAATTTTGGTTGCTGCAGTATTTCTGTTACCTCAGAATTTTAGTTATTCGATGAAAGTTTCAAAATTTTCCTAAATTTGAGGGATGGTTTTAGTGAATAAAGACAATACTGTGGAAAATTTAAATTAATCTTATTCTATTATGTAGTCAGGATAGGAGCTTAGAGATGGGAAATATTTACAAGCCAGTAGCTTCTGGCTTATGCATTGGAGATTCAAGGTGGTTACTTTAACCATGTAGACTATTTTAACTGTGTCATTATCCCTCATTGATGTTATTTCTCATGGACTCTATGTTCTGCAGCATAATCTTGAAACTTAGGAGGTCATCGTAGTTGCTCATATTGCTATATGGTTTGGATGAACTAAATTCAGTCCGAATGTTCTGTTTGTAATGTCATTTGTCTGGGGAGTATATATTAATTAAGTTCAGATTCTTATGGAGATGGGGCCTATGAACTTTTCATGTGCGCCATTAAGTGAAGTACATTGAGGGCATAGCCTATGGCTTTGTAATAGTGTCATTTCGTAGAAGTTGCTGAATTGAACTTGGTGAATGTGTATGGTTTGGTTTTGTTGCAATTTTGGTTTAGTAAGTCCTAACTGCTGCTTTTTTGAACCATTTAGCTTTAAGTTTTAAGAAAGTATTGGAGTTATCCTCTATTAAGAGTCTTAATTGTAGTAGTAGTTAGGATAAAGACTGAAAAGTTCATGTGACTCTTAAAGTTGCTTTCATTAGAAGCTGAATTGTACAAGTGACAGTAGAACCTGCGTTTTATGTTCCATGAAATATTTGAAGTCTTCAAGATGCACTGAGCATTTAACAATATTGTCTTTGGGAATGCTATTGTCTCAATTGTGAAGTTTGTCTGCCTGTGAGAATCATAAAAGGCGAGCACAACTTTTCCCTGATTCCATAAAGCTGGCTGAAATATGACACTGAGTTACTCTGACTCACTATCTCAGGATGCCATAAACATTTTGCTGACAGTTCGGCTGATTTTAGACATTTTGCAGACATCTATACAACTATTTGTTCTCATTTCTCAACTACATTATTCTGATTCTGGATTTCTGTTGAATGCTAAAATTCTCTTTTTCTTGTTCTTCTTGGACGAGTATAGAATACTCAAGCTCAGGACTTCAATTGCTTTAGCTGCATGGATGAGATCAGCTTGAATATATTCTTTGAGAAATAAAATTACCAATGCCATCTTGACCAAAATTTAATTTATTTTGTCAACGAGTCAAAAGTAGCCTGGAAGGTATCATCTTTAGTATTTTCTAGGAGGTTGGGAGAAGTATAAATTTCAAAGGTTTCTGAAAAATGCAAGTTTATTTTTTATGATACCATGCCCTGCCACGTACTGCCTTTTTCTTTGCAGTTTTTGTGATTAATCACATTACACCCCGTTCAGAGGGCCCCATATTTATGCCACTGTATACTAAATACACCAGCATTGAACAGTGATGCTACTGTTTACAGGATTTGAGAAAAGCCAAAACGGAAACTTATACGAGGCTGCAAAAAGGTCCCAATAATTTCCATATTTCAGTGAGAAGCTGGGATGGTTTATTATTTTACTGAAAGTAATGCTATATCTATATATATATATGGCTTCTTAAAGTAGGTGAAATAGAATATTAGTTGCTGGTGATAAACATGATGTGTGTGTAAAGTGATTAAGGTGACAGTCATTTTCAATGGTGCCACTCCATCTTTCGTGTCTCTTCAACTTCTTAGTTGCCATATACTTACGTCTTGGAGTAAGTTTCTTTATCACTGAAACAGATTTGGAGTTTGAATTCTTCCTTATGTTGGAATTTAATGTACTTTTGAGCCGGTCTATTCACTTTAGTTTTTTCATAGCAAAGTGCAGTTTAGTTCATTTAGGGTGGGGACAATAGCACAAAGAGGGCGAAGGTTGATCATGGAGCACCAAGGAAATTTGTTAATCAACTACATCAACTGGAGAGATGCACTGAGGTTTACAGCAACATATGGCTTCAATGCCATTGGAAGTTGCTGCAAGTACGTCTAATGTATATTCTATTGATAGGACAATCAAAGCTGATTGTGATCAGCTTCCTACACAAATGCACGGGATGAGAATCTGGGATAATAAAGTGAATTACCGGGATGATAAGGTAAATTTTAGGGCAGTAAGGCTTTTTAATTGTAGAAACACACTTATTCCTTTTTTCTAAGAATTTCACATGAAACCAAGGGGTTCACAATCTTCATTATGATATTTCTCTCTTTGAAACACTTCTTAAATAGCAGGATGGGCTGTAAAGATCTCTAATGACAGATGGAGAGAGGTTTCTCCTCTCAATATTTGAATTCCAATGTTTGAAGTTGGAGCTGTGAATCTGTAGAATTGACAATGATTGCTTCCAACACTGCTAACTGAATATTAAAAATTAGAAGGGTTACTTCTGGATAAAATGTCTCATTTACATTGTTATTCGGCTCTTTTATGATAGCTGAATACTTGTTAGTTGAAATGATTAACGTTTTCATCTTTGCATCTTGATGGAATTTCCATGAAACTACAATCGTGTTATCTGCAGTGATTCAATTTGTTTCATTCTTTAGGACATGGAAGCAGCTTTTGTGAGTGGAAAGGGTACTGAAACAGGTCAGATAATTACCACTACAGTTATTGATCGGAATGGGCAGCCAAAGCAGGTGATTTTCTTTCCTGATAAGGAATTGCTCTTGTGATTAAGAGGTTTGAAGGGCAACTACTGTTACATTTTAAAATATGTTATATTTGTGTTGGTCATGCTTGTTCATAACTGCCCGTGTTCTCTTGTTTTATGCTGTCTGCTTGTTTTTCTTTGGGTTGGGGTGGGCGTAAGCTTCAAATGTCAGCATGCCTTTTGGCAGGCTAGTTTGTGCATCGACTGGACGGGTTGGTGATACATTTATTTGGTTCATTCGTGTCTTTTTTACTTTGTCTGCCAGTGAAATTTCTGTGCTTGAGAAATTTTCTAGGTTGATTTGGGACATAGTTTTGCTTCCTCATAATCTAAATATTTAGTTTAGGCTTCCAAGGATAACTGCTGTTTAACAATTTGTTGCTACATATGTCCCAGACGGTTTCATATATGGCAGAACGTGTGGTTGGCACTGGCTCTTTTGGCGTAGTTTTTCAGGTAATTGGAAATGTAATTGCCATTTTTCATTAGCGTTGTTTATCTTTAAGGAAGATGCTAATGCTATCCATGGTCTTGATTCCGTTTTATACTATTGTTGCAGGCTAAGTGCCTGGAAACAGGTGAATATGTTGCAATAAAAAAGGTGCTTCAAGATAAACGATACAAGAACAGGGAACTCCAGATTATGCGCTTGCTTGACCATCCTAATGTTGTTCAGCTAAAGCATTGTTTTTATTCTTCTACTGAAAAGGATGAGGTGTACCTGAACCTTGTCCTAGAATATGTACCTGAAACTGTCTATCGAGTTCTGAAACCCTATAGCAGGACAGGCCAGCACATGCCAATGATTTATGTTCAATTATATACTTACCAGGTAAATTAGACAGTGCTAATTCCAACTTTTATATGTGCTTGTGTTTCTTTGACCTTGATTTAGTAATTCTGATCTTTTCTAGCATGAACTAAGACAAGTCTTTATTGTTTTGCAGATTTGTCGCGCACTAAATTATATACACTGTCTGATTCGTGTGTGCCATCGTGACATCAAGCCCCAAAACTTGCTGGTATGTTCTGTAGTTTTCTTAGTGACATCAAATTTTCAACTTTGATAAGGAGTGGATGGAGTGGTCTGTAGCTGTCTTGACTAGTATTAGATGTTGATTAGGATAACTGCTAAATCCACTCCTTGCCAGTTATGGAATTTTTTTATGAAACATTATTTAAGTAATTGGACATGCTTTCTTTCTTGAGTTTCAGTCTGATAAACACTTTTGCATTTTTGTGATTCAATGGGAGGAAACTGCAGACTGTGGATGACCAATACTTGTATAGTTGTGGAGGGCCTATGATCTAAAGCCTAGATTCTGTTGTCCATTTTATACAGTTGAACTGTCAAATAAAAATGCATCATTTGCTAGTTTTTGCTCCTTAAATATGTACTACATGCACCTTTAATCATCCATTAAGAGCAAGAACAGCTTTTTCTTTTGTTTGGTTATGTACTAGCTATTCTGGAAGTGGTAGTTAGTTTGGCAGATAAATTCTAGGGTATCATTTTTCTTTGGACAGTCTAAATCTAACATTTTCTATTTGCACATTGTCAAGGATAATTTGTTGTATTGTCAATCTGCCACATAATTTGTCATACATATAATCACAACTCAACCTTTAGACCCTTGCTTTTGTCACCCTGATGTATTGAATGCGGAAGAAAGCTCGGTATTGTTGTCTTCATGATGCTAGATGATTGTGGAATCTTAAGTAATGCCAGTTTTATGTGTATCATAGAAATGAGAATTGTTTGTGCAGCATTCTTAGCTTGATTTTGTGATTATGCATATTGTAGGTCAATCCACAAACACATCAGCTAAAGCTTTGTGATTTTGGGAGTGCAAAGATGCTGGTACGTCATTCAGCCTTGAGGTTGGGAACTATCAAGATTTAGCAACCCCTGAGATGTATTTCCCTATTATAGGTGCCTGGTGAACCCAACATATCCTACATATGCTCACGGTACTATAGGGCTCCAGAATTGATATTTGGAGCTACAGAATACACAACCGCAGTAGATATGTGGTCTGTAGGTTGTGTCTTGGCTGAGCTTCTTCTGGGACAGGTGGGTTTCTGTATTTTTTATTTGTCAACCATTCTAACCTAGTAATGAATCTGTTTGCAACTATTAATTAAGGAAGAACTGCACATCGAATTTGACGATGATGCAAATCTGCATCTTTTCTCCTCTTTCCATTTAGGTTGAAGTTAGTTTTGTTTGATTATTGAATATCATGCTTCATTCAGGCATTGTTGCCCAGTCTTACCCATCCTTTCCTCTCTTTCTCGTATTTTATTTTCATTTTTTTCTTGTTTTGTTTTGTTTTGTTTTTGTTTTTTAGTTTTATATTTTTTTTGAGGGGGGGGGCGGCTTCTATCATTTGTGTGGCTAAAGAGAGATGGATAATTATGCTTATAAATGACTAACATAAGGTAGAAAAAAAGGGGAGATGCATTTTAATCTTCCAATTTTTGTGGTTATGGAAGATTTTGAATTTGATGCAACTAGTGTGCATCGGAGACATGTAGCCACCAGAAAGAAAAGACTTGATTTCACTAAAGTGCATTTCAATGTTTCATTTTCTTTTCATCCTTCATCTTCTAATTTCCTTTTTTTTTTATTTATTCTGTTTATGAGTGATCTTTGGGATGCACCCTTTCTACCACGGACAGTTGTACCAAATAAATGTTATATCCCAGGCTATGTATATTGGGTCAGCTGATATACTTTATCAGGCTGTATATTGGGACAGCTGATTTATTGGGTTGTTGCAATATCTCAGTTCATATTCAGTTGTTAGGAAAGATGAGTTCTTTTGATTGGAAGAAAGAAAGCAAGAAGTAAACCTAAAATAATTTGGAAATGAGGATAAAAATAATTTTAAATTACCTCTGCTTTTAGAGTTGATAGAAGTGTATTCATTTATATTAGAACCAAGTCCGGTTGCAGTCCTGTAACTATTTTGCTTTTAAATTCATTTATATTAGAACCAAGTCTGGTTTCAGTCCTGTAACTATTTTGCTTTTAAATTCTGGATGCTGCATATATCTCTTTGCTCATCAATATGTTCACCATTAACTAATTGGGGGTGGTGTGGGAGGAGGAATCTATCAGCAGCCTTCTACAATTTTCTTTTGCAACATTGCCCTTCCATATCTTTAATGGTTCTCGTTTTCTGCCCTTCCATATCTTAGTTCTAGGAGGAGACTAAGGATAAAAGTGGAAAATTGCCTGATGCATACTGGATTTGAGGTCTTATCAAGAGCGATGATCACCAAGAGCAGCATCCAAATCTGAATGCAGTGACCCTAAGCCTGCGCACCACAAATAACAAAGTCTGTGTTTTTCTCCTGGGCAAATCCCTCCATTGACTAAGCCAGTATAAGTACAAAGATTGTCAAATTCTTGAAAATTCTTGAATTTTGCCACAGGGCTCTTGTTTTTAGGTGGATGATTGTGAGATGGTTGAGCATTATAACGGGCTCAACGGGAGATTTGTGGCATTTGAGTTTAAGATCCCTTGCGGCCCAAGTGACCGAAAATACCCGTCTTTTTATGGGACTAGATTCTGAAAGTGCCCTAGGTTGGATCTTGACTGTTGGGAGTGAACTTTGCAGTTCCCTCCTAGAGTAAATATCGTTGAATAAGTGAGTTAATGCTATCTTTATGGGAAATTAGGATAACTTAGAGTAGTAAGTTGAATGCTTTGTTCTTTAGGGATGTGATTTGAGAGTCTAATTGCAAGAAAGAAAAGTTTCCTCCTCATCAATAATGTTTGGTAGGTTATTTATGGCTAGAGGCTAAAGGGAAGTGTTGAGAGAGTGTTGGTGGCTGATTGGCTATATGTCCTAAGTTAGGAGGGCAGCTGTAACTTTTTCGAGATTTTTCCTGACGCCGTTGCAATGCCCAATTACCCTCCATTTTGTCGACCTTTTTTTTCAGATGCATCAGGCTTATCTTCAGCGTTTCAGGTGTGCAATTTTAGAATCCTCCCGTAGATCTGTAAAGGACCAATGGTTTATGCATGTTTTAGATGCTGACGCGTCCTCCGTCCTTTGACTTGGCTTTCTTCTTGTTATAACTGTACCCCCTCCCTTGGGGTTGCATGCTGAAGGTTGGTTGGGCTGTTTTTGCCGTCTTTTGAGCACATCTCCATCAGAAGTGCTCTTCCGGTCGGTATGTAGTTGAGTCCGAATCCGAGTTGCACACATGCTCAACACCGTCTAAAAGTGAGTGTGATGATTTATTCCCACAAAAATGAGAATAGATAAAATTAATAGGTAGGTAGATTTAGTTGTTCCGAATAAAGTAGTGTTAGTTATTACCATGGGATACAATATTACCACTAAGATATAACCAAACATGGTACTATTTATTCCTCTCGATGTGTCAGGCTTCAGATTTCTGCGAGTAATTAGTACTGCAGTGATCTATCTTATTTCATGTGCTAACAATTGAATCCTTTAGCAGTAATATGGAATTTACATCATTCTATCCTATATATATATATTTACTGCTATGGATCCAGTAATTTTTGTTGCCATCTATTTAGTGTTATATGTTTGTGTCTTGCATATATAGCCACTATTTCCTGGTGAAAGTGGTGTCGATCAGCAAATGGAAATCATTAAGGTGTGCCTCCCAATTTTCTCTCCTCTTCCAATATTCACTCTTTCGCCCTCATTTCCTTGACAATTCTCTATGATTTATTTATTAGGTTCTTGGGACACCAACGAGAGAAGAAATAAAATGTATGAATCCCACTTACAGCGAATTTAAGTTCCCTCAAATGAAGCCTCACCCATGGCACAGGGTCTGTTATGGTTATTTTTGCTCTTCTTACTTGCCTAACTTTTGGGTTTTGTTATGGTGCTCTCAAATATTTGGTTCTCTTATCCTTTCTTTCAATAGTTGAGACCATTTTTAAAGTTGTGGAGGATGGAGATTTAGACAACATTCAAATGTGTTATCTTAGTCAAAGCCTTTCATATTGTAATGATAGATTTCTACAATTCCAAGGATAAGGGGAGCGTATTTATGACAAATCCCCCCAAAATTTTTTTGGCTTCTTTTGAGGCTAAGGCTGCAACTATTTAGATTTTTAGATCTTTCTAATAATTGAGACCGTTTTAAAAATAATGGAGGGTAGAGATTAAAGCAACATTTGATCGTGTTATTTTAATTGTAATCTTCCATATTATAATAGTAGATCTCCTCAATTAGAAGGATAAGAAAAACTAATATTTGAAATAATAAAATCCCATATATATATATATATTTTTTTTCCTTAGGCTGCAGCTATTCATAATTTCATGTCTTTCCAATGGTTGATACTATTTTAAAAGTGACGGAGAAAAGAGACTGAGGCAATCATTTAATTTGTTATTTTATCTTAGATTTTCACAATTAGAAGGATAAGAAAAACTAATATTTGGAATAACAAAACCCTCAATTTTTTGGGCTTCTTCTGAGGCTAAGGCTGCAACTATTGATAATTTCAGGTCTTTCACAAACGAGTGCCTCCTGAAGCAGTGGATCTTGTTTCAAGGTTGCTCCAGTATTCGCCAAATCTACGTTGCACCGCAGTAAGATCTTTTAACTTTTGCTTTCTTAATTCTGCTGGATAAGAATTTATTTTTATCCTTCTGCCAAATTATGTGTTCTTGATCCTCCGGATTTGTTTTAAAAATCTTACCAAAGATTGTGGCGTTGCCTCTTGTCTTTTTGTTGATGTTATATTTTGTTGCCTATCTCTGAAACATAACGCCACTGGTAAAATTATCAGCATATGACCTAAAATTTATGTATTTGAGTCATGAAAATGATATCTTAGATATCTGTAAGGTAAGACCACGTATAATAGATACAAAGCGGTCCGATCTTTCTCTAAACCTTGCATATAATGAAAGTTCTATATATTGAACTTATTCAACTAAAAAAATAATAAAACTATGAAAGTGTTGGCTTCTTTTAATGCTTTTTATAAAATTATTTTGTGCACCGATCCTATTAGAAAAAAAAAAAGGTTCTTCTGAAGATCCATGATATAGCCATAGAAGAACCTTATTTTCTCTCTTTTTAACTCAGCTGGAGGCATGTGCCCACCCGTTCCTCGATGATTTGAGACAACCGAACGCATGCTTACCTAATGGCCGGCCCCTTCCTCCCCTATTTGATTTTACACCTGAAGGTACGCTCCCGATACCCTTTTCTCCATCGTCTGTGGTGCGGATTTTCCTTTTTCTTCTTTTTTTTCCGGTTACATTAGAGAGATATTTTTGCATGCTTTTTGACATTTTTAAATGATGTGTCATCTTATCCATTTAGTTACGGTACCGAGCCTACAAAAAATAGATAGATGAATCAACATCATGCCGTCCGGTATTATCCTCAATGGATATTCCATAACCGTTTCTATTTCCTGTCACTTTTATTTTTGTTCTTCATTTTTTTTTTGGGTGGTGCAGAGCTGGCTCATGCCCCTCCTGAGCTCCGCCAACGTCTTGTCCCGAGCCTGTGAACAAATAAGCTCGGGAATATGTAGCACGGTGGTTGCATCCGTAGGCAAATGTAAATGAATTTTTGGTTGCTCAGTTGGCCACACACTGTTCCATTTTGCCCGAGCAGCTTGAGGGCCATGACGGTTGTGACAGTCAAAAAAGGCAGTCATCGAGGGGCTGCTTTCGCAGCTTGTCGAGCAAGCGATTGCAATGGTGAGGACTTTATTCTCATAGACTACAGCAATATGCTAAATCATATCTCACTTGACATGGCCATCCCTGTAAAATGGAACCTGCCATGGCTGTTTCTTGAGAGTGGGGTTAGATGAATGCTATTAAATAACGAGATATTTATTTATCTATCTATTATTGTGTAAGATTGCAAGTGTAGAGGAATGAATAAGTGTATGACATCTAAGCCTTTCTCGTTTATATTCTAAAAATGTTAAATATTCTACTCACATGTCATTTTTTGACAATATTATATATATATATATATATATAGCGATTATGTTTTTTAATTTTTTCTAAATTTGAGTGGATATTACGTAAAAATAGTGTGGTTATAGGTGGTTGAAACAAGTTTAATTACTATTTATATTTAATGAAACAAGTATCTTATTATATTTCCAACGATAATGAAGATTGTTTGGGTCTGTTTAATGTTTTTAAGGTAATTGAGATTTGTATGGAAGATAATGAATATGCAAAAATAAAACTCTCAATTCGGAATGAAGAAGATTTAAGATGGGGGACAGATCGATTAAGGACCGGATATACTCGGTCCCTTTTCAATAGCATCCAATTAAAAAAAGTTTGTCATTGTTGGTATTGATTATTTCACCAAGTGGGTTAAAGTCTCTTCATTGGCGAAGATTACTGAGCATAATGCGACAGAGCTTGTCCGGTAAAATATCATTGATAAGTTTGGGATCTTTAAGGTAATAGTAACCGATAATCGGACTTAATTTACCGACAAACACTTCACCAAGTACTGTACGAACTTGCGTATCCGACTAGCATACACCTCCGTGGCCTATCCACAATTAAACGAGTAGGTAGAGGTTACAAATTGAACCCTACTACACGATCTAAAGGCCAAACTAGAAGACGTTGGGGGCTGCTAAGCAGACGAGTCACCATTAGTATTATGGTTATACCGGACGACGTCCAAAGGACCTATACGAAAGACACCCTTCAATTTATGCTTTGGAACCGAGACGGTCATCCTGTAAAGATCGGATTCCTCAGCCTCCAAGTTAAGAATTTTGACTCGCTTAGCAATGCACAATGACTTAGGGAGCATTTCGACCTACTTGAAGAAGTTCGGGAAGCGGTTAGGGTGTGAACGACAGCCTATCAATAGCGGATTGCTTGATATTATAACAAAAGGGTGAAGACACACCAATTCGACGTTGGAAACTTAGTTCTATGAAGCATAGAAGTAATGGGTAAAATCGCCACTAGGAATAAACTTTCCCCTAACTGAGAAGGCTCGTTCATTATCTCGACCATTCTTCGAAATGGTGCGTATAAGTTACACGCACCGAACGACAAGCTGATGCCAAGGACGTAGAATGCCGTCCACTTGAAAAAGTTCTATCAATGACTTCAAGGTAGGTAGAATGTGTATTATTAAGTGTGCTTGTATCACGTTTAAATTAATAAAATAAGTTATTCATTTATTTTTTTTCATTTTATTTGCTATTTGCTTATTCATATGAATACTTGGAATGACATTGTATAAAATCGAGATGACTTAGACTACCCCTAAGTCAGGTCGATTGTAACCCACCTGGTCTTTGACCTAAAAACGGTAAAATAAACTCGGGCCTACTCTGAGCGACTCATATGTGGTCGAATTACAACCTTGGACCCTCTCCAAATGGCCCATTTGCAGTTGGATTGAAACTTTGGATTCATTTCGAGAGGCCCATAATCGGTCGAATGCCTAAATCTTAGAGGGCTCTTCAGCATGTGTATGGCAACTCCGGTATACAAGGACGAGCACCTTTAATATATAATGGCATGATAATTGGAATCAAATGCGTGAGGGTTTATGACATTCTCCAAAAGAGAAAGCTCCTAATAATAGCATACCGATGACCATGACTTCGTCAGGGACCAGCAATGACTACCATTACTAAGCTGACAAATGATAATAAGATGACAAATGATAATCTTCCGGTAATAATGATGACTAGAGAAAATTTTCTTGATTCATTAGAATAAACAAGAACATTGGTATAAGGAAAAGCAGAACAACACTAAGACTGAGGGCTTCCTAAAAGTTGCATCGAAGGCTCATCCGCATCAGAAAAATTTTTCAAGTCAGATCGGCACCGAGCACCCATATTCCTTTGGTCAAAGAAGCCAACCGGAAATTGAGGGTCCAGTAGTGAAATAATGAGTTGACGCAGGAGAATGTCATCTAAAAATCTAGCATTCAGAGCAGGGCCAACCTCCTCTGGTCTGAGTCGAGTCATTAGCTCTGAGTCCAATTGGATGTTTTCACTCTAAAGATCAGCAAGATGCTGTTCGGTCGACTATAGAGCATCTTTAGTCTTCTACAGCTTGAGCTCAAGGCTGGAGACCTATTCCTATTATAGTTGGACCTCAATGCTAACGGCATTCATCCTACCTTGCATCTCCTCGAGCATGCTCGAATCGATGCTTGTTTGCATCAGCCAGTTAACCTCCCCCTCAACTTGGTGAATCCTAAGATTCCGTTGATGCAAGCATAACTTTAAAATCTCAGTCATTTTATCATCTTGCGAATAGAAAAGGAGTAATAGAAATCATGCTGGGTTATTTCCAATAAAGTGAAAAGTTCTCTTAAAGCAAACTGTGATGTAGCATGTTCTCTAGGCTACAATTGTAAGGTTTGAGCTCTAAAATTATATTAACCATGATTAATTAAGATAATATAATCAAAAGTGAGGTTAAAAGATATCAAAAATTGGGTTAACGAGTCAAAAATAGGTTGGATTGAACCTAAGTCTGATACATGCTTGAATTAGGTTTGAGCCTATGTTAGGCTTGCTGCATGCCTGATAGGACGCTCGAGCCCCAAAAATAGTTGCACTTGCGCTTGAAACACGTTCGAGACAAGTTTAGATTGAATTCAAGAGAGTTTTTGTACTTGAATAGTGCTTGAAAGGCGCTTGAGCACCGAGAGTAGAACCGCGGCGTTTGATGCACTCCTGAGTTGTGCTCGAGCGTGGGTGCTATAAAATTTCGGACGAGGATTAGTTTTACTGCATTTCCAAGCGGTGGAACACATAGGGAGAGAGAAATAAGAGAGAGAAGAAAAAAAAGGGAGAAAGCTTCCTGGTAGCTAAATTTTGGGCATTTAGAGTAAGAATTTCGATATATCAGGTTGAGACAAATGCACATTTAGCTTTTTCTTTTCTTTGTTATAATTTATTTTCATTCCTTTTGAGTATTATTATTCTAATACTCGTCCAAACTAAGATTTTGAAGTAAAAATACAGAAAATATATATATTTATCGGTCTACTATGATTTTACAGTGAAATTTATCAAGAACACCCATTTAATTATCTGTATCGTAATTATGTATATTATCTTAATTTTTTTTTCATATTTAGGGGTACAAAAATAATTCCTACATGTCTATATTTCATAGTTGTGAATTTTAAAATATTGCATGCTATTTGTACATGATAAAAATATACTATATATTTAATTGCGTAAAGCATACTTATTAAATTTATAAAAAAATTATAAATTTTTATTGCATGTATTTTTATCAAAATTTTATATTTATGAATTAATATGATAAAATTATATATGACATTATGAAAAGAAAGAAGAGACTCTATAATTTTGTTAAGAAAAGTATAAACTGTTCTCCAAAAGGGTGATAATTAAAAACAAAGAAAAAGTGTAGGTTTTTTTTTAAGTTAAGAAGTTAAAAAATTGGAACAAAAATTGTTCAACAGATAGCATATCCTGATGTGTCTTAGTATATTATAGTAAAAAATTATTATCTAATAAGTACCACAATGTGATTTTAGTCCCGTCTACAGAGATATAAGATGTAGATGACCCACATCCGGGTCCTTGAATATGAGCTTAGGCTTTTGATTGTGTAGAAAAAAATAAAATTTGGGTTTTGATTTACTGCTCATTTAGCTGGTAAGACTTACTGGCCCTGATCTCTAAAAATAAGTGAATTTTTACATATTTTGATAGATAAGAATAATAAAAAATAAGAAACATGTTTTGATGACTAATGGAAAGAAAAGAATAAGATAAGAAATCAGAAAATTGTATTCATATTTATATTATTTCACATTGTACAATTTCTACTTCCTACGATATGATTTTAAGATTATGTATATGCATATTCTTTGTTATGTATAGTGTCTTGTCGAATATTTGGCTCACTTCTTACTATTTTACTAACCTTTCAGATAATTCATATGAGTTTCTATCTGATAAGCAGGAATAAAGATTGAAAGACTTAATCTATACCTTCGAAGTTGTCATTTTTGCTAACCTGGCATTTTTGGATATTATCTATTATATTAGTTGTTAATTTTTGTTTGATTTTTAGTTATAAATTGTGGTAAAAATGATGTAAAATTATGGATAGTTTTGATACTTAAGATGATGTTATATCGGTTATTATGATATATGTGCAATTGTATGAGAATGTAAGAATGATGTATTTCAGTAAATGATTTTGGTATTAGATGGACAAATTTTATAGATATTTATTACTTTGGCAGATTAGTATATGATTGTGTTTTAGTAATGACAAGCATCTTTCTTTAATAAAAACTGACGTCATATTGTGTGGATTGGCATCAGAGCCACAGATAAGGAGACAATATATTTGGATCTAGTATATATTATATTATTTATATACAGTTAATTGGGGTATTGATAAGGTAAACTCACTTTTAATTAATTAATGGTTTATTTATTCGATAAATTAACAATTAAAAGACAATATGTTATGATTAAGATTAATGGTGAGTTTTAAAATGTGATCCGTTGCAGCAATACTCATAGGCATAGGCACCTTGGATGAAGAAGTAGGAGTGGATGCCTGATCTAGCCTATGACTTCTTGGACTTTGATGGTGTGAGAAAGCCAATCCGATGCCAGAGTAGATTCTTGCTCTGGACTTGGATGGAATGAGGGGGCCATCGGGTTCGACATAGAAGTCTTTGGGTGGAAAGCCTCCACGATTTTTGTCACTTTTGCATCTTTACCCATATTGGCCGAATGGACAAGGGGTTCCTTTGGCACCTGGACTAACTCAGTAGAAAGGCTAGGCACTCTTTCTTTAGTCAGAACGGCCTCAGCAGTGAGGACCTTCTCTCGGACTTGAGCCAATTTGCAAATGGTCCGGTCGGCCCACTAGCCTCAAGTGCACTTATAATACCCACAACCTTTGGTTCTCTGGGGACTTCAGCAGAGGTAGCAGGGGGCTTCCCACTTGCAGCAAACCCAAATCCAATGCCCTCCTCTAGGACTTGACCGACTCTACTAGTTGGGGTAGGAGGAATAGAAGATGAACCACCAATTCCCCGCATTCTCTCTAACATAGGGAGGCCAGTCTCAGTAGAAGAATGACTCGGCGAAGCATCTCATCGTCGTAACGACGAGTTTCTGATATTTATGCCTTCTACTTTCCTTTTGCGCTATTTAGGTTTCAAAGCAGTTGCTCCTGCCTCTTCTAATTAAGGATCCCACTTAGTTAGCCTAAGGATTTTGACAGAAAACAAGCGCTCTTTATTCTTATCATTGAACGAATCGGCATTTGCCTTGACAAGCTCTATTAATAGCTTCACTGAGTCCTCTTCTTCATGAGAAACTTTGCCAGTGAAGGACTCTAGTACTTTACCTCACTCATTCTAAAGCAGCTTTCAAGAAGAAAATCGGTCATTCCATTTTTTTACTGATTTGTAAATCATTCCACTTATATTTAATTCACACGGGAATAGTGAGATCCAGTCCTCATTTTGACAAAATCGAAATAAGACCTTAACGGCTTTAGCATTCAGTGTTAGCCCTTGAAGGCGTAAAAAGATACAAAGATTGCAAAAATACCTTACAGCGTTGGCATGAAACTGCGTGATGGGAACGCCAAGATCCATGAAAATCTTGTGCAATTCGTTCGCGATAGGAAAATGAAAACCACTCTTCAAGTGGGCTTTATAAACGGTGATAAATCCACTGGAAGGAGAGCAGGCTCTATCCTTTTCAGCTGACACTACAAACGAAACTTCTCGAGGAATTTTGTACTAAGAATAAAGACAAGTCGATATCTACCATAGAGAGCACTGACTTGATTGCATCAATGCAAGGAGCCATGAAAGCAAACCTTTGAAGTGGTAAAAAGAAGGTTTTGATTTGAGGAAAAAGAAGTGACCAAAGAGTTCGAGTTAGAAAGTAGAAGATTGAAGATTTTGGAAGAAGAAAATAACAAAATAGTACCGATTTTATAGGCTGACGTTTGGAATTTGAAAAGGCACGGTTTCGAAAAGCCTTGCATGGTTTCGAGGAGGACGTGCCATAATGAGAAGGGACACGTGCGAGTTCCTCATAGTGACATGACACGCTGGCTGCCCTATGTCAGGATTAATGGACTAACATTGCACCAATGATGGACGTGTGGTAGACCGGACAGATCTGGTGACAAGACGTATCGATTTCCAAGGCGGTCTTCACTTCCCAAAAAAGTAGACCAACGGCATACTGTTCGAATCCAGACCGGCAAGCTATGACCAAGTTTGGTATCGATCCGGATTGACTAGCCATGATTCACTTCAAAATTGGCCCTGTTTCAGACTAGACTGGCTGTCCACAATCCAATCCGGTGCCGATTCAAATTGCCTGTTTGCAATCTAGTCTGGTGCCGATCCAGACTGGTTAGTTCAAGATCCACTCCGGTATTAATCTAAGCCAGCCGGTTCGTAATCAGACCGGTGACAAGATTGTGTAGCGGATCCCGATCCAGTCCAACGACAAGCAAGCAAAGCAAGCGAAAAATGTGTCCCATCAGTGAACATGCTGGGGTTAAAAATTTAAACATCTCAGTATCGGGGGTTAGTGATGGATACTATTGTAAATGGGCCAATCTGGGAGTAGGGCCCACGAAAGAAAGAGAGACATAGTGAAAAGTCGCCCATCGTCATGACCTGAAATGAGCCATCTTACGAAAAAAACCTAAGAACGAACTAGGAAAAATGGATGCTACTAACATTTTCTAAATAATGGCCCATGGCCCACTCCAGTTGAAAAATTGGCCGTAATCTACTGTAACAAAGAAAGGAAACCAGACACCCTTATCTAAGACGATTTTGCGAGCAGTGGAGGAGGTTGAAATCACCCATTAACATCATAAATACTCCGTTATTGCCCCACAGTGGGGAGGAGGATATTCATAGCCTAAGAAGCCTCTCATAGGCATCATAATTCTCATTTGAGGGCAACACTTAACATGCCATTCTTATTTAAGAGTATAACTCTTAAGTCATCTCACGGTCAGATGTTACAAACATTAAATTCCTACATTAAATATCATTGACTCAAAATTTTTCTATTTTTCTGTATCTTTTAATTTTTTAAAGAAAAATTACTGACTTGAGAGCCAGAAGACAAATTAAAAAATGAGTCCCGTTAATTTTTCGACTTCTTATTTTTTATTGTATTGCGCAAGGTCTAAGTTCAAAGAAATAGGGACCAAATTGGCTCAAAATCAACTCGACATGAAAGATCGAGCAATTTTATAATCTGTATAATAATTTGAATTCGGGAACGCATCAATTATAATAGTTTCCAATCTAGCTCTTAATTTAAAGTGACTGGACTCTTCCTAACACTAATTCCACACAAAAAAATATATAAAATTAAATAAATTTAAATTATTTAATAATATATATGAACATAGTGTAAAAATGAGAAATATTAATTAAATAATTACATTTTACGATCATGAAATACGACAATATTCAATGATTTTTTAATAAGAAAATATATTTTTATCCCTTTATTTATTAGATTCGAGATTGACTGAAATGATCCCTATCATAAATTTGGGGATTATGTGTTGCGTGTTATTTTTTATTATTTTTAATATAAATTTTATTAAATTTTTTTTAAAAAGCAACGCGAAGCGTTGCAGGGTCCCGGAGGTCCTTATCATCATTACCGCAAGCCAATTCTTTCAACGCACTTCTCTGATCAAATCAAACCAAATTCTACCCGTCTCTTCAATCAAACTCCACACTCACTCTGCATGTCTTACGATTCAATCCTCAGGGTATTTCCAATTCCACTGATTCAGATCCTACGAGAAATCATCATTTTCCAAAATCATGTCTCCGTCCCAATCATCTCCGACCGTCGCCGATGCCGCCGCCGCCGCTCCCGTTGACACCACACCGCTGCTTCGTGCCTCCCGTCAGTCCACTCGCCACTCCAGAAGCCTCCGATTATCCCGTCGAGCTAGCCTCCGTGGTGCTGCTCGGATCATTCGCCGAGCCAGCAGCAGCTCGATGATGCGCGAGCCATCGGTGCGCGTCCGTGAGACAGCGGCAGAGCAAATCGAGGAGAGGCAGAGGGACTGGGCGTATTCAAAGCCCGTCGTTATCCTCGACCTTCTCTGGAACACTGTTTTCGTAATGGTTTCCATCTCTGTGCTAATTCTAAGCCGAGATGAAATCAACACCGTTCCTTTGAGGCTGTGGGTTGTAGGGTATGCAGTCCAGTGTGCTCTTCACATGGTTTGTGTTTGTGTGGAGTATAGGAGGAGGAGGGAGCTGCCCCAGGGGAGGAATGTCGGCGGCAGCGATGGGTGGAGAAGTGGGGGGGATTCGTACACGAGTGGTGCTAATCGATCAAATTCGAGTTCTTCAGGGAGTGAGGGAGGGTATTTCGGTGAATTTGTAGCTTCGCAACGCGAGGACGAAGATAACACTAGGTAATTCTCTCTATTTGCTGTAAGTCTAGTCCTTTGAAGAAAATTGTGAATTTCTTGATGAGCGGGAACGCCAGAAGAATGATACTATTCTGTGCATTATTGTATTTTGGGTTCCATTAACCTGATACAAGAATTTTTCATATGTATTTCATTAGATATTGGTGGTGTAAAGTCAGCGGGATGTTTTCTTTCTCTAGGAAGAAATTAAAGACAAAGCGGGGTTCTTTCTATCGAGCGTTAGACTTCCACTTCTAATTAGGATTTGAACTGCAGGCTTTGCATGAGTGGAATTGAATTTTAGGTCCGACTAAGACTCAAAAAAAAAGGAAGCTTCTGAATTTCGGAGGAATTTGATCCTAGGAAGGGCAACACCCCCTTCCCCCCCAAAAAAAGTACCTCACAAATATACCCCAGACACTGGACCCCACAGCATGTTGCTCGAAACATTGGGGACTTCTTCTCTTTCTTTCTGCAAATAAGGTGCATTGGACATCTTTTCGTTGATAGAGGTTGGCATAAATCCCATCCTCACTTCATTGTAGAGATACGGAACTGTTATTGAGATCGTTGTCTGAGACTCCGGATTGAAAGTAAATCCGAGTCTTGATTAGGATGAGAGAGGGAAGAGATGGGACAATTTGTGTGCCAGTGGAAGTGACAAGTTGTATTTACAATTTTATTGGTGTAGTTAAGAAGTGTTGGTTGTTTGAAGTGATTTACACGAGCTAAGTATTGGGTTGCTTCTTAGAGGTGGGAGTCCATGTGGGTAAGCAGTTTGCTATTGTTGTTCATAATGGGTTAAGGATGTTAGATGTGTAATCATTGATGATTAGCATAGCAAGATGATCTGATAGTCAATGAAAATTTAATAGTTCTGCAATTGGATCCAAAAGTTGGAGTGACGTGGCAAAGGGTGCTTCCATGGGATGTGACGGCTGATGTTGGTGGGCAGTGTCATATATTTGATGTTCAGTTGATGAATGATGATATTCAGGTGTTGATCTCTGCAGCTGAATGGCTTCTAGGTTTTTCTTTTGTGCATTATTTTGGAGGATGAAGAGAGCAATGTAACTTGCAGAGAACTGCAAGTGGAGCTACAAGGCAATGCGGTGGTCCTTTTTTGGGGGATTTGGCTGTTTGCTCACTGCCCATCCTGAGGACAGTTTCCTTATTGGGTCTTCTTGTCACGAGGAGCTAAATTATTTGTGCTGTTACATTGTTCATTGGCCAATACACATGGGTACTATTAGTGGTTTTGTTTGGGTGTGGTGGCATTTGGAAGGCCCTCCTAGTGTCCTAGATGACCCTATCCTCCAGCGTTTATGTTTTTATTTTATATTATTTTTTTGAACACCTTCAGGATTTACTGTAAAAAATTGGCTTTTGAAATGCATGCAGTTAAAGATTCATGCAGGGTGTTGAGTCTGTCGGTACAGAACAGATTATTGTGGACACCATCGGTAATATTTACTCTTGATTTCTTCTGTGGCTAATTGCTGGCTGGCTGAGTGTAATTTTTGTTCATTTGTGGATATAATTTGGGCTGCAAAACTGTGCACGGGAGAGGAACTTTAATGACACTATTGAGTCAGACTGTTTGAATTTCAATGGTCACAATGAAGGTTTTAAATTGAAAGCCTTCAAGTGGAGTTTGATGGAAGTATTGGTGATGTTTTGGATGAGGCTGTTCAGTTGGAATGCTTATTGCACGTGAATTGGAAGCTTGAAACTCCATCAAACATTGATTTTAGTAATGGGAAGCAAATCCAAAAGTTGTTACTGGTTCAAAATAGATTTCATGATCATAATGGCGGGGGAATGCCATTACATTTGAACTGAAGGGTGGCTATATTGATGAGATGGATTTTCAGAGAAAAGTTTCGGATTTACTTTTGCTGCCCTTTTGAACCTTGGAGGTAGAGGGGAAATCTAGTTGAGGGTTGGTGGAATCGAATCATAATCTGTCATGTTGGTAGATGGACCTTAATTCACTGGGCCATCCCATAGGCGGGAAATAATGGATTTCTGTTATGTTGAAGACCTTTCTTTTGTGGCTGTGGATATATTCGGTGTTACTGCTGGTAGAGACTGAAGGAGGAGAAGCTTCGAGCAGTTTAAAGCCCACAGCAGTACGAAAAATATTTGAAGATTGGACATAACCGATAACCTGAAAAGCTCAATGGAATACCAGCAGTGACAAGGAATCAATAAACTCTTATTTCGTTATTGTTTTTGGCATTTGCTTTTATTTTTTCAAGAAGTACTTGTAGGTCGCCAGGCAAGCTGGATGTTATGGCTCAGTCAAATATTGTTTCATGCTTTTGGCCTCTGCTGCTTTGTTTCCTTGTTTGCCTTTGAGCACTAGGTGCTGGATCCCATAATTTTTGCAGTTGAGGCTGCTGTTTTCCATGTGGATGTACACCATCTGATTATGTATGAAACATAGTTTTTCGTCGCTGATTACCTAAAAAAGGGAAAGAATTGGAATTCTATTTGTCTCTTTTTTTCTGGTGTGGAGAAGGAAAAAAAATCTCCCCCTACGTGAAAGGCAAATATGTGTTGATATAAGCTATGCACTTATCCTTTGATATGATTATGTTTTTGGAGTGAGAGTAGAAGGTCAAGGGTAGATGAGTAGCAGCTGGGGACATGAGGCAAAATCCATGCAGTGATGGAATAGAGAATGGATCGAGCCTTATTTCCATCTTGCTTTGGTCCATTGTGTCCAATCTACTAACCTTTCTGGTAAATTGTAAGAAATCTTTGCAGTTTTTATAGAATATCATTATACTGTTTTTTATAAAACCTATTTCAGGAAAGAAGCCACGAAATTGAGAATTGGGGCAGACGATGGAGGGTGTCCTAGATGTCTGTGGTGGCTGAAGATGCGATGTGCTGATTTTCCTTGTTACTTTTTGGCTTTAAGTTGAAATGCCTGAAAACTACTCGCAAAACTATAATCAGATGACTTTAGGTATGCCTCAGATGCAAGGAATACCCTTTATGTAGAAATTCAGCAGTTTATTAGTTTGTTATACTGTTTTTAATATGGAAGCTGAGCAGGTTTCATTCCACAATAAGTTGTCTGTGACAACAATCTTGAAATGGAAGTTGAGTCTAACATTTTGTGGTTAAAGGAAGATGATGGAAGATATACTTTTTTTCTTCCCTGGTTGATTATGTGCGTAGAAGATATAGTAATTTGATTTGTTTGGAGGTGGATGCCAAATTAGTGAGTGATGTGGAGATATTAGTAAAGTGGAGATAGTCCATGATTGATAATCATGGACAAGATGGTTTGTTAATTGATATCCTTGAGCTGAATTCTTTTACCTTGGAGGGTAAGACGTCACTGAAGTGTGAGTTTCATTTGGAGGAAGCCAGGGCACACTGAACAGAACAGGAGGTGATAAATCAATAAGACAGGATGAATTCTCGTTGGCTATTTTGCAGCATTGCTAAGAGAGAGAGTATAATGTCATGAGTTCTTTTGTGACTCTCATTCTTCAGGTCAGTTTGTGACTTCTCTTACCCCTCAGCTTTCTATTCTAATACCGAAGAAGCCTGACGCTGAATGTATTAGAGATTTCAAATTGATCAATATTTTGTGGGGTATTCTTTAATTGTTGGCTAATGTACTATGTCGGGGCTTGAGAAAGGTTGTGCAGAAACAGGCTGAACCTTATTGTGCTTTTGTATGGGTAGACAAATCTTGGATGCATCTCTGACAAATCTGTGGATGCAACAAGATTAGAGTAAACATGTTACCTGCTGCAACATGGATATGCAGAAAAAATGCCATCACATAGACTATTTTATTTTCTTATTTTCTTTTTTTTGGTTGGTGGAAAGTTTCTACTTTTAACTGTTTTGCATCTCCAGCAATAACACATACTCTGTCTGATTTGTGCTGGAGCAAGGGATAGGGTTGCGAAGAGAATGAGGTGGGAGTAGTATGATCATGGGGTAGGATAGTGATGTCAGTGTAGGGTAGTTGTAGGAGGGGGGAGAAACTAGGTAGAGGGGGCAGCAGATTGGGGAGAGAGCTGTTATGTTCTTTCCAGTGGGAAGGTTTCCATATCTGTTCAACGGCTAGGATTAAAAGTTGGATGATGAATGGTGAAAATTAAATATCTATTTAAATTATTTGATATAATCTCTATTATTTATTTATCTAACTTTTAATCTTAATAATTGGTTAGATATGGGAGCCTCCCATTGGAAGGACCATAATAACAGTAGAGAGAGAGATGGAGAGGGAAGGGAATTGAGCTAATGTGGCTAGGGAAGGGATGGGTTTGGTTACCATGAGATGGAATAGGTGGTGTGATATGGGTTGTTTGGATGATAGTAGGCAAAAAGAGGAGGCGCTTTGAATGTGAGAAGGTCCTTTGTTACGAAATTAATCTTGGCCATTGATTTTGCAATAAATGGCAAATTTTGAGAGTCCCCCTAATCCCTATCGCTTCTGTCATTTACCCCCCTCTCTCTCTCTGTGATATTTTAATCTGCATTGAATTTTGAACCAGACTGTCTGCTTGTATGTCTAAATGAGCAAATGCTTTGCAAAAATGAATTAAGCTGCTAAATGTTTATCCTCTTTCTTTTTCTTTTTCATTTTTGTAATCATGGATGTTTATCCTCATGGAAGTTCTCACGTTTCCTACTGTCAGTATGGCAAAGCATCTGGAGTCTGCAAACACTATGTTCTCATTTATTTGGTGGATCATTGGATTCTATTGGATATCTTCTGCTGGGGAAACTCTAGCGCAAGATGCACCAAAACTTTACTGGTTCCCTTCTGCGTGTCCATCATTTCAAATTCTTTAATTTTCACTGTTTCTATGAATTTACTATTATCACTCATGCATTGTTCTTTCTGCAGGCTTTGTATTACTTTTCTGGCCTTTGACGTGTTCTTCGTTATCATCTGTGTGGCTGTGGCATGTGTGATTGGCATAGCTATTTGCTGTTGCCTTCCGTGTATAATTGCAATTCTATATGCCGTGGCAGATCAGGTAGTAATCTAACTTTGACATCCTTTTCTGTTCACTTTGTTGCTTGTGATTTTTGATCGTTTTATTATCTGCTGAAAAATAGGAAGGAGCAACCAAAGAAGATATCGAATGTCTGCCAAAGTACAAATTCAGGAGAATCGGAGATTTTGAGAAACAGAATGGTGAGATTCAAGAATCATTCGGGGGCATCATGACTGAATGTGACAGCGATATGCCTATCGTGCATGTTCTTTCCCTCCAGGATGCTGTAAGTACTCTATTATCTGAAACTAGAAAGACTGAAAAAGTTGCGTTCTCCCATTCCTGCTGTTGGATTGTTTTAGAGATTATGATCAACACTGGATGAATAGAATGAAGCTTGATTTGGGACTTGAGAATCATAATGGGTTTCTTCTGCGTCCAAGGACATCTTGTCTCTGTCTTTGGTTTTTTATTTTTTCTGATAGATAATATGGAAAGGGATAGGGGTTGGGAATGGAGGAACTAGTAGTGTCCTGCTTCTGCATATGGCCGATTTTTCTTTACACTTTGTTATAAGTTTTTAAGTACTTTAATAGGCACTTTGACAACATCCACGGTACTTGCAATACACGAAGGCAAAAAGCTAGACCTTTTTATATTCAAGAACCGTAAAATCAACTGTACATGAATAAGGGAGAAAGGATAAGGGAGGGAATGATCTTATGGAAATTAGGTTTTTATGTGGGTCGTTATATCATTAGAAAAAAAAAATCACATATTTTTTTATAAGGGTAGTAGAATTCCTGAATTCTGCTTTCACAAAACTTGGTCCCTTACCATCTTCATTTATAAGGCGGGTGGTGGCAGTTTTGATAGATTTAGATGCAGTAGGTGAAATTTTGTCCACCACAGGTTTTTATGTGGGCCTTTATACTCTTAGCAAAAAAAATAGAGGATCAGTAATATTTATGAGGGTAGTGGAAATGCAGAAATTCTGCTTTCATCAGAATCGATTCTCCTATCACCTCAGTTTATAAGGTGGGTGGTGGCTGTTCTGATAGATTCAGATGCAGTAGGTGAAATCTCATCTACTGCGTGAGAAAAATTCTAGCCTAGGGGGAAGGTGAGCATCGGGTGTTTACCACTGACTAGGAGTATGTGGCTGGCAGGATTCTTCTGTTCCTTGGACAACTCCTTTTGATTCTTCTTCATTCACTCCCTCTCTCTCTCTCTCTCTCTCTCTCTCTCTTATATGCAAATGAGATAGCAATAACTTGTGATGTTTTGAAGGTACGATCTTAGCATTATCCCATTCTTCTAATGGTGAAGATTTCACTATAACAACTTCTTAGATGGTAACATTATAAGATAATTCAACACACTTTAATGTATGATTATAATTAAGCCGTCTAAATTGTTAATATGAAGAAGATTGTCTAGAATAAATACGAGGCTATGTCATTGAATTTAAAGGATCTATTGCTGCTCTTTTTTTCACAAATAGAAAGTTAATCCCTACCATTGAAAATATGAGGGGACAAAAAAGAAAAACCCTAACAATAGTCATTTTTATTTGCCGATTTCACCCATTTCAGGGTTTTTCAGTTGCAATTTACTCATGTATTTGTTTTATCCCCTTTAGTTTCCATCTTTATAGAAGAGGGTTTCCGTTTAGCATTTTCCTCATTTGCTTTCTGTGGCAAACGACTAAGCATTAACTCGTCACTAATATAAAAAAAATAAAACACTTCGCGATATCTTGATCATGAGTTGCTAGGGTACTTCTCCGACAATTTAGATAGTTAGAATAAAATGTGAGTCTAACACAATTTAATGTGTCGTCACAATCACAACAGTATAAATTTTATCGCCAAGAGTACGAGGATGGATAGAAAATGGATTTTGGTAGCAGTTTACTCGTCTATTTGTTTATGTGAAGAGGGTTATATTGTTCATTTGTTTTTTATTATGTCGTCATAGGAATGCTGCATATGCCTTTCTTCCTATGAAGACGGAGCCGAACTGCGGGAGCTCCCTTGTGGCCATTATTTCCACTGTGCTTGCATAGACAAATGGCTGTACATCAACGCTACCTGCCCCCTTTGCAAATTCAACATACTAAAGAATGGAAGCCAAAGCGGAACTGACGAAGTATAGAAACTGTTGTTTCATCGGCCACCGATTAGACAAGCCGGCATCACTCAGACCAGCATCGTCCTTCTGGTTTTTTGTGTTCTGGTTAGTACATATTCTTTTGCTTGCGAGAGGGAATGAAGTGTTTATATGTATGTGGTTTGCTGCCAACAGTAGCCCTTTTCTTACTTTAACTTTGGTGTAACATTTCCTGAAAATCAAAATCTATATTACCAAAGAAATATTTGGAGACATTCTTAGGAACTCTATTGAGACACTTCTGGGTTATGCAATTTTCATGTATTTATTTATTTATTTTTATGTGCATCTAATAATATGAACATGAACGCATGGATAGGTAAAATTTTGCATAAGATAGGGTGATTGAGAGGGTTAGCTAAAAGATTACTTTGTGACAAAGGACAAATACTATCTTTTCGAAGAAAGGATTGCCTTGGCATCACAGATTCATTTGCTCTATGAAAGGATGGTTGATGGATGGATGAAATATTTCATAAGATGGAATGACTAAGTGGTGAATAAAAGAGAGTTTTCAAACGAAGTTTATAGTAGCAGGAGAAAGGATTGCTTTGACATGAGAATTCATTTACTTATACAAAGTCTGCTACCATTAAGAAGGCTTTAGGATGACATTCGGTTTATAAGCTTTATTTACCTATCTTTTACTTTAAAAATCATGCCCAATTCATACAATTGCATTTGCTAGGGTCGTGTTAAAAAGGAAAAATCTCTTTAGGAGAATTTTCTTTAAACTTTCTTTTACGTCTCCTAAGCTAAATCGATTTTCAATAAAAATATAGTTTATGGATAGGTTGATGAAATAATACCGGACAGAGACATTAAAAGATAACTTTATAACAAAGTTCATATTATAGTAGCCAAAGAAAGGACAGCATAACAAATCAATTTATTTTATATAAAAGGATAGGCAATGGATGAATAAATATAAAAACACATGAGATAGAATAATTAAGGGGTGTTTAAAAGATGACTTTTATATCAAAGCTCATGTTACATCTAAAGAATCATCAACTTTATATGGAAGGATAGTTCTGAAATGCGTTTTTGACTAGCGGTGGGGTTAGGGTGCTGCCCATCTCCGACGACAAAGTCAACGGTATAGGCGGCCAACGACCAGCAATGGAGGATTAAAGTGTTGGCTGCCGCCAGTGGCAGCAAGAGTTGGGGAGCTCATCAGCCGATGACCCATGGTCAGGGGCACGGGCGCCAACTTTGGAGACAAGTTATATCCACGGTTTTATTATGACCCCACAACTCAACTTCCACTGCACTACTAATATAATTCTCAATATTCTTTAAAAAGAAATAACCAGAACCAACTCAAATTATTTCATCATAAATTATAAATTAGAATAAGAGTTAAAATTATAAAAATAGTTTATTTATGAAATTGAATTAGCTCAGTATATTTAACCATTTTCAAGTACTGCAAATATGATGGCCATAAGTCTTTCTTTTCATCTGTTTATTTAATATTGTCAGTATTTAAATTTGTATCCTCTTACTGAAATGGATAAGCTATGTGCTAAGTTGCCCCCCCTCAAAATCCACACAAGGAGTTGACACAAAGAATTGCATTTTTAACTAACCTAGAATTGATATATGAATGGATATTAGTTGATTTAAGAATATCCTTAGGATAAGGTAACATGGGTACTTTTCTTTGGAAAATTTCTTTAGCCACCTTTTGAACACATTTGAATGATGCTGTGTTTTTCCATTTATCTATTTTTATATTTATTATATTTTAATTTTTGAGGTGCAAATTAGGTTAAACTAAGTTTTCTAAAACTAAGATTAAAAACCTTTTTTTTTTTAATAATTTATGTTTTACAAATATTGTTGGGAATTCATTGAATTTGATAAATATAAGTTCAATTTTTAAAAAATAAAATTGGATAAAAGTTAGATAATTTGGTTAGACATATAGCATAATGCATGCAAAATCAATGGGAACATTCTATATTCGAGAGTTACTAAGGCCCTTCTGTTAAGAGGCCTCTATATCTATCTAACCATTAAGATTAAAAGTTAGATGGATAAATGGTAGAGATTAAATATTTATTTAGATCGTTTGATACAATATCTACAATTTATTTATTTAATTTATAGTTCCAATCATTGGGTGAATGTAAGAGCGACCACACCAGAAGGAACATAACAAAAGTCTCCACATTCACCCAGTAAATTGATCACAAAGTCTCAATTTCATTGGAAACAAAGCTGTTCAGCAAGGACAAGCTCTTTCCAAGTCTAAGCTATTTAAATGACATAAAAGCTTGTTCATAAGGTCTCAATTGTCCTAAAAAGTTAACCTTAATTGAAGGACAGATTGCCTACAAAAAGAGGGTAAGCCTCACAAACAAGTACTTGCAGCTGCCAACACTCAAATGATCAAATGGCATACACCTTCGACAAGGCACACAATCACATAACTTAGCTGAAATCCTCTCACAGAATTCACAAAATTAGCTTTTGGTAGAGGAAATACTCACCTGATGTTGGGTTGTTGATGGGTGAGAATCGAAAAAATACTACCACAAATGAGTATTATCAAGAATGCGGGGTGTCAGAAGATATTCTCAATGACATAACATTTCATTCATCAATTCATACTACGAGCCCATAAATGAATTTATAAATAGATGGATATCACATCACCCAAGCATACCTCAAAAGTGTTTCCAAAACATTTCTCTATCAGGTATAAAGCATGAATAAATATTACACTGGTTAGTTTGAATGGAAAATCAATATTACTTCCCCGTAATTAGGTGGAAATATAAACTATGGCGGTCGAAGGTGGTGCCATGGGATGGTGGGAGAGGACTGTTTGGGGTGTGGTTGTGGCAGTGTGGTACGAGCCAGGATGGGTATAAACAAATCCACCTTCTACATGGAATTAATTACTCCCACATTTTTGATAACAAATATATATCCACATAATATTTATTCTTGATCATCATTTTGCAATCAAACAAGGTAGCAAGAGTAAGATGAAAATAAATATCATCAGTAAAATTGATTCCCATTTGCTTTCTCTCAACCAAACACGTTGTCAGGCCATGATTTCTTATGGACTTTTCAAACTGGATTTTTCTTAAGGTTGGAGCTGAGGCATACCTTAAATGCTGTCACTTCAGCGGTGTCCACTGGCCCTGGCTTCTGGTTTAGCCTTTGCAATATCACCCTTGGGCTTTAATTTAGCTTTGGGAATACCCTTTTCCTTTGATTTGGCCTTTGCAATACCTTTCCCTTTAGTTCTGTTCTTCCCTTTAGATTTTGATTTGGTCTTTGCTCGACGATCAATTGATCGGGATGAGCTTCCAACGTCCGGTGTTTCCCATTTACACTGCAAGAAATTTCATTACTGTGAAGAATGACATGCCAATGAGAAATCTTATCAAACATCTAAAAAAATGCTTTTAATCAGATAATCTATTGCTTGTTAACTTAATTGCATACTTCACCATGGTTTTTAATATTTTTATGATTGTATTATTTATAGCAAATCATCCTTATTCAAAGTTGTTTTTTTTTTTTCTAGATTATTCCTTCATCATCGGGATACAAGTCTACGGTAAAAGTTTATGAGAATTAAACCGTCACGTGGATTGTCAAATTATCTTGCTAGTTAAAAACAATAATGTGGAAATATATGTACGTGATATATCAGCATCTATACTTCCATTCTTTTCTTGAAAAAAAAAAAAAGTCAGTTTCTTGCCCCTTTCACCTTTCCTCTCCTCTTAATGAGAGTTGTAGAGATTGTGTGGAAAGCAGAAAATTATCTGTCTCAAAAACAGAGTGGAAAAAATGCTAGGAAAAACCAACTTTGCAAAGTTACCCTTTTGATACTGAGTTAGAAAATAACTTCTACCTTGATAAAACACATGTGATGGGATACTTCTCTAATTAATAAGATCGAAAAAGAATTGACTCCTCAATTACTTAAATATTCTTCTTTCCACAAAGATTTAATCCCTACGGAAATAACTTCTCCAATAATAACTAATTCAGTTGTTTAAACTAACTATACTTGATTGTAACTTTTGACATATTTCAATAATAAATAAGTACCACTTTCATATGGGACAATATTCTTATATTTACAATTGTTAAGCCTATGGAAATAATATGAGATGCAAAAACACAATTCCTACAAAATAATAATTCAATTTATCAGTCGCTGTTCAAACAAGAAAATTGGGGTCATTATTTAGAAATATTGTACTTCTAGGATAATTTAAAAATAAACATAATTTGTAAATTGACGAGTACCTAAAATAAATAATTAGTTCTTTTATAGATACCCTAAAACCTATCAAAATTATAAAATTTTTAAGAATTCCCAATATGCAAAAAATAGGGAAACAAATATAATAAAATAAACTAATAATTCAATCTTTGAGATTCCCTCCTCAAATATATATGATGACAAGAGGAATTTCATACTTACCTCACGAGGAAGCTTATACTTTCTAGAAAAAGCTAAATACTGATCCAAATCCTTTCTCCTGTAGAATTTTTGCCCCGTATTTGGATTTGAAAAGCACTGCAATGGCACATATTACAAACATTAGAAAATCTTAGCAAATATTGATACATCAAATTGTAGACAACTTCATAAAGCTTGCAATGAATATGAGGATGAGAAGTGTCCAATAGATGAAACTACAAACGGAAAGGCCAGAATCAAAAGAAATATTAGTCATTAGTAGTATTTTATTTCAATAGTTAGATAATAGTTGTTCGTTTAACGACATAAATTGACTGGTTTGTGTTTAAGAGCATAGTTTCACCTACACGTGATAACGGATCTGTTGTAATTATTTTCTCATGGTTTTTAATTTATCAAATTTTAATTGAAAGGGGCATCAAGGGGTTGAAACAAGTACCCAGAGAGAAGCAAGTGAATCTCTCTAGGCACAAAAGATCGGCAATCTAGCGGCCAAAATGCACTTAGTGCTGTTATGGTTCTCCTAGTGAATAGGCTTTCATATTTACTTAATGATTAGGATTAAAAATTAGAAAAAAAAAAGTAGAGATTATATTAAGTGATTTAAATAACTATTTAATCTCTACCATTCATTTTTCAACTAATAGTTCTGAACCTTGAGTGGATATGGGAGCCTATCCACTAGGAGAACCATAACAACTCTTAAAAAGCACTATTGGGAGCCTTAAACAAAAATAAAACTAGGTACCAGAAGATGAGTGCTCTTATGGTCCTCCTAGTGGGGAGGCTCTCCTATCTACCCAATGTTCAAGATTAGAAATTTGGTGAATAAATTGTACAGATTACATTAAATGATTTAAATGACCATTCAATTTTTAACATTCATTTTCTAACTTTTAATTCAAATCCCCTGTGGATATGAGAGTTTATCCACTTGAAGGATCATAACAATTCTCAAGAAGCACTACTAGGAGTCTTAAACTGAAATAAAACTAATACTAGAAAATGAGTGCTGTTTTAGTCCTTTCAAATCTATTCAATAGTCAGGTTTAGAAATTGAGTGGATAAATATTACAAATAAAATCAAGTGATTTAAATAGTTATTCAATTTTCATCAATCAACAACCAATTTTTATTTTGACCATTGAGTGAATATAATAGAGCCTCCCCACTTGGAGACCATAGTAACTCTCCTAGAAAACAGCCAAATAAAACTAGGTATCAGAAAGAGTTTTATCCATAAACTCTAGCATGGTTTCAGGAACTTAATCAAAATTCAGCAATGTCAAAAATATGCTGGGGATGCTTCTTCCTAGCACATCGCCAAGAGCCAAGGACACAGTTGAGTAAACTCAGTTTGACATTCATTCTTCATCCACCCATTTCCAAGAAACACATCCATCATTCAGTGATAAAGGAAACTCCCAAAAGAACAAACAAATCCATGAAAAGAAAAAGGAAGCCGGGAAGGATCTACTTTATAGTTACTGGGGTGTGTTAATCCCATTGAAAAATTACAAATAACAAGAAATTAGATATAAATATATTAAAAGTTGAACTGAAATTTCTTATTTACCCCACTAAATCTATTTTTCTACCACTGTGACCTACTTCTGTCTATGAGAATAGTCAATTTTTCAACATCTTTTTAACAAAAACAATTGTTTGAATTTTATTATATTAAAAAATGGTGAAACTAGAGAAGTGTTGATTTCATTATAATTTTTAGGAAGTCAAATTGGTATTAACCTCAGCCGGAAAAAAATATCAGATCTGCCCCGATGGAAGCCCCACATCCAAGCAATAAAAGGACAGTGAATTAAAGCATGATCCATTGATTTGTCCTGGTTTTTGAATAATTGACTTCCATGTGAATTAATTTGAAAGTCTGTTGCGCAGACATTCAGCAATGGGAATTCAGATCTAGCTGCAGTCCAAATAACAAGAAAAAACTCAACTTTAGGGAGCTTTGTGCTTCTAGTCTTCCTTTGCTGTAAATAAACCCCAGTCCAGTCAGGTAAATTTGGCTCCAGAACTTTTAACGGAAAAATTATTCGGCTCCTTCAATATTTCTCACTAGTTTATGGCTAGATGGGAAAAATTCAGAACAGCATCTTCTTCATCAATCTTCATTTTTGTCTCAAATTGGAAAATCCAGCATCTTTCACTATTTAACTACTTGACTTACTTGGTAACCGAAGCCTATTATCAGTTGCCAATCTATATAGATCTGAAATTTACCTGGCTTAACCTCAATAACAATAAAGTATGAGAGATCAACCAGAATGTGGCAGTGGCTTTCCACATGATTAACGTTCTGACTACATTAAGCACCATCCTTACACAGATATTTATATGCTATATATTGGGGGACATCCTTTAGTTAAGACACTCTCGATGATGCGGCTCCTATCCATTTATCCACACTAATGAGCCCATATAGTAGTAGATGGATGGATGGAATGCCATGCCAAAATGATTGTGTGAGGGTGTTTAAAGGATGGCTCTATAACATTAGTTGTCATAGATGATTGCATGGCTGGGCCTACGTCTTTCAACCCAGATCTCCAAACCCACTCAATGAGAACTTTATTATTCATCACCAATAAGTGATAGACCCCAACATCCACTCTAATCAATAATTTATATATTAACTTATTTCCTAGAAAGCGAGTCCATCTAACGATTATAGTTATCGTATATGTAAGTTGAAGCTAGCGGTGGGAAGCCAATGAATGATTCTAGTACTGTTTTTTAATGTTGAAAGCAGGCAGCTATACAGAAAGGCAAAGGGAAGATGCACTACTACTCACTGGAAAATAGTATATGCCTGACATCATAGGAAACAGTAGAAGGAGCAATAACAATGTTTGTTTATTTGTTTCTTCAAAACTATCTGCAAGACTTAAAAACCATTATCATATTAGCAAAATACTTCATTACAAAATCAGCAAACACATTAAGCATTAAAGCACACAGCATCCATCAACCTGAGAACACCCCCAAAAAAAAAAAAAGGTAAAAGAAATAAGGAAATATTTATCCTATGGCAAATCCAAAGTAGTTCTTCTGAATATACTCGTTCCTTCACATTGCTAAAATCTTCAGGAGTGGTAAGTCTTTTGGTTTACATGTCAAAGGCTGGAAAATGGACTGAAAATTTTCACTGAGCTCAATTGCAGTCTTGACCAAGAACCAACAGGCCAACAATTCAGGTCAAACTGAGCTTGACTTCTAAGATCTCAAGATATGGCATAGAATGGGCATGTAAAAGCACAATTCAGACTTAAATCAGTAATAAAACAAACAATGATTGTGATTCTAAAAATCAATGTTAGAGGTGAATGTTTTCTTGCATCTATTCACATTCTAATATCTCCATTTGATTAGAAGTGAACTTAAATTGTTCTGCAGAGAACATTTTTTATGAGATCAAAATCTGTACCCAATACTTCCAACAATTGAGTCAGCATGTGTTAGTAGTGATGGCAACTTCATGAAATTCAGAGTACATAAACACATATTACTGACTCGGAGAAATAAATTTCCCTTCATAAGAGATTTCCTATTTAGGCATCTCAGGCATCTATGGAACACCAAATTAAGTTTTCTCCGATACTTAAGGGAGAAAGTTTCAGTGTCAATCAAAGAAAAAATAATGACAGGCAAATTAGACGATGAGATCCAGAAAAATAAATCAGAAAACAAAATGTTGATGACAAAACCTACTTGAGACCAAGTAGAAATTGTAAGTATTCACATAAACAACAACAATTTGCAGTGTGATTTGAAGAATTGACAAGAGATGCGATTAAAACCATAGGAATTAGAACCACTTCACAAAGAACAAGTTCCAGTAGTAGATTACAGTAGAGGCTTTGCCATTTCGATCAATTTCTTGCCCCAGAACCCATGGTTCAGGAAGGGCATCTGAATTGGGGTGATCAGCCACAGGTTCAGCAAGGACATATGGATTTGGGCAGTCATCCATGGATTCTGGAAGGGCATCATGACTCGGGTAGTCCGCCATTGATGAGATCTGCCTCGATATTTCTTCTCTATATTTGTTTTGTCTTATCATTTAAGGTTGCAATGACTTTATTAGGAAGGTTACGTGACCCAAACCAACAAAAAATAATTACATATTAAAAACCTTGGATTAAGAGATCAGGTACCCAAACGGAGGATGACAGCTTCAAAGATCCATGTCAAAAAGACATCAATACCCCAACCAAAAGATTTACCAGATAAGCTTCCATGTTGGATCAGTAACGTAGCAAGAATCCAATGGGCAATTTGAAAATGCATAAAGACTATCAATATGCCAGCAAATCTAAACCTAAAGGAACATGCATGTAATTTAAAATACTCAGGGATGCAAATTAGTAGTTTCACTAAAACTAGAAGTGCCATTACATAATTTACACTGTACAAAACAAGTGGTGCCTGTTTGGACACATGGAGAAGATTCCCTTACCGTTCCATTTTGTCTTTGTATTTTGTCGCACCATGGAAATAAGTCATTGAATAAGCATGAGAGGCGATTGGCTGAATTTTAAACAAAATTTAGCAGTCTGCTTAAAATACAGAGTATCCACCTTTCTGATTTCTTTTCAATTTTGTAGTTTTCTGCATCATTTTCTTCTTCATATACATTTCTTGTGTTGTCATTTCTCAAACCATAAACAGATTAGATTAATTCCAAGCATTTGTTGGGTAATTTTTGCAGCAGATAAGGAGAAGTTCCAAAACTAAAAAAAAACCTAAATATTGGCAAAGACAACAAAAGGAAACAAGCAATATTGCAATCCAAGCTGAAATGTCATTAATGTTACATTATCAGTAATTGTTTATTGTACTTTTAATGGCAGTCAATATTTCTGTGTTTGATTGTTGTACCTTCATACTACAACAAATTCATCAAGTATATTGGAACACAATATTTATCCTCTTCAGTGATCCCTCTCAATCCCAGGCAACATTCTCCTGAAGTTGAAAACACTTCGAACCAATAAACTACTCCAGTCCATAGTTTACCCTTTTCCATTCCTACTGCCTGTAATTCTATGAAACACCTTGTCTCACCTTCAGATTGTTTTCACTTGGACTATATCAAATTTGATCATAATTAAAGAAATAATCTATCAGTTTCCTAATAAGTATCCCAGGTTGACTATTTTGGTCGAATAAAGCCAACTTCAACTATATAATTTTCAAACTGCTATTGACTTCAAATATTTGACAATTATATTTCGAAACTTTTGAAAGACTATTTTCTAACAATTTGCAAGTCAAATGGGGCATTTATTACAAAACGGAGGATGTAATACATTCCACCCATTTGCAAGTCAAGATACTAAGTCTCAAACAAACGATGCACGTATTCAAGATTGGTTCAGGTATGGGGAGATACATGGATGATGATATTAGCATGGTGCAGGCAATTCATGTATGCATTTATTTCTCCAAGCATTATAGAATGCCATAAGAACCTATGAGCAAAGGCATTTGTAGAAGTATATGTTGAGAGAGAAATGATATAGACAAATGAGAGAAGGCATTACTTTGTATGTAGGTTACAGGAGAATCAATATTGGCGCATGATAATTATTGAATGCATTTGAATTGACTGTGAAACTGAGTTCTGTAAGCTACCATCATCACGAGTTCATAGCCCACCACTATTAAAAGACCAAAGAAAAGTAAGTATGAAGTAATACAAAAGCCAAGGATAATAAGTCTTTGCATTCAAAGCTACAACGTGAAATATATGGCTAGTATGAGCTGGAACGTTACGGATTTGAAATGAAAAAGGGTAGTACTACACAAGTTAGATTTTTTTTTTTTTAATTAGGATAGATGAATTTTCATAGATTTATTTCCCTAAGGAACCAGACATGATAATTCTCACCATCCAGCTCAAGTAAGAATCCATAAGGCTCTCGCATCGCAACATTAGAAAAGGGTCAGATGTATGCAACCTTGTTCCTATATTGTAAAGAAACTACTACTGTGGTGTGAATTGTGAACCTATGATCTTCAAGCAATGGAGCAACCTCATTATTGTACAAAAGCTTACCCACAAGTATTTCAGATTAAAATGGTGATCAAAAAATTTCACACCCCACTGAATTGAGCACAGGTGTTAGCACACAGATTTGAGAATGAAACCATTGATCTCAATTTTAGACAAAAGGATATATATGAATCGTGAGGTTAAGAAATTGCAAAGTTCAAGTTAATTCTTTTTCTATAAGCTATGTTAATTCGAGCTCATGGGATTTCCATCGTCCATCAGAAGCCACCCAAGAGAAGAAGCAAGGAAGAGTCATACAGATCTTGCAATGAGCGATTTGTCAAGAGATATGGAAGCTAGTCTGAAATTGCTCATAGCATTATCAATGTCAGAATTTTTGACTAGGAAAATGATTCATTCAAGATGCAGTGAAAATTGGAAATAACATTTATGTGCTAGAAATGAGAACAGGAATGAGGACAATGATGATCATAACAGTATAATTGGAGATTGTAAAGTTATAACCTTGTATGAAAAAACATGCACCAGCACCAAGGACAATGTACGAACAAGATCAGAAGAAAGCAAGAAAAATGAAAACAGAGGTTACAGGAAAAGTCAAACTATGGATAAAAAAATGAAGAAAGTTTAAGTGGAAGTGCTGACGTAGTGGAAAGAAGTTGATTCCTCCAAATTCCCAAGGCAGGATATTTCACTTTAGAGTTGAATTTTGATGGATTGACCTTAGGTTTTACAGGACAAAGCACAAGAAAATTTTAGGTGTCAATATATCTACGAAAGAAGGGATGGTTCTCAATCTTGTAAATAGAGTTTTTAGGTAATAATAAATGACTTTATTCTACAGATCATGTTGATCTAGATGAATAAATATCTTTTACTGAAAAAGGATTTGACTTTTATTCTTTATCTATATTAACGATTCAATTTAGATACAATTAGTCAAAGGCATATTGGGATGGAGTAATACAGTTAACTTGCAAAGAAGAACAAAATCAATTTTGTCGTAGAGATTAGTTGGATCAAATAAGATGAATGCTGGACCCCTTTCAGATAAGTAAGAAAAGAAATAATACAAAGTAGACACCAAAAGGCAGCCCCTCAAGCACGAAAATTATAACCTCATTTACCATATAAACAACATATAACGCCCAATGCACAAAACCCCCAAATATGACAAGGAAACCATATAACAAAAACAAATTTAGTCCATATAGTGATTCTCGTCCCATTTGAGCCTCTCAATTTCTCTATCCTTTGTCCACTTTTTCGAGCCTTGATTCCTGCTACTAGAGACCTTAAACTCCTCTAACTGCCTAACCTCAACTGGAGACAGATGCAAGAATTTTTTATTTTCATTTTATCACCAAGAAGGTAAAATTTTCAGCAATAGGTGCCAAGAATGGCACAAAAACAGGAAACACAACCTCAGTCTGTCTAAATAAGGCATTCCAGGTGGTCAGTATTTTGCATCAGAAAAGGAAAAGAAAGTTTACCCCACATCAAATACAAATTAAATCAGGCAAAAGAGCTAAACAACAGCATGATGAATAAGGTGAGATTTGTCTTTATATATTCTTCAGTTGATCAAATAATGCTGGACCAATTATAGCACCTTGGCATCACTATAAGATAATAATCAGTGTACCATGTATGTCCGCAGGCTTAGTAAGGTGAATCAAGTGACAGAGATTGCATGAACATGGAAGAGTTCTTTGACAACAGTGAGTAAATGAAAAATTCTGAAATAAGAAAAAATGGGGAAAAAGGCATAAAAATTCAAGATCCGTCATTATCCATAGAACAAGGTGGTGTTAATTTAATACTAGATCTATGTACAATCCTCAGACATCCACCAGCGGCGTGTTGATGATTGCTGCATACGACAGAGAACCCAAATCAAATACAGGGGCTCAATCCTTAAACAGTTCACCTTGGGTTTGATAATTTGCAGTGTTTATATTAAAATTTATGCCTTGAATGGCAATGGCACATAGCAAAGGTGAAACATGCCATGCACATATCAAGTGTGTTGGAGATCATGTATAAGGCACTTGATGCAAATATAAGCTGATATGTATCGGTATTGGGGCATCCCAATACCGATATTTCTCAATTCAATGACAATATTGTGATATATTTCTACATCGGTCAATACTAACTGATATATGGCTGATATATTGGCCGTTACAATCCCATCAGTTTACGATTTTATAAAAAATTTAATGTATCAAATACTAATATATATTGTCTGATATGTTCAATATCAACTGATATTAATACATATATTTTCATCCAAGGTATAAGGATGTACAAGCATTAAATATTGCAGAGGAACTCATGTATGAGAGCAAAACATGTGATGCCTACCATTACCCTAAGTCAACTTTACGAATCTACTATAGTACAGTATAAATAGATTACAAAGAATGCCACACGTAATGCGATCTATGGTGTAACTTATGTAGTCACTTCATCATAACCACACGTACTAAGGTATTAGTTTTATTAAAGGGTAGCAAAGAAGCTAGTGTATGTGAATTAAACCGAATTCATGACAGTATTTATTGAGTTATAGTAAAATTTTATAACATCACTACATTTTGTAAAATTTTCCTATGAACTAAATAGAAGGGATGTCAACAGAAATGTAACATTACTACATTCTTGTAAAACTTGCTCTATTTTTTTTTCTAAACCCATCTTGATACCCTTATTAAATCCTCAATTACAGAGCAGAAATAAAAACGTATAGGTAGAATGGCAATGCAAAATGTTTCTAAATCAAATTTTACAACAAAAATAAACATGTGATACTAAATAAAGCAGAACATGAACTATAAACCAAATCTGTTTAGCTTTCTTCCTATTTTCTACATTTTTTTCCGGAATAGCATTAATTCATTGTTCCGGAATCGCAGGCCTTCCATCCACTGCGATGTAGTCAATAAAAAAACCATCCACAGAACACCATGGTAGCTGATTGACGGGCATTATCCCAACCGCTGAATACCAAACGGATGGTTGAGATTTGACAATAGACCTCTCCAATTATCATCAATTTGGAAAGGATATCAATCCATACTTAGCATTAAGACATTTATATGAAAAATGGAAGACATTTTGATTATACCAATAAGGTATAGTGTTGAAGGTAAACAGTACCTCCAGGTCTGCATCTCATCATCAAATGGCAGCATCAGGCTCGATTTCGCAAACTCATGAAGATGGAGCTTCCAAATAGAGAGAGATAGAGAGACGAAAGTTTGAGGACTCTAGCCACGGGCAGACGTCCGCCATGTCTAACTGGATTATGAAATTCCTCTCCGTCGTCTTCGTGCGCCGATTAGAATACAGAGCTCAGAACACACCTCGCTAATATTCTCGGAACATCTTTTTTTAAGTAATATTACGTTTTATTATCTATTTATAATTGTATAAATTCTTTAAAATTGGTAATTAATTAATATTATTTAAAAATATTTTAAAAAAATATTCTCCTAATAATTATCCACAAATGCAATAACTTTTCAAACGTTAAATAAACTCTCTTAATTTTTCACAATATTCAAATGCTATGGTAAATTTATCAAATTGGGCACATATATCTATATAGCAAATTCAATTTATATCACTATATGTTAGGTCCTAATATAAGGGCCCATAAAATACGGCCCAAGGAAGGGTCCAAGTGAAAAGCCCAGAAATGTGTCCACGAACCAAGAGGACTGTACGACTCAAGAGGCCCAAAACCTAGGCTAGCTCCTTACATCAGACTGGCCTAACAAGCCAGAGAACACGGGCTAGTGTCTCAAAAGCCAAAGATACGGCAAAGGTCCGAGAGGTCCCATTGACCAATAGAAGCTCGAGGACATCGCAAATAGCTAACGACATCCAGGTACGATGACCAGAAGAAGAAGCCCGAGAACTTCAGAAGGTCCATCAGGCCTCAAATTAGTCCAAGAAAGATCCGAGGACCCTCCACGAAGGACCAAAGATCCCCCAAAAGACAGTTAATACCCGAGAGCTACCCTCTTCAACGAGTCCGCGAACTCACAAAGAGACAAGGCACGCCACATAAGGACGAGGACTGTCTCATACACGGTCGAGAACGCCAACTAAGTAACTTCGCCGATTTCCAAGGAACCTGCAACCACTATAAGACGCCGTCTCCACAGAACACGCTTAGTCAAATCAAGACTGACGCCTAGAGTCTACACACCTGACATGCTCAGGCCCTACCAGCGGCGCCAATGACGTGTTTCCCTGCACATGCCATCATTCCTGACATGGACAACAGGGCAGGTGAACGGGTCCCTCAGGCATTAGACGTGACCCATAGGACAGTGGACAGCCTCTCGGTCACACGCCAGCTGCCACGTGTCCTCTCCCCAACGACACAATTTTTCCTATAAATACCCAGCAGAGGCTCTTGTCCAAGGACTCTCTCTGGGCCCCTTTTTCCTCTCTTCATAACAAAAAGGAATGAAAAGGTGACAAAGCTTTCCAACGAGAGAACTTTCTAAGGAGAGAAATACAAAACAAGAGACAAGGAAGGAATCCCCCAAAACTTATACTTTGTAAGACTTCCACCCATAGTAAAGCATTTCTAAAGGCTTAGAGCATTGTGGTTTTTCCTCCTCATTTAAGTGGAGACTTTCCACGTAAAATCCAGTTTTAATCTCTCATTCTCCACATCTTGCACTTTCAAACACTTGTGTTGCATTAAACCCCCGAGATCCGAAACGCAACATATATCTATAGAGCAAATTCAATTTATATCACTATATATGGTAAGTTTTTTATAGATTATTAACATTATAAATAAAAAATTAAAATACATTTGTAATTTATACAAATTATTAACACCCGAAATTTTCAATCCATTTGAATTATGCTATAACTTACTATTATTTCAAAATTATTATTTAAATAAATTTAAATAAAAATATAATTTATAACAATAACAATAAATAGATGAGGAAGAAAGAATCGAGTAATGAATTTGGGTAAGTAATTTTAAAATTTTTTATTATGTTATATATTATACCTTTTTAATATCTTAAATTATTATTATTTTATATCAAATTTTTTTCATACGATCGAATTTGAGAAAAATATGAAGACATAGCAAAAATAGGGAGTCTAGAAAATATTATAAAATTGATGATCAATTTCTATTATTTTGTTTGAAAATTTTAATTCTAATAATTATATAATTATGATATATGATGATTTTGATATATTATTTGTTTCAGATATTTTATGAACAATTTGAATTTGAGTAAAAATCAAAGTTGGGCATTGAGGTGGCAAAGCAAGGGCGTAGGTTTGTTCTTCCTGGTTCTTTAGAACTGTTCAAATGCGGGAGAGCGGCTCCTATGTGAGGGAGCGCATCATTCGCAGCTTTGTAGCCTTGTAAATTTGAGGAAAAAATATGAATTCAAGAGTATTAAATGTGTTATTGATGATGGCAATTACTTGTTTAATGGTAAGAAAAAATTTTGATGATTATTCAAAGTAAGAAATTCACAAATAATTTTATATAGATATATTTTAGATAATTTAATATGATGAATTGGTTTTTACTTATTTAATTGAGATTTTAATAAATAATGTATTAAGTATTGGTATGTTTTAATGCTCCAAATTGTTACATAAATTAGACGAATTAGGAAGCTGATTGAATCATTCGATTTATTCGAGCAGTAGCCAATTTAGTATTCGTAACTAAAAATTCTTATTTTACGTACCACAATAAATTAAACAAGAGATTAGATATATATAAAACTTACTTTTTGATATATCTTTTAACGTTTAAATTAATGATCATTTTTAAAAAAAAAAAAAGAAAGATAAAGAAGAAAAGCATTAATTGAAAGAGAAAAGAGATGCGTGTGACTTGAGAGGATTTGGCTCTGTTTGTTTGAATGTACTCTCCATTTGAGTGTCTTTTTGCTGTTTTAGTTGAACTCTCACATTTCCTCTTTAATCTGGGAGAATTTGCATTTATAGTTGAGGTTCTAACCGACTAATCAATCCAAAATTGCCGCCTATATTGGAAGACATTACTTTTGGGATGTAATTTCAATTTAAATTATTTTGAAAACCATCCAAAAATTAATATGGGTACCATTTTTACCATTTTTAGATCTAATCATTTATAATAGTATTATTATTTTTTAGTTGATTATAACCATTTGTCAAGATTAGATACTCCGTTTAATGCCCTGCTGAGCTATTATTTAAGTGCTCCAATCGGTTTTGTTCTTCCTTTTCTAGGCCATTGATGTTAGAGACCTTCAACTTCGACTTGTGCCAACTTATGTTGGGCCATATCCAACAGGTGTTATAATGTGTTTTAAGTAATAAATTTAAAGGATGTATTTAATATTAATATTTTAAAAAATAAATGACACGTTAGGTTATATTGAGATACTTGTTTCATTTTTTATTAGATATTAATACATTATGTTAATATTTAATTTTATTCATGTTTCCTTAATTTTCATTAACGTTTCGGTGGCTAATTTTGATGGAATGTGGTAGAGAACTACACATTAAGATAATATAAAATTACTAACATATAGACTATAGATAATCCATATTATAGTTATATGTAGTGCAACACTTCATTCTATATTCTATGGATAAAATAATAAAAATATATAAAGATACTATTTTATTCGAAAGATATAGATATTAGGATATTTTAATATAGCCCGCACTATCCGATACTAAAACCAATATGTTATTCTCAATAATATATTTATTTTTCTATAAAAACCTACAAGTATATCATATAGATAATCAAAAATATTGAGTGACTCATCAGACTATAGATATTAATAGTGATGGGTATTGATAACCAGGATCGAATTAAAATGTCCATTTTCGCAAGTTGGGTTCTTGTGCCATAAAGGCTCAGAGGTCCAAGTAGTCCAAGAGGTTAATTTGGCCCAAGAGAAGTAGTGGCCTTAGGTTCCATTAAGGCCTGAGGACTTATGAAAATAACCAAAAACTCTATTAAATCTACAGAGTTGACGCGCCAGAGTTGGTGGTTGACCCTGTCAATTGTAAAAAGGGATGAAGACGACATTTCAGGGAAGTTGGCAGTTTTTGCAAAACACGTGTGGCTTAGGAGGAGCAATTGATTTTTAGAATTAGTAGGTTTACAGAGTAGCAGAATGAATTTAGCAGAATTGGTGGTAGGCTTTTTTGCACTCACAAGCTACTTGCATGGAGTAGGTTGCCACTGATCAATATATATATATGTAGAGCAAGCTCCAAAAGGGGGAGAGGAAAAAAATGGCAAGCGCAAAAGAGGAGAAGAAGACGTTGTTCTGCCCTCAAACATTGTTCTAACTCTTTTCTATAACTTAAGTCCTTTGTAAATAAAAATTTCATAGTGAAATCTTTTACGGATCAAGCATCCTATGATTTTTTCTTCTTATTTAAGAGATGGTTTTTCACGTAAAATATTGCGTGTCGCTACTCACTCATTCACACACACTCTCTCACACACTCTCAAAAGAAAACCTTTTTTTTTCTTGTGTTATACGGAATTCAAATTTGATTATACGGAGAACAGATCTAAAGACACATTTGGATCCCTGTTCATATAATAATTAAGATCCGATGGCGTAACAAATAAAACGCTTTTTGGCATTGCATAATAGTACGATGACTAATAACTTGAGCATGATATAATTTATTTGACAAATGGAGATGTAAATACCTTAACCTTAGATTCATGGTAGTAAAAATATAATCTTTACAAACTTTTTATAAATTTTTTTGATAGAATATATCATATTATGTATAATATTATCAATAATTATTTCTTAATTTTTTTATAAGATATTATTTTCCTTAATTATTATAATTTTTATTGTAAAATTATTTACATTCTCTTAACATAATTTTTCTTCTAACCTTTCAAATTAATAGTTAGGTGATTATTTACTCAAAAATAAATAGAGAATTTTAGTGATAGATGTAGTTGAACAAAATATAAATGTGGATGTTTTATATGTAAATTTGGAATATGATAGTTAAACGGAGATAATTTTTATATTAATGGTTTATATAATTTATGAAAAATACCACTAAATGTAAAAATTTTTCTAGTAATATAAATAAATAAAAGTTTAATAAGTATTATTTTAATAAAAACAAATCAAAATATGCAATAATTATGAATTAAGATATAATTACCGTTTGATTTCAGCATTATTAATTAGACTATTAAAAAATAGAAGTATTATGTTTCGATCATCTTCCTGTGGTAGAAGGCCACCCCAGCTCCTGGCACTGTTCTTCACTCGGATGCAAGCTCCTCGGGATCGCACCGAATACTTTCCTTGTCGATTCGAAACCTGATGCTGCATAATGGATGAACGCTGACGCGTCTTCGACTTTCCTCTTGGTGTTGAACAACATCGAGTCGAACTTCTTAGGCGGAACCGTCGGCGCTGTACTTGCAGCAGGGGTTGAGTCCAATTCAGCGGCAGTTAAAAACCGCTCGGTGGCGGCTTCCCATGACAACTGATGCATCTGTTCGGCGGTGACTGGGACAGGTTCTTCGGCCAGTGCTTTTTTTATCGCTGCAACAAAGCCATCACCGTCGTTATAGACGTGCGTGTTAGGAAACTGCTTGAAGAACTCGTTTGAAGGGTGATTGGCACACACAACCAACTTGCCCATCGCTAAAGCTTCTGCCGTGGTGGTGCAGAGGACGTCAGTGGTGCTCGGGTTGAGGAAGAGTTTGTAGCTGAAAAGGCCGGGAAGGATCAATAATGAGAAGGCATTCGTTGCTGGAAATAGAGACTAAAGCTCTTGCTATGCACAAACTCAAGAGAGGGTTAGACTCATTGACGAAGACATCGGCATCAATACCAGTATCAAACATGGTAGACAATATATATCGTTATTATATATATCTAAAAAAATTATAAAAATTATAAGCTGATGAGTCATATTGGTTGATAAATTAGCCAAATATTATTAGCATTGGTCGATATATTACGATATATCTTCACATGACAATATATCACGATATTATTACGGTATTGAAAAGTATCGGCAATAGGAACCCAATACAAATGTATATTGGCTGATAATATAAATATCATCTAATATTTACATCATTAATCAAATTACTTTGAATCTATTACACGTGGTCTTATCTTTTACAGTACAAGTGACTACTCCCATGACCTGAACTTGTGACTATTAGGTCACGTAATGATAATTCTACTACTATATCAATACTACATTAGAATTTCTTTTTTTTATTGGTGATTTAATTTATGTTTTGTAAGTTCTAAGAAGAGCATGATTGAGCAGGAGAAAGGTCTGCTTGCCAAAACAAATACAACTTCTGGTGGAGAACAAGAAAGAAGTTTAGTTTTCATTTCCCAAATAGTTAAAGAAACAAATAAATTCATTTTGTTTTGGCAATAACTTAAAGACACTGACCACCCTTTGAGATATTGATCCAACTCACTGACTAGACAGGGATGAATAATCAGTTCTATTTCTCAACTCTTATAATATATGGAGCATTTCAAACCGCTAAGAGATCCGACCGACTTTTTTAGCGATAGTAAGGAATCGGACACTTCTCTGTCCAAAGACAATCTACCCAAGTTAGCTATTCAAGAATGTCTTCCTGTCCTTTAAATTCCAGTCTCACAAGAGCAAAGAAGTAAACGCCAGTAAGCTACTTGTTCCATAAACTATACCAGTTGTGTGTGGGGTCCAAGTGTACCAATTTTAGGTTGGTTGCTTGTGATTTTATTTTACATTATATATAAGAAGTTATTTTTACGGCTCAAGCCGGTGGCTATCAGATTATATGGTGATAACTCTATCAGTACCTCAAGGTACTCTTTTATTATGATGCAGTTGCACTCTATGGTGGAAATTCGAGCCAATTGGCAAACCAGGATACCGGATTTCCAATGCTCCACTTCGAATCAAGTGGGCCAAGGTGAATGTGAAGGTCCTGTGATTACTACTAAATGCAACCAAAGTCAAGATGTCCCCATTTGGCTATAACAAAAGCAAACCCCATGCTGTTTAGGATATGTTTCGATTAAGAATGTAATAAGGAAAGAAAAAAAAATAAAAGAGAATGTTTAGTTTTTGAATTGGATGAAAAAATTTAAGAAAAAAATAGTATGAAAAATAGGTGGGAAGATACTGGCGTTTTATTAAAATCACGAAGTCAAAAAGATGGAAAAAAAAAAAAATCAAATTTCATATTAAATGCATGAAATTTTCTTTTATTTAGTTTTCTTTAATAACTAAGCAATAAGAATACTTTTCTTAAAATTTTATTTTCTTTCTAATATGAATTTTTATAATATTAAAAAAAAAAAAAATATTCTTTTTTTTTTTTTTTCAAGTTTTGTTCCTTTTTATTTGTTTTTCTTAATATTTTTCTTTCCTTTATATTTTCTTTGATCCAAACATACTGTAATCCAAACAGAGAAAATAGTTCCATAGTACTATTTTTCATTTCCTTCATACTATCTTAAAACCAAACGCACCCCCATGAAATAGAATGAAACAGTAATACTTACTCGTGAAATAGAGGATCGGCGTGATCGCGACCAGGGTGAACTCTTACAGCCAGATCGAAATTATCGGCAGCTTGCTTGACTTCCTCGGAATCTTCTCCACTGCCATAAAGATCAACTTCCAGCCCAGATAGTTGCTTCTGGTGGTCTCTAAGAAGCTGAAGCAGCTCCTTGTACCCTTTATTCCACACCATCTTTCCGATATAGTAGGCGCCTTTTGTGAATGCCGGGTTTCCATTTTCTAGCTGTTCTTTCTTCTTCTTCCCGATCTCGAGGAATTGGGGATTGACTCCATGAACATTGCAAATCACTGATCTTCGAAGATCCTGAGTAGCCGCAGATAATCTAATCACCTGTCGTTTCATAGAAGAAAATAAGAGGGCAGTACTTCCATAAGCAATGCCAACATATGAACAAGAAACTAATCCATCATTGATTTCCGCTTATTTGTTCATATGATGCGCAAATCTTACTTCAAGTATCATGCATCAACAAGCTAAAGGAATGAGTACCAAACTTCTTTTAACTGAAAGTGTGTATGTTCTCTCTTACCATTTAGTGAAAATGAGAAAGGAGGATATGTTAAGGGGGAGTCCTGAAAGCAAAAGTAGCCAAAAAGAGGAACAATAACAAGTTTACGGTTAGTTGAAGCCAAGCCAGATAAGACATGCTAGGCTAGGTTATTGGTTTTGCCCTGCTTCAGGGGTATTTCATTGCATAAACATCAGTGATATGCAGCTCTATTTAACCTGACCATCCAGACTCGGTGAACACAAAACTTTAATGGATGAAAATATCAGTATTAATGTGACTATATCGATATTAAATATATCGAAAGAAAAAGATTTTTGAGAATAGAAATTGGCAAGCAAACATTGACCCATATATTGAACATATGGACCAATATATCAACCAATTATAGGTTTAACAAATGATATTTTAAATATTTGTTGATATATCGTAATATATTGTTGATATAAAAATATATTGTAATGTTATTGCGGTATTAAAAAATAATGGTCCCATGAGGCCTAAAGTTGGTGGTGTTAAAGTCATGATTTCCAGGCAACCAAGCAAGATATAAATTTGAAGACTTCACCTTGAGAATATCCAGCCAAAATCAATGCATCCCTGCATCTAAACACTTCATGCTAGCGAAAACCATAGCTTTGCAGCAAGAGATCGAAAACATCAGGTTCAATAAACCAATAAAGAAGCAAGTTGTCTTAAGTGGCATCTTTATTCCAGCTGAATACTTTTAAAGGTTCTATTGATATTCTTTTCCAGAAGAAAATTGTTTACTGTTTTACTTACGGACACAGCCAATCCATGCCCAGCCCTTGTCCAAACTCTTTAAAGATTTATTAAACCAATGCCCTTAATGATTAAAATATCGAAGGCTTTGGCTTGGTATTTGCCTTTAACAAAAGAAGATATGGCAAAAAAGGTGTGTTGAGTTTCATGCTTTACTTAAAAAATACCTTACAAGAATTACATACAAAAACCAAACCATAATACTCTACTCTATGGGGAAGCTTCGTGTTTAGTTATGTTCTGAATCATACCTTCCTTAACAAGTATTATGCCATTCGTGCCCAACCCGAATAGGGCAGGTCACTTCATCATTCCCTTTAGTTTACTTCACTAGCTCAATTCTCTTAACTCCATGTTAGATTCACTTTGCTTAAAAATTTACACTGGTTATTCAGACAAGGACTAGTCCCTAAGTTACACAATCACACACCTAATTGCACCCACCAGACAAACATGTGGCCACCAAGTCTACTTTTGTCAGCCCCTGAGTCATATGTGATCATGCAATTGAAAAACAAGCCGATAAGCAACTACCATCGATCAACCTGATTCAGGCCCTTCCTCGGACAACTATTCGCCTTTTGGTTAATGGGGTTTGGGTGTATCTGACGTGCTCAAGCAACTGTTTGTTTAAACAGGAAAGTTGATTAAACCATCAAAAACGGGGAAACAAAGACAACTGGTTGTGTGCTCGGGTGGTTGAGCAGTTTTGCAGTTGCACAACAGCTTTACCGACCTTTCCCTCCAGATAGTTGCAACCACCGAACTCGACCCAACAAAGTAATTGTTCCAGAGGCTGTCCTGGAACCGCCTCTAGTAACTCCCTAGGTTACCTCGAGTAATAGTTATCTCAGTCAACTCTGGATTGACCATCTTGGGTAATTTCTGCAAGCTACCTCGAATATTCTTCTGATTTCAGGAGCCACATTGCACTTAATGCCATAATCCTGATCCAATCTCCGTGTCCAATTCCGAGCTGAACAAGCACTCCAGCGTCAAGCTTCCAATTCCGAGCTGCACAGAAACTCGGGCATCGAACCTCCAATTCCAAACTACAGATACACTCTAGTGTCAAGTCTCCAGTTCCGGATTATGCATACATTCTATTGTCAAGTCTCGAGTTCCTAACTATGCAAACACTCCAGGAACGAGTCTCCAGTCAAACTACGTAGACACTCCAGCGCCGAGTGTCTACTTCTGAGTTCCAATGCTGAACCAAGTGCCTTCTTGATCAAGTCCCCTGTGGCTCGGCCTTGCTTGAGCATGGCTCGGGCCATGCTTGTGTCAAGTGGACAACATAGTCACAAGGCACAAGCCAACGCTACCACACATTTCGCCCAAAACCAAAATATGCCACGTAACAACGTCATACATGATGCACCACCAAACAACTCATCAAGAGGCCAACCAATATTCAAGCAATAGGCAGCAGTAGATAACACAACCAAATGAACCAATCATGGCTGAAAACATTGACCGATATCTAATATATTAGTCGATATATATCAATATTGAGGTCAGCAATATTTTTCAATACTGCAAAATCGCAATATGCTATTAGGTCAGCGATATATCACAAATCTGTTGAAATGCTGACATATCGGCTAATATTTATCTGTCAAATTATGATTTTTGAAAACTTTTTTCTTTTAATATATCCGATTCAAACACGTATTATTTGATATTGATATGACAACGACGAATATAGATTTTGATACTGATATTTTTATCAATGAAACCAATGCCTCAAGTGACTCTTCAACCTATTAATCATGATGCCTGAAATATCGGCTTACTCAAGTGAAATTTTCAGGTGCACACACACACTATTGTTACCTAATATCACTTCTTTACTAAGGAGTTTCATCAAGTCTGTCCCGGTGGCTGGAAAGTTTTGTTCTTGAAAACTCAAGATTACACAAAGAGATAAAGCATTATGTAATTAAAAATAACCATGAAAGAGAAACCACAGCCTCACCACTAGCAACTCCTGAATCACTAAGCAGATCTATATAATCCATTCATCACTCACCACACAATCACCAACAATTAAGCAAAGGTAAAAATGGATGACTTTCTCCAAGTACTACACATCAATCACATCATACCACAAGACATGTGAAGGAAGAAAGACAGTCCTAAATTTTCACCTCCTCTAACACACAAGAAAACCTTCCTTATCTAAGTAATCCAAAATCCACTCAAGACAAATGTCTTTTATTCTCTTTTGTCATATGCTACACAACCTTATAAGCCACAAGGATGGTGCCAACCACCAATAAAAATATTGGTATTTATATCAGTGGCGGCCATATGAGTATTATACATATTGGATAATATGTATCAATATCAGATACATCAGAATAAAAAATTTTTAAAAATCATATATTGACAATGTTGTATTAGTTGATATTTTAAATATCGACAAATATATTGTGATATTGTCGTAATATAGAAAAATATCAAGATCAGGGGGTTCCGTTATCGATAAATATTTGCCGTATTTGCATAAATGGTGCCAACAATTCAACAACCCTAAATGATAATTGTACAAGCATGAATAATGCCTTCCTTCATGACACTTGGCATATCCTTAAAGTTAAAATTTAGATGGCGATATCATACAAATTTTTCTGAAATTTGTGAGCCAAAAAACTATTAACAAGAGGTCTTACATCATGGCAAGCGTTACAAAGTTATAGTTAGGAAATTCAGGAAAAGATCCTTAAAAATTCAAAAGACACTTCATCAATGTTTTTTTTCCCTCTTTTTTTGGATTAGAAAAGAGTTTGGGTGCAACAACAATGGCTTCTCCTTCTATTTATGGAAAACTAAATACATGAGGTGACAATGTTTGAACCAATGACCAATGAAGCCGGACGGATAAAATACGTACCTGTCACCTTAATTAAATAAAAGGATGTCAAATTCCAGATCTAAAGAAGTATAATTGATAAAATTTTAAAATACATTCAACTCATGTGATAGATAGCAAAGAAGTATAACAATGAAAATTGAAAATATACTCAACAATGGCTTCTTATATTTATGGAAAACTAAATATACGAGGAGACAATGTTTCCCATGAAGCCTGACAGATAAAATATATACCTGTCACCTTAATAAAAAAAAAAAAATGTCAACTATTATATGGCATATTAGTATACTTGATGAAAATTAAAAATATATTCAACTTTACCTTGTGGCAATAGATACTGATTACCCAACTATTCACATGTTTCAGAAGATTTGCATGCATAGCATTCTTCTCTCGCCGCACATATTCCAAGTAGTTGGTGTGAACAACCCCGACTACCCAGCGAAATTTTGTTTTCCATCTTTTTCCATGATGATACCAAGTTAGATGCTCAGGCTCCTCAAGAACAGCAACATCTGCCTCTTCATCTGGAATGACTTCTGTTATATCTCCAACAGGAAAAATGCTCCTTTTATCCACAGAAAACTGCAATGTAAGTTATATCGTGAATTAGTACCATATATTGAAGATAAAGCAAAGACAAGTCGATAGGATTGTTGATCACAGTTTCTCCACCAAGACGATCAATCAGTTATATCCTTCATAGGACTCAAAACCATGCATTGAGGCTTTAAGGCAGCAAAAAGAGGAAGCCCTGGAGTTAAGAATTTTTCAACCTAACACAGATGGTTACTTAATAGCATAGACTTCCACTGGGCAGCCATCAAGTTGATTCCAGCAAATTGATGGTTGGAAGGATTTTGCATTGAAGAGTTCAATCTTGGCTCAAGATGAATGCTGATGGCATGCTCCCCAAACCCATTTGAAATTTTGTAAGGCCGCAATTGAACAAATCGAGCAAGTTCGAAAAGAAGTTTAGCTTATGCTACAATATCTCCATTGTGTTGCCAAGGCTGTGGGACGTAAAAAAATACATCGGTAGGGGAAACAAAAAGTTCCATTTGCATTGTTGACAATAATAAAACCAGCACTATCTATCATAAATGTATCATAAATCATATTTTTATGTTGCAAATAATGTCAGTTGCAATATCGGGCTACCATGGACTTTGAATAAGCAAAATAGTTACAAAAGATACTCAAATGTGCTCTCCTTACAAGCTACTCCCCTCCCCCCAATAACATAAAAACTGCTACTTCCTTCCCTTTTGCCCTTTTTGCTAAAATGTTGATCTCATGACACACGGCAATGTACCAATAGAGACTGTAATGGAGGTGAACAAACCAGCATCTAACGGATGGTGGATGCTCATCAGAATAAAAAACATCATTTAATCAAAAACTCCTCCAGCCAAGTAGTTCAGTTACCTTTTTAAGGCCGCAAAATTTCAATTTTCTACATCCATAACTTTCAAAGCAAGGGATTCGCTCAGCAACTATGAAAAACAATGGAAACTCATAGCCTATTCCCATAACCATAAGTTACTGATTACTTTCAAAATGAAATTACAGAATCAGAAACCAAGGTATCATTACTATGGGACCCTAGAGGTGACTCCTTCAAAATCTATCTTTCCCCTCAGTTTCCTCTCTTTTACAACCACCAAAATGAATTCCATATCTGTTCTTTCTCAACTATTTTGGTGAGTGTAAAGTCAATATTGTTCTCTCTTAAACTTATCTCAAATCAACCCATAATCCCCAACCAAGGGTGTCCTGCATTGGATGACCCCTGAAAGAAAAAACAAAACAAAACACAACACAGTTATTCACTCAGGACAGATATATTCACTTGATTATTTTCCACAAGGTACATGATGATAAGCCACAATCTTACTCTTCCAGGATAAAATCGTAAATCAAAGCCACACGCAAATCTAGTCCTCTCCTCAAGCCAATGACGGATATAAGCCTCATGCTCCGAGGCCGAGTTAAATGTTATCTTGTCCGAATATACTAGCCGTTGATCATTGGGCGACAACCAAGGAATCACCAAAGTAACCTTTCTATCTGCATCTTTAGCAAGATATGCGGCACGGAATAGAGGATTGACAGCAGTACCGGTCATCCATGGCAGACTGGCAGTAGTGTAAATTGCAATATGCTGCTTCTTATCCATACATGCACCAGGTGTGACAACTAAACCCAAGTAATCTTCAATGCATCCTAAGTGAAGTTGGTCTCATTTTGACAATTTTCAGAGCCACATTGTCAAGAACCGCAATCAGCTGTGCTCAACCGCTATAGCAAATAGAAAAGGAATTGGACACATAGTTTAGAGCTCGCAGAATTGATGATATAAACCAGTTGAAATGAGAGTAATGCACACATGCCTGCAGGACAGTGAAAGAGCATATAAATTATTCCTTGATCTTAATAACATATTCCTTAATATACAATTAAATTGCTTGTGCCTTAAATCAAATCAGTCTAGTACATGAAACAGTTAGGAATGCATGGTCGGGTTGGAGGTGTTGGGTTTTGGATCATTTTCTTGTGAGTGCTACAACAAATAGATAGTTATCAAAAGGACACGTAATGTTCACGTGTCACACACTTGGGTGAATATGTCAAGCAAGGGTCGCATAATATTCATGCGAGGTAGACCGATGATCGGTCAAAAGTTATCCAAGTGACAAAAAATGTTAAAGGGTCGCGTGATATTTGTGCAAGGGTCAATCGAAAATCGATTGAAAGTTAACAGAATGGTGCATGATGGACGTCTAAAGAGCGCACATGCATGGTTCGTCGGAAGGTCGCACCAAATGTGCGCAAGAGAGAAGCACGTGTGTGGTTTTTCTTGAAAGGTCGCTCTTAAAGGGCGCTCGTGCACCATTTTCCCAGGGAAGCCGCACTTAATATGCGCTTGATTGGCGCTCGTACGTCACTTCTGATATAAAGTCACGTCTAACATAATTTTAGAGTATACAAAATTATTTTCTCATACAAGGAGCGCTATATAGAGAGACCGAAAGAGAGCAAAAGGAAAAGATTCGGCATCAAATTGAGATCCAAGTTGAGTTCCATTCTTCGCCAAGATCGGGTATATTGTTCTAATGTTGATTTTTAGAACATATTACTATTTGATTACTTTTATTCCTCGAAATAGTTTCTCTTGTGGGTTACTAAGTATATTGAGAGAATTGGTATTCAATCATTCTTTACTCGGATTTGTAGTAAATGGATTTTGGAAGGGATTATTTGTAACTAGCATTATCATTATAGTGAATTTGTTTGAAATTTATTCCGTAATTTTTTTTAGTTAAGAAGGGTTTTCTTTGTTAAAATATTATACATTGTTGTATTTCTTATATTCACAAGTTTGGTGGTTGACATTTGATGGGGATTTTAAATTTATTCTGCTGCGCTAGGTTGTACATGTTTTGGTCAAATTTCAACAAGTGGTATCAGAAAGTAGATTTTTCGAGGTTGCAAAAATAGAATTTGATGGCATCAATGCCAAGGCGCTTGTCATACTTTGTTGAGCAATTTAATGAGCAAAATAATTTCATTTTTTGGTAAGAAATAGTGAGGAATATTTTAACCTGAGAAGGAATGATAAAAACATTTCGAAATAAGGAGGAAAAGTCAGAGAAGATGAAGAATGAGTAGCAAGATATGAGAGATTCTACTAATTGGACGATCAAGTTGTATTTTGCGAATAATACTCTTCAAGTTATAGGCTCGTTGGATCTAGCGAAAATTTAGATGAAACTTAAGAGACAATAACAAATTCAAATCCTTGACAATATGGTTACATGTGAAGAAGAAATTCTATAACTTTCAATTGTCAGAAGGAGGAAGTCTTAAAAAGTACTTAGACGAGTTTAACTGAATTTTGATATAAATGTCGACACTTGATGAGAAAATCAATGAGAAGGATAAGGCGTTGGTGTTATTGGCTTCTTTACCGTCCTTGTATGATTATATTGTCACAACGCTACTATTTGGGAATGACACTCTCAGCCTTGATGGATCATCACTTCCTTACTTATAAATGAGTTTAGGTAGAAAGGAAGCGTTGAGGTTTTGCAGGAGCCGAGTCTCTTGGTATCCATTGGCAGTTGGGGATGGGGGTGATTGGGGGATTGGGGCAGTAAATTAGAGAGGAGTAATAGTTGATTCAAATTTCAGGATATGAAGTGCTTCTATTATGACAAGAGAGGCCACATAAAGTGGAATTGCTTCAAAAGCAAGCAAGGGAATAAGGGCGGTGATGAACGTTAAGAGATGAGGGATTATGAAAGAAATGATCGGGCCTCTATCGCTTCTTGCATAGACCGTGTTGTCTACGTGGGAAAGACACGTATCTTTACGAGCCAGGAGATAAGTTGGGTGATAAATAGCTGTTCCTCACACCATATACAAGGAAGTCTCTATTCACTACCTATATACACAATGACTACAGGTTATTAAAGATGGGTAACAATGACTCATCGATACTATTGGGGATTTAAGCTTGCGGAAAAGTAATGGAATGAAACTCATATTGAAGGGTGTGCAACCTGCCTCGGATTTATAGTTAAATGTGATTCTAATCGAAAAATTTGACAAAGAAAGCTTTTACATGGCATTCAGTAAAGGCTAGCGAAAACTTGCTAGAGGCGCCACAATTGTGGCAAGGGGAAGCAAGTGTTCAAGTTGGTATTTGATGGAGGATTCGATGGTCAAGGCAATGTCAAGATAATCAACAAGAGTATTGGTCAGGGTGGCGGGAAGAGGAGATCGAGGAAGAGTGCAAGGGGAGCAACTCTGCCATTGAGAAGAAGTTGAAAAGGAGTGGAAATACTCTAGGTTCAATGAAGAGGAGGAGAGTATCATTCAAGCTTGCGAAAACCGACACTGGGATCCCTTTGGATGAAAAGTTGCCAAAGGGTAAGAGATGACAGTCGTCGGTAAAAACGAATAATCCCTTACAAGGTCATGAGAGGAAGTTTGTTGAATTCCAATCCCTTGTAGGTGACACAACAAATGAATAGTCATTTGGAGGGAATGTAATATTTACGCGTGGCACGCTTGGGCAAAAATGTTAAGGGTCTTACGATATTTGTACAAGGTCGGTTGAGAGTTGTCTGAGTGGCAATGGATGATGAAGGGTCACGTGATATTCATACGAGTGTCGGCTGAGAATGAATTGAAAGTTCAACAGAATGGCGCATTATGGGCACCTAGGGAGCGCATGTTGTAGTTCGTCTAGGAAGGCTGCACTAGATGTGCACATGAGGAAAGCACGTGCGTGATTTGTATAGAAAGGTCACATTCGATGCACACTTGAAGGGTAATCATGCGCTATTTGTCTAGGGAAGTCATGCTTGATAAGTGCTAAATCGGTGCTCGTGCGCAACTTCTAATATAAAGTCGCGCCTCTTATGTGATTTTAGGGTATTTGAAATTATTTTATCAAGCAATGAGCACTGCACAAAGAGAGATAAGAGAAAAAAAGATAAGATGAAGTGGTTCGACATCCAATTAAAGTCTGATTTGAGTTCCATTTTCCACTAAGATCATATACGATGTTCTGGTGTTGATTTCTATGACTTATTATCATTTAGTTACTCTTATTTTTTGATATATTTTCTCTTATGAGTTATTAAGCGTATTGAGGGGGTTAGTATTCAACCATTTTTTACTTGGGTTTGTAATGGAGGAATTTTGGAGATGGGTTATTTATAATTGATACTATTATTATAGTAAATTTATTTAGTGTTTGTCCTATAATTTTTTTCTTTGATTGGAAAGGGTTATTCACATTAAAACATTATGTATTAATACATTCTTTATACTCACAAGTATAATGGTTGGCATTTGACTTGAGGTTCAAATTTGTTCCGTTACGTCGGGCCGTACTTATTTTGGCTGAATCCCAATAGGAGAAGTTAAACCTTATAAAATTGTGTGAAGTGAAACTACAGAAACATATTAACGGCCTATTTGACAGTTTTTGAAACAGGTTTAAGAAAAAGCTACAATTTGGATATTTTTCAAAAAGTTTCAGTCGATTGTCTATAAGTTGTTCAGTGGTTTTTTTAACCAGTTTTAATTTAGAAGTTTTTAAAAAACACCCCAAAAATGGTTGCTTTCCACGGAAGGCCTCTTCAAAATCAGTAACAAAAACCCTAAATGTACGTGGTTTGATTTACTGAATGTAAAACGATAGAAATCTAAATTTTATCTTGAGTCCCACATGTCTAACTGTTTTGACATGCAAACGATTTAATTATAACTGGATAAAAATATAACTAAAGATTCTCATAAGTATATTCAGGTTTGACTTCATAGATTTTGTCTGTATAAACCAAATATAACAGGTGCAGAAATAATCAATTTTTCACTCTTTACTCTGTTGTACATATCGAAAGAGGAAACCAAGCATAGCCGAATGGTTTTAAATACACAGCTCCAATTGCAATTCTGATCAACTTTTCGTTTAGTTCTCGCCGAATCTAAGCAAGTAAACGATCCTACAAGCATGAAACTACAGTTTTGTGAGATAAATAGAGAACGGTGAAAGATTGTACCTTCTTTTGCAGACTGGTTGAATAGAAGGTAGGGAAACGGATATGCTGGAGCCGAGAGTGAGAGAGGGAGAGAAATGAGGAAAACGTTGGAGATGGTATCTCCGTGTGATTTGGGAAGGAGAAAATGGTACTCAACTGTCGTAAAGAATCATTTTACAGTTTACTTTTCGTACAAGACAGAGATAATATTTGTATAATAAATAATTATTTAATCATAGATTGAAAAATAGACTCCTATTTTTAAAATTTGTATTTTTTCAATATAAAAAATTAAAAAATAATTGAACAAATCTGTTTGCCAAGAGAGACTTTTCCTTAGAATTTCCGCCGGAGAGGAGATGGAGGGAGAGAGACGGCACCGGTTGATGGGACCTGACCATCCTTGTCGCGTGGGACTGTGTAAATTTAAAAAATTTATTTTTATAGTCTTTATTATATATTTTAATAAATAATTATAATTATTGTATTTTGGATCTTTAATTATTATACGAATTAGAAAGCTTTCGGATTTTTCGTCCGGGTCAAATTTTAAGCGGGTCCAGTCTCCGTCGCTAATAAGTTAGAACTTATATAATACAAATTACAAATAAGTGGTCAGAAATCAGTAAAATGTCTCCAACCGAAAATACTTCGATACTTAAGTCAGTAACTTTTTACAATAAACAGAAAGAGGTGAATGCTTAGAGGTGCACAGATGAATGCGTAGTAGCGGTGGGAGTGTGTGAATGTAAGAGTGCAGAACTCAATGAGCTGTTATGGGAGGCTTGGCTCCTAAGTTGCACTACAATGAGTGGCTCACTAGGGATACTCGAGAGAGGCTTTGAGAGTGGGAGCTCAAGGAGCATATGCCTCGATGTCTAGAGTTCGAACTGTTCTCAGAATTCAGGGGATTAGTTTTAGGATCCTTTCTCCTGTAGAAGGAGAGGAAATCTATAGGCTTCATGGTAAGGAGCTTTGGGTGTGAGAATCCTCCGGTAGTTGGAAAAAGGAAATTCATCAATAGCTGATCGCTAGCGGCAACCAGCGGTGTCAGTTGTTACCTAGCGATGGCGAGGAGATTGTCGTGCTTCGCTAACCATGCTTGGTTTGCCCCTCACGCAAGGATTAGGTGGACAGTTGCAGGGAGCAGCGTGAGCCACAGCTTGGCAGCGTTGACTCTCATCTTATTGGATCGCTTTTCCTGTGTTGACGCCTGCCACTTGCAGCCGCATTAATGAGTTACAGGGGCCGCTGATTGGTCGCGGCTCCTAGGTTGCCACATAGGCCATTGAGGGCCTTGGGCTTTGCCAGTACGCGTGGGCTGACATTGCTTGGATTGGGCATTGCGGTCCTTGGACCTTATCAATATTAGACCCAATACTAGCCCCCATGTCTAGGCCGGTTTGTAGCCGGGGCCTGATATGTCCATGGTGGGTCCAGTGGGCTACTGTGTGTCCCTTCTCGAAATGCGCTAGCTAGGAAGGATCTTATCCTAGAAATAAACGAGGACGGATTGAAGACTTGCTCTAACTGCATGGGGGGAAAGCAAAGGAGAGTCTAACTACATAGAGTCCTTGTACTCTATAATTTTCTAGAATACGGCTTTTTAAATACCATTCATGGAGAGTTGGAAACCTCCATTAACTCAAATTCATTCAAACCGTTTAACCTTATCTAGAAAAGTATCTAACATGTATCCACAACAAATGATTGTTTATTATATTTTTTATATGGTAGAAAAAATACCGATAAATTAATTATATAAATGACATTCTTTCCATTAAAGATTAGGTTAATTAATGAAATAATTTCTCTAATAAAATATAATAAAATCTTATAGGATCGTAACTTTTAATCACCTTAATAAATTAATAAATATATATCACGTCATGTGGAATAATTATTATATTATATTATTATGGTATTTGTCTTAAATTTTTGTCTGCATTACTTAATCATTTCAATTATTGAACTGACTGAAGGGCTCAGGAGGTCATGATGTGTAAGAAACTCAAAAGATATTTTTGGTTGTTTTCACATTTTACCCATTGTAAATAATTTTGCATATAGATGATGTGCTTTTAGCATATGCATTTTTTAATTTACTTCTTTGACAAGTGAAACTTGTTAGAATCAATCACTTATTTAAACCGTGAGAAAATATGAAATAGATGATAGCATGCACACAATAAGCAACCACAAAAAGTAAAGGCACGATTTTTACGTGGAAAACTCCCTATGAAATTAGGAAGAAAAACCATGGGGCACAGAGTCCAAATTTTTATTAACAGATACCATTGATCGACATATACAAATTCCAAATCACAAGAATCAATATCAATTTGCTTTGCACAGCCGTCTAAGAAATATAAAGAGCAAGTAGTAGAGATAAAAATGGCGATGAGGTTATGTTCTTCTTAGCACCAAAGAACTTCGTGTATGTGATTATCGGAGGCTCGAAACTTGATTGAAAACTTTAAAAGAAAAATCTAATCTTCCTCTTTTCCTTCTCCTCTCTCTTTTCTCTTTTTCTTCTCTGGACTATTTTTAAAATCGATTGATGTGTCTAAAAAGCAAAAATGATTGCATTTTATATAATAGGTGCGCTCTGTGCCTTTGTCGGTGCAGCCCGCGCTCGAGCGCCATTCGGGCGTACAACGAGCACCATGCCACTGGAATTTGGGCTCAAGCAACATTCGGGGATACCGCGAGCGGGGTTTACTGGAAAGGTTTTAATCGCGCCTAACAAAGGCATGTAATTCAAGCCTTCCTCATGCGGTGAGAATATTTACCTCCATCCGCCATATCAAGTGGGTATGGGCCCACACGGGAGTGACCCATAACCCAACAAAACCTTCCACTTCCCAATTGTTTCGGAGTAGACATGTTTTGTTTACACTGCATAAAAGAGACCAAGTGAGTTGTAGCCTTTAGATTTGAATCCATTTATATCTCATAGCTCATTAACTCCTTCCGAAATGATAAATCAAGGTATCAGATCTTCATAATCATCTTTCTAAAAGCATCGCTAAATTGATGCATTTACTGAATCTTTCCTTTAAATTTGATATGCTAAGACTCCCATCTTAAATTTGGAAGCTGCTCTAATTTTCATTTTGTTTCTGCAGCTTCATTTACATTGTGGAATCTTCTCCAATTTTATTATGTTCTGTGTAATCAATACCCATTTCAGAACGATGATTCACATTTACAAAGCATAGATATGTGTCTTACTTACGTGGTGCAATTACTTAACCTGCCTTTCCTTTTCATGTGGTATCTTAGGATTATCCCACGTCAGTGCAGCATCCTTTCCATTTTCTAGGAGTCTTTTTCATCATTTTTCAAATCTTTTAGGTTTCTGTTACGGGCCTTATCACTCCGGGCCCAATAGCACAGCCGATAAAAGCTGAGTCCACTGATCCAGAAGCCACCTCCACTGCAGATTCTCCTTGCTCAGTAGGACATCGTTGCAGCTCCCGCCAAATTTGACTTCCCTCCAAATTTAGGAATTTTTATTAATTTTTGCATTGCTGTTGTAATACACCCACACATGCAGAATTCTGTTTTTTATTTTGGTTAGTTGGTTTCCTGCATTCCACGTGATTCGGTTATCCACGTGTTCTGCTACTCCCTTTGTTCATGCCGGTTCTGAGTCCTTAAAAGGACAAAATTGCAGTGCAGCAATTATAAGGAAGAATAATTCTACTCTTTCCTGTCTTAATTCTCTTCCCTCTCAGTCAGATTTCCTTCTCCCTTGCTCCCTCTCTCGAACTCCTTCTTCCCTCTGCAAATACTTTGTTTGCTGCAAACGACCGAAGTGTCGCTTCCAGCACCTTGGTCCCTTAAACCTCGGCCATTACACCTCGGCACACATCAGTTTTTAACCATTTGTGTACTTCTATGACATATGCCACCAAGTTTGAAATATTTCTCTTATGAAGTCCTCCTTTCTCTAATATACAACTGTTCCCTGGAATTTAATCTTTTTTATTTTAATCTTTTTGTCCGGTTTGAACTTGGATACAAAAGGCAGATGGAACAATTCACTAACAATTGTACGAATACTAGCTAATAAGAAATAACAGGTATCCCTTTCTGCCTGAACTGCCCTGGAGGCCTGCTCCCCTTTTCATTTTTTATTGTTTATGAAGATGTTTGCATAAAAAACCTATCAAAAGATGTTTCTTTAATACAAATGAACATACAACTAAGCCATAAAAACAGAAAAAACCAAGAGAAGAACCAAAGAAGCTAATGGAGGAAAGTATGTAATATTAACAGGACACAATGGAAGACCGGGAATAAATCCCCATTCAAGTCTCCTAATTTCTTTGATGGAATCATTTGTCAAAGCTTCAATCTCTGCAAATGCTCTCTATATTGTGCAGTTTCAAACTTTCCTTGTTACTTCCTCTTTAAGCATAGAAATGAATGTTTCTTTCTTTTGTCAAAGGAAAAAGAACCTTTATTCATGCATTTTTTCCTTTATCGATTAATATGTTTTAGTTTTCCACTGCAACTTTTGTATATTGCTTCAAGGTGTGACACTTTTGTCCAGTATTGCTTTTGTTTATGGACATTATGTACTAATGTCCCAATTGATCTTGCCGTGCTTTCTTCAAGTTTATCAAATTATAATCCTAAACACCTGTTACCAGTATAAAACATATGCTTGCATATTCGTTTATAGATCAAATGGGATATGTAATTATTGGAATAATTATTAGTGACATTTTTTGTTGTGTCTTCTCCCGTGATTTGTCATGGCTATCAAGAGTCGATGCACATGAGATGGAGATGTTTGGCGTCATCACAAAGGTGGTGGCTTCCTCCAATAACGCCATGGCCTTGGTCGTGGAAAGGAGAAGGAGCATTTGTTGCTTGAGAGGCAACAGTGCCAGTGGGGAAGAGAGAGGAAAATAGTGTTGATGGAAAGGGAAAGTCTGGCTGGAGGGAACTGGTAACAGAGTTGCAGGTCACGTAATGGGAACGAGAGATGGGGGTGTCGGGTCAAAAAAACTCAACGATTTAATGTATCCTACTGCACGACCCATTGAATTTTGAACGAACAGTCTAGATTTCACTACCTTTGCATGAAAACCACTGACTGTAGAGTGTGCATGTGTGTGTGTCACTCCTGGCGTGAGTATTTTTCTCATTTCTTTGAATCTTGTAACTGAAAGAAAGTTGGGTGTGATTGAAGCAATGGGCAGGAGTGTCGCACTGGATAGTGGAGAAATGGCGGCAAGTAAAGTGTAAGGAGACATGGAAAGGTGGTTTTATACTTTAAAAAAACCCAAAGGTGGTTTTATAAATGACTTTTTTTTCATTAAAGATTAGATTAATTAATAAAATAATTTTTCTAATTAAACATAATAAAAACCTTATAAGATAGTAACTTTTAATTACTTTAATAAATTAATAAATATATGTCACGTCATATGAGATAATTATTATATTATATTATTATGGTATTTGTCTTAAATCCTTTGTCTGCATTACTTAATCATTTCGATTATTGAACTGACTGAAGGGGTCAGGAGGCCACGATGTATAAAAAACTCAAAAGATATTTTTGGTTGTTTTCACATTTTACCCATTGTAAATAATTTTGCATATAGATGATGTGCTTTTAGCATCTGCATTTTTGAATTTACTTCTTTGACAAGTGAAACCTTCCACTTCCCAATTGTTTCCGAACAGACATGTTTTATTTACACTGCATAAAGGAGACCAAGTGAGTTGTAGCCTTTAGATTTGAATCCATTTATATCTTTTAGCTCATGAACTCCTTCCGAAATGATAAATCAAGGTATCAGATCTTCATAATCATCTTTCTAAAAGCATCGCTAAATTGATGCATTTACTGAATCTTTCCTTTAAATTTGATATGCTAAGACTCCCATCTTAAATTTGGAAGCTGCCCTAATTTTCATTTTGTTTCAGCAGCTTCATTTACATTGTGGAATCTTCTCCAATTTTATTACGTTCTGTGCAATCAACACCCATTTCAGAACGATGATTCACATTTACAAAGCATAGATATGTGTCTTTCTTACGTGGTGCAATTACCTAACCTGCCTTTCCTTTTCATGTGCTATCTTAGGATTATCTCACGTCAGTGCAGCATCCTTTCCATTTTCTAGGAGTCTTTTTCATCATTTTACAAATCTTTTAGGTTTTTGTTACGGGCCTTATCACTCCGGGCCCAATAGCACAGCCGATAAAGGATGAGTCCACTGATCCAGAAGCCACCTCCATTGCAGATTCTCCTTGCTCAGCAGGACCCCGTCGCAGCTCCCGCCAAATCTGACTTCCCTCCAAATTTAGGAATTTTTATTAATTTTTGCACTGTTGTTGTAATACACCCACACATGCAGAATTCTGTTTTTTGTTTTGGTTAGTTGGTTTCCTACATTCCATGTGATTTGATTATCCACGTGTTTTACTACTCTCTTTGTTCATGCCGGTTCTGAGTCCTTAAAATGGCATAGTTGCGGAGCAGCAATGGTAAGGAAGAATAATTCTACTCTTTCCTGTCTTAATTCTCTTCCCTCTCAGTCAGATTTTCTTCTCCCCTGCTCCCTCTCTCGAACTCCTTCTTCCCTCTGCAAATACTTTGTTTGCTGCAAACAACCGAAGTGCCGCTTCCGGCACTTTGGTCCCTTAAACCTCGGCCATTACACCTCGGCACACATCAGTTTTTAACCATTTGTGTACTGACCAGCAAACTTCTATGACATATGCCGCGAAGTTTGAAATATTTCTCTTATGAAGTTTTCCTTTCTCTAACATATAACTGTTCCCTGAATTTAACCTTTTTTTTATTTTAATCTTTTTGTCCGGTTTGAGCTTGGATACAAAAGGCAGATGGAACAATCCACTAACAATTATACGAATACTAGCTAATAAGAAATAACAGGTATCCATTTTTGCCTGAACTGCCCTGCAGGCCTGCTCCCCTTTTCATTTTTTGTTGTTCATGAAGATGTTTGCATAAAAAACCTATCAAAAGATGTTTCTTTAATACAAATGAACATACAACTAAGCCATAAAAACAGAAAAAACCAAGAGAAGAACCAAAGAAGCTAATGGAGGAAAGTATGTAATATTAACAGGATACAATGGAAGACCAGGAATAAATCCCCATTCAAGTCTCCTAATTTCTTTGATGGAATCATTTGCCAAAGCTTCAATCTTTGCAAATGCTCTCTATATTGTGTAGTTTCAAACCTTCCTTGTTACTTCCTCTTTAAGCATAGAAATGAATGTTTCTTTCTTTTGTCAAAGGAAAAAGAACCTTTATTCATGCATTCTTTCCTTTATCGATTAATATGTTTTTGTTTTCCATTGCAACTTTTGTATATTGCTTCAAGGTGTGAAACTTTTGTCCAATATTGCTTTTGTTTATGGACTGTATGTACTAATGTCCCAAGTGATCTTGCCGTGCTTTCTTCAAGTTTATCAAATTATAATCCTAAACACCTGTTTCCAGCATGAAACATATGTTTGTATATTCGTTTATAGATCAAATGGGATATGTAATTATTGGAATAATTATTGGTGACATATTTTGTTGTGTCTTCTTCCGTGATTTGTCATGGCTATCAAGAGTCTTTGCACATGAGATGGAGATGTTTGGCGTCATCACAAAGGTGGTGGCTTCCTCCAATAACGCCATGGCCTTGGTCGTGGAAAGGAGAAGGAGCATTTGTTGCTTGAGAGGCAACAGTGCCAGTGGGGAAGAGAGAGGAAAATAGTATTGATGGAAAGAGGAAGTCTGGCTGGAGGGAACTGGCAACAGAGTTGCAGGTCACGTAATGGGAACGAGAGATGGAGGTGTCGGGTCAAAAAAACTCAACGATTTAATGTATCCTACTGCATGACCCATTGAATTTTGAACGAACAGTCTAGATTTCACTACCTTTGCATGAAAACCACTGACTGTAGAGTGTGCATGTGTGTGTGTCACTCATGGCGTGAGTATTTTTCTCATTTCTTTGAATCTTGTTACTGAAAGAAAGTTGGGTGTGACTGAAGCAATGGGCAGGTGTGTCGCACTGGATAGTGGAGAAATGGTGGCAAGTAAAGTGTAAAGAGACATGGAAAGGTGGTTTTATATTTTAAAAAAACCCAAATTCCACTCCCCTCCCCCCCAAAAAAGAGCAACTATTGATACAGATTCTGAAGAAATTCAAAATAAGTACCCGTGAAATATTTTTAACCTGATAAACCAAATAAGATCATTAGCTACTTCAATGATGAAATATCAATATTAGTTACGATCACATTGATCTTGACTATATTGGATATATGTATTAGCATTGGATATATTATCCGTAAAATTTTTTTTACAAATTGGAACCTAATAGAAAATATTGATAAGATATATATTATCAATACAATAATATACAACGATTTTTATTAAAAATTTACACCGACTAATATTTCATTTCATAGTTACTCTCAACACTTAAAGTGATCATACAACTTCTGTTTTGATGCTTGCCTCGCCCTGATAGAGGAAACATGTTCAGCCCCGCTTTTGTGGCTTATTATTGAGATTTAAACTCGCCTCATCCCTTGAAATTTCATGCATTGGGAAAATATTGGTGAAGGGCAGTACCCATCTTTAAACTGCTTTACTGCTGCCATGTTTATGTATGCTGCCTATGGATAAAAATATTAGTATCCGTATTAGTTATGACCATATCTATATTTGTCAAATTGGACAATACATAATGGTATTAGATATATCGAAAGAAAATAATTTTTTTAAAAAATTATAATCTAAAAGAGTCTATATATCAGTCAAATATTGAATAATATATTATAATATTCGGCCAATATATCACGATATCTTTCAAATATAATAACATATTGTAGTTTTTTTGCAATATTAGGAATAATGGTGTCTGGGGTACATGATACTTGTATATCTCGACCGATATTTTTATCTAAGATGTTGTCATTATCTTAAAATTTTGCAGAAATGTTAACACAACTATGTTCTTGCAGCAGTGGCCTCATCATCCTGTTCGTCCAATACCTTCACAGCTGTGGTGCAAGAATTTTGGGAAAAAGGAATATTAGAACTGCACAAAATTCTCTATATTTCGTGCCTTATGACATGTTTTTAATGAGTCAGTGGTGAATCATTCTAAAGACTCAGCATTTGTGACTCATTGGAAGATTATATATTATTTGCCACTGCTGTGATTTATTGGTTATTGACTATTCTCCTTGTTCTCGCGGACAAGTTGCATTAGCTTTTTCACAAACAGAATGTTTTGGAAACACCCTTCATCTGAATACCATTGAGTGATGCGGCCTCCTTTTATTCATCTTTTTTTTTTTTTTGGTGCGGGCTATTAGTGTAGATAAATGAGATGTTAAATTATTAAGGATTTGATTCCTTCACATTTGGATTTTGTTAAATGATTTGATTTCGTATTTGGCATCTTTTCAGTATATTTTAAAATTCATGTCCAAGTTTTCTGAGTTTTTTTTCTCAAAAGTCCATATAAAGTTGGACTTTTCCACTAGAAAATTCTGCTTTTCAACTTTTCGACAAGGAGACACTGCTTTTCGGATTTTTAACCCATATAAATAGGCAGATCTGTATATATTTCTTAATTATTTTAAAGAAAATTAATAGTGTTTCACAATCAAACAAGCCCTAAGCAAATGTTTCTTATAGAGGAAGTTGTTATGGTTCTTCCCGTGTGAGGTTTTTTTATCCATCTACTGGTTATAATAAAAAATTGGATGAATAAATATTAAAAACTACATCAAATGACTTTAATAGATATTTAATCTCTACAATTTATTTACTTAATTTCATATCTTGGACATTAAGTAGACATGTGGCCTCCTCGTTGCAAAACCATGACAGCTCTCTATTTCTAGAGCATCACTTTCTGCTTGTGCTTGGTGAGGAATCCTGGGGTAGAGGATGGCCCCTTGTAATGCATAAATGACATCCATTAGTATAAATAGATAAATGATATCTTATGTCACTTAAAGTCCCACACCTTATAATATATTTTTTTGTGGGCTCAAAAGCTTATTTTAGAGAGAAGGAGATTCTATTCAGGGAAATAGTAAAATGGCCTGGGAAGGTAGAACATGATAGTGCCAAGAGGGGCAAGCGGGCAGCTAATCAAGGGCCTTAGTGGAGGGACAGAAGGTGAGTTGTGTATCCACACAGCAGATGTAAGCTGTGAGGCCTTCACTATTGACTCCATGTGAAGCAGAGAAATTCTCACTTTTTGTATGTCATCTCCTTCAACACCTTGTATCAGGCACTCTCCCACCTGCATTATTATTAGTCAATAGTTTGGGGAAAAAAAAATCAAACCCTAAATTGTCTGCTCGGAGCTTTAACTTTAGCCCCCCACGTATTCGGAACCCAATTTTTATTTTGTATTTTTGTAGTATCAATATATTTTGTATCATCTTTTTGATGTATAAATGTATATTTTGTGAGTAATTAATTATTTATATAAAAGTAAAATCAGAATGTATAATCAAACATTAGCAAATGCGACTGAAGGAAACAAAACATTCCTACCCTGTAGGATTTTTCACAAGTTTTATCATTAAACTTTGAACCAGAGGCTTAATTTGATAAAATCAAAGGGAACTTAATCTGTATCTAGTCTAAATAATTACTTATTAAATATAAATATATGTTTATATATGATTAAGCCTTATTTCTCAGTAGTGCCTCATAACCAAGAAATGTAGATAGCCATGCAGAAAAAAAAAAAAGCAATAAAAAAAAAGAGAAATGAGTAAACCTCCTTCCTAAGGATGAAGAATGCAGGTCCTGCAGCTAGCTTCACCATCTTGTCTGATATAGTGATTTTAACTGCCAATAATTTCATATGAACAAAGCCATTACAAACCTAACAATTGGGAAGACCCAAAAATAATAATGATTATTGTTCATTAATAATAATATATTTTGGCAAATTTATTATTCATAATTATTTTAAAAATATTTTTATGGTGTTTTTAGAAAATAAATTGAATAGTATAAAAAAATTAATTGAAATTTGGGAGAGATCTTGATAGGATATAATAAAAATAAAAAACTCATGCATATAAAAAGGCTTATATCTTACTGACTTGAGTATTGAAAGAAATATTAAAAATCTATCCAATTCCATCACATCAGATTTGTGTGTTATGGTACGAAAGACTCAGGATTTCTTAATCCAGAGCTCTCTCCGTAACTTTTTGAATCGAATTTATTTATCAGAGGCTCACATAAAATTCAATTTATAGCTTTTTTTTCTAAAGCTTTTTCAAGAGTAGTGTTCAATGGACTTTCTCAATCTGGGTAGAGAAAAATTGCGATGGAAAGCTGTAACCCTTTTCAAAAAAATACTAATACGTAATTATTATTTTTTTCAATAATTTGGTCGAATTTTTGAAAGTCCAAACAGAGCATAAGAGGTTTTTTTATTTACCGGTTTCCTGAAATTGTTTTAAATGCTTGAATTTATCTCTAAAATCTGCTGAAGAGAGGCCGAGACAATATCGATATGCTGATTCGTCTGTAGTCCAATGAACACTGCTTGTTTCCATTGCTTCCATGCTCACCTGCCTACTTTGGCAATTACCTGAATTTTAACATTTTTTTTCTCAATTAATATTAGATGAATAAACACAATTAAATAAAACCAAAAATTATTGAGAACATTTGGCTTGAAAAAACCCCATTTCAAAGTTGAGAGTAGTCATGGAAATTTCTAATTGTGTATCCACTCATAACTAATAATTTTAGCTTTTTTGTATTAATTTTAATTCATAGTACGATCGACCCGTTTGAAAATCTGATTCTAAAAGCTTACGATATAATTTGATATAAAATTTAGATCAAAATTAGTAATGATAGTAAATAGATCGAGCCAAATGAAGGTTTTTTTGTATATATTTCAGATAACTTCTGCACTGAGGTTTTATGTAGATGTTAAAAATAAAATTCGTAGCCATTTTTTCTCCTGTAACTCTATTTAAAAATAATAAAAATTTCACTCTTATAATTTTATACAAAAATAGTAAAACCTTTTCTTTGCCCATGGTTTTATCCCTCCGAATTTTTTATGTAAATTTGTTATTTTATTTTGTAATAGGTAAGCCGGAAAAAAAAAACCGTGATCTATAATGTTAGTGTCGCTTAGCTTTTAGTCTGACAAGGAGGCTGACTATATCAATATTATTTTATCATTTTACTCGATTTAGTATAATATTTCTGATAATAGAAATGAGTTTAGTGTAAATTTTTATCGATTCTTTCCAAATTTTTATATGTTAATATTTTTATTTCTTTCCTCTAATTAAAACTAATTTTTCTTTTCACACAAATAATTTATTTTGATCAATATTTTAAATATATATAAACCATATTTATTTTTAATCACCATTGCATCATCTCATCTTATATAATGCGTGAAAGTGCACCAAAGTAAGAAAAACGAACCGCGGTTTTCAAACTTGAACAAGATCTTGGTGGTGGGATCATGGCCGGAAATGGTGACGATGTCGTCATCGGAGGCAGAGTTGAGAATGTAGAAGAAATCTTGGATGTTGAGGTCCACGAAGTAGGCTCTGCTGCAGCTGTAGTGGTAGAATCCGGCGGCGTTCGTCTTTAGCACCGCGAATATATTCTGCGTCGGGTGAAGAACTCGGATCAGCATCGCCGTCGGAAGGAACTCAATGGTCGACGTAGCTCCCTCGATGCTGGCAATGGCTGCTGTGGCGCCTTTCAGCAGCGCTCCTCGCTGCGTTTTGAGAAGAAACATGGAGTGTCAGCCGAGAGCTTCTGTCGTTTTGGGAGAGAAAACTCCAGTATCTTGAGACAGTAATGGCTTCCTAGAGAAGTATAGACATTCAAACAGTTGCTAAATAATAGCAACCACCACCCTTTTCTATGCATGGAAGAGGGAGAATTGATCAAAAGCTCAGTTAGAGCACCAGTTGTACAGTTTGGTTATTATATTAGTTAAAAATTACTATTTATATAACAAGAAAATTTCCTTATAAATAAGAATTATAATTTTGAAAAAAATAATCTATTTATTCATAAAATCAATAAATTTAGGGTTTTTATTTTTCTAAGAGAGAAATTGATTTAATTCCTCTCAATCACTATTATTCAATCAATATTTGATAGTTAATATCTTTATTTTTTAAAAAAAGCTAAATATTTTTTATTTTTTAAAAAATAATATAATTATTTAATTAATAATAGATAATTATGATAAAAAAAAAACTAAATTAATTCATTATTTTTTAGAATTTTCAAAAGCTAAAGTCCACAGTACATTGTTTGCTGGTACCAAGGAGTAGTGATGTGGGGATCAGGGGGCGTCCTTCTCTCTTGTGGAGAAGGATTGTCCTTCTCCTCATCTGAACTGTCAGATGAAAAATTCGACGGTCCACACGTTTTGAATAAATAATATAACGTGGATCGTTCGATTTTAAATTTAATCATCCAAAACACGTAACCGTTGAATTTTACATCCGACGGCTCAAATTAAGAAAAGGACGGTCATTCTTCATTGGGGAGAAAGACGCCCCCTCAATCCAGTGATTTGGTGGCAGTGGTTGGGTAAAAAGTGTTATGTAATATTAATTCATCATTTCTCAGGTTGTTTATGCATTTAAAATATTAAGAAATTAATTTTTAGCTTAAATTTATAAATTTAAAGTAATCAATAAAATAAAAAATATTAATTTTTAACTTTATTATTACCCAATTCTAAGCATTAACCATAAAACTTCTCTATTTATAATATAAGGATCACAAATTTTAGCCAAGATATCAGCATTTCTGCAATGTTTTAAGGCTACGTACTGGGAGTTGGGTGTTTTTTATTATTTTATTTTATTATTTTTTCTAATTTAAGTATTACTTCTTGTGTACCCTCTCCTAAGTCTCATGTGGCCTCGTTTACCGAGCCTTTTTATTTTGAAAAGCAGCTTCATTTCAAAAAATATAGAATTTATTTTTAATTTTCTAAAATTTTATTCTCAAATTTTTCCCCTAATTCTAATCTTAAATAACATTCTTATCCCAATTTTATATTTTGTAAAAATTCTACGATGATGCATGCACGGCTTCTATCAACCCCGATAAAGAATATTGAGTGTAATATCTGATATTTTTTATTTATAATTAATGATATCACTATAATATGTATCTGGTTAATTTAGTTAATAATTATATAATAATAAATTTTAAAAAGAATTAAAATAGAGGAAAGTAGGACCGATGCCTAATTGGCACCAATTTTCATGCTTGTGTGTATTTGAAATAAAAATTGTGTACTTATTGGCGCCTTTGAAGCACTTTTGTGTGATTTAGGTAGAATGCATGGTGCCTAAAGTACATTTGAGAATATGTTCATGAGCGATTGAGATACAATGCTGACGTATGATGTGCACTTAATGCAATATTAGTGCATGCTTGTATGTATGATGGCATCTGATGCGCACCTATTTGATACTTATGTGTTGATTAAGTAAATAAGGTTTTTTGCGTTGATTTTTAGTCATATTTTTGAAAAAAAAAAGAGAAAAGAAAAAGAGAAGAGGGTCTGAAACTTTTTTGATTCAAATATATTAAGTCTGAGATTAAAAATAAGTTTATCTAAACTTGTTCTTTAATCTTTTGTTTACATCCTTCAATTTTATTTATGATTCTTATTTTACTTTACATGCATATCATTTTTTTGTATCAATGTTTTGAATATCATTGTACACTTGTATTTTCAGCCAACTTTTTGATATTTTATTTGATTTTATTAAATATTTAAAAATTTTATCTATTTTTTATAGAATAAGTGAATATTTAGAATGACTATATTTATATATAAAAATATTGTGAAAAAAAATCATAAAATTTTACACAATTGACATTACATGTGCCATTCGATGTAAATGTTTCAATAATAACTATATTGTGTTATCTGATAGAGTTTATAATTTTTTTAAGGAGTGAAAATATTTTATATATTTGTTATTAGAGTCATTCATTTTTTTAAAACCATTATAAAAAGTTGACAACATATTTATACATGTTTTAATATATTTGGTGTTTTTGAGGAATGCACTTATCACTATGAGTAAAAGAATTACATTAGACTTTATCTATAAGGTATAAAAATTTACTATATATCTACATCCCTTTCAAATACTTGTGAGGTATAGAAAAATAAGGCAAAATGGCTGCACTTTAAAAAGCCTTTATATATATATATATATATGTGAATAACTACATTAAAAAAAAAACTTTTTATTTATTATTTAGGTTTAGCGTTAAGATTTTCCCATCACATATTGTTTTATTGCTTTTTATTATTTTATATATCTGTTGTGACTTATAAGCTTTTGTGAAAATATTGATAGCATGGATATTGAAATCTAATCGTGTGAGAAGATTTTACGATACGTAAAGTACAATCAACAAGAAGATTAAAAGGCATTTGGATCTAAATCTGTTAAGATTTAGTATGTTTATATCCATTGAATTGTAAATTAACTTTCTTAATATATTATTTTCACTGGTTATAGAAATTTAAAGAATTTTACTAAATAATTGTTGGTTATTAAATTTTTTTTAGTCACTACAAAATTTATCTTACTTTACTTATTGTTCATGTCTATATTATTACTACATAATTACTTAGATTTACATTAAAATCTAAATATACTTTGTTGTATTGTACTTTCTAGATTATATATATATATTTTTTACAATTTTAAAAGGGGTCGAAACGTTTTGAGATTAAAAACTCTCTAATCTTTTCAAGTTAGTTTACTATAAATAAATATTTTTGGTAAAATATTAAGTAATTTATTAATTAATAACTTTTATCATATATAAGATAATTAAAAATTTACACACACTTATTATTAAATATTAATTTGTTAAAATTTTAACATTTTTAATAAAAACAAATGAATGCATTTTTTTAACAAAATTTTAAAAATAAAAAAAATAAAAGGAAAAGAATACTAGAAGTAAAAAAACAAAATATCGTTTTTCAGTTAAATAGGTCATTATTATTTTATTTATGAATATTCCCTTTCACATTTTTGTTAATGTATGTTGAGTTTTGAGATTAAACTCATATCCGTTTGAGGTATTGTTCACTTGGGAGGAAGGTATGAGACTCATTTGTCTCTAACCTTATCATCATGTATGATTTTATTATTAAAAATATATCTTAAATAGCGAATAAAATCTTTCTATATATAATTAAGATACCATAATTTTACTTAACCAATATAAAATAATTCACCCTAAAATATAGTTTTAATTGAAGAGCTTTCCAGCTACTATATTAGGTTGTCAGCTTGGATTCTTATAAACAGTACCATTGTTAGGTTCTGATGTTACCTCATTCTTGTTTGATGTATTATCCGCATTGGAAGAAGTAGTGGGATGTATTAATCTCTAGCCCTATTTTCCATAATTTTTTCTTCGAAAAGTGGCAATAGAAGAAGAAGGAAGTCTTTTCATTTATAAATAAGAAATCACATCTTTATTCAATCAATGTATGATGATTCATTCCATAATATAATCTAAGTGAATCGGTATTTATATTATTATATTGGGGGCACTAATATAAATTCTCACAAATGGCGCCATTGTTAAACCCATAATAAGGCTTATTTCTAATTGAAGTATTATCCTATTTAGAAAAAGATATGAGATTCGGGGTCTATAAATTAAGGCAGTACCCTCTTTAGAAAAAGATATTGAAATTCATTATTCTCTAATTACATGCTGCACGATTTTATTATTTAAATGACGTTTTAAGAAGAGAATGAAGCCTTTCTACTTTTAAGGATGAGAGCATTTTATTATTTAATAATATATAAATAATATCACTACAAATACTGATTATTAATTGAATCCACTGTGATGAAAATGGAAAAAAATATTGATGTATAATGAAAAGAATGACCTTAAAATACATATTCAATACGAAAAAAATATTTTTTTTTTAAATTTTTGTATTATTTATCGGAGCAAAAATTGATATTTTTTGACTTATTATTGATGATATTTTAACTTTTCTTTAATTTTAACATGACCATTAATTATTATTAATTATGTACCAAATCTTTCAACAATTTCCCAACAATTTCCCCTTCGTGTTATGTTTAAACCATCAATTATGCATCCAACCTCTAAAACACAAAATTTTAATCTTACCAATTAATTATCTAAGGATTTATTAAGTTATTCGTTCAATCAGCCCATAAAAGGTTATGATTATATTTATCATTTTATTTTTTTGTTTGTCAATTCGATTTTAGGGTTCAATAATTTTAAGGATTACTAGTCTAATTTGAATTCCAAACTTAGTTAAATCATATGAACAAAGGGGATTGAAGTGATCAAACCTGTGTGACTGTTTACTAAAAACACAGATCTCAATAAAGTCGTAAAATCATATATGAGGGTTGATGCCTGATTAGTGCCAAAAAGTCAAAAAAGTTGATAACCTGATAACATGAGAGCCAACGACAAAACTCATAGTGAACAACGATTGTAATTATAATAGTTATAATGTAACAAAATTTATTATCCGGTAAGTTCGACCCACATGAAAGGTATAGTGATTTGGGTACTATCTCGGAAAGAGATTCATTAAAATAGACATGTTTGTAAAAATATAGACTACGTGTATTTGGATATTTATTTATTAATGTTGGTGGGCTTAGTTGTATATTTATACATTTAATTATATATTTATATATTTTAAAATTATTAAAAATAAATATACATTTTATTATATTTTAATTTTATTCTGTCCTTTTTTTCTCTCCATAGTAAAATATAGTTTTAATATAAAAATATATATATATATATTCTTTAAAAAAAATTACCAAGCCTAGCGGCAAATATCTAAAATGAAACAAAAGAAGGTCGGTTGAGCAAATATAAATGTATGCGGGGGTCGTTTGGCAAATTCGACATTCATTTCGACGCCCTAACCTAACGAAACAAAGCCGGTGAGGAGCAGCAGTTCTGCGTTTCGTAATTCCTCTCTGATCACGTCTGAATTTCTCAACCACTCTCGATCGTCTCTCCCGACCTTTCTCTCCCAAGTTACGGTTCCAATCTTTGATTATCAAATCTATAATTGCATTTGTCACTCCATGAATTTCAAGTTTCATTTTCCTTCTCCATTTCCATTTCAAACAAGAAGAAATTGATCGTCCAAAACCCTAATCTTCCGTTTTAACTGCTTAAAATTTACCCTCGTTTACGCCTTTCTTGATAATTCCGCTTTCACATACTTCTTTTTGGATCATTTTGAGTGCAGATTGATTGGGAAATGATATATCTTCGATATCATAATACGCCCTTTTGTTTAACGCCCACTACTATGCTTCTAATCGGCAAATATTAAGCTGCGCAGAGAATTTTTTTTTCCTTGTTTGTTATCAGTCGTGTGTATTTCGTTATTATTGAATTCTAGTTCGTTTGGGTTAGATTGCTAGTTTTACGATGAATCACAATATGAGAGGTCGTTATCCGCCGGGGATGGGCGGAGGCCGAGGCGGCAGAGGTGGCGTAGGGTTAGGAGTAGGTGTAGGCGGTGGAGATGTGAATACTATCTCTAATTTTCAAGCGAGGAATTTTCAGCAGCAGTATGTGCAGAGGAATGCGCTGCAAAATCAGCAGCAGCAGCAGCAACAAAACCATCTGTGGTTTAAGAGGAATCAGCTAGGGATGGAGTCGAGTGCTGATGTAGTCGAAAAGACAGTCCAGTCAGAAGCGGTCAACCTAAGGTAACTTCTCCCCTCCCCCCTCTTGGAATGCCCCAGTCACCATATATATAGCGGAAACGAAGAAGTTCTTTGTTGTTTTGCGCAAGATTTATCTTACATGGCCTCCTTATGCAACTTTCGGTACCTTCTTGAATGTGCAGGGTTCATCACTGTCATCTTTCATTAGAGTGCTTGCTGTTATTTATAGGATTATATGGGCCTAAAGTACGCAGAAATGCATTTGAAATGGTTATATGTTGAGATTAGAACATCTATGGTTAGGAATTCTGTAATTTAATGGAAAGACGTTAGCTGGCATAGCTTTCCAGTATGGAAAATATTATCTCATCACTAAACAATGGAGGGACGATGATGTTGCCAGTTATTGATCTAGGCTGAAACAATGATGGTCATGGAAAGATGTTAACTGCATGTTTGAAGTGTACATGTCTCGCACGGCAGATATCATCTGAGGCCTCTTACCTTAGAATACCCCAGGGATTAACATTGCTATAATAGTTGTTAATGGTAGTTTTTTTTCCAGACATCTCATAGTGATATCTAGCTGTGTTATTCATCAAGTTGGTAAGTTTGGATGATAGCTATGTCTCATCATAATAATTGAGCTGCTTGAGCATGGTCTACATGGGACAACCTAGTTCTTATTGGCTATAAAGAATAAATGTTGCATGGCCAAGTAAGTTGCTTACAGGAGGATGGAATGAATACACATTATGTATATACTGTCTTCAGTGGCATCTTATGCCACTATTTAGGCACTTCTTCAGTACTGATGGAAAGAGGGATATCAATTTGCACGCTAGCTTACTGCAGATAACTATGAGTCTATGGCCATTTTGAAGTGTGTCCTGATGAGATGAATACATTCTGATGTGCCAGAAGGGAGAATGTTGATGCTGTAAAGAACCTTTATAGCGATGTTACCAAATTGGTTAAGATTCATTGATCCCATTAGCTTAGGTATGGGACAGATCTGGTTAGGATGAATTTGAAGTTTTTTTTTTTTCAAAAAATGTGACTGCTTTTTGGATTTTATCCTTGACAATTTAAACCATATGAATATGGATGAAGCTTAATACAGACACACCAATATGCTTTCTCGTGAAAAGTTAAGTGTTTATTTAAGTTTGGTTCAAAACACACATGAAATGCACAATCAAAGTTAAGTAACTAACTTGACCAATTAAGTTACTTGAGTTTTGTAGCAGTTAAAGTTATTATATATGATGAATTAGGTAAGAATGCTTGCAATAACAGATATTTTCAAATATATCAAATTAATATTACATTAGGTAACTACCTGTATTGTGTGTCAAATAAATTAATTAGCGTCCAACAACTTTGCTATAGTAATTCTCGTTTAATTTCATTTGTTTGAGGGGCATCATTGCCATTACCTTGGTATAGAAATATGACTTTTTTTTTTAAATCCAGTGACGTTTAGCAATCTTGATGCACCTTGGTACCCTTTTTGCTTTTACCTTTTTCAAATGTCTCACATTTTGTACTTTGGTTGCGTACATGAGCATGTCTTGCTTAGCAAATGTTAATTGTTAATTTATTTGATTCCGTATACATATACTTCTCTAATAAAAGTGTTCCATTATTTGGATGTCTTTCTGTGGGGGTTGCATTGAATGCGGGTATATTTCTTACATGTGTAAGGCTTTTGAAGTGTTGATGCTATCTAGGTGGCATCACCTTGAATCTCCGATTTTTTTTTTTTTTTTGAGGTTTTCCTTGTCATGTACTATTAGAAAAATTATACTCTTCATCGTGTTGGTGCTTTATTTGGTGTGCTACCTTGTGTGCTTCCACAGAATACTATCTTTTTCAAGGTTGGGAGAGTGGAAAAAAGAGGTAGGAAAAGTACAATGTTGTGTTTGGTTTACTTTTAAAGGAGTAAACGAGACCCTCCAAGTCTCATTTAATGATCTTCCTAATTATGTAAGTATTGAGTTTATATCCAGTCAATTTGGGGAAAAAATCATCCGTTATAATTTCAAATAATTATGAATATAACAATGGCTTTAATGTAGTTTTCCCCCTTTTTCCAAACATGAAATAAGGATCTGGTTTCTCTTCTCTTTTTGTTTCTTTATTTTCCCATCCCACTTTTCCTGTCCCTTGCTTTCCTTACCATCTAGAAGTGATAGAGAAAAACCGGCCAGCTTGATTCCCCACCACCTCCCAGCTCACGCATCTAAAAAAGGTATATGCAAGAATGCAAATTCCAATTATCTTTTGCCTCTCTGGAATGTTAAATTCTTTCATGATTCCTTTTAAAAGTTTTTTTTTATTTATACTTAGTACCCTTATGCCAATCTTAAAAGATTCTTTTGTTTATACTTATTTTCTTCATCTAACCACTGTACCTTTTGCCGTGTAGTTCTCAAGATTGGAAGGCACAGTTGAAGATACCTCCACCTGATGCACGCTATAAGACAGAGGTATCCTTCAATTATTTTGCTTACCATGGTTATTCTCCAGGGTTTTTTTCCTGGATGAGTTTGTTGTGGTTGATGGGGGTTTAGAAAGAGGGATTCTAGTTGTAAGATAACTAATAACACTGTCGTTGGAATTGAGATGTCATTCAAAGGGAAATAGATCACATATCTTGAGTTTTTCTTTGTATATTATATGGATGATCCGATCCATAAGGACCATGGTTGGAAATTATTTGATCATCTTTCACAGAGTTAGAGGAGAAAAATAATCAACTTGAATTCGGGACATTTTTTCAAAATCTTAGCGAAACACTGGATTTGTTATCTCATGTTTACTTCTTGTGAAAAAACACCAATTGAAGCGGAAGGTTTCTTGAAACAACAAGGGACTAGGTCAACTATTCAATGAAATGATATTGAGCATGTTTCCCATCTCTTCTCGAAAAACAAGTGGAATATTTCCTTGTAAAGTTGTACTCAATTTCATATGTGGTAATTCTGACAAGATCTCTTCATTAGTTAGGGGGAAGAATCCGCACGAATTGGATTTTTTTTGGGGACAGTTGGCATAATGATGATGTTGTCCCATTGTGAACTGGAGGTCAGACGCTTGAACTAAAAAACAGCTCGTCTATAATGTTTGGTTAAAGCTGTGTACAACCTTCCTTCCTCCCTAGACCTTGCAAGCATTGGGCTTCCATTTTAGTTTGCAGTGGTTGATCTCCTTATATTTAATTTTGGTCTTTGATGTAGATCCTGTATGTTCCTGATATGGGTTATTAGTATTACATTACAGAAGAACTGAATAAGAGTAGGCTTTCCTATTTCTGCAACTGTAGCCTCTTTCCCATCATTATGGTAGTTGATCGGGAAATTTTAGTTCCAGCTTACTTCTTTATGCTCCTATTTTCTAGTTCTAGCAGATAAACAACTCAGATATTTGGTTTGTTAATATAGATTTTTTCCTTCAAGTTTGGGAGAAAGGTACTATTGATGGGGGATCATTTTCACATATAATTTTTACCATCAAGAATTTCATTGTTTCTGTTCCTCTTCTTTATAAATGTACATTTATTTCATAATAACAATTTGTTTTATACTTGGTTCTCAAGTTAGTAATTGTGAATCCCCGCAATCTTTCCCCTCAAAATTAAGATGTCTAGATGATACTAAGGTGCTTTGATTTGCCAGATGCGTGTTCCAGATTATGTCATTTTCTCATTGTAAACAAGAAAAAAATTATTGGCTTGGTGTAAACAATTTTCTGCACTGCCCTTCTCTGACTTTCAAGTAGTTTGGGTAGTTGTCCCAAATTATTAATCTGTGGCAAACTCATGCTATTAGTTGATTGGGAATTCTTTATTGACGTGTTTCTCTTTTGCATCTTAAGGATGTGACGGCCACTAAAGGAAATGAATTTGAAGACTACTTTCTGAAGCGTGAGCTACTGATGGGTATATATGAGAAGGGGTTTGAAAGGCCATCTCCTATCCAGGAAGAAAGTATACCAATTGCACTTACTGGGAGTGATATTCTTGCTAGAGCCAAAAATGGGACAGGGAAGACAGCTGCCTTTTGCATTCCTGCCTTGGAAAGGATTGATCAAGATCACAATGCTATACAAGGTTTTTCCTTTGGATTAGATTATCTGATATCTGTGGAATTTGTGTTGAGAAAATAAATTATTTTTTAGTTTTAACTTGCAAAAAAGATTACAATTTTTTTTGAGGTTTAATTGCATATCATTATGATGTTTTTTTGGCTTCAACTTGCAAAAAAATATGCATATATATTTTGCTTTCAGAATAGTGGATTCTGGTTGCTTGAAAATGAGATAGAATTTTGTTCTGGCAAGTGGCTGATTGATTTGATTTTGGGAAGATAAACTGTCTTTGAAGGGCATGCATATCTTTGAAATGATAAAAAAAAATAATTGAAACAATGTGTGTGTGTGCGTGCGTGCGTGCACGCCCATGTGTTTGTGTGGTTCAATATTATTTTGGCATCCCAACATGATAATTTTTTTACAGTGGTATGTTGATGGCTGAGAAATTATGCTTCTTCTGTTGGTCTCCCCTCATCAAGCATGATTAATTTGATGACGAACTACTTTGTTCATGATGTTTGAAATTTGGTTATCCATTATCTTCTATGATGTATCTGCGCCATACATGAACTATCAATCATTTTTTATTGTTTTACTTTATGAACATGTCTGATATGTGCTTCATTATGCAGTTGTTATACTTGTTCCAACAAGAGAATTGGCTCTGCAGACATCACAAGTTTGTAAGGAGCTTGGGAAGCATTTGAAAATTCAAGTCATGGTTACAACTGGTGGAACCAGTTTAAAGGATGATATCATGAGATTGTATCAGCCAGTCCATTTGCTTGTGGGAACACCTGGAAGAATACTAGATCTAACAAGAAAGGGTGTATGCATTTTGAAAGACTGTTCAATGCTTATAATGGACGAGGTATAGAAATATTATAGCAATTTTTTGCAGAGGAAGTCGTAAAAGTCATTTTAGCTTTCCAACCCACGCATGCCTTTTGGTTGGATGGAATATCTATCCGTTGTTTGGTTAGAAATTTTGGATTGTAATAATTACTACCATAGAAGGAGAAATAACTCACACCAGGGAGGGGATGTTATTTATTCCCGAAGTAGGGGGAATAAAATACTGCATTAAGGTTGGTGGTGGTGGAAATAATTAATTCTGGATAGAACAGTTATTCTCAGCGCTAACCAATTAATACAACATTTATCCCTCATGCAATATCACCAACCAAACGTACTTTAGGTGATTTACTGATCATGAAATTGTAAATATAAGGCGTGGACCAAGGATCTGTAATTTTGTGCTGCTCCCGCATGTCATATGGAGAAAAATGGAATCATCAAATAAAAGAGGGGTTAGAACTGGTTAAGTGAAATGGGCGAAGGTTGAGCTTGATTGTCATGATGTTTGCTGTATTCATGCTATTGTAAATTTCTTTGTTGCAATCGTAATGACTTGTATAAGTTTATGCCCTAATTCTATGATCTGGAAGATCTCATGGAGTTTCTGTTTGCCTGGCAGGCAGATAAGCTTTTGTCACCAGAGTTCCAACCCTCAATAGAGCAGCTGATCCGTTTTCTGCCAGCAAATCGTCAAATTTTGATGTTTTCAGCCACATTTCCTGTTACTGTGAAGGATTTTAAGGATAGATATCTGCAGAAACCCTACACCATTAATCTCATGGATGAGCTCACTTTGAAAGGAATAACACAATATTATGCCTTTGTTGAAGAAAGACAAAAAGTCCACTGTTTAAATACACTATTCTCAAAGGTTTGATACTAATATTTTAAGATTCTTTTATTATTTCTTTATTTCTAATATGAGGGTATTCTTCTTGGTGTGACCCTATGTTGAGTCTTTTTCCAGCTTCAAATCAATCAATCAATTATTTTTTGCAATTCGGTCAACCGGGTTGAGCTGCTAGCCAAGAAGATCACAGAACTTGGCTATTCTTGCTTCTATATTCATGCAAAGATGTTGCAAGATCATCGCAATAGAGTTTTTCATGATTTTCGTAATGGTGCATGCAGGAATCTTGTCTGCACTGGTACGTCGTTAGTGTTTTTCTGATTTTCTGCTATTTAAATCGAACACAGGTCTCTTTGGTTACTTGCTTATTTTGAAGTTTTTAGGAATATCTGAACAAAAGTCTCTGCAGAAGATGAGAACCTACATGATGGAATGTAGTTTTCCAGTTTGACTTGCATGCAAATGGTGCAATTTTAGTCTTATTAAGGTTGTTCCATTTTTTATTATTCCTTAGACTCCCAATGGTGAGGATTTTATTCAGGTAACTCAGACAATTAGGATTATTACAACAAATTATATACGTTGTATCCATATCTTTACTATTTAAATTGCCAAGATGAAATCTACATTAGTTGGAATATGAAGACTCTAAAATAGGTTGACTCTAACAACTCCCATAGTTTTAACGTGGGATGTTGGAATCTTAGTGCATTATATATATGAGTAATGCTAAATGTCCCACCATCTACGACCCATTTACGGTTATCTTTTCACATATACGTAGGGAGGGTGGGCTCCTTTCAATTTTTTCATTATTTTTGGAAAACCTTTCAACCTATATTTATAAAAGAGTTGTAAAAGGACTGCACATTCGTTGAGCCAGCTCAACTCCTTGGTCCCCGAGCAAGCAATGAGTTTTTTATCCGTTGAGAAAGCATGTCTTGGTTGAGATCTAAAGAGCATCTGTCCGGAAGTAGGGGCAGTTGGTTATACTGCAATATGGGCTTCATACCTTCAAATTTTCCATTTGGAGCTCAAGATCTAGATTCAGTGTGTGTGTGTGTGTGTGTGTGTGTGTGTGTGGATATCTATCTCTATATTCCATTTGGATATGCCACCATTTGTCTCCTAATTGTTGCTTGGAATGATAATGCAGATTTATTTACAAGGGGAATTGACATCCAAGCTGTCAATGTCGTTATTAACTTTGATTTTCCTAAGAACTCGGAAACTTACCTGCACCGGGTATGTGGAGAGTGCTGTTTAAACATTCATTCATTTATAATAAATGTTATTTATTCGACTACCACAATCCTTTTCCAACCCATCATCTTACATGTAGAAAAGAGGCATTTTTTTTTTCAAGTACGTTTCTTCTCCTTTTTTTTCGAAAACAAGCAGCAATGGTTGGAATTGGGTTGGGGATTTAGCATTTCTATTTGGTCATTATCTGATTTTACTCGATAGGTTCCTCTTTTGTTTTTTTTCCTTCTCCGACTGAGAGGTTTCGGTTTCTTTTTCTTGTGGCGATTTCTTTCAATCACAGGTTGGTCGATCGGGAAGGTTTGGCCATCTCGGTTTAGCTGTGAGCTTGATCACCTATGAAGACCGTTTTAACTTGTGAGTCCCTTGGTTCTTCCTCTGTTTTAGATGCGTCCTCCTGCTTCAGAGGCAGATGTGTTCTATTCTTATTTCTCATGTTTGTTTTGTCTATAAATATCTCAGGTATAGGATTGAGCAGGAACTAGGGACTGAAATAAAGCAAATTCCTCCTCATATTGATCAAGCCATCTACTGCCGCTAATTTGTCAATATTTGTAATATTGACAGATAACGTAGCTTCTGCCCGGCACCGTAACTGGCCATGGTAAGTATTATAACATATCTGCCCACCTTCCCTTCTGACATACAGCAAAATTTTTGTTCTAATTATCTGAATGGCTAGGATTATGAGATGGATAGTTGGTAGGGTGAAAATCTCACCGTTGAAAGTTTGATGTAGGATAAAAATTGAAAGGTTATAATAGAACATCTGGGAGCTGTCCTTTTGTGAAATTGTGAGACATGTATGCCACTGAATTTGTAGATATGTGGGGCTGCTGCTATTTGAATTCACGAAAAGGGCAGCTGAGATACAATGTCTAGCCGATCCTTTTGTGAAATAGGGAGACTTAATGTCATGGAATTTGTAGATTTGTGAGGCTACTATTCAAATGCCGTTTTTCCGATCTTCAAAAATTTGATAGCTGATATACAATGTCGAAAATTTGCTACTTGAGAATTTCTATCGTTATTTCGGTGGTGGTCTCTTTATTAATGAATGGTGTCACTTGTTTTTAGGTCTGCAGTCACCTGCCTATGCTTTGCCGCTAAGACATTGGCGAGTGTCCTGGGCATCTCCGATGCCATGGTGACGGGATGCTCTTCTGCCGACCGAAGGGCTGAAGCTTGTAAAGAGTGGCCGGGGAGTCCTACCCTTAAGGGGGATTAATGTACCTGTGTGATGTGTAATATCAGCTGGTTGATTTGGTTATCTCTGGATGTAGCGATCGGCAGGTAATGCTTGGAGAAATGCTTTCTGCTTGACGTTTCTGTGCTTTTGTTGGGTGCGTCTTCCGCCTTAGTTGATGTACGGCACTTTTGGATTGCATTTGAATGATTTTTTTTTTTTTTTTTTTGGGAGATATTTGAGCCAAATTTTTTAACCCGAGTTGATTAAACTGGTTTAAGAAAAATTTGAACGGTCATCGAACTGATTTAGCCGGTTAACCAGTCAATCTGGTCTAGTTAACTGCATTGGTTATATCGGTTAATTGGCTTTTCAAGTGAATATGTTCGCCCAAAATATAAAATATAGTGATATAAAGTCTATAATGTCAAATATTTGCATAATACATAGAATATATAACATTACATAGGTTATAATTTGATTAGAATGGATTAAATTTGTTGAGGAAAAATTTGAATGGTAATCTAGTTGATTTAACTAGTTAACTAGGTCATTAGGGGCTAGTTAATTGCTTTGGTCATATCAGTTAATCGGTTTTAAACATAATATTCCCACTCAAATTATAAAATATAGCAATATAAAATTTATAATTTTAAAATGTTTGTATAATATATAAAATCTATAAATATTGAATAAGCGGATAAAATTCTATATGTATATGTAGTTGTTAGTTGTCAGTTCAGATTCTTGATAATTTAAAGTTGACCCAAAATGCAGAAATAAATATCCCATTTTAAATCGAAATTGAATTGAATGATCTAGTTATTCTATTTTTTTTTTTAATCCAGTTTTAGTAGTTTTAATTTATTATCGTTTTTATGTTTTATACACCCGGCACGTTTGGTAGGATAGAGTAAAATTTTTATTTTTATCTTATTTTACTATGATGGATCACATTCTCATTTTTGTTATTAACTATTATTATAAGTAATTGATGTGATATATATAAATATAAATATATGCAGAATCCATACAGTGACCATAACATTAGCGGTTCTAATACCGTGCTATAAGAGTACAATGTCAGATTTTATTAAAGAAAGATGTATGCTAAAAATCTAACAAAACTAATTATACAATATTTTGTGGGAGTATGCATAAAATTCATAATAATCTGTTTAATATTATCAAAATAGAGTATATCATTTCATATTTTTAAAATTTTATATAATTTTCATACATTAAAATTTGAAATAGACATTCTAAGTATCAAAATCCATTCTCCTAAGCATAAGAAACTCCCATCTTCCTTCCTATTTATCTGGTTTCAGCTTATGCTACTCATTTGAATGATTAGTAAAAACAGTAAGGAATGAGCCAAATATTCAGTAAGGATAATATATAATAATAAACGTGTACATTATATTTAAAACATATCATCGGAAAGAATATGAGTCATAATTTATATATAAGTATAAAACACAGGCGGAAAACATTTTCATGATTTATTTAACATTCATTATTTTATACTTTTTCTGTTTTAACCGTCAAACAAATTAAAGGTTTTTTTTTTAGGGATTAGGGTTATTAGGCCTTACCAACTAACAGAGTGACCAGTCGAGGAAATGATTATATTTATTTTCACACAATCTAATGCCTCACCCTCTTATTCAACATTCAGATGTGGGCGGTATATACCTTTAACTCGATAGATGGGGCCGTAATTAGTCTTTATTTTCCCACAGGTTAGGGGCAATTTCTCAATTACCATTGCAATATCCTGATGCATGTCATAAAATATTACCTACTGAAAAAATCTTTAATCCAATTTTTTAATTCTTTTTAGAATCATTGTGAAAATTCTACACTTTTTTTTTTATTTTTTTTAATTTTCTCAACTCTAGGAGAAAATAGTCATAATTCATAACGTATTACAGAGTTTCCAAATATCTTCCATAGACTAATTTTTTTCAATAAGAATTAGAATCATAATAATTTTTAAAGCTTAAAAAGATAAAAATGCAGCAAATTCAATACCTGGAATTTTAGATTGACAACATACGGCACAGAAATTCAGTTATTCAATAGTAGATTTTCATATTTAAAAATCAGTATTTAAAATCAGCAAAATATTTAGCAAAGTATAATACAATAAAAATATAATATAGCAGCATACAACTAAAATCAGCAAGGCATGAGATAGTGACATATAAAGGTCTGCAAAGTATATTACAACAGCTTCAAAGATTAGTTTAAATTTCAGGTTATTATAACAGTAATAATACATATGGATATGAAATTCCTTCAATAAAATTATAGAGAAATGATTTTCGTGTCATATTAACTTTATAATTTTAACGGGGATAAGTACTAAAACGATAATATTCGAATGAATCGACAAAAATTGACAGCAAGCGATCTAGAACATCTCATGGAGTTTCTGTTTGCCTGGCGGGCAGATAAGCTTTTGTCATTGGAGTTCCAACCTTCAGTAGAGCAGCTGATCTGTTCTCTACCAGAATATCGTCAAATTTTGATGTTTTCAGTCATATTTCCTGTTACTGGGAAGGGTTTTAAGGATAAGTATCTGCCGAAACCCTACACCATTAATCTCTTGGGTGAGCTATGAGGGTATTCTTCTTGAGTTTTAACCCTACGTTGAATCTTTTTCCAGCTTCAAATCAATTAATCAAATTATGTTTTGCAATTCGGTCAACCGGGTTGAGCTGCTAGCCAAGAAGATCGCAGAGCTCGCTCGGCTATTCTTGTTTCTATATTCATGGAAAGATGTTGCAAGATCATCGCAATAGAATTTTTCATGATTTTCGTAACGGTGCATGCAAGAATCTTGTTTGCACTGGTACGTTGTGAGCGTTTTCCTTATTTTCTGCTATTTAAGTCGAACACAGGCCTCTTTGGTCACTTGCTTATTTTGAAGTTTATAGGAATATATGAACGAAAGTCCCTACAGAAGATTATGAAAGTCCCAAATCACAATACGTTTTGACCTTTTTTTTTTTAAGTTGTGAAATATAAGTATACACGAATATATAATACACGTAAAATATATTTAAATTTAGATGTATTCAATAAATAGCAATAGCAATAATAGAAAAGATGAGATTTTGATGACAAAGGTAAACATTCATAACCATAGTTATTGAGTAAAATCTTCTAAATTTTTACGACTAAAAAAAAATGTACTAAGAAAGCCAATTTATATACCTAGTGACACAGATGCACTAACTTAATCGATTTACTTCCATCTTATAACCCTTACCATGAAATTCCCTGGATTTGCTCTTACCAACGAAACTGAATGCCTTTTGATTTTCTTGTCAACCATCATTCACGAGCCGTCAAATATCTGCACACCACTAGATATCAATTTTTACACCACTCACACCTTTTATGAAAGTAAACAAATAGATAAAAGTGTATACAATAAAGTATAAGGAGTAAGAAAATCTAGAATCGAAACACAACAATTGAGGACAAATTTTCTTAAATGGGAGCAATTTAGAATATTAAAAGATTAGAAAACTTTGGTCACATATGTCAAAGGAGTTTTCAACATAATAATCTCACTCAAATTATAAAATATGGTAATATAAAATCTATAATGCCAAAACACTTGCATAATATATGAAGTATACAAATATTGAATAAGCAAATAAAATTATATGTGGTTTAGCCTTGGATTCTGATTATTGAATGGATTAGAAATCCAAATAATGAATGAAGTGGGTTCGGTCTCCGCTTGCTCGAATATGAATTCTGTGCAATACAACAAAACAATCAAAGGATTGGCGGGATTAACTTCCGATATATTTTTCGATACTTAAATCAATATTTACCTTTTATAAGGAAATAAAAGAGGATGCAGTTTAGAAATTAAAGTAATTTTGTGTTTGGGAGCTTGCGCTTTCTTGAAACGTTTTAAAGAGAAAGAGAATTCTTTTGGTCGCCAGAGAGTGTCTGTTGCCCTGTTGGATAAAGGGTCTTTTATAGTTATTGCGGAGCAGTTGACTCTTTTTGTCAACTGTCTAAAAAATCGTCAAAGAAACTGTTGAATGGATAGAACTTTATCCATATTTTAGTTTCAACTGTCTAATGTCGTTATGATGAGATGAAAAGAAACCGCCCGACCGTTATCTTTAGTTTTCAGCTTATCCTTGAATGGATCTTTAGAATAGGCTAAAATAGCTTCTCGAGCTTTTTTAATTTATGAGCTAAATTTTAAAAATGGGCTTTCTAATTGGGTCATTGGCGTCAGTACTTATCACTAGCTTCCCTACCAGAAGGTCTGAAACTCAACATTTTGGGAAGAATTTCAAAGGCAAGCTCTTGCTTGGATTTGCATTCTTACACTGAGTAATGACATTTTTTCCCGAGGAATAATTGAAACTTTCCGATGGCATGATCTCTTTTTCAGAGATAAGTCTTCAATTGTCCGAGGACATTGTTATATCCGGAGGACATTACTTGAATCATGCTTCATGGCTAAAAAATGTTCGAGGACATGACTTTAGTTCGAGTCACTGGCATGCGCCGTCAATTAAGGCATCAAATGTGATTGTCATTGCCTTGAAAAGGTAACAGACATTAATATCTCTTGTCTAGTGAAAGGCCAACACGTGCCTTGGCCATGATGAGGTGCGTGTTTTGAATTCAACTAACGTCCCGAATTCCTTATTTGTTAGGATTTCATTCGATTGCATTGCCATTTTCTTCAAACACTTGAACTTCCATCTTCATCTTCTTCTTATTCGATTTTCTTGCGATGGCTCATGTTAAAGATATTGTTTCTACACTCTCTCACGAAGATGTTGAGGCTATGCGCACCAAGTATAAAATCCCGAGTTTAAATGCTTTCTTGTTACTTGGCGCTGATGATAGGGCTATTTTGCTTCTTGATGGATTTGTCACCGTGTACGAAATCCATCTGAAAGGAGGTCTTAGATTCCCCATGTCACTGGAACTTTATCAAATAATAAAGGTTTTGGAAGTTCTAGTTGCCCGGCTACAACCAAATGTTGTGAGATATCTAATTTTCCTTTGTGTCTTTGCACGCTGTCCATGGTAAAGTTTTGATAGTGTGGTAGTTAAAGTTATTTTGAAATTCATTCACGGGCACGATTGGATTATAATCTCTCGTCGCCCTGAGTTTCTTGACATTAGTGATGGTAATCCCGTCTCTACCAAACGGTAGAAGAATAGATATTTTTTCTTTGTTGTTCCACTTGAGTGGGGATTTTCAAATGAATGGGGAAATGTAGTATCAGGTTTCTGCATTGATATAACAAAGCAAGAAAGAGAAGTAGTAAAGGAATTTACCGATTTAATTTTGGCTAACATCGATGCTTTTAATGAGAATATAAAGAATCGATGGTTAATGAGCGAGGCCTTTGAAAAGGCTAAGTGGGATCTTTAGCCTGAGGGCTCAAAAATCTTCACTTCTTCAGTGACCTAGAAGAACAAAATGTAGAGAAAAGAAAGGCTATTGATGATAGAAGAGCCGTCCAACAGGAAAAAGAAAATTTGTCGGTTGGAGACAAGAGTTGAGACTTCTTTCGATGATGACAAAGTCGTCATCGGACAATTGGTGAAGAAGAAAAGGTCCGCAAAATGGGCTCAATTCAAGGCACTGGGTGGTGGGACCCTCAACAGTCAGCGAGTCTATGGCTCATTCTTTTTTGACCGAGGACATTAATGTTGGGCAACTTGTTGTGCCTTCATCCTTTGAGGACACCATGTCTAACCTTCCGACTACATTTCTTAGAGAAGCCTCGAATACAATTATTAAAAATTCAACCAAGAACATAGCCAAGACATCGGCTAAGCATGCTGAGATAGAGAAAGAAATAAGGGCAACTGAAGTGTCCAATTTTGAGCTCCCTTGTCTCGCAGTTCCATTATATGTGGAGAGGGATATTTTATCTCGAGAAGGCCATGATTGAGGACATTTTGGAAATTCTAGATGCTTCATTTGTGGATCAAGTGGAAATTGGGGTCGAGGATCATTTCAAAATAGCTAAGCGCCCAGTGTTAGTTGTTGATGAAGCAATTCATGAGTTGAGGTCATGGTTGAAGCTCATGGGGCCGAGAAAATTATTGAAGCTCATGAGGCCGAGGAAATTGTTGAAACTCATGAGGTCGAGGAAGTGACTATTGTTGTGGATGTGGCTCAAACAACGGGACGTTTTGAGCCCAAAGTCCATAGAGAGGAAGAATTACCAAGGAGATCTCCTTTTTAAATGTACTTTCCTTAGTATTTTTAGATCCTTGACTTTAATTAATACTCTAATGACTTGCTTTTTTCTTGTAGCTGTGCAAGTGGGTTGGTTGATTTATTCCAATTATTGATGAGGCCGCCCAATCTTGCATGGACTTGGACACCTTCAAGGCCTTAGAAGTGTGTGCCAATCGTCTTGAGCGTGAGTTTGTTGAGACTAAGAATAAGATTTCTTCACTTAAGGAGTTGCTGAAGACTCAACAGCAGCAGCATACTTCCCTTCGGAACAGATTTCTTCATTTGGAGGACGAGCTTAGGATTTCAATAAAGGCTAAGGACATCATATCTCCACTGGAGCGAAAGTATTGGGATGGCATCAAACTTTGTCGACGCATAATTTATTTAATAATTCTAAAGTTTCTTCTTTCTCTACTTCATCCGAGGAATGCCAGTGTTGAATGTAAATTAGATCTGATTGGCCGCCTGGAAGGGGATGAAACTCTAGATCCTTTTGAGCCGGGATCTTCCGGGACTTAATTTTTTTAGATGTATATTCATTATATGAATAAAATATATCCTTTTAATTTAGTTGCTCTCTTTCTTTTTATTTTGATTGCTCGTTGGTTTGGTTCTTTTTTGGACGCATCATGAGGATATTTTATTCCTTATGAATGAGATGTCCAAACCAAAAGCCCATGGTTGACTGATGATACTCCCTCTAAGGTCTTTGCATTCATGCCATTTAAATCCCATAAGTTTTAAGACTCAACCTCTTATGGGTTGCTTGGTGCTTTTACTAAGTTTTAGAGTACAACTTCTAGTGAGCCACTCGGTCTTGCCAAGTTTTGCTAGCAGCTCTAGGGCAGCTTTGGGAACAAGTGAAAGGAAAATTTTCATTTGACTTGGGGGCTGCCTAAATCATGTAATTTTATGAAATGATATGCAAATATTCAAATAAAATGCAAGACAAAGAATAAATAAAAATAATTTATTTTATTAATTAAAACGTGATACAAGCACTTCAAATAATGCAATCAACCTTATCTGATTTTTCATACATTTATTGATAATATTTTTTGAGGTGAGAAGCATTCCACATCCGAGGGACTTGTCTACTTTCATGGGTGCGTAATTTGTACGCTCCATTTAGAAGGCTAGTTGAGACCAAGAATGGCCTTTATCAATTGGGAGAAAACTTATTCTGGTCGGTATTTTTTTCTATGGCCTCAATATTTCGTAATACTAAATCTCCTACTTCAAATTGACGTGTTTTCACCTTCTTATTATAATATTTGACAATTTTCTACTAATATGCCGCTGTCCGTAATCTTACCATGTCTCTGACTTTCTCAAGCATGTCAAGGTTCTCCCAAAAGTTTTGTAATTTGTCGCTTGAGTTGAAACTTTTAACCCAAGACTGGGCAATCCGATCTCTATTAGAATAACTACCTCAACCTCATAGTATAGGCTAAAGGGCATCTCTTTGGTCGATTCTCTTGGTGTTGTTCTATATGAGTATTAAATCGATGAAAGTTCATCTACCCATGAGCCCCTAAGATGCTCTAATTTTATCTTCAATCTATGTAATATCATGCGGTTGGTAACTTTCATTTGTTCGTTACTTTATGGGTATACAACTGACGTGTGGAACAACCTTATCCTTAAATTTGTACAATACTTGGTAAACCGTTTACCAGTAAATTGGATCCCATTATCAGTTATAATATGTTCTAAAATACCAAACCTGCACACGATACTTTGATGGACAAACTTTGTGGCGTTCTACTCGGTTGTCCGAGCTAATGGTGTGTCCTCAATCCACTTTGTGAAGTTATCGATCCTGACAATGATAAACTTTCTTTGCCCAGAAGGTATTGACAATGGTCCGAGGATGTTAAGCCCTCATTGTATAAACGACCAAGGTGATTACAAAGCTCATAGCTCTGTGTGAGGTTGGAGGGTAAGGTTCCCATAGACTCGGCAATTTTTGCACTTCTATATGAAATCTATGGCATCGTACTTCATAATTGGCTAGTAATATCTTTATCTCATCAGTTTAAAGATAGGCTTTTGTCCCTAATGTGGGATCCGTAAATACCGAGGTGCACTTCTCCGAGAGTATAATCAACTTTTTTCGGAGTAAGGCACCGAAAGTATGCAACAAAAAACCCACGGCAATATAATTGGTTGTCCATGATGGTATACCAACCAGCCATCTTTTTAACCTTCTTGGCTTCATTCAAGTTTTTGAGTAATGTTCCATCGGACAGATAACTTAAATAGGGAGTCATTTAATTCTCTACATTAGCTATCTGTATGACTTCTGGCTTGGGATCTTCTATTCTAGAATTTTAGTGGACCTCATGCGTTGCTCATGCATACTATTTAGGGTCTTTGGACACTGTTTCCTTTGCTAACAAGTCAGTTTTCATATTTTTTCCATTAGAATATGGACTATTGCTATATTCTTAAAGGTCGAAGTCAAATTTTGGAACTTTGAGAGGTGCTTGAAAAGTTACGGGTGGCCCACTTCAAAATTTTTCTAAACTTGGTTAACAACCAATTCTAAGTTGCTGTAGATAACTAGGTTCTTGGCGGAGCATTCTTTTGCTAATCGTAGTCCTACGAATAGTGCTTCATATTAAGCGGCATTGTTACTCATTAGGAACCCGAGGATCATTGAATATTTAATCTTTGATTCTTCAGGTGTTCTTAGTACAACGCTAGCACCACAACCATCTTTCATTAAGGAGCCATCCATATGCAAAGTCCAAACTTGAGGGTTGAGTTGTTCATCATTATTACACAGGTATGATGTGTCCAGAGTTAAGGTTGATATTTTAATAATAAAATACGCTAAGGCCTGACCCTTTAAAATAGGTATTGGATAAAATTTTATGTCAAACTTACCCAACTCAATGGCCCAATTAATCAACCATCATGACATATTTGGCTTCTGCAATATTGCTCTTAAAGGTTAGTCTGTCAGGATTACGATTTTATGTGCCTGAAAATTTGGCCTTAGTTTCTGAGTAGAATACACAAGTGCTAGAGCCATTCTTTCTGCATGAGTATATCTGGTTTCTGTATCAACTAGGATTTTGTTGACATAGTATACAGGTTGTTGCCTATCATACTGTTGTTGAATCAAGACCGAGCTCAAAACTTTATCAGACACAACCATATATAAATATAATTCTTTGCCTTTTTGAGGAGAAGTCAAAAGAGGAGGGTCGGATAGATACTCTTTAAGGTCTCTGAAGGCTGCTTTACAGTCGGTTGTCCACTAAAAACCATTAGTTTTAGTCCCCCTTAGGATTTTGAAAAAGGGTAAATACTTCTCGACTGATTTTGTCAAGAATAAAAAAAGTGCTGCTATTCTTCCAATTAACTTTTGGACCTCTTTTACAGTCCGAGGTAAATTCATATCAATGATGGCCTTGATCTTCTCGATTTGCTTTAGTCCCTCGGTGTGAAATGATATAACCTAAGAATTTTTCGGATGTCATTCCGAATGCACATTTTGTCGGATTGAGCTTCATCTAGTGTTTTCTTAGGATGTTGAACGTCTCTTCATGATCTTGAATATGGTGGTCGATCACTCTACTCTTGATGAGTATATCATCCACATAGACATCCACATTCTATCCGATTTGGGTCTCAAATATCTTGTTGATGAGCTGATGGTAAGTTACACCAGTATTCTTTAGTTTGAAAGGTATAACTTTATAATAATACATCCATTGGTCTATCATGAAAGACGTGTGCTCATTGTCCTCCGAACTTATCCGAATTTGATTATAACCTGAATATGCATCCATGAAACTTAAAAACTCATGACTAGACGTTGAATCCACAAGCAAATCAATCCTTGGAAGTGGGAAGCTATCCTTTAGACATGCTTTGTTAACGTCTATGAAATCAACACACATCCTTCACTTCCCATTACTCTTCCTGACTATGACTATGTTTGAAAGCTAGTATGGATATTGAACTTCCATAATGAACCAAGCATCCAAAAGTTTCTTTACTTCATCCTGAATGGCAATCAGTTTCTCAATCGAATAGTTTCAACATTTTTGCCATACGGGTTTGTGATTGATATTTAGGCCCAATTTATGGACCATTACTCCAGGTAGTATCCCTGGCATATCACTTAGTGTACAAATAAGAACATCCAAATTTTGTCAGAGGAAATTGACAAGGCATTCTCGAAAAGTCTTTGGTAACGAACTTCCTATTTGAACATATCTTTCAGGATCATTGAAATCCAGAGGGATTCGGTCAGTCGACTCTTTAGACTGAGCTTGCTACAACGTTGTTTCATCACGAAAGTTAAGGTCTTCAATAGGTTGGGGAAGAGGTGTTTGAGTGACTTGGGACCGATAACATGTTCGTTCGAGGATTACTACTCTGAAGGCAGTCAAATAAGGACGTTCGAGGATTACGTTATAGACCGATGGAATGTCTACTACCAAGAAAAAAAGTGTCCTGAATGCAATCCTTGGATAAGTCCCCAAAGTAACTCCATGTTGTACGACTTCCTGAATTGGCACTGGCTCATTGTCCAGTCCATGAATGGGTCCTTCAATTGCCTTCATTTGACTTTTTAAAATTTTAATTTAAAATAGACATCAAGATAAAGTAAATTACGTAAATTTCTATCATCAATGAACACTTATTTTAGCTAATAGTCCACAATACCATTAGAAACGAGTGCTGATACAACTAAGGGGGCAGAATGGAGGGAAAGTTATATGAGCCATATCCTTAGTACTAAAACTAATAACTTCTTCCTTATTCTCTATCTTTGCCTTCTTGTTGGCAGCGGCCATCATGGAACTTTTTCCAGTGTTGTCCTTGGTCGGTCGTGTTGATATCATACTCACGACTCTAACTGCCACTCTATTTCTTGGCTAATCGGCTTTACCATCGTTTGCTTCTCCAGAAGTCTGTCAAAGTCTTTGCAAGAAATGGTTGAGGTGGCCTTTCCTGATTAGCTCTTTAATCTTCTTCTACAGCGTCCTGCAGTCCTCAGTGTTGTGCCCTCTGTATCGATGGTAGTGACAATATTTTGATTGGTCACTACCATCAGGGTTCTTCAAAACTTTTGGTCACTTGAATAACTTTTCATTCCAAATTTGTATCAAGATGTTGGTACGTGAGTCATTTAACGGAGTTAAGCTCAAAGGCATGAACTCCCTTTAAGCAACTTGCTCATACTTCTGTGGCTTTCTTGGTCATCGGGGACCCTGACACTCCACATTCTTCCTTTTTTCTTCAACCGCTCTTGGGTGAGAACTCTCTTTATGCTCGAGTTTTTGGTTTCATTGGCCTCTTCTAACATTATGTACATCCAAGCAATGGCCTCAAGCTTCTTAAAGGTTTGAAACTCTTTGTGCACGAGGTGTTTAAAGAAGTTATCTCCCTCTAGAGCCGATAAAAATGCAGTAAGCTTAACTCCATCCATAAGTTTTGAAATCTATCTAGCTTCTACAATAAATCGCTTTAAAAAACTTTTCAAATTCTCCATGGATCATTACTTTATACGAGTAAGGTGCCACGGTTACTTCTCTACTCTCCTACTAGAAGCAAATTGGGAAAGAAAGTTTTCTACCAACTCACCAAATGGTCGGATTGAATTCGCTTGGTAGCTCATTAAACCAGATCCTTGCATCACCTTTTAGTACCAAGGGAAAACACTGACAAATTGTCATTTTATTTAAGCCTTAATGGTTTAGGTGTGTCTAGAAGTGATCCAAATGATCCATTGGATCAATACTTCTATAGTAGAAATCAAAATATGGTATTTTAAACTTGGGGTGAAGTGGCCTTGTCTTAATCTCCATAGTAAATAGTGATCTGCGTAGGTTAGTAGTTCCTCCTCTAGCATCATCTCCAAAAATGAGCTGTTAAATCTTTTCAAGTTTCTCCTCCATTTGCGGGAGGAGCCGACATCCTCTTTTCGTTGAGATAATCTCTCAACTCGTAAAGGTTTTGCTCAATGTGAGAAGCTGGATGGCTATGACCCTTTGGAAGGAACTCATTACAAGAAGGCCCTGCCTGGCATGTGGGCTCTCATGAATATCGATGATTTCGCCTCTCTGGGCTATCCTCATGAATTTTGGAACTTAAGTGACCTTCAAGTCGCAACGGAACTTTGTTACTTGAGGTGACTTGAATCTTGAGCTCATTGTGCTGGCAAACTTGCTTTAAGGGGTGTTTTTTTCCCTTATTCCTTCTATTGGATGTGGCGGTTTGAGAGGCTGAGGATGGCACTCTTTTTGGCTATTCATCCAATCGCGAGCAAATAGTCTGAACGGCTTTTGAGATGTCGTCCATTTCCATGGCTAGTGCTCGTACACACGGATCAAGATGGTCGTCCATCCCATTGCTCACAAGAGGGCAATTACCACATGATGTGGCATCTCGAACAGGGGCACTAACTTGTACTCGGGTGTTCACCATACTGAAATTGTTGAAAGTGTGTGAGTCAGACTTTTAGTTGATTCCTGGGATGGCGCCAATGGTGCATCTTCGGATCCTAATTGTGAGGTTACGGATTGTGAACCCGACAATTATGAGGTGATTAGTATGTTAATGATCAATACTAATCCTATGGGATGATTAAGGTTTGGTATCGGAAGAAAAATCGAAATTATTCGGGTCCGGGCTGCTGGAGCCCTGCCAGCAGGCTTGCGCCTGCTGGGCGCTCGAGCCGAGGCTCGAGCGGTGAAAGCAGAACCGACCCGTGGGCTGGCCGCTCGCCAGCCGCTCGAGGGGCGCTCGAGCGGTGGCCGCCCGTGGCTTGGCCGCTCGCCGGCCGCTCGAGCGGCCGGCGCAGTATAAAAACGCGGCGCGCCTTCGTCTTCCCTCATTTTCGCACGGGCCGAGGGTTTTTGACAGAGAGAGAGGCGCGCGACGGGAGAGAGAAGAAGGGAGATCGAGCCCGGGAGTCCGATTCCGCCCGAAAGCCAGGTATAAAGGTGAAAGCACGCGTCGAGGCAAGTGTTCTCATACCCACTTCTCGCCTCTCTTCGATGTTTTATGTATTTTCGTTGGGTATTTTGTGTCGATACCTACGGGGAATGTTAGGATATTGAAAACTCATGCCTTGAGGTCCATGAAAATGTAGTTAGTTGTCCGATTCGGTCCGATTCGGCTCGGGTGGTTTTACCGAAACCCTAACCTACGGGATTTTGGGGTTTCCGTTTTCCCGCCTCGTATCATGAAATTGACCTCAAAATGGAATGCCCACGTCCAATGATGTATATATATCGCCGCTGGTCCGATCTCGCGCGTTGGACCCGTTAGCGGCGGCCCGAGCCCATTAAAGGCGCCGCATTCTTGTTCACTCGAGACCAAAGGTGGATTTTGCGTGTTTTCACCTTCGTAAAATGATGATGTGATCCTAGAATACGAATACCGTACCCCAATTGTATGTATATATCGACCGGATGCCGAATCCCGCAAGATTTGACCCGTTCGTGGCATCCGGAGCCTTGAAGAATTCCGTAATCGTTAACCCAAAAGTGAATGGGAAGTTGCATACTTCCACCCTCGTGATAAGTTAAATCGAACCCAAATGTGTAATATCGTGTACAAAGAGTACGTACGAATCTACCGGACGTCCGATTTCCAAGTATCGAACCGTGTACGGCGTCCGGGTGTTCAAAGAAAGATCCGATAATGTTCACCCAAAACGAAACGAGAAATGCAAAGTGAAATGTAAACCTCGAATGTGAATCCGTGTGATGGAGGCAAAGGAATGAGTCTCGGAGGTTCCAAAAGGACTTGAGATCACTTGGGGTATGAGATCTAATCTATACTGTGAACTTGGAGTGATTTGTTGTGGATTTAGGGAATTGAGTCCCACCGATTGTGATTAAGGGAATTGAGTCCCATTGGATATTGAGAATCGTGACGTGAATGGAAGGGAGTCCACATTGTGCTTGTGATGATATGATCTCCTGGATGGAGATGTATTTGATGATGTAATCTCCCGATTGGAGATGATTGTGATGGGAATGAGGTTTCCCAAGATGTGATTGTGTGGCAAATGTGGATTTCCCTCTCCAAGTGTCGAACCTAACCCTGAAACTAGGACCCTGAGTCATATGGGTAGTATTCTTTAGTGTACCATGTCCATCGTGGTGGAAACCCGAGGGATACTTGGCCACGTATTCCGGCCGCCTCGTGTGAGCGGGTGATGTCCGTGGTACGCTTTCGGAAACTACCGTGGGAAGAACGAGGATTGCCACGACCCCGGGGGTGTGGGGTGTGTCGACGCTACATATTGAGATGTAGTCGTCGAGATGATTGTTGCATGGATGCAACCGAGGGTCGTGTGCTACCGACCAAAGTAGTAGCGTGGCTTTAGAATGTGTAGCTAACACATTCCCCGTCCTCGCTTCTCTCGCATCGCTGGTTAGTACGATCTACTAGCCGAGGGTCCTAAAGATGATATAATAATAAAAATAAATAATGTCCAATCGATGAACCCGTGAATCAAGTGATTCGTGACAACCAAGTGAACTGTAATGAGAAATCTCGTGAATCCAAAATGAGAACCAATGAATCCAGTGATTCAGGTGAAATCGTAGGAATCAAGTGATTCCCCGTTGGTCCCTGTTCTCTCTCCCTGTTTCTTGTCTATGGGGAGTATGTGTTTCCTTTCCCCATTCTTGTTCTTGTACATGCCTTGGAGATTTGTGTATGATTACATTTGCCGAGCTGTTAGCTCACTCTTGCGAATGATGTTTTTCCTTCCCAGGATGAGAACACTTAGCCGACGCCGGATAGATAGAGCAAGGAGAGGCTTGCTTGATGTGATTGGTTGGACGGCGAGTGATCAAAGATTTGGACATAGAGTTGGATCGACCGTGGACAGACACTCGGGGATGAGCGGCTCATTATTGTTGTTTTATGATTTTATTATGCTTCCGCAGATGTATGATGATTTAGTTATACTTCAGCGCCTCAGATATTTATGTTTGGAGTTTTGTTTTATTAGATGGCATCTCTCTAGATCCAAATAGTAGATGAGTACAGATTGGAGCCATGGATGATATGGCCGGTGTGATCTTTGTGTAGCGTGTTGTAGGCTTTGAGTTAAGCCTTTTGATTAGATGTGTGCTTGTATAGAATGATATTTAAGCGGGTTGTATTTCGGTTTCGTTCAGTTGCGTAGGAAACTCTGCGGATTTTCTCGTGAGAGTCCATAGGTTAATTATGGGCTCTAGGGTGTGTTTAGGCGTTGTGGAGGTTATTCAATGGAGAATAATCCGTTCCGTCACACTAATTGTTGAATAGATTAGGGATCTAAATGCTAAATAAAGCGGGACCGGCCTTCATTTGCTCAGACCAAATCTTGTCTGTGTATAAAATAGTTAAAAGATTAATGAAATTAGCTCACTGTATATCCTTTGATGGTCAGTCAGTGTTTGTCTTTTGTAAGGAAATACGAATATCGTCCATGAAACTTAAAAACTTATGACCGGACGTTGAATCCACAAGCAAATCAATCCTCGGTAGTGGTAAGCTATCTTTCGGACATACTTTGTTAACGTTGTGAAATCATCACACATCCTTCACTTCCCATTATTCTTCTTGACCATGATTATGTTTGACAGCTAGTACGGATATTGAACTTCCCTAATGAACCAAGCATCTAAAAGGTTTTTTACCTCATCCTGAATGGCAATCAGTTTCTCAACTGAATAGTTTCGTCATTTTTGCCATGCGGGTTTGTGACTGATATTTAGGTCCAATTTATGGACCATTACTCCAATTAGTATCCCTGGCATATCACTTGGTGTACAAATAAGAACATCCGAATTTTGTCAGAGGAAACTGACAAGCCGTTCTCGAAAAGTCTTTGGTAACGAACTTCCTATCTGAACATATCTTTCAGGATTATTGAGATCCAGAGGGATTCGGTCAGTCGACACTTTAGACTGAGTTTGCTACAACGTTGTCTCATCACGAAAGTTAAGGTCTTCAATAGGTTGGGGAAGAGGTGTTTGAGTGACTTGGGACCAACAACATGTCCGTTCGGCCACTTGATCTCCGAAAACTTCTCCAATTCCAAACGGTGCTGGGAGTTTTATCTTTAAATGTAGAATAGAAATTACTGCTCTGAAGGCAGTCAAATAAGAACATTCGAGGATTACATTATAGACTGATGGAATGTCTACTATCAAGAAGAAAAGTGTCTTGGATGCAATCCTTGGAGAAGTCCCCATAGTAACTTCCTGTTGTACGACTCCCTGAACTGGTACTGGCTCATTATTCAATCCATAGATAAGTCCTTCAATTGCCTTCATTTGACTATTTTTTAAATTCTAATTTAAAATAAGTATCAAGATAAAGTAAATTACGTGAATTTCTATTATCAATGAACACTCGTTTTAGCTAACAGCCAACAATATCATTAGAAACGAATGCTGACACAACTAAGGGGTCAGAATGAAGGAAAATTTATATGAGCCATATCCTTAGCACTAAAACTAAGAACTTCTTCCTTATTCTCTATCTTTACCTTCTTTTTGGCAGTGGCCATGATGGAACTTTTTTCAGTGTTATCCTTAGCCGGTTGTGTTAATATCATACTCACGACTTTAATTGCCACTCTATTTCTTGTCTGATCGGCTTCACCATCGTTTGCTTCTCCAGAAGTCTGTCTAAGTCTCTGCAAGAAATGGTTGAGGTGATCTTTCCTGATTAGCTCTTTAATCTTCTTCTACAGCGTCCTGCAGTCCTCAGTGTTGTACCCTCTGTATCGATGGTAGTGACAATATTTTGATTGGTCACTACCATCGTGGCTATTCAAATGATCACGAATAAATGATCACGGGCGACTTTTAGGTATGATCATTTCCATAATAATTATTCGTACACACACGGTTCGAGGATGGTCGTCGTCCCATTACTCTAAGAGGGCAATTACCACATGATGTGGCATCTCGAACAGGGGCACTAACTTGTACTCGGGTGTTCACCATACTGAAATTGTTGAAAGTGTGTGAGTCAGACTTTTAGTTGATTCCCACAGATGGCGCCAATGGTGCATCTTCGGATCCTAATTGTGAGGTTCTGGATTTGTGAACCCGACAATTATGAGGTGATTAGTATGTTAATGATCAATACTAATCCTATGGGATGATTAAGGTTTGGTATCGGAAGAAAAATCGGGAAATTATTCGGGTCCGGGCTGCTGGAGCCCTGCCAGCAGGCTTGCGCCTGCTGGGCGCTCGAGCCGAGGCTCGAGCGGTGAAAGCAGAACCGACCCGTGGGCTGGCCGCTCGCCAGCCGCTCGAGGGGCGCTCGAGCGGTGGCCGCCCGTGGCCTGGCCGCTCGCCGGCCGCTCGAGCGGCCGGCGCAGTATAAAAACGCGGCGCGCCTTCGTCTTCCCTCATTTTCGCACGGGCCGAGGGTTTTTGACAGAGAGAGGCGCGCGACGGGAGAGAGAAGAAGGGAGATCGAGCCCGGGAGTCCGATTCCGCCCGAGAGCCAGGTATAAAGGTGAAAGCACGTCGGAAAGGTGTTCTCATACCCACTTCTCGCTCTCTTTCGATGTTTTGTGTATTTTCGGGTATTTTGTGTCGATACCTACGGGAATGTTAGGATATTGAAAACTCATGCCTTGAGGTCCATGAAAATGTAGTTAGTTGTCCGATTCGTGTCCGATTCGCTCGGGTGGGTTTTACAAACTCCTAACCTCTACGGGATTTTGGGGTTTTTTCTTTTTTCGGCCTCGTATCATGAAATTGACCTCAAAATTGGAATGCCCACGTCCCAATGATGTATATATATCGGCCGCGGGTCCGATCTCAAAGGCTTGGACCCGTTCACGCGTCCGAGCCCATTAAAGGGGCGTCAAGTATCGGGTCACTCGAGACCAAAGGTGGATTTTGCGTGTTTTCACCTTAAAAATGATGATGTGATCCTAGAATACGAATACCCATTCCCAATTGTATGTATATATCGACCGGATGCCGAATCCCGCAAGATTTGACCTCACCAGTGGCATCCGGGAGCCTTGAAAAGAATTCCGTAATCGTTAACCCAAAAGTGAATGGGAAGTTGCATACTTCCACCCTCGATAAGTTAAATCGAACCCAAATGTGTAATATCGTACAAAGAGTACAGACGACTCTGGACGTCATTTCCAAGTATCGAACCGCACGGGCGTCCGGTGTTCAAAGAAAGATCCGATAATGTTCACCCAAAAACGAAACGAGAAATGCAAAGTGAAATGTAAACCTCCGAATGTGAATCCGTGTGATGGAGGCAAAGGAATGAGTCTCGAGGTTCCAAAGGACTTGAGATCACTTGGGGTATGAGATCTAATCTATACTGTGAACTTGGAGTGATTTGTTGTGGATTTAGGGAATTGAGTCCCCACCGATTGTGATTAAGGGAATTGAGTCCCATTGATATTGAGAATCGTGACGTGAATGGGAAGGGAGTCCACATTGTGCTTGATGATATGATCTCCTCGGATGGAGATGTATTTGATGATGTAATCTCCCGATTGAGATGATTGTGATGGGAATGAGGTTTCCCAAGATGTGATTGTGTGGCAAATGTGGTTTTCCTCTCCAAGTGTCGAACCTAACTCCAACAAACTAGGACCGGAGTCATATGGGTAGTATTCTTTAGTGTACCATGTCCATCGTGGTGGAAACCCGAGGGATACTTGGCCACGATTCGGGACGCCGTGTGAGCGGGTGATGTCTCTGTGGTACGCTTTCGGAAACTACCGTGGGAAGAACGAGGATTGCCCGACCCTCGGGGTGTGGGTGTGTCGATACATATTGAGATGTAGTCGCTCGAGATGATTGTTGCATGGATGCAAGCGGGGTCGCAATGCTACCGACCCGAAAGTAGTAGCCGCGGGCTTTAGAATGTGTAGCTAACACATTCTCGCCTCGCCTCTCGCATCGCTGGTTAGTACGATCTACTAGCCGAGGTCCGCAAAGATGATATAATAATAAAAATAAATAATGTCCAATCGATGAACCCGTGAATCAAGTGATTCGGACCAGAACCGCGGAACGTAATGAGAATCTCGTGAATCCAAAATGAGAACCGAATGAATCCTGATTCACAGTGAAATCGTAGGGAATCAAGTGATTCCCGTTGGTCCCCTGCTCTCTCTCCTTTCTTATCCTATGGGAGTATGTGTTTCCTTTCCTGCTCTTGTTCTTGTACATGCCTTGGAGATTTGTGTATGATTACATTTGTCGAAATGTTAGCTCACTCTTTGCAGTTGATGTTTTTCCTTTCGACATGAGAACACTTAGCCGACGCGGATAGATAGAGCAAGGAGAGGCTTGCTTGATGTGATTGGTTGGACGGGCGAAAGTGATCAAGATTTGGACATAGAGTTGGATCGACCGTGGACAACACTCGGGATGAGCGTGGCTCATTATTGTTGTTTTATGATTTTATTATGCTTCCTTCAGATGTATGATGATTTAGTTATGCTTCGCCAAGGCTCTGTGATATTTATGTTTGGAGTTTTGTTTTATTAGATGGCATCTCTCTAGATCCAGTATAGTAGATGGAGTAATCGATTGAGCCATGGATGATATGGCCATGTGTGATCCCTGTAGCGTGTTGTAGGCTTTGAGTTAAGCCTTTGATTAGATGTGTGCTTGTATAGAATGATATTTAAGCGAAAGTTGTATTTCGGTTTCGTCGACTGCAGAGGAAATCACGGATTTTCCGTAGAGTCCATAGGTTACTCATGGGCTCTAGGGTGTGTTTAGGCGTTGACGGAGGTTATTCAATGGAGAATAATCCGTTCCGTCACACTAATTGTTGAATAGATTAGGGATCTAAATGCTAAATAAAGCGGGACCGGCCTTCATTTGCTCGAATCTGAATCTTGTGCAACACAATAAAATAGTTAAAAGATTAATGAAATTAGCTCCCCTGTATATCCTTTGATGGTCGAGTCAGTGTTTGTCTTTTGTAAGGAAATAAGAGAGGATGCAGTTTAGAAATTAAAGTAATTTCATATTTGGGAGATTGCGCTTTCTTGAAGCGTCTTAGAAAGAAAGAGAGATCTTTTGGTTTCCAGAGAGTGTCCTTTACCCTACTGGATAGAGGGTTTTTTATAGTTATTGTGGAGCAGATGACTCTTTTCGTCAATTGTCCAAAAAACTTTTCAGAAAATTGTTGAATGGATAAAACCTTATCAATATTTCAATTTCAACTGTCCGAGGCCATTATGATGAGATGGAGAGAAATCGTCCGACCGTTATCTTCAATTTTCAGCTTATTCTCGGACGAATCTTTAGAATGGGCCAAAATAGCTTCTTGGGCTTCTCTAATATATGAGCCAAATTTTAGAAATGAGCTTTCTTATTGGGTCATTGGCGTCAGTACCGATCAATATGTATATATAGTTCTCAATTCGGGTTCTAACAGTTTGAAGTTGACCCAAAATAGGGAAATAATTTGCCATTTTAAATTGAAATTGAACTGAATGATTTGGTTATTCTACTTTTTTTTACAATTCAGTTTCAACAGTTTTAATTTTATTTCTGTTTCTACATCATTTTCATGACTTCTATGGCCCGTTTGGTAGGAGAGAGTAAATTTTTTATTTTTATCTTATTTTACAGTTTAATTACTTCAATAGCAAGAATAACAATTTGAAAAGAAATTACTATTCTTTCACAATAATTAATAATAAAACATCCATTTGATATTTTTTTATTCTGATTGTTACGAAATAACTATTTAAATTTTTTTATTTACTCATATATGAAACTAGACCTAATTAAAATAAAATCTAGGTCAGATGTGAATCAGATTTAGATAAGAATTTATAATTACTTTAGTTAGGTTTGGCAAGACATATTCATAATCTAAATTAGATTGGTTTAGATTAAGGTATAAATATTTTTTATTTTTAAATATTTTTAAATTCTTAAATATGTAAAAATAACTAAAATATAAAATATTTAAATATTTTAATACTATTAAAGTATATATTTAAATAAAAAATGAAGTTGATGGGTCCGAACTTGGGGCCTAATCACAGCACCACGTGCCCAAAAAGGCCGCATAAGAAGGCCGGCCCAAAGGCCCATGAACCCGGTCGATTCAACAACCGGCTCATCTCCAACTTGTTTGGCCGCCCGGACAGATAACGAGACTCCACTAGGCGGACCATCGGGAAGACCAAAATAACCCAGACACCACCTCAGCGTATGCAACGGCTCCGACACGCTGCACTGCGCAGCCATGCGGCCCTGAAGGCCAAGATCTGCCCGTGACAGTGTCCCCGTCATGCCCGCACCTACAGCAGTGGCGATGGTGGCAGATGGGGCCCCGACGTGCACCGTGGTGTCGCCTCCTACGGCATCGCATTCCCTATAAATACCTAACTCAAGCAAATATTGAAGGACCTTTGGCTCCGAACTCCAGCGACTTTAGCAAAAATTCCGAGAAGAAGAAAACAGAGAAGTGATACTCCCCGAGTTGTAATCACCCCGAAACGCTAAGTTTCCCTGTGCTTCCATTATTGTATTTTCTCTCTCCTTCATAGTGAGATTTCCCGGGGACGATACGTCCATCACCAGGTTTTTCACCCTTCACCGTATCGAAAGGTTTTCCCATGGCGAAGTTGTTCATCCCCGCCTCCCGTGCTTTTCTATTCACTCGTTCACTTTGTGTTGCTCCAACTCTTTAGTCCGCGTCTGAGAGTTCCCTTCGCATCCAACCTCTCACGTGGGCCGAGTTCCCGGACGCAACATGAGTATAAAAATTATTAATTATATAAAGTTATAATCTATTGAAATAGTTTTTAAACCTAATATTTATTTTTAAAAACATATTTATAAAAAAAAATTATAATTCAAGCTGAATTTTTTTTCTTTTTTTTGGTAAGTATAATTCAAGCTGAGTTGAACCGAATCGGTTAATGATACTCATGATTGTACCCTTTCCAAATTTAATCAGGCCTAATATTTTTTACCAAGTTTATCTATAATACTTATCTACCTTAAATAAATTTTGTAAAATTTCAAACTAGTAAAACCATTTTGATTAACTCAATCAATGTTGTTGAAATATATCCGAACCTTCTAATATATGTTAAAATATTATTTTTTAGGTAAAGATAAAAGAGCCATTTTATACCAATTACATAAATATTCCTCTTGCTATTATTCTTTATCAAACACTAAAAAAGTATTTTCTAATTTAATTTCACCTAATGTAAATAATTAATAAAATAATAAAATATTAATTTAAAATTACATTCTCACCTCATTCCATTCTCTAAAAATAATTATATTATTTTTATCTTACTTTGTCTTATTAATTAAATATAACGTTTGATGAAATTTAGTTTATCATTAAACAGTTTGTTTATCATTGAATAGTTAGTGCTTCGTTTTGTCCTATCATTTACTAGTCAACTAGATATGTAGCTTCTACATCTCTTGCCTTTCCTCAACGGAACATTGTTCTCCACGCTTCGTGATGGGTCAACATCTGTTTTTATTCGTGAGAATTTCTTCTATACAATAATGATCTCTCCTAATGAATGGGTCTTTTCCTAAGTAATTGTGGGCTCGGTCTACCTCTTGGTTAAAAGGAACGGAAAATGGTTAGAGAAAAAGGAACTATAGTAGATATCTATTATTGATTTTAGTGTGTGTTTTTGTTGGTGATATTTTTAAAGATATTTGACATTTTACGGTCAAGAAAGATTTTCAATCACTGTTAATTGATCCAATAATGTGATGATTTATGAATCAACTGTGGGTTGGGGGAGTTGGCCGACTGAAAGTGGGTGTGGAAGCGTTACTGAATACTGATGGCAGCATTCAGTAGCGGAGTGGTCGTCATGTGCAAGCATTGATATCACCTTTTTGAAAAAAATTATTATTAATGAGTGTTGGGGATCATTTATCAGTGAATGTTGTATTTAGTTTTGCTAAATCTATGACAATATTATCAAATAAGACAATTTAAATCTTTGTTATATTATTTTATATGTTTTAAGTACTTTCATAAACATTCAATTTGATAATATAAGTAAAACTTATAATATATACAGTAAGAAAAAAAAACAAAATATCTATATTAAATAACTATAAAATCAACTAATTTGAATATGGGATAGATGAGTGAAACAGATAATAAAAACTAAAGTCAATTTCAGTATTCATATCCCTAGCGAAACAATTAATATCAGTTATAAGATGGCTAAAATGTCAAAATTTTGATTCCATTTTTGATATTTTATAAGAAGTGTGCTTCTATTTCAACCCGTAAGAGAGGTGATAATAATTTTGATAAAATAAAATATAGTAAACAAAATTTCACTTAATGACAAAGAATAAGTCTAAATTTAACAATCCATTTATTTTTTCAAATAATTAGTAATTTTAAAATTCTAAAATTATATTAGCTTATTATTTAACACGACTGTAATATAAAAATATTAAAATTTGAATCGACCCTTTATAAGTTATAAAAAGTGTGGTCATAGGCAATAAATAAATATTGATTACGTAATTGGAGGATGGGCCCCACCGATAATTTAGTAATTTAATTACCTTCAATTATGCTTTGGTAACTATCCATGCCATCCGTTTGGTAGTTCTCCATCAATAATATTTTAGTATTACAAAATAAAATTAAATTAAAATTAAAATAGGAGTTGAAGTAAAATAATTTTTGTTGTGTCTCGGGATTTTGACCCCCATACGGACGAAATTCGTGTAACACACAGATAATCGGGTTATCTTTTCAGACTAGTGGATGTGATCTGGGAGGTGGAGAGAGAGTGAGAGAGGGAACAACATACGAGAATTTACGTGAAAAATTCTCCCTTGAATGAGGAGAAAAAAATATGGGACTCTGGGTCTAAAACGATACCACTATCTTTGAACGGATTACAAGTGTTCAATTTCATAAATGGAAAGCAGCTCAGAACTGTAAGTGAGGAAATCCTGTCCCTTTCTCTATTTTTGCTCTCTCTTAGATGCTGCTTGCAGTATAAGTGCAAATGCTAGTAGTTTCATTCTTTTTTTGAGTGTTTAGATGAGGTATTTATAGTGGAGGATCTATTCTTGAAATGAGCTCACGTGGTGCTGGCGAGTGTAGGGAAGCTAACCACCAACTTTGCAAGTCTATCTTACTGTGTTAAACATGTTGCGTGTAACGTCACTCTTGCAATTAGGCGTACTTTGCAGGTCATTATTTCCTATGAAGGTTGCGTGTTGTAAAAATTGTGTGCTCATTGGTAACAGTGAGACGTTTGAGGTGACGCTCTCGGTCGTCCTTTGTTTCTTTCCTTGGGCTAGCGTTGTTGGGGAGTTGAAATAGTTCTCGTTCTTGACAAGGCCCCTTGGCATTTACCAAGTTCGCGGACTCATAGAATTAGATATTTTTGGACTTTAATTGGGAACTTAACTTGTGAGAAGTCTTTAGATTATCAGAGTTGTGTCCTTAGTTTTAGATCCTCGAGATTTTATTGGAGATATTGGTCTCTTATGGTGTCATTGAGCCTCCTAGGTTAAGTTAGTTTCTCGGACTATTTTAGCCATTTGGGTTTCTTGAGATGCTGGCCCATATCCTTAGGGTTTTATTGAAAACATTGGTATGTTATGGTATCCTCAAGCGTCATGAGTTAAGTTAGTCTCTCAAACTATTTTAGTTATTTAGGGTTCTTGGGACGCTAGCCTATGTTCTCGATTTTCTAATGCCAACATAACCTCTTAGATAAAATTGGCCCCTTGTGCCTTCCGGGACATGGATCACTGTCCTTGGGCCTCTCGGGCTAATTTAGGCTTTCGACCAAATCAATCTTGTGAGCCTCTTGGAACGTGAGCTCAACTTTCGGGTCACTCTTTTTGGGCATCAGGTATAGGGACCCATCATTTTTTTTTTTGAATTTGTAATATTTTTTTAATATTTTTATTTTTTCTTTCTATTTTACTTGTGTATAGATATAATATATCTAAAATACTTTTTTATATAGTTAGAGATGTAATATGAAATTATTATGAATATAATAAAATATTAATTAAAAGAAATGATGAGGTTGATAAATATAAACATCTTATTATATCAAAGGAAAAAATAAAACTTGACCCCCTTTTTTTGAAAAAAAAGAGAAAGGATAAAAAGTGAGCGAGCAAGAAACATCATTAATTTTAAAGTTACATTTAGTTGGTAGAAATAAAAATTATATTCTTATATTATTTTTGATAAAATATTTATTATATTATTTGATTATATTTTGATAAGGAATAAATATTTTTTCAAAAATTGTTATCTTCAAATTTTAATGAATAACTATTATCATGTATGTACATGTATTAGTTATTTTTAGATATGTAAAAATAACTATTCTTGCACATTTTTTTTTTAATTCTAAAAATACCATTACATATGTATTATATATATGCAAATTATATATATTTATATATATATGTGTGTGTGTGTGTTAAATTTTGTATATTATATGAAATTATATATATGTAATTATATATTTAAATAAATATTTAATATTATAAATATTTATTAAATATGTATTTTATATGATAAAAATATATATTATAATAAATAATTTATTATATATAATAGGGTGAACAATATATTATATATATTATATTATATATTATATATTTTATATATTATATTAATAATATAATAAATGTATTTTTATATATATTATAATATATATATATATATAATAAATTATGCATATTATATTAAATTATATATACGTAATTATGTATTTAATTATATATATTATACTAAATATTTATCAAATATGTATTTTATTTGATAAAAATATATATTATTATAAATATTAAGTTAGAATAATATATATATTGTATATTATATCTTTTACATATATATATATATATATATATAAAGAAAAAGAATATATTTTACTTTTAAATAAGGGTAAAAAGTTATTACGATAAATTTTAACTTTATTTTTTATACTATTTTATAAATTAAATATTAAAATATTAATTTTTAACTTATTTTATTCTAATAATTAAATATATAAATAATAATTTTTAACTCTATTTTTATATTAGTCTATTTTTAAAAATAATTATTCTCTTTTTATTTTATTTTATTTTAATAATTCAACACACCTTAATTTAATAAAATAATTATTTAAAAAATATTATTTAATATTTAAAATGAATTCTATTTGATTTATTAAAATAAAGAAAATAAAATCCTTATTTTGCTCTTGAATTTTGAAAAGTTTTATCTTTTATAATGATGGAGATATTTGTTCTTTATATCATAATTATTTATTTTTAATAAATAATTTTAATTTAATTATTTTTTAAAATTTAAAATATATTAAAAAATAATTATTTTAAAATAATTAAATTATAATTATTAATTTAAAAATAAATAAGAAAAATAAAAAATAAGTCTTGTTTTTTTTAATGCGAAGCGTCCAAGTCCTTTCGCCGTATCCGTGAAGATTATTGATTGTGCTGCTTAGTTGTCACGCCATTGTGTTTGACTTCATTAAATGGAGAGAGGAAGATTATTAATGTCAAACTTATTTACTATTAAAAATTAATGCAATATTAATAAACACTTGATTGATCCAGCAACCTTGTGGGTCAATATAGAAATTGAGCCTATCCGTCAGTAAAAAAGACTGAAGCCCAAAAGACTTGTGATATACCCAATCATAGTCGGCATATAATAGACTGGTAAAGATAGAGGTCGGTTAGGCCGCCAAGTAGCCCCCTGTAGTTTGGCCAACTACGGCGCAGAGAGCCCTCTAACGCAATAATAACAGCCTGGTCAGTGTAGAAGGTATTGACCCAGCAGACACCAGCCATTGGTAGCCATGGTCAATGCTTAAAGAGGACAGTCACGCTCGCTTACTTGCAGTAGAAAAGATGTTGCCACTGTCAGGCCGTTGTAATCGCCAGGTGGCTCAACAAATCACCCGCCGGAATTGCTTGTCAAGTGTCGACAATGACCATTCACAGTTGTACCACCATCGTAAGGTGAAAACTGACACGTCGACTATGGCCATCGTAGGGATAGGTCAGTAAATCCTAATACGACATCTATCGCGAGCCTTGATGCCAACACCATATTTGCAAAACATTACAAATATCTTTCCCTATCGCAGGAGAAGGGGAGATCCCAATTAGCATACAACAGTTCAGAAAGAACTAAACTTTTTTTTTTCTCTCACAACTCTTTCTCTCAACTCTCTAAGTTGCCTCCTCGTTAAGTGCATTCTAGGAGCCTAGGCTTCCACAAAACTTACATCCTCCCACATAAGTATATTCATATATTCTCTTACATTTTCTCATCTTTCTAACAGTTGAGAAAAATTCATAACTTGAATATCAAATGATAAATCAGAAAGTGAGTTCTAATAATTCTCTAACATTTTATTTACTATTTGTGGTACACAGGACCCACGTTAGTAGATATGGAAACCAAACTCAACTGAATTTGACCCAATATAGAAGACCAAACGGCTCTCTTATTTGTATAACAACTAGAATCTAGAGATGTATAAAGACTTATAATTTGTAATTAACTATGTAAATTTTACTACTCCACCTTATTTAACAAAATATCATTAAAAATTATAAATAATTTAAAATTATTTTCTTCATAATATTTTGATGCATCTCTAGTTTTCGAGTTGTGATACGAATTAGAAAATTACTCAATTTTTCACCGCGGCTCAGCTAATCATGGAAAATTCCACCATTCACCTCAATGATAGCAATGGGTCGCAAGGTGAGACGCCGACACAATAGAATCCAACACAATAGCAATGGTGGTCAACCATAGGGTACTACCGTACCCATTGACCAATGACAATGAAACCAATTCGCGCAAGGGGCTCCCTTTGCAATTGACCACTACCTCTATGCGCTTACGTCACAACCACAAGACAACATCTGACACGATGGCTCCTGTCAATATTCCAGCGGTCGGCGAATCCTAGTAGAACATCTGTCACTAGTCTTGGCGCCAAAGCCTTCTCTACGAAAGCAATATAAATTTTATTCCCCTTCACAGGATAGGGGATCGAGTATTTTTTGAGAAAAAGGCTATCTACGTGCAAGACACAAGAGTTTAAAAAGAATCAAACTCTCTTTCCCTACATAACCCTTTCTCCTCCTCATGAAGTCACTCTCCGTCGAGTGCACCTTAATGAGCCATTCATCGAGTGTTACACATAGGAGCCCAATCCTCTACCTCCTCAAGCCGTTTCCAATCGAACACACTCTAGGAGCTTAGGCCTTATCTCACAATCCCCGCATACATGCATCATTGTATTCTTTCATATCTTTCTTTACATCTTTCTATTTTTTAGAGAAACATTACTGATTTAAACTTTAAAAGATAAATTGGAAAGTGAGTCTCACAAATTTTCTCGACTTATTATTTATAATTTGTGACGCAGATTCCGCATTCGCAAAATGGAGATGAATTCTATCTAATTCGACTCGTAGAAAGATCGAGTGATTTCTTAATCTATATCATAACCTCGCTCCAAGGACGATCATATTTAAAATTTTCTTATATATATTTTTATATTTTTTAATTTCAACAATAACTAACTCTTATATTATTACATATACTTTTTTAGCTTATATTTTAATTATTTGAATTATTTTAAATATTGTTGTTTTATTTTACTTTTTATTGGTATCATAATTAAACGTTTATAAATATTATAATTATAATTATTTTATTTTTCATATAGTAATTATATATCATTAACAATTCGTCCGTAACAATAAATGAATAAATAAATTTGACATATTATACCATATTTCCCACCTTCCACTTTGGTGAAGAATCAACTCGCTAATTAAAAGTTCATTAATTGCTATTTCACCCCTTTATTTATGGGAAATTGCACACATTCCCTTCTTCCACGACAACGTTATATTATAAAATACGTCGTTCCTTCAACGAGCCAGAACTACAAGCTTCTCTTCTTCCTCCTCCTGGTCGTCTCGGGCGACTCGCTAGGAGCAAAATAACAATTTCTTTTGATGCCGCGATTGATTAATTAATGGAAAAACCGGCTCATAGATCCCGACTGCGACTGAGTAAACCATTCAGCAGAGCTTTGGAGGTAGTGAGATGGCCTGCGACGTTGTCGTCGAAGGTTTTCAGTGGGAGGACTGCGTCCCTCATGCTCCTCGTCGTCCTTGTTGGAACCATTGCTTCCACTCGCTGGATCGGTGTGGTAATTCATCTCTTTCACAATCAAATTCTTAAGTTCAGTCATTACTAATTGTTTCTTAAATCGCAAAACAGTCTCTGTTGTATTTGATTATTAACGAAAGTCAGTCTCCTTTGCTCTCGTATCATTCAATTGTTGAGTTTCTTCTCACTTTGACAGAAAGCCGTCGTTATTTCCGTTATCAGCAGTGAGAGAACAGTATATATCATAAAAATTTTATTTTTTAAATACGCCAAGATTAATACATTTTAACATTTTATTTTATCAGCATTATATATATGTACTTACGAAATGAGAGATCATTTTTAGGGGGCATTTGATTTTTAAAAAAATATGAAAAAATAGAAAAATTATTTTTTATGTTTGGATTACCTCAATGTTTTACGAAAAAAATAGAATAAAGATTATGTATAAAAATAAAGCATACTGTTTATATATTTTCCAAAAAAATACTAATGCATTTGGTCCATCTGTGCAGTCCACTTTTGCAGGAGTTTCATTTCAGAGGTTATTCAGACCATTCCCTGAGTACCCATTGAGAGATGAGTATCTTCTCTTTTGTATCACCACTAACACGACACTAACCTGCCCAGCAAATTACCCGCCAATAGACTCAGCCCAACGGCTGAGCCACTACCAATGTCCTGACTACTTCCGATGGATCCATGAAGACCTAAAACCGTGGAAGAAGAAAGGAATCACGCTAGAAATGGTTGAAAGTATGAAAAAAATTGCACATTTTCGGCTCGTCATTATTAATGGAATAGCCTATGTCGAGCAGTATGGCAAGCCTTATCAGTCAAGAGATGTGCTTACATTATGGGGAGTTTTGCAGCTCTTAAAGTTGTATCCTGGACAATTACCTGACTTGGATTTGCTGTTCCATTGTGACGATCTGCCATTGATCAAGAAGGATCAATATATGGGATCAAACGTTACGGAAGTGCCAGTGTTATTCCGTTTTTCTGGAAGTGACTCTACATTTGATATTGTCTTCCCTGATTGGTCATTCTGGGGTTGGTAAAGCCTTCTTTACACTCAAAATTTTTCTACATTTTCATGAACAATTTGCATTTTTCCAATTAGAGAATTCTTTTGCAGACTACTTTTGGCATCTTGAGAAGCTATTATTTGGGAGGAAGTAAAAGTTGTAAAAAAAAAACTGACCCAAAAATTTAAACTAGTAGGTGGAGATCAAATTGTAGTTCTATACTCTAACATACCCCCTCATACAAATACCATTTTTGGTATTCAAGTGCGGATTAGGCATAGGCCCACTTTAAGCCATATATTAAAAATAAATATGAAAAATAAGATATTTTAAGAATTAAACTTGTGATCTATACGACTCTAATACTACTTTATTTTATAAATTTATTTAAAAGCTTAAGATATCAAATCAATGAGTAAGAAGTGGTTTTATGCTCTAATAAAAGTAAACATAGTACACACACATCTTTGCAAATGTATTAACTTACCAAGATAGACTGCTCTTATTGGGCCAAACAACATTTGCAATAGCATAAGTTGTTTGATGAAGAAGAAAGGAGAAAAATTGCTCAATTGAGTTCAAGAAGTAACTTATGCTCTTCCCTACAAAAAGTCAAAAGAAAAAAAAAAAAGAGGAATCTTATGATGTTTATCATGTGATCATAAGGAGCGCTCTCTAATAACAAAGTGCTTGAGTTTCTATATTGCAGGCCGGAAATAAATATAAAGCCATGGGTACCCTTGATGAAAGACATTAAAAAGGTAAATGAGAAGGATCAATTGGGTAAATCGAGTACCTTACGCATATTGGAAAGGCAACGTGTACATGGGAGCAAGGGGAAAACTTAAAATTGCAATTCTACGAAGGGATTGGAATACTGCTATCTATAACAATGTAACATATTTCTTTTTACTTAATATTTTGTCTATTTCCAAGATAACTTAAGGGAAGAAGTCCTACATTAGAGAAGTACTTTACAATATAATTGTCCTCAATAGTACTATGGTACTTGTGGTGCATTTGGCACTTGCTCTTTTGACGTGATGATATTGGATTTTGGTATTTTTTATTTTTTACTTTGTTGAGATCTGAACCAAACATAATTATCTATTCCAAATGGCCAACAATCCTAACGAGCAAATTAAAAAAAAGCCAGATAGATTCAATTGTTTGGAAGAGGGAGTTTATGGTCTATAGAAGGCAGGATACAAATATATTTTTTAAAATCAATAAAAAAAGGAATTGATTTTATCAATTGTTTATTGAAAAGAATAATCACTAAATACTAGAAAATCTTGATTTTTGTTAAAAGCTCTTCTTTTGATTGTTATTATTGCTATGCAAAATAAAATTAAACAAAAAGAATCATTGTATCCCTAAGGTGACTCAAATTCCCCTCTTTGCATGCATAGTGTGAATCTCACATTAAGAAGTGACAATGATACAAGCCATAAAGCCTATTCTAAAACTAGTTGTCTTTTATTTTTTATATTTTGATTTCAAATGTTACTTAACTTGATATTTCTAGTTCATATGATGGTGAAATGTAAAACAGATTGGTATTACCAAATTCATCTTAATCAAAATTTATTAAAAGCCATTACTAATGCTGAGGGCTCAAATTTGCAGGATTGGAATAAAGAGATCGCAGAGGGTTTCAATAACTCAGATTTGTCGAAACAATGCACTAATAGGTAACAATCTTTTGCCTAACTTACAACTATAAGGAAGTTTGGCAACTTCACATTATCTCATCTACCTATTGGTTTCGTTTTTTGTAGGTATAGGATTTACATAGAAGGAATTGCATGGTCTGTTAGTAATAAGTATATCCTAGCATGTGATTCAATGACCCTACTAGTCAATCCCAACTTCTACGAATTCTTCACAAGAGGTCTGGTGCCGTTGAAGCATTATTGGCCGATCAGTGACCACCCTGATCACATTTGCAAATCTATCAAGTTTGCTGTCAATTGGGGCAATAGTCATGTTGAAAAGGTGATCATCTATACAGATACTATAAGATTGCAGGCAGCTAAGAGATTCGTTTATATGTTCTCATCATGAATAAAAATATTAACATCAATATCAATTATATTAGATGGTATATATCTATCTAAGACATTGTGAATAAAAAAGTATTTTCCTTTGGAGAATATTAAAAAGAAATTATATACTGAAAGCTAACAATATTTAATAGTTATTTGATTATTTGAAGAATTTAGTCAAATATTTATTGAAATAAATCTTAATATTTTTCTAATTTATTGAAAAATACAACCTAAAATTCGTATATCAAAATATTCATACCTTTTAAAATATATGAACTTAAGTTTTTTAAAAAGTATAAATATATATGTAATATGTAGATTTAAACTTTTAGGAATAAAATTGGGTTGTAAAACCCGATATATATTGGCCAACATAACAAGGATTTTGAAATTATCATAAGGACATTTAGGAATACTTTTCAGAATTTGTTGAATAATTATTATGGATTTCACCATTGTATCAACTAGTATATTACATATTGAGATATCTTTTCAGTATCGAGGATATATATCGGTCAATATTTTTATGTAAAATTTTTATAAATCCATCTTGAATTCAAAAAGTTCCTATATTGTACAAATTCTTCTTTGTTTCCCTAACTTAGTGGCGACACGCAGGCACAGGAGATTGGACAAGCAGGCAGCAAATTCATCATGGAACAAATGTCAATAGAAAATATATATGACTACATGTTCCATTTGTTGAAGGAATATGGGATGCTACTTAGATATAAACCGACTATACCTCCAAGAGCAGTTGAGTTGTGCTCCGAGAAATGGAGTTGCGTTCCAAATGGCCTGGAGCATATGTATAGGCTAGAATCCATGGTAGAGGGGCCTGCACAAAGAAACCCATGCGCCATGCCTCCTCCCTACAGTCATCATGCTCTTCAAGCTCTTCTCTCACCAAAATGCCGGATCAAAAGGCAAGTGGAGGAGTGGGAATCAAAAGGAAATCAATAAGGATAAACTCACCTTCTTGACTTTTGTTTTTTTGGTGCTCGATCCAATTATGAAAAAAAAGTAAATGAATTGTTAATTTCAATTGTCACAACTATACAAAAAGAAATAAAATAATTTTATAATTATCGGGTGAAGTCAGGGGTCAAGGTAGAGCATTTTGAAAAATGGTGTGTGTAGTCTAGAGCATATATAAAAGAAAATGACGGTATTTGAAGAAGCATCGATGAAAAATTATACACTTGGTTGCTATGTTCTTGACAAAAATAAATGAGAAGCAAATCAAAAATCCGTGGCAAAAATAATGTGCTCTTTCTTCGTTATATTAGCACTTGATTGAGCATCGAAGACTGGTAAATTTCTTCACATGCATCTTGTTTTCCTTTTCTAGCCATGCATGTCAATTATGGAAGAAGACTATGGGAATGTAAGAAGTGTTGGGAGGAGGCCAAAGAACTCATCAACTGCAAACCACTCCCACATTGCTTGAATATGTGAGGCTGTAAAATAATGATATCGAACCACACGTCAGAGAATACAATTATTATTATGTGAAAAGTCCATTCTTGAAAAAAACCACTAGATTTGATATTCTGTAAAGATATTTTACTATAATAGCTTCGGTAATCCATATCTAGGCACAAACATTTTACCTAATTTACACATACACATGTTTTATATACATATTAGGTACAAACATTCGACCCAATTTACATATTTGTACACATTAGACGTATATCAGGCAAACTCATTTCATCTTATGCACACATTAAGACCAGTTATTTCGTATAATTTTTATCTGTGTGCACGTCGTCAAGCACGTGCTAGGCACAGTTCTTCAGTCTAATGCATATGCAAATCGTGCATGCATCAAATATAATTATTCTACCTAAGTTCTCGCACAAGCACATCAAATGCCCATCATTTATGATACTATGATTATTCTCTTCATGAGAGAATTTGAAGGAAGTGAGCCATGCACTAAAGTGATAGAAAAACAAATAGGATATAAAATTGAAATTAAAGGTTGAAAATACATAAATCCCTCAAAAAAATGGAGACCTATAGCACAAAGAAAAGAATTCATAATTTATGTATAAAATTTGAAGAAACTGAAAACAGTATATATTCATACACAATAATTATGAATCAAGAAAAACTCGAGTGACAATTATGAGATTATTTATACTTAACAAGATATTTTCAACTGCACTCGGATAATACGTGTAAAATTTTATGAGAAAAAACTATTTTACGGATCCTAGAATTGTCATATTATTTTGCAATTCAAAATGTAAAGTTAAATATTATAAATATAATGGATAGTTCTGTCGGATAAGAGAATGATCAATTTTTTAGTTACATAAATATCTTTTTGTCCATCAAATATTTGTTTAGTTAAGAAAACATACTCTCAAATAAAATATGACCAAAACATATATGATTGTAATATCTAATTATTTTAATAATTTATTAAATATGTGTCTTTTATTATTTAAAACAATTCTGACATCACCAATTCAATTATCCACATAGATACATACACTATAAGTAAAAAGCCAATTCACAAGAAAAAGAATACACTAGGAGAGTTAATTTATAGATCAGGTAGCACAAATATACTAATTTAATCGATTTACTCTCGTTTTCTAACCCATACTATGAAATTTCTTGGATTTATCTTTGTCAACGGAACTGGACACACTTTGGTTTTCTTGTCAACCTTCATTCATGAGCTGTGGAATCTCCACATATTATTGGATCCCAATTTTCACACTACCAACATTTCTTATGAAAGTAATCAAGTAGGAAAAACTGTATACAGTAAAGTATATGGAATAATAAAACTCTAGAGTCAAAATACAAGAATCGAGGATGAGTTTTCTCAAATGGGAACAATTTAGAAGATTAAAATATTTAAAAAGTCTGGTCACATCTGTTAATCAATTTTTTAGCATAATATTCTCACTGAAATTATAAAATATAATAATATATATGATATTAAAATACTTGCATAATATATTAAATATACAAATATTGATTATGCAAATAAAATTGTATATGTACATGTAGTTGTTGTTGGGCCCCAATATAAAGACCCATAAAAGTACGGCCCAAAAGAAAGTCCCAAACGAGAGGCCCAGAAATACGCCCACAAGCTAAGAAAACTGGGCGGCCTGAGAGGCCCAAAGTAGAGGCCAATGGCCGAAAGACCAAGACCACAGTAGAAGCCGAAGAAGTCCCGTCCGCTCATAAGGAAGTTCAAGGACAACGCTAGCGACACCTAAGTGCACAGACACGGAAAGGACCGAGAACCCTAGAAGCCCTGTTGAATCTCAAAATCGCCAGAGAGGCCAAGAAGAGGCTCCCGGACTTTTCCCAGAAGATCCTCCAAGAACAGCCTCCTCCTACGAGTCCGCGAACTCACGGGGAGCTCCACTCAGGGACGAGGACTACCCTATGCTCGGTCAATGATGCCAGCCAAGCGGTTTCGCCGATTCCCAAGGAAACCTGCAACCACTGCCAATCTCCATCTAAACAGAGTACGCCTGGTCAAATCAAGACTGACGCTTAGACCCTGCTTGACTGACACACTTAGGCCTACCAGCGGCGCTAGCTGCATGCCTTACCGCGCACTTCAGCAGCATTAATGAGGCCAGTGGGACACTACACAGCTTTTGGGCCATCCGATGGCTGCCACGCGTCTCCTCCCAAACGGCTTGGTCTTCCCTATAAATACCCAGCAAGGTCCCTATCTAAAGGGACCGGATTCTCTTTTCCCAAAATTAGCTCCACAAAGAAGGAAAAAGGCCCACTTTATTTCGGCCCTGAACCTCTCTCTTCCCTGCGAAACAGAACAGAAGAGTGATAAAGTCTTCTAACGAGCGATCCCCCCTAAAAAAGAGATACAAATGATCAGACAAGAAAGGGATTAACCCCAATACTTATACTTTGTAAAGACTTTAACCCAAATAGTGAAGCATTCTCAAGGCTCTGAGCCTCGTGGTTTTTCCTCCCCATTCAAGAGGAGGTTTTCCACGTAAAAGATCCGGTCTTAATCTTCCTCTCGTGTTCAACACATCACACACTTGTGTTGCCTGAAAACCACGGATCCGACTGGACCCTGAGGATCCAGAACGCAACGTTGGCGCCGTCTGTGGGAACGAAAATCGACTGAAAGCTCGTAGCTTCCCACCCTCCTATAACAACCATCGCCGTGGAGATGATCAGCAGACAAGACAGTACGTCCACCCGGGAAGAGGAGCGCTCGACAGGTGCCTCCCATCGGGTGACAGAGTGAGTGGCGGCCCCAGTACTAGCGTGCGTAAGCTAGTGCAGAAGGTGGACAGCCTCACAAGAGCCGTCCGTACCCTCCGAGAGAAGGTGGACGAGCAATCTAGGGGCCCGCGCCCCGAAAGCCGGCCGTCAGCCGCGCCCCGGGGCAATACTCGCGCGGACTCCACGGAGAGCGAGGGACTACCTCAACAGGAAAAAGTCCACGAGCCAAGCCCCGACGAAGAAAGGGCTCAAAAGGCTCTGGAAGACGGTCTTCGAGCCCAAAACCGGCAAAACGAGTCAACCGGGAGGACGAGAAGACCCTCTACCCCCGAGGACAGGGGAAGGAAAAAGAAGGGCGAGCGCCCAGCGGAAGACCCAAGGGCCGTCCGGGCAAGAAGAGCCCGAGCAAATGGTCCTTGGAGGTGACGGGCCCTCGGGCCCACTTGCTCACCGACTCCTCACCAACATCCCGAGGCGATTCGTGGACAAGGAGTTCCAAAGATGGCCCAAGGGCCAAGAACCCGGAGGGAGGCGACTAGTGGGAGTACTGTCATTACCACCTGCAATGGTGGCCCACTTACACCGAGGACCCCAAGCTCCAAAGCGAAATCGTGTGGCTCGCAATGGAGAGCTACCTCGATCGCTTCTTGCCACGACCGGTACCTTGGCCGTGCCGCTCAACGGGAAAGGCCATAATGGGCCCGGAGCACGCCTGACCACCCGCTGGGGGCGCCAATACCGGCAAGGCTAGCCCCAAACGCAGCTGTAGCAAGGACCAAGGAGACGGCAGAAGAGGAGCATGAAGGCCCAAGCGTGCGGACTGCTAAAAAAAAAAGGGAGAGAAAAGGCCCTGGAGGCCGCTCAATGTAAAACCTGTACATCAATGAAAACATTATTTCATTACGCCTATTCTGAAGCATTCTCATGCTCCCTCACCAACGATGAAGCAACTCGCAACACAAACAAAAAACTCTACGCTAAGCCGAGCGGCCTGGGCTGCCGGACCAGTGGTCGCAACAAAAACTTGGCCGCCAAGCCGAGCGGCCCCAACGGTCGGACCCCAGAGGTCAGTGAACAAAAACTCGGCCGCTAAGTAGAGCGACCCCGGGGTCGGACTCCAGTGGTCGCAACAAAAACTCGGCGCCAATCGAGCGGCCCCGGCCGACCCCAATGGTCGTGCAACAAAAACTCGGCCGCCTGCCGAAATACCCCATGGTCGGACCCCTGGTCGTCGCAACAAAAACTCGCCGCTAAGCCGAGTAGCCCCAACGGTTGGACCCCAGAGGTCAGGCAACAAAAACTCGGCTATGACCGAGCGGTCCTAGAGGCCGGGCCCAGAGGTTAAAACTCAAAAACTCGGCCGCCAAGTCGAGCGGCCCTGGGCCGGGTCGACCCCAATGGTCGAACGAAAAACTCGGCCGCTGAGCTGCTGGCCTCACGGTCGGACCCCAGAGGTTAGGCAACAAAGACTTGGCGCCAACCGAGCGGCCCCAATGGCCTGACTCGGTGGTCGTGCAACAAAACTTCCGCTTGCCGAGCGGCCCCAACGGGTCGGAACCCAATGGTCGAAAATAAAACTCGGGCGCCAAGCCGAGCGGCCCTAGCGGTTGGACCCCAGTGGTCAGGCAACAAAGACTCGGCGCCAACCGAGCGGCCCCAAAGGCACTCCGCAGGTCGAGCAATAAAAACTCGGCCGTGACCGAGCGGTCCCAGAGACCGGGCCCCAGAAGTCAAAACTCAAAAACTCGGCTGTGACCGAGCGGTCCCAGAGGCCGGACAACAAAAATAAAGCCAAAGAGTTAAAAGCTAGAAGTCCCTAAGAGGACCGCATACCCAAATCCAAGAAGTGAAAGGGTCGAGCACCTGAAAGAGGTCACGCACTCAAAACTAAAGAGTTAGGTGCCGTACATCACGACGCAAAAAGAAAGAGAAAAAAGAGACACGTCTATGCAAACAAGACAAAAGAAACGTCCGAAGCTCTGATGCAAAAAAGATATGTCTTATTGATAAAAAAATGAATTCATGTACAAGTGTTGCAAAATAAGAAAAGAAACGACGTATCAAGGGAACGCCCCTCAGCTCCCTCCTTGAGCCTCTTGGGCTCCTGAAGATTCCGCCTGGTCCACTGGAACGGGCTCCCGGGCGTAAGAGGTTCACCATCAGGCCCTTCTCGAGGAGGTCCAGGGAAAGGCCTATTAGCAACACCGTATAAGTCTTCTACGCTTAAGGCACTGGCGTTCCTGGGATCAAGGACGGCTACTAGAAATTGCGGACGGATCAGTCGTGCCACCCGGTGGCACATACGAATGTCGTCCCAGAACTTGCCCTCCAACACTAGAGCCATCTCAGCAATCTGAACGGACGTCCTCAATCTCTCTTCCTGGCGAAGGATCCGATCTTGAAGGAGGCCCTGCCGAAGCTACAGAAGCTTGACAGTGTCCTCCAGAGAAGCAATCTTCTCCTTAGCTTCAGCCAGCTCCGCTTCCACTCGTTGCGCGGCCTCATTGGCGGCCCTCGAAGACCCCATTTCTAGACGGGATTGGGCGATCACTCCCACCAGTCCACTAAGGCCCCTGATCAGGCCCTGGAGCTGCAGCAGAAAGGTTCGTCGAAATACGAACATATGGGAACATGGCAGGAAAGGAAACAGAGGATTACCTTAGAAACGAGATGATCGTCACCTGTGCCATACTCCCCATGGGTCTCGGACTCCTGAAGACCACTCCTAGGCCCCCCAGGCGCCACCTCAGATACGGACTCAGCGGCTATAAAAGGCACCGATGAGGCTGCCTCAAAATTAGCGTCCCCAAAAAACGCGGACGACCGCTCAGCTTTAACCACAGTAGGGTGCACAGAAGGATCGAGAGCTATGGGCTCGTCGACACTTGGGTCCTCAACTTCCATCACCTCTCGGACCGTTTCAGCCGTCATTCCCCTCTGAGAGTCCACCATGACGCTCCCGCCTCCTATGTCCTCGGAAGGGTAATCAATCTTGTCCGAGATGTCACAGGCAGATCAGCGAGAGCTCCGAGGACGAAATCATCACTGGGGGACTGAACGTCCGAAAGCCCCGTAGTCTGAACAAGCACCCCCACGGATGCAGCAGGAAGATTAGCAGTGGAAGTGAAGCCGAGACCATCAGATCCCGAGGACCCCAGAAGAGAGACTCCAGTCCTCGGCCTCTTAATTAGAGGAACATCATCGTCATAGTCATCACAGAGGGGCTGGGCGTCCGAAAGCTCTGCGATCTGCACAATGGCTCCTGAAGACTCCGCAAGATTAGCAGTGGAAGTGAAGGCGAGACCTCCAGACCCCGAGGACTCAGGCAAAGACCTAGTCCTCGTCCTCTTAAGCAGAGGAGCAGCCACGTCGTCATCGCTCAAATCATCGATGTCAAAATCATCATCATCACCGGAGGAGGGCTCAGCAACGGGACCCTCGATCCTCAGTGTCCCAGCTTCCCTCCCCAGTCCCTCCTTGGACTTCTCGGAAGAAGCTGTGCCAGAAGCCTCATCCCGCGGTCCCCACTTGGCTTTCTTGAATTTCTCAGGAGATGCCGGATGTTGCGCTTTGTTCGGATGAAAGGTCCACAGGTTGGCCAAAGACTCAAGTCCGTGTACACCTTCACATTCTCCCCGTCCTCCTCGAAGGATCGAGCTATCTTTGTGTGCCACCTTCCCCACTTAAAAGGGATGGCCTGCTCGTGGGACGCTAAGGAAGAAAAACTTATCCTTCCACCGCTTCGTGAGTCCGGGTTACCTCCCACATAGCAAAGAAAATTTCGGACGGGGAGTCATTACAATCCAGTCAAGGTTCTGTGTAAAGCAGAACATCACCTTGACCGTAAGAGCGTTCAAGAGCTTCTCGTGACATTGGAAGAAGATGCACAAGGACACCAGATACCTCACTGCATTTGGTTAAAGCCTGGCAAGAGGCACCCCGAGCGCCCTCATGATGTCGTAGTGCTCCTCTGCAATGGGAAATCGTAGCCCGCCTTTGAGGTGGACTTCGTAGAAGGTAACGAAGCCATCCTGAGGGTACAATGTCCTATCGTGCGACTCTGGAATCATCATGGCTGTAGACTCAGGGATTCGATATCGAGCTCGAATCTCTGTGAGTTTGTCGAGCGTCACCGTGGAGGCAATATCTCTCACTCCAGGTGCCATGAACGCCGAAAAACAAAAGTGAAGAAGAAACTCGAACAAAGGACAAACGAAAGGCCTCAACGCTTGAAGGAGAAACGAAAAAGCAGACGCAAAGATGGAAAATCGGGGCAAGGTGGCGTTTAAATAAACCCGAACGGCTGAGTCTGTTGGCGGGTAATTTGCTGGGCAGGTTAATATTGTGTTAGTGGTGGTGCAATTGAGAAGATACTCTGGCTGAGCCACCACCAATAGAAAATATATATGACTACATGTTCCATTTGTTGATGGAATATCGGATGCTACTTAGATATAAACCGACTATACCTCCAGGAGCAGTTGAGTTGTGCTCCGAGAAATGGAGTTGGGTTCCAAATGGCTTGGAGCATATGTATAGGCTAGAAACCGCGGTAGAGAGGCCTGCACAAAGAAACCCATGTGCCATGCCTCCTCCCTACAGTCATCATGCTCTTCAAGCTCTTCTCGACCAAAATGCCAGGATCAAAAGGCAAGTGGAGGAGTGGGAATCAAAAGGAAATCAATAAGGATAAACTCACCTTCTTGACTTTTGTTTTTTTGGTGCTCTATCCAGTTCTGAAACAAAAAGTAAATTAATTGTCAATTTCAACTGTCACAACTATACAAAAAGAAATGAAATAATTTTATAATTATCGGGTGAAGTCAGGGGTCAAGGTAGAGCATTTTGAAAAATGGTGTGTGTAGTCTAGAGGATATATAAAAGAAAATGAAGGTATTTGAAGAAGCATCGATGAAAAATTATACACTTAGTTGCTATGTTCTTGACGAAAATAAATGAGAAGCAAATCAAAAATCCGTTGCAAAGATAATGTGCTCTTTCTTGGTTATATTAGCACTTGATTGAGCACCGAAGACCGGTAAATTTCTTCACATTCATCTTGTTTTCCTTTTCTAGCCATGCATGTCAATTATGGATGAAGACTATGGGAATGTAAGAAGTGTTGGGAGGAGGCCAAAGAACTCATCAACTGCAAACCACTCCCACATTGCTTGAATATGTGAGGCTGTAAAATAATGATATCGAACCACACATACGAAGAATACAATTATTTTTATGTGAAAAGTCTATTCTTGAAAAAAAATCACTAGATTTGATATTCTGTAAAGATGTTTCACTGTAATAGCTGGGGTAATCCAAATCTAGGCACAAACATTTTACCTAATTTACACATATACATGTCTTATATGTATATCAGGTACAAACATTCGACCCAATTTACATATTTGTACACATTAGACGTACATTAGGCAAACTCATTTCATCTTATGCACACATTAAGACCAGTTATTTCGTATAATTTTTATCTGTGTGCACGTCGTCAAGCACGTGCTAGGCACACTTCTTCAGTCTAATGCATATGCAAATCGTGCATGTATCAAATATAATTATTCTACCTAAGTTCTGCTTGAACACACATCAAATGCCCATGATTTATGATACTATGATTATTCTCTTCATGAGAGAATTTGAAGGAAGTGAGCCATGCACTAAAGTGATAGAAAAACAAATAGGATATAAAATTGAAATTAAAGGTTGAAAATAGATAAATCCCTCAAAAAAATAGAGAGCTATAGCACAAAGAAAAGAATTCATAATTTATGTATAAAATTTGAAGAAACTGAAAGCAACATATATTCATGCACAATAATTATGAATCAAGAAAAACTCGAGCGATAATTATGAGATTATTTGTACTTAATAAGATATTTTCAACTGCACTCGGATAACACGTGTAAAATTTTATGAGAAAAAATTAGTTTACGGATCCTAGAATTGTCATATTATTTTGCAATTCAAAATGTAAAGTTTAATATTATAAATATAATGGATAGTTCTGTCAGATAAGAGAATGATCAATTTTTTAGTTACATAAATGTCTTTTTGTCCATAAAATATTTGTTTAGCTAAGAAAACATACTCTCAAATAAAATATCACAAAAATATATATGATTATAATATCTAATTATTTTAATAATTTATTAAATATGTGTCTTTTATTATTTAAAACAATTCTAACATCACCAATTTAATTATTCACATAAATACATACACTATAAGTAAAAAGCCAATTCACAGGAAAAAAAAATACACTAAGAGAGTTAATTTATTGTAATATCCGAATATTTTTATAAAGAAAATTTAAATTTAATTGGGTAAAGTTTGATTATACATATATCTATATATATATAAACGTTTACGTAATAATAATAATAATAATAATAAGTAAATGAATAAACTAACAAAACCCTGCCACCTCACCTCCTTCTTCTCGAACCTCCTCTGCCATTCCCACTTCCGCTCCCCACTTTCCTCGTCTTCCTCGTTTCCCTGTTTCTCTCTCGCAACGGCCTCCATCGTGGCCGTCTGCCTAACGCCCGATTCCCCTTATTCCCTCACCGTTGCGTCTCCATGGGTTATAGAACCCAAATGTTGGTGCGTGTTTGGGGAGGAATTGAAAGGCAAAGAGGAGGTGCTGCGAGGGTGAGCCAGGAACAATTAGTGCTTCGAGACTCCATTTCTGAGGCGTCTTCTTTCATCGCCGTTGCCGATTTTGTCGCTGCGGTACCGTCGTGCTGTTGAAGCCGTGTTCCAAAAATTTGAAGCCGATTCCCAAATCTGAAGCCGGATTGAGCCAACCTCAAGCCGTGCTCTGGAACTACGAAAATCAGGCAAGTGATCCCTTGACTGTCATTTCCTCTCTAGTTGCAAGTGAAATCTCTTCTCTGTCATTTCTCTCAAATTGCAAGTGAATCCTTCCACTGTCGTTCCTCTCGAAATTTCAAGTGAAATCATCCTAATATTCCGTCTCTTGCTCACTGATTTCCCGAATTTCTTTATGCTCTGTTTCTAGCCAAAAAGCTGTGAATGAAGAAATTGTAAGTCTGGGGTTAAATTGTTGTTGTGCTGCTATGGTGGGTGTGAACGGCTGGGTGAAGCCGTGTGTGTAAGTAATTGTGTGCGTCTGAAGCAGTGTGTGTTGTGTTCTGTGTGCGTGTGTAGAAGCAGCAGAGCTGCTGTGCGTGGGTGTGCTCTGTGTGAGCCTTGTGTGTGTGTGTTGGGGCTGGGCCCAGGGTGTGTTGGTGTTTGTTGGGCTGGGCCTGGTTGTGAATTGTGTGTGTGTGTGTTGATTGGGTGTGTGTGTTGGGCTGGGCCCAGTGTGCTGGTAGTGTGTGAGTGTTGGGCCTAAGTTGTGGGTGTGTGTTGGTGGGCCTGAGTTGTGTGTGTGTGTGTTTAGTGGGCCAAATGTTGGGCTGGAATTGGGGGATGGTGAACGTGGATATATATATGTTAATGTATGGTTATACGTGTGTGTATGATAAAGAGCATAGAGAATATTTAAGGTTTACATATGTTGGATTTATAAAGGTGTATTGGCCTGTGTTCGGAGTTATGCTAACTGTATGAAGAAATAAATATTGCCAATTAATTGTCGAAGCCTTGTTAAATTAATTGGAGATGGAAAATTGAATTAAAAATAAATATTGTTGGCTTTAGTCGTAGGCATCGCTCCGAAATAAAATAGTGAAGTAGTTGAGCTGATCATATCTTGATCCATATATTTCCTTTGGATGTCCTGAGATATGTTCCTTTGTGTTAGATTTGATTGTGTGAGTACGGTCTGATCAACACCGAACGACGTTCTGTTATTAATGTTGCAAAGCGTTTCTTTGCGTTATACTCGGTGTGTGAGTATGTGTATTTGTTGGCTTCTTACGGTCAAGATTGAGGAGAGTGTGTAAAAACATTAAAGTATCTGGTCGAATGGGAGGCTTTGGTACTTTAATGTGGTCTACACTTATCCAATGCTGATTTCCGTATCCTGGTGGGTTGAGGTACGTTGCCTAGTTCGGCGGGATGCTTATGGCCATGTGATCATCGTAGATCATGGTATCGAGGATATCATGGCGGGAGATGCTAGGTTTGACGTGTGAGTTGTCTTCCGTACCTGGTAGAGTCGGAAGAGGAGCATGATGAGCATGCTCGGGAGACGTCTGTACTTTGTGGGGCAGAGTCTCTATGGACCATAGATTTGATCGGAGGTCAAACTTACGAGTATTAGGTAGCCCGTGCAAGTACCCAGCTGTTGGGGGATATATGCAATCTTTGGTTCACAGTGGCGGAATAAGATCTGGGTGATTTTTTGAGATATTTTATGATTGTGAGTACCTCATTTGTTGTGGTGGCAGTATCCTTGTGTGGATCCTGTGATACTCGGATTCAGTGGAATCCATGTTGTATTGTGATCGTGATTATGCTGGTCGTTCTCGCTGATATATGGACCGGGGAAATCCCCAATCATCGTTGAGATCGGATTGCAGGGGATTACCGTTGTTTATTGGCACTCTTGTTATTTTTGGATGTTCGGGTCTTGTGGGACCAATTTGCCTAGAGTCGTATTTACGACGTGTTGCAATCTGTCTCGGATATAGTAGGTTGTCAAAGTATGTTGAGACTTTGGTAGATGATATCCGATATCGTTATTGTTGTTAGCGTTTTTGATTATATCACTTACTGCTTTTGCCACCTCGTTTTTCTTGGCTCCAGATTGAGTTGATAAAGATTTAACTTTGAGGAAAACGCATGAGAAGATGGTCCTAATAGTCGGATGATGAGATTTAAATTGTTATTGAGATTTATGTATTTTTTTTTTTTGAGTTTATGTCTTCTTTAATATGTCTGTATGGATGATGGATGGATTATCATGATATAGTTAAATATCAAAAGAATTAAAATGATCTAGATTATTGAATGGTTATATTTGGTTTTAAATTTTTAGTCCTCATGTGCGGCTCGTTGCCATGTGTTTGAGTATTCAGGCTCGGGTCGTCACATTTATAGATTAGGTGGCACAGACATACTAATTTAATCAATTTACTCTCGTCTTCTAACTCATACTATAAAATTTCTTAGATTTATCTTTGTCAACGAAACTGAACACACTTTGGTTTTCTTGTCAACCTTCATTGATGAGCTGTGGAATCTCCATGCATTATTGGATCTCAATTTTCATACCACCAACGTCTCTTATGAAAGTAACCAAGTAGGAAAAAGTGTATATAATAAAGTATATGAAATTATAAAACTCTAGAGTCAAAACACAAGAATTGAGGATGAGTTTTCTCAAATGGGAACAATTTAAAAGATTAAAATATTAAAAAAGTTTGATCACATTTGTTAATCAATTTTTTAGCATAATATTCTCACTGGAATTACAGAATATAATAATATATATGATATTAAAATACTTGCATAATAAATAAAATATACAAATATTGAATAAGCAAATAAAATTATATATGTATATGTAGTTGTCAATTCGGGTTTCTAATCATTTAAAATTGACTCACAATCGAGAAATAATTTGCCATTTTAAATCAAAATTGAACCGAATAATTTGGTTGTTCTACCTTTCGTTTTTTTTTTTTTCAGTTTAGTTTCAGTAGTTTTAATTTTATTACCGTTTCTACATCTTTTTCAACACTTCTACAACCTGTTTGGTAAGATAAAGTAAAATTTTTATTTTTATCTTATTTTACTGTTTAATTACTTAGCAAGAATAATAATTTGAAAAGGAATTATTATTCTTCAAAATAATTAATAAAAAAACACCCATTTGATATTTTTTTTATTCTAATTGTTAAAAAATAACTATTAAAATTTTACTCTTACAAAAAATTAGACCTAATTAATATAGAATTTGGTCAAGATATAGATCAGCTTTAGATAAAAAATTATAATTACTTTAGTCTGATTTGGCAAGATATTTTCATAATCTAAATTGGATTTGTTTTGATTAAGACATAAATATTTTTAATTTTTAAATATTTTTTATATTTATAAATATATAAAAATAACAAAATATATAAAATATTTAAAAATTTTAATACTACCAAAATTCATATTTAAAAAAAAATCTTAACATAAAAATTATTAATTATATAAATATATAATCTAATGAAATGATTATTTAAATCTGATATTAATTCTAAAAATATATATTTATAAAAAAATTGATAATTTGAATTGAGTTAAACCAAACGGTTAATTGTTCTTGTGATCAGACCCTTCCCAAATTTAATTAGGCCTAGTATTTTTTATCAGTCTATAATATTTATATATCTTAAATAAATTTTATAAAATTTTAAACTGGTAAAATCATATTGATTAATTGACTCAATGTTGTTGAAATATACCTATGAACCTTCTAATATATATTAAAATATTATTTTTTTAGGTAAGGATTAAATAGCCATTTTATACCGATTATGTAAATATTCCTCTTGCTATTATTCTATATCAAACACTAAATATAATTTCTAATTTAATTTGACCTAATGTAAATGATTAATTAAATAATAAAATATTAATTGTAAATTACACTCTCACATTATTTCATTCTCTAAAAATAATTATATTATTTTTATCTTATTATATTTTCACAATTAAATACAGCGCTAGATAAAAGTTAGTTTATCATTGAATAGCTTTGTCTTGTCCTATCATTTACTTGTCAACTAGATTTGTAGCTTCTACATCTCTTGCCTTTCCTCAACGAAACTTTATTCTCCATACTTCTTGATGGGTCAACATCTATTTTTATTCGTGATAATTTCTTCTGTATGATAACAATCGCTCCTAATGAAGGGCACTTTTCCTAAGTAATTGTGGGGTCGGTCTACCTCTTAACTAAAAGGAATGAAAAATGGTTAGAGAAAAAGAAATTATAGTAGATATTTATTATTGATTATCGTATATGTTTTTGTTAATGATATTTTTAAAGATATTTGCCTTGTTACATTCAAGAAAGATTTTCAATCACTGTTGATTGATTCAATGATGTGATGATTTACAAATCCACTGTGCATTGGGGGGAGTTGGGTGACTAACAGCGGATGACGTTACTAAATACTGATGGTAGTATTCGGCAAGGGAGTGAACGTCATGTGCAAGCATTGATATACCTTTTTGAAAAAAATTATTTTTAATGATTGTTGGGGATCGTTTATCAATGAATGTTGCCTTTAGATTTACTAAATCAATGACAATAATAACCAAATAACATAGTTTTAATTTTTATTATATTATATTATACATTTTAGGTACTTTTATATACATTTAAATTGATGATATAGATAAAATTTATAATACATACGGTAAAAAAAGGGACAAAATATCTATATTAAATAACAATAAAATCAACTAATTTGAATATACGACAGATGAGTGACATAGATCATAAAAACTAAAGCCATTTTTGGTATTTATATCCCTAGTAATATAATTAATATCAGTTATAAGATGGCTAGAATGTCAAAATTTTGATTCCACTTTTAATATTTTATAAAGATTAATTATGCTTCTACTTCAACGCCGTAAAATAGGTGATAATAATTTTGATAAAATAAAATATAGTAAACAAAATTTCACTTAATGATAAAGAATAAGCCTAAATTTAGCAATCCATTTATTTTTTTTTAAAGAATTAGTAATTTTAAAATTATAAAATAACATTTGCCTATTATTTAACACGATTTTAACATAAAATATTAAAATTTGAATAGATAGAAGATTTTAAGAAAAGCATAATTATATTGTATTTATTTATTTTAATACTTTTATATAAATAAATAAATAAGTAAATATTAAGTTAATGAAAAATATTTTTAAAAATATTTATTAAATATTTCTTAAACTTAAAGGAGCAATTTATAAATTTAATTTCCTTCAATTATGCTTTGGTAAGTATCCATGCCATCTGTTTGGTAGTTCTCCACCAATAATATTTTAGTATTACAAAATAATATTAAATTAAAATTAAAATGCAAGATGAATTAAAATAATTTTTTTCCTAATTTGTAATATTTTTTTCAATCTTTTTATCTTTTCTTTCTATTTTACTTGTGTATAGACATAATATATCTAAAATACCTTTTTATATAGTTAGAGATGTAATATGAAATTATTATGAATATAATAAAATATTAATTAAAAAAATATGTTGAGGTTGATAAATATAAACATCTTATTATATAAAAATAAAAAATAAAAAGGGAGTGAATGAGAAATATCACTAATTTTAAATATAATAAAATAACAATTTAAAGATATAATTTAACATTTCATTGTATTATATTTGATTTTTTAAAATAGAGAAAAAGAAAATTCTTATTTTGCTCGAGAAATTAGAAAAGATTTATCTTTTATAATGATAAAAATATTGGTTCTTTACATTATGATTATTTATTTTTAATAAATAATTATAATATAATTATTTTTTAAAAAATTTAAAAAAATAATAAAAATTATTTTTTTAAATAATTAAATTATAATTATTAATTTAAAAATAAATAATTAAAATAAAAAAGTCTTTTTTTTTTTTTTTTAATGTGAGGCGTCATACTCCTTTCGCCGTATCCATGAAGCTTATTGCCCGTGCTGCTCAGTTGTCACACCATTTTATTCGACTTAATTAAATGGTGAGAAGAATATCATTAATGTCAGACTTAATTACTATTAAAAAATTAATGCAATATTAATAAAGCCTTATAATTCATACTTAACTATATAACCCAATTGAACATAATATCATTCAAAATTATAAATAATTTTAAATTATTTTTATCATATTAATTAAAATTTTTTATATTTATGATGTGTTTCGGGTCTAGATTCTCATGTGAAGTAAGGAGCCCCAGATTCTTCGGCTGGGTTAGATCATAAACGAATACGGTCTTTGCATCTCTCAATTTGAATTATCCCTCCGTAAACACTCTCACGTTCAAGTTAGAAATTTTTTCTGAGGAACAGAAAGATACACGCGTGGAAGTAAACGCGATGAAAATGTAAAAATGTTGAAATAATGGGAGTGCATAGGATATTGGAAGGAGGTTAATACTCCCTTTAGTGCACTGCTTGGGGTGGCTCACTATCGCTACTTTAGGGAGGCGGTGGGTCGAAGGAAAAGAGTTGATTCTTTCTCCTTACTGCTTTGAGCGCTGGGTATTAGGATCAGAGTTTCGATCTCAGGGCACTGCTGAGATTTTCCTCTCTCCGCTGCTGCAGAGAGCATTTGTAGGCTTCTTTAAGGGGGCTTTTGGAGCGGCATCTCTGACAAGAGGTTTGCCGGGATTTGTCGGCCACCAAGCGCTAGTGGTAATTAGTAGTGTCAATTGTCAACTTGTAAAGGCGATGAGACCAATGTCAGGCGTGGCTAACGTAGGTCTATTTGACTTGGTTTGAATTAGCTGAGAAGCTGTTGGGGTGACGCATGTTACAACATGTCAATGACCTTATTTTTCATCGTTGGTGGCGTCTTTGAGTCGAACTTCCTGCGATCAAGCCTGTAATTACTTCTGTAGGGGTACGAGCGACATTGATTGACTGCGTGTTTGGAGCGTCCAATAGGTCTCGCTTCTAAATCTTCTGTGATGTCATCACTGGGCTGAACCCCTCTGTTAATTGGACCCATTTTCTTACTAGTTAGATTTGTTGGTTCCGGCTCAAATCTATGGTGGACCCATCAATTTATATTTATATTTATATTTTTTATCTAACCATGGCTAACCTTATATTATTGCATATGCTTTTGACTTATATTTTAATTATCTAAACTATTTTAAAATTTTTTATTTTATTTTATTTTTTATTGATAGGATAATAAAATATTTATAAATATTATTATTATTTTATTTTTAATATAATAATTATCTATCATTAATAATTAGTTAGTAACAATAAATAAATAAATTGTCATATTATACAATATTTCCCACCCTCCACTCTGGTGAAGAATCAACTCGCCAATTAAAAGTTCATTAATTGCTATTTGACCCCTTTATTCATAGGAAATTTCACCCATTCCCTCCTGCCACCCCAACGTTTTATTATAAAATGCATCGTTCCTTCAACGAGCCAGAACGACACGCTGCTCTTCTTCCTCCTCCTGGTCATCTCGGTTGACTCGCTCCGAACAAAATAACAATTTCTTTTGATTCCGTGATTGATTAATTAATGGAAAAACCGGCTCATAGATCCCGACTGCGACTGAGTAAACCATTCAGCAGAGCTTTGGAGGTAGTAAGATGGCCTGCGATGTTGTCGTCGAAGGTTTTCGGTGCGAGGACTGCGTCCCTCATGCTCGTCGTCCTCCTTGTTGGAACCATTGCTTCCACTCGCTGGATCGGTGTGGTAATTCATCTCTTTCACAATCAAATTCTTAATTACAGTCATTACTAATTGTTTCTTAAATCGCAAAACAGTCTCTGTTGTATTTGATTATTAACGAAAGTCAGTCTCCTTTGCTCTGGTATCACTCAATTGTTGAGTTTCTTCTCACTTTATCAGAAAGCCGTCGTTATTTCCGTTATCAGCAGTGAGAGAACAGTATATATCATAAAAATTTTATTTTTTAAATTCGCCAAGATTAATACATTTTAACATTTTATTTTATCAGCATTATATATATGTATTTACGAAAAGAGAGATCATTTTTAGGGTGTATTTGATTTTTAAAAAAAATATTAAAAAATAGAACATTTATTTTTTATGCTTGGATTACATGCAATGTTTTGTGAAAAAATAGAATAAAGATTACGTATAAAAATAAAGCATACTGTTTATGTATTTTCCAAAAAAATACTAATGCATTTGGTCCATCTGTGCAGTCCACTTTTGCAGGAGTTTCATTTCAGAGGTTATTCAGACCATTCCCTGAGTACGCATTGAGAGATGAGTATCTTCTCTATTGTATCACCACTAACACGACACTAACCTGCCCAGCAAATTACCCGCCAACAGACTCAGCCGAACGACTGAGCCACCACCAATGTCCTGACTATTTCCGGTGGATCCATGAAGACCTGAAACCGTGGAAGAAGAAAGGAATCACACTGGAAATGATTGAAAGTATGAGGAAAATTGCACATTTTCGGCTTGTTATTGTTAATGGAATAGCCTACGTCGAACAGTATGACAATCCTTTTCAGACAAGAGAAGTGCCTACATTATGGGGAATTTTGCAGCTCTTAAAGTTGTATCCTGGACAATTACCTGACTTAGATTTGTTGTTCCATTGTGACGATTATCCGTTGATCAAGAAGGATCAATATATGGGATCAAACATTGCGGAAGTGCCAGTGTTATTTCGTTTTTGTGGAAGTGACTCTGCATATGATATTGTCTTCCCTGATTGGTCCTTCTGGGGTTGGTAAAGCCTTCTTTACACTCAAAATTTTTCTACATTTTCATGAACAATTTGCATTTTTCCAATTAGAGAGTTCTTTTGCACACTACTTTTGGCATCTTGAGAAGCTATTATTTGGGAGGAAGTAAAAGTTGTAAAAAAAAACTGACCCAAAAATTTAAACTAGTAGGTGGAGATCAAATTGAAGTTCTACACTCTAACATCCCCCCTCATACAAATACCATTTTGGTATTCAAGTGCGGATTAGGCATAGGTCCACTCTAAGCCATATATTAAAAATAAATATGAAAAATATGATATTTTAAGAATTAAACTTGTGATCTTTATGTCTCTAATACTATTTTATTTTATAAATTTATTTAAAAGCTTAAGATTTCAAATCAATGAGTAAAAAGTGGTTTTGTACTTTAATAAAAGCAAACATAGTACACACACATCTTTGCAAATATAATAACTTACCAATGTAAGATAGACTGCTCTTATTGGGCCAAGCAACATTTGCAATAGCATAAGTTGTTTGATGGAGAAGAAAGGAGAAAAATTGCTTAGTTGAGTTCAAAAAGTAACTTATGCTCTTCCCTACAAAAAGTCAAAAGAAAAAAAAAAAGAGGAATCTTATGATGTTTATCATGTGATCATAAGGAGCGCTCTCTAATAACAAAGTGTTTGAGTTTCTATATTGCAGGCCGGAAATAAATATAAAGCCATGGGTACCCGTGATGAAAGACATTGAAAAAGGTAACAAAAGTGATCAATTGGGTAGATCGAGTACCTTACGCATATTGGAAAGGCAACGTGCACACGGGCGCAAGGGGAAAACTTAAAAATTGCAATTCTACGAAGGATTGGAATGCTGCTATCTATAACAATGTAACATATTTTTCTTTTGCTTAATATTTTGTCTATTTCCAAGATAACTTAAGGGAAGAAGTCCTACATTAGAGAAGTACTTTAAAATATAATTGTCCTCAATAGTACTATGCTACTTGTGGTGCATTTGGCATTTGCTCTTTTGATGTGATGATATTGGATTTTGGTATTTTTACTTTTTATTTTGTTGAGATCTGAACCAAACATAATTATCTATTCCAAATGACCAACAATCCTAACAAGAAAATTCGAAAAAGCCAAATAGATACAATTGTTTGGAAGAGGGAGTTTATGGTCTATAGAAGGCAAGATACAAATATATTTTCTAAAATCAATAAAAAAGGTATTGATTTTATCAATTGTTTATTGAAAAGAATAATCACTAAATACTAGAAAATCTTGATTTTTGTTAAAAGCTCTTCTTTTGATTGTTATTATTGCTATGCAAAATAAAATTAAAGAAAAAGAATCATTGTATCCCTAAGGCGGCTCAATTTTCCCTCTTTGCATGTATAGTGTGAATCTCACATTAAGAAGTGACATTGATACATGCCATGAAGCCTGTTCTAAAACTAGTTGTCTCTCATTTTTTATATTTTGTTTCACAAGTTGCTTAATTTTATATTTCTATTTTATATGATGGTGAAAAGTGAAACATATTGGTATTATCAAATTCATCTTAATCAAAATTCATTAAAAGCCATTACTAATGTTGAGGGCTTGGATTTGCAGGATTGGAATAAAGAGATCGCAGAGGGTTTCAAGAATTCAGATTTGTCGAAACAGTGCACTAGTAGGTAACAATCTTTTGCCTTGTTTACTACTATAATAAAGTTTGGCAACTTCACATAATCTCATCTGCCTATCAATTTTGTTTTTTTGTAGGCATAGGATTTATATAGAAGGATATGCATGGTCTGTTAGTAATAAGTATATCCTAGCATGTGATTCAATGAACCTACAAGTCAATCCCAACTTCTACGAATTCTTCACAAGAGGTCTGGTGCCGTTGAAGCATTATTGGCCGATCAGTGATCACCCTGATCAAATTTGCAAATCTATCAAGTTTGCTGTCAATTGGGGCAATAGTCATGTTGAAAAGGTGATCATCTATGCACACACTATAAGATTGTAGGCAGCTGAGAGCTTAGTTTATATGTTCTCATCATAAATAAAAATATTAACATCAATATCAATTAGATTAGATGGTGCATATCTATCTAAGACATTGTGAATAAAAATGTATTTTCCTTTGAAGAATATTAAAAAGAAATTATATACTGAAAGCTAACAATATTTAATAGTTATTTGATTATTTGAAGAATTTAGTCAAATATTTATTGAAATAAATCTTAATATTTTTCTAATTTATTGGAAAATATAACCTAAAATTCGTATATCAAAATATTGATACCTTTTAAAATATATGAACTTTAGTTTCTTAAAAAGTATAACATATATGTAATATGTAGATTTAAACTTTTAGGAAAAAAATTGGGTTATAAAACCCGATGTGTATTGGCCAACATAACAAGGATTTTGAAATTCTCTTAAGGACATTTAGGAATACTTGTTCGAATTTGTTGAATAATTATTATGGATTTCACCATCTCATCAACAAATATATTACAAATTGAGATATCTTTTCAGTATCGAGGATATATATTGGTCAATATTTTTATGTAAAATTTTTATAAATCCATCTTAAATTCAAAAAGTTCCTATATTGTTCAAATTCTTCTTTGTTTCCCTAACTTAGTGGCGACACGCAGGCACAGGAGATTGGACAAGCAGGCAGCAAATTCATCATGGAACAAATGTCAATAGAAAATATATATGACTACATGTTCCATTTGTTGAAGGAATATGGGATGCTACTTAGATATAAACCGACTATACCTCCAGGAGCAATTGAGTTGTGCTCCGAGAAATGGAGTTGCGTTCCAAATGGTTTGGAGCATATGTATAGGCTAGAATCCATGGTAGAGGGGCTTGCACAAAGAAACCCATGCGCCATGCCTCCTCCCTACAGTCATCATGCTCTTCAAGCTCTTCTCGACCAAAATGCCAGGATCAAAAGGCAAGTGGAGGAGTGGGAATCAAAAGGAAATCAATAAGGATAAACTCACCTTCTTGACTTTTGTTTTTTTGGTGCTCGATCCAATTCTAAAAAAAAGTAAATTAATTGTTAATTTTAACTGTCACAACTATACAAAAAGAAATAAAATATTTTTATAATTATCGGGTGAAGTCAGGGGTCAAGGTAGGGCATTTTGAAAAATGGTGTGTGTAGCCTAGAGGATATATAAGAAAAATGAAGGTATTTGAAGAAGCATCGATGAAAAATTATACACTTGGTTGCTATGTTCTTGATGAAAATAAATGAGAAGCAAATAAAAAATCCGTTGCAAAGATAATGTGCTCTTTCTTCGTTATATTAGCACTTGATTGAGCACCGAAGACTGGTAAATTTCTTCACATGCATCTTGTTTTCCTTTTCTAGCCATGCATGTCAATTATGGAAGAAGACTATGGGAATGTAAGAAGTGTTGGGAGGAGGCCAAAGAACTCATCAACTACAAACCACTCCCACATTGCTTGAATATGTGAGGCTGTAAAATAATGATATCGAACCACACGTACGAAGAATACAATTATTTTTATGTGAAAAGTCCATTCTTGAAAAAAACCACTAGATTTGATATTCTGTAAAGATGTTTTACTATAACAGCTTTGGTAATCCATATCTAGGCACAAATATTTTGCTTAATTTACACATATACATGTCTTATATGCATATCAGGTACAAACATTCGACCCAATTTACATATTTGTACACATTAGACGTACATCAGGCAAACTCATTTCATCTTATACACACATTAGGAACAATTATTTTGTATAATTTTTATCTGTGTGCACGTCGTCAGGCACGTACTAGGCACACTTCTTCAGTCTAATGCATATGCAAAACGTGCATGCATCGAATATAATCATTCTGCCTAAGTTCTGTTTGAGCACACATCGAACGCCCATCATTTATGATACTATGATTATTCTCTTCAAGAGAGAATTTGAAGGAAGTAAGCCATGAACTAAAGTGATAGAAAAACAAATGGGATATAAAATTGAAATTAAAGGTTGAAAATACATAAATCTCTCAAAAAAATGGAGAGCTATAGCACAAAGAAAAGAATTCATAATTTATGTATAAAATTTGAAAAAGCTGAAAACAATGTATATTTATGCATAATAATTATGAATCAAGAAAAACTCGAGTGACTATCATGAGATTATTTATACTCGGATAACGCGTGTAAAATTTTATGAGAAAAAACTATTTTACAGATCCTAGAATTGTCATATTATTTTACAATTCAAAATGTAAAGTTAAATATTATAAATATAATGGATAGTTCTGTCATCTATTGGATAAGAGAATGATCAATTTTTTAGTTACATAAATGTCTTTTTGTCCATCAAATATTTGTTTAATTAGGAAAACATACTCTCAAATAAAATATCACAAAAACATATATGATTATAATATCTAATTATTTTAATAAATTATTAAATATGTGTTTCTTATTATTTGAAACAATTCTAACATCACCAATTCAATTATCCACATAGATACATACACTATAAGTAAAAAGCCAATTTACAGGAAAAAGAATACACTAAGAGAGTTAATTTATAGACCAAGTGGCATAGACGCACTAATTTAATCGATTTACTCTCATCTTCTAACCCATACTATGAAATTTTTTGGTTTTATCTTTGTTAACGGAACTGGACACACTTTGATTTTCTTGTCAACCTTCATTCATGAGCTATGGAATCTCCACATATTATTGGATCCTAATTTTCACACCACCAACTTCTTTTGTGAAAGTAATCAAGTAGGAAAAAGTGTATACAATAAAGTATATGGAATAATAAAACTCTAGAGTCAAAACACAAGAATCGAGGATGAGTTTTCTCAAATGGGAACAATTTAAAAGATTAAAATATTAAAAAAGTGTGATCACATTTGTTAATCAATTTTTTAGCATAATATTCTCAATGGGATTATAAAATATAATAATATATATGATATTAAAATACTTGCATAATAAATAAAATATACAAATATTGAATAAGCAAATAAAATTATATATGTATATGTAGTTGTCAATTCGGGTTTCTAATCATTTAAAATTGACTCACAATCGAGAAATAATTTGCCATTTTAAATCAAAATTGAACCGAATAATTTGGTTGTTGTACCTTTCGTTTTTTTTTTTCAATTTAGTTTCAATAGTTTTAATTTTATTACCGTTTCTACATCTTTTTCAACACTTCTACAATCTGTTTGGTAAGATAAAGTAAAATTTTTATTTTTATCTTATTTTACTGTTTAATTACTTAGCAAGAATAATAATTTGAAAAGGAATTATTATTCTTCAAAATAATTAATAAAAAAACACCCATTTGATATTTTTTTATTCTAATTGTTAAAAAATAACTATTAAAATTTTTTTATTTACTCTTATAAAAAATTAGACCTAATTAAAATAGAATTTGGAGAAGATATAGATCAGCTTTAGATAAAAAATTATAATTACTTTAGTCCGATTTGGCAAGAAATTTTCATTATCTAAATTGGATTGGTTCTGATCAAGACATAAATATTTTTAATTTTTAAATATTTTTTTATATTTATAAATATATAAAAATAACAAAATATATAAAATACTTAAAAATTTTAATACTATCAAAATTTATATTTTAAAAAAAAATCTTAACATAAAAATTATTAATTATATAAATATATAATCTATTGAAATAATTATTTAAATCTGATATTAATTCTAAAAATATATATTTATAAAAAAAATTGATAATTCGAATTGAGTTGAACCGAATCGGTTAACTGTTAATGTGATCATACCCTTCCCAAATTTAATCAGGCCTAGTATTTTTTATCAGTTTATAATACTTATATATCTTAAATAAATTTTATAAAATTTTAAACCAGTAAAATCATATTGATTAATGGACTCAATGTTGTTGAAATATATCGGAGCCTTCAAATATATGGTGAAATATTAATTTTTTAGGCAAGGATAAAAGAGCCATTTTATTCCGATTATGTAAATATTCCTCTTGCTATTATTCTATATCAAACACTAAAAAAATAATTTTTAATTTAATTTGACCTAATGTAAATGATTAATTAAATAATAAAATATTAATTTTAAATTATATTTTCACATTATTTCATCCTCTGAAAACAATTATATTATTTTTATCTTATTATGTTTTCTCAATTAAATACAGCTCTAGATAAAAGTTAGTTTGTTATTGAATAGTTAGTGCTTTGTCTTGTCCTATCATTTAGCTTCTACATCTCTTGCCTTTCCTCAACGAAACTTTATTCTCCATACTAAGTAATTGTGGGGTCGGTCGACCTCTTAGGTAAAAGGAATGAAAAATGGTAATAGAAAAAAAAATTATAGTAGATATTTATTATTAATTATAGTGTATGTTTTTGTTAATGATATTTTTAAAGATACTTGCCTTGTTACGTTCAAGAAAGATTTTCCATCACTGTTAATTGATCCAATGATGTGATAATTTACAAATCCACTGTGCATTGGGGGGAGTTGGGTTACTAACAGCGGGATTGTTTATCGATGAATGTTGCCTTTAGATTTACTAAATCAATGACAATAATAACCAAATAAGATAGTTTTAATTTTTGTTATATTATATTATATATTTTAAGTATTTTCATATACATTCAAATTGATAATATAAGTAAAATTTATAATACATATGGTAAGAAAAGAGACAAAATATCTATATTAAATAGCAATGAAATCAACTAATATGAATATAGGACAGATAAGTGACAGAGATCATAAAAACTAAAGACATTTTCGGTATTTATATTCCTAGTAAAATAATTAGTATCAATTATAAGATAGCTAGAATGTCAAAATTTTGATTCTACATTTAATATTTTATAAAGATTAATTGTGCTTCTATTTTAACTCGTAAAATAGGTGATAACAATTTTGATAAAATAAAATATAGTAAATAAAATTTCACTTAATGATAAAGAATAAGCCTAAATTTAGCAATCCATTTATTTGTTTTTAAAGAATTAGAAAGTTTAAAATTCTAAAATTACATTTGCCTATTATTTAACACGATTTTAATATAAAATATTAAAATTTGAATCGACAGAAGATGTTAAGAAAAGCGTAATTATATTGTATTCATTTATTTTAATACTTTTATATAAATAAATAAATAAATATTAAGTTAATGAAAAATATTTTTAAAAATATTTATTAAATATTTCTTAAACTTAAAGGAGCAATTTATATATTTAATTGCCTTCAATTATGCTTTGGTAAGTATCCATGCCATATGTTTGGCAGTTCTCCACCAATAATATTTTAGTATTAAAAAATAAAAAGAAATTAAAATTAAAATAGAAGATGAAGAAAAATAATTTTTTTTTCGAATTCCTAATATTTTTTAAATCTTTTTATTTTTTGTTTCTATTTTACTTGTGTATAGATATAATATATCTAAAATACCTTTTTATATAGTTAGAGATTGATGCGTCCCTGGATCCGAACTTCGAACAGATTCGGGTGATCCTCTTGTCGCGGCTCCGGCTCTGTTCACTGAGTTGGATCCTGCACATCATTAAACAGAACGAGAGGTCAGCGTGTTCGGCGGAAAATTATCTCACCGAAAACACTCCAACGTTCAAGTCAGTAAAACAGTCTTCAACAGAAAGAAACTGAAATTGAGATAAAGAGAAGAGAAAGAGTGTTTGACCCAGATGTAAGAGAGACGTGATGTCTTCTTGGATCTTGGAGGTATGTAGGCAGTAAACGGTCATGAGAGCTCGCTTGTTGCCTTAGGGTTTTTTGGGAGAACGAAGGTGGCAGAGAAGGCAGACTTCTGTGAGGACTCGATTGTCCCAGAAAGCGTATGCAATTGGACGCCTTCAAGAAAGTGTATACGGTTGAGAGTTTGGAAGAAAGCCTTAATGAAAGCATGCCTTGAATGATAATTCAATGGCTTCTTTTATAGCTGAGAGGGCGATCCTCCTTCCTTGGAAGGAGTGATTGTCTTTCTGATCTGCTGGCTGGTTTGCCTTCTGGAGCAGATGCTAGTTGCCATGCTGATCGTGATTGTTTCCTTGTGAGGCGGCCAACAACTTTCCAAGTTGGTTTCTTTCCTCCTCAGCATATTATCGTTGGAGTGCCTTGGCTGGCAAGGAATTGGGAAGATCCGGTGCTTTCCTTTTTTGAAGGGCGCCAATATTGCCAGTGTCCCTTTTGGTGCCTGCTGAGATCGTGGAATATTCTTGGAGAATCATTGTTGGCCTTTTAATGATTGGTGGGTCTAAACGGGTCAGACCCGTTACTGTTGAAAGGCTTCTTGGGGATCAACGTGCAAAACGCGGATGGTCAATGCTCGAGTTGGCCGCATGTGGGTCAGCGCGCCTTATGAAGGATATTCGTCATCAGCCGCCAGATGGGCCATGGGCCTAAGTGAGCCAGGCCCATTATTGTAGAAGAGCCTCTTTGGGCCCACCTGCAGGCGTAAAGCGGTCGGCCAACGCTTGAGTCGACCGCCTGCTTGGGAGTCATGCCACCACGGCCAACACCCGACGTTGACCGTCCCGGGCTTTTCAGCTCTTGGGCCCGTTTTTTAATTGGGCCGTTAGATTGTTGACCGTCGTCTTGGGCCTTTGACTTTTGTGGGGCCAGCTCATTTTTGGTATACCCATCACTAGCCCCTTATGCTGGTGGCCAGAAGTCTGGCTTCCAGTATGTTCATGATGGGATGCCTTTTCTTGCTTTGAGGATCTCGTGAAAATTCATAAAAAGCGTGAAGGAGAGTTTGACCGGAATTGTTGACCGTTTTGGTCAATTTCGGAGTACCAGAATTGTTGACCGTTTTGGTCAATTTCGGAGCACCAGAATTGTTGACCGTTTTGGTCAATTCCGGATACCAGAATTGTTAACCGTTTTTGTCGATTCTGGGAACGCTTTCTGCCAGCTTTTGGCCGATTTGCAAGGCAGAAAACGACACGTGTCTTCCTTTGGTTGGGTGGAGATCTTGGCCATTAATGCGCCAGAGATCCGTCCTTTTGCAGGGTCAAGTTGGGATGCGACACGTGGCTAGACTGACGGCGTCCTTAATGAGGGGCTTCTGCGCCAGAGACCCGTCCTTTTGTGAGGTCAAGTGAGGAGGTGACGCGTGGCAGGACTGACGGCGTCCTTTGTATGCTTGGCGCTTAAGTTTCCCCTTCGTATTTTGAAATCAATTACGCCTTCAAACCGTCGTCTTCTTCGTTCTCGTTTCTCAGACGAACTCTTCCAAAAGAAACCCTAGCTTCCGCTCGATTATGGCTTCAGTCGTAGACTTTCTGTCCGTCTTGAGAGAAAACGATGTTAAGGCACTGTGTGTTGAATTTAATATTCCCAAAGAGATGGCCTGGAGGGTTTCCGGCAAGGACGACAAAGCCTTTACCCCACCGAAGGGGTACATTTCTGTCTACGAGGCCCATCTGAGGAGCGGCCTCCGTCTGCCTTTGCCGGAAGAGTTGGAGTCGATCGCGGCGGCTCTACGAGTATCCATCGCTCAGCTCCATGCCAACGCGGTGAGGTACCTTTGCACTTTATGTATTTTTTTTCGGAAGCTTGGCCAGAAATTTAGCATGTCTGGCGTTAAAATTGTATTTAAAGTGACCCAGGGGGCGGAGTGGATTTCACTCAGTCCCGTGCGGGAATAAAAATTAGCACGGTCAGTCATGATTCGCTGAAGAACTGAAAAAATCGGTTCTTTTTTGTGAAAGTGGGAGAGAAATGGCCTATTGCGAGGAGCTGGAGCGCGGTTCCAGAGGCGTACCTTGGTACGCCGTCTACGACGGAGAGCGCCTCCTACACATGGTTGACTAAGGCCATACGGCTGAACCCCGACGAGTTCAAGAGGGACTTCTTGGTTTCCTAGGCGGAGACTAAGAAGGTTAATTGGGGACCGCCATCATCGGCTTAGAAGCCACACCCTCCGATTATGATGATGAGATCTGAAGACTCAAGGGGCATGATCATCCGCCCAAGGCCCACGGAGGAAGCTACTGAGAGGGTAATTAGCACGCCCTCATCGTATTCGTCACAGATTGACCTTGTGGCTGCTGGGATCTACGGCGGATCCGGTAGCACCTCTGGAGTGGGGAAGTCCGTCGAGGATAGGCTGGCGGAGGCCGGAGGAGTCATCCTAGCCCAGCCTGCGGTGAAGGTGGTTCCAGGCGATGCCTGGATGGAATCTACGGAGGAGCCAGCTCGCGACGTGCCTGAGGGTTCACGTGTTTTTATTGTGGAGCCGTCGACGAGAGCTGATCCACCGGCCCGTGCCCAAAGGCCGCCAGAGAAGGAAGCTCACACATCGCTCCATAGGCTACAAGAGAGGAGCCCACCGTTGCTGTTGATGATGATGAGTTTCTGGACCGTATTTTGGATGAAGCAGCGGCGTGTTTGGCGCGAGAGGATGCTCCTGACTCGTCATCTCCTATTCCACCGCCAGTTGGACCAGGCCTAGAGTCCAGGCCTGTGAGGCCCTTCAGGAAGACTTATGAGGTATGACTTCTGCAATGGCTCCCTTATTTTTCTTTCTTCATTGTATTTGTAACTCACACTTCGCTTTTGTCCTGAGCAGTCAAGAAGGTTGATCTCAGCTGTCTCCCGGGAAGTGGAGCAACGCGATTGCATCATTGCGGATCGAGAGGCTGATATTGCCTGGCTGGAGGCCAAGCTGGCCGCCTCAGGAGGGGAGCTCCGTGAGCAGACCGCTGCTCTCGAGGCTGTCATGGCTGGCATGGAGGCAGAGAATGCCGAGTTGAAGGCCGAGGTCGCTCGCTTGAAGGAGGAGGAGGATCGACTTAAGGCGAGCAACAAATGCCTCGCCGACAGAGCCGCTGCCTCAGAGAACAAGTTGGCCACTCGGATGAGCCCTCATGAGATTGGGGGCGCGCTGCATGCCCGGCTGTTGGGGGGCTCAATATTGGATGGCGTGTTGCACGGTTGATCGATCCTGACTTCCCAGTGGAGTTCATCAATCAGAGAAATCGCACAGCGCAACGTAAGGGAGATTTGGAGGGAGAGCCCCGAGACAGCCAGGGTGGTCCGCCGCCCCTGTAGCCTTTTGCTTTTCTTTTGCGTTTTTGGACTTTGTGTAAATTGTAATACACTTTTTGAGCAATAAAACGGAAATTCTTGTCAACTTGGTGTCCATTGTCTTTATTGCTTTTGGTGTTTGTGTGAATCATTATATCAAGTGCTTAACTCGTCAGTTTGGCCGTGACCGTCGCTTGGTTGCCTAAGGAGCCGAGTCCCTAGGCTTGGCAGGTGTTGTGTTAACTGGGCCTGTGCTGTCTTTGTCAGTGGAAACTGGGCAGCCAGCGTTAGAGAAGGAACGCTTCGTTTCTTGTTTGATCACGCTACCTTTCGTTGAGAAGGTTATCACGTGGGGTGGCTAACTTGGTTGGTCAAGCCCAAGGAATAAGGTCCTTGAGCTGGGCAGGCAGTTGTATTAATCAATCTGGTGGCGCTGTGCAAGTGAAGACTTGGGCTGCCAATGTTAGGGGAGAAATGTTTCTCCCTTCGACCGTCGTTGACTGACGTTGCTGCTCCCCGAGAGGAGATCATCGCATGTGCCATACTTGCCCCCTAAGGTTTTTAGACCGCTATGGGCCACTTGGATGACCAAGGTTTAGTACGACCGCTGTTGGGCCGCTCGGATGACCAAGGTTTCAGACCGCTCATTGGCCACTTGGATGACCAAGGTTTCAAACCGTTCATGGGCCACCTGGATGACCAGTGTTTCAGACCGCTCATGGGCCACCTAGATGACTAGGGTTTAAGACCGCTTATGGGCCACATGGATGACCAGGGTTTCAGACCACTTCTGGGCCACCTAGATGACTAGGGTTTAACGAGAGAGGGTGAAGACCCTCCTGACGTAGGGGCAGTTTAGGTCGGGTAAATCTGCAAGGCAAACACAGTTCATATGTATGCACACAGAGCCTAAGATTCTACATGCTAAGTAAACTCCTCATTTTACCAAATTAAAACAAGCATGCAAATGAATGCACACAAGTTGGTGAGTGCGTACCTGGGTTCCCTATTGGAAGTAGCGCTTTAGGTGGGTTGCGTTCCATATTCGTGGGACCAACTTTCTTTCCTGATTTCGAAGCTTGTATGCTCCGTTTCGCAGGACGGCGGAGACAAGAAAATGTCCCTCCCAATTGGGAGAGAGCATGTTTCGGCCGGCCAACTTACCTGTGGCTTCGATGCCTCGTAGGACCAAGTCCCCAACGTCGAACTGCCGGGCTTTTAACTTTTTATTGTAGTACCGGGCTATTCGATGTTGGTAGACTGCTGTCCGTATTCTGGCGGCATTGCGGGCTTCCCCTAGCAAGTCTAAGTGTTCCCTGGTTTTCTGGGAGTTGGTCTGTGGGTCGAAAGACTCCACCCTGAGACTTGGAAGCCCGATTTCGACCGGGATCACCGCCTCAGTCCCGTAACAGAGGCTGAAGGGTGTCTCGCGCGTTGGTTCCTTCGGCATTGTCCGATAAGACCAGAGGACTGATGGGAGCTCGTCAGCCAAGGAGCCCCCGGCGTCCTCTAGCTTAGTCTTTAACCCGTGGAGTAGCGTACGGTTCGTGACCTCCACCTGCCCGTTGGCCTGAGGGTATGCCACCGAAGTGTGGACCAGCTTGATCCCAAGGTTGGTGCAATACTTGGTGAAGCATTTCTCCAAAATTGGGTCCCGTTGTCGGTCACTACGACTTCTGGGACGCCGAACTTGCAGAGAATGCTCTGGCGAAGGAATTCCAGTGCATTGTGCTATATGATTTTTGCCAGCGGGATTGATTCGACCCACTTGGTGAAGTAATCGATGCCGGCGATGATGAGCTTTCGCTGCCCCGTGGAGATAGAAAATGGGCCGAGAATGTCGAGCCCCCATTGCGCGAAGTGCCACGAAGCCTGAAGTGACTTCAGGTCAGCAAACCGCTGGCTGGTGGTGAAGGTTGCTGTGAAGCTAGCAGCTTTCACACTTTTTCACAAACTCAAGCGCGTCCTTCTTCATCGATGGCCAATAGTAGCCCTGCCGCATGATCTTGAAGGCTAGGTTTTTCCCGCCTATGTTTGATCCACAGATCCCGAGGTGAACTCGCCCAGGGCGTAGTCGGCCTCCTCGGGAGATAGACAGCGGAGATATGGTATTGAGTATCCACGGCGATACAGCCGCCCATCGACTACTGTGTACCAGCCAGCTGTCTTTTTAATTCGCTTGGCCTTTTCGGCGTCCTCTGGGAGTGATCCGTCGGCCAAGTATCTAAAAGGCGCCATCCGCTTTTTCGTCTCGAAAATGCATTGCCCTCTGTTTCTCTATCTTCGAGCATTCAGGATCTCCCGCATGTCACTCAAATATCGTTACGATTTTCAGCGAAAGTGGCTCTAGCCAACTGGTCTGCCTTCCAATTTTCAGTTCGAGGAACGTGAATCAGGGTAAGTTTGTTGAAACCCTAGATGGCTTCCCTTGCCTTTGCCAGGTACCTGGCCAAGGAAGGGTTGTTCGCCTCGAAGCCCCCATTGACCTGGTTGACGATCAATTCGGAGTCGCTGTAAATCACCAACCTCTTGGCAGAGCACTCCTTCGCTAATCGTAAGCCAGGTAGCAGGGCTTCGTACTCGACGATGTTGTTGGTCGCCTGAAAGTCAAGCTTTGGGGAATACTTGATCTTGAATCCATTAGGGGACGTAAGGACCACCCCTGCTCCACTGCCACTGTCCGTGGACGATCCATCCACGTGGAGTGTCCATTCTGTGACTTCGTCTGGCTGTTCTGCGTTCTCGGCGGGCTGTTCCTTGTGAATCGGGGTCGTGGTCTCAACGATGAAGTCAGTTAGAGCCTGCGCCTTTATGGCAGGTCTTGGCCTGAATTCGATATCGAACTCACCCAATTTAAGAGCCCACTTCACCAACCGTCCCGAAACGTCAGATTTTTGGAGTATACCTTTCAGCGGCTGGTCTGTAAGAACCACTATGCGGTGTGCCTGAAAGTATGGCCTCAATTTTCGTGCTGCAAAGATAAGTGCTAGGGCCATTTTTTCAGCGCGGGGATAACGCGTTTCTGGGACGGTTAATGTTTTGCTTACATAGTAGACCAGCTGCTGGATATCGAATTCTTGGCGTACGAGGACGGAGCTGAGGGACACTTTTGACACTGCTAAATAAAGGTATAGCTCCTCCCCGTCTTTGGGTGACACTAGCAGTGGCGGGCTGGCCAGATATTGCTTAAATTCATTGAAGGCGGATTGGCAGTCAGCCGTCTACTGGAATCCGTTGGATTTTGTTCCCCTTAGTGCTTTAAAAAAGGGCTAGTACTTGTCACCAGACTTCGCGAGGAAGCGGGACAAAGCTGCCAACCGCTCAGTCAATCACTGGACGTCTTTGACGTTTCGTGGAGGAGTCATGTCAGCGAGGGCCTTAATCTTTTCTGGGTTTGCCTTGATCCCCCGCTGGGAGACGATGAAACCCAAGAACTTCCCAGAGGCTACCTCGAAGACGCACTTGGCTGGATTTAGCTTCATTTGGTGCTTGGCGAGCACTTCAAAGGATTCTTCCGTGTCACGTATGTGGTCGCCGGTGACCCTACTCTTGACGCATGTCGCCGACGTGACCTCCATGTTGCGACCAATTTGCTTTTCGAACATCTTGTTGACCAATCGCTGTTAAGTTGCTCCAGCATTTTTTAGTCCGAAGGGTATTACTTTGTAGCAGTAGGTGCCCTGGTCCGTCATGAACGAGGTATGCTCCTCGTCTTTCAGACTCATTCGAATTTGGTTGTAACCCGAATAGGCGTCCATGAAGCTGAGCAGCTCATGTCCACCCGTGGAGTCATCTAGTAAGTCGATCCTGGGCAAGGGAAAACTGTCTTTCGGGCAGGCCCTGTTGACGTCGGTAAAATCGATACACATTCGCCATTTTTCCTTGCTCTTTTTAACCAGGACGATGTTTGAGAGCCAATCCGGGTACTGGACTTCCCTAATAAACCCTGCGTCCAGTAGCATTTTCACCTCCTCTCGAATGGCGATCAACTTTTCGACGGAGTGGTTCCTCCGCTTCTGCCTAACCGGCTTTTGGTCAGGATCGAGGCCCAGCTTGTGGAACATCACCTCAGTCGAAATCTCGGGCATGTCTGCGGGAGTCCATGCGAACAAGTCAGCGTTCCGTTGCAGGAACGCAATCAGTTCAGCGCGTAGTGTGCCAGTGAGTGAGCCGCCAATCTGCACACACTTCTCTAGTTCCTCTGGATTTAGTGGGACTAGATCCGTGGCTTCACCAGGTTGCCACTGTTGCAGGGTGGTCTCGTCTCGGTGATCGAGTTCTCCCACCGTGCTAGTGCTGCCGCTAGGGGCAATCTGGGACATGTAGCATGTCCGCCAAATTATTTGGTCGCCTAACACTTTCCCAACACTGTAGGGTGTTGGAAATTTCATTTTGAGGTGCTGTATCGAGGTAACTGCCCCGAATACCGCCAGGCAAGGTCTGCCCAAGATAGCGTTGTATATCGAGGCGTGTCAACTACTGAAGGTTAGCATGCGACTTGCTATTTTCGGATAGGTGCCCAGGGTGACTTCTAGTTGGATTGTCCCTTGAACGGGCACCGGTTCATTGTCAATGCCGTATGAAGGTCCTTCAGCGGGTTTTAATTGGCTCCTTTTTAAGCCTAATTTAAAGAACGCATCCAAGTAGAGCAAGTCATTAGAGCTATTATTATCAATAAAGACTCGTTTCACCGTAGTCCGAAGTGTCATCTCAAACGAGTCTTTGGATTACAAGGGGATCGGCGTGGGGGACATTACATGATTTGAGTCACAATCAATCGGCTAATCGTATTATCTACCGTGGCGCCTTCTTCCTCCTCGTCTGCTTGCTCCCTTCTTGTCCGCGGCTCTTGGCAGTCGGGTGGTGACCATGTTAACCACTCTGCCGCAATCTTGTTCGAGGAGGAGTCTCTCCTGCCCCTCTTCTTCAGCCCCGAGTTCTGTCCCAAGACCTCGACAAATTTCGTGAGGTACCCTCTGCGAATCAGGTTCTCGATTTTCCTCTGCGGTGTCCTGCAATCCTCGATTGAATGGCTAGCGCAGCGATGGAAGTCACAAAAGATTGACCGTTTCTAGAATCTTTCTTCAACGTTTGGGCCACTTCGAAATTTTTCTCCACATATCCGCATAAGGACGTTGGCGCATGTATGCATCTGGGGTGTAATCGGGTGGGCCCATAATCTCGTGGTTCTCGGGGCCCATCCATTGCTTCGGGGCGGGTGTGTTCTCCGCCATCACTATCTCTTCCCTCACCGAGGAATGGCCGAGGCCGATCCGCCCGCTTAGGATGTTTTGTCTCGTTGGCCTCTTTATAATGCAGGCGTAGGCCACAGTGATGGATTCGCTAAGCGGAAGGTCCGGGATTCTTGTGGGCAAGGTACTTGAAAAAGTCACCGAAAGTGAGCACGAGAGATGAAACCGCGACTTCATCTCCTCTCGTGATCTGAGGGATCCTTTCTAGCTTCAGCCACGAAGCGATCCAAGAAACGACGTGGGTTCTCTCCCGGTTTCTGCTTTATGTGGGAGAGGTGCCATGGCTGTTTCTCTTCCCGTCAGGTCGAAGCGTACTGAGCCAGGAAGAGGTCCGTGAGCTCACGAAAGTTACCGACAGTGCCTGAAGGGAGGTGATGGAACCAGATTCGAGCGTCTCCCTTCAGCGTGAGCGGGAAGTAGTGGCACATCGTTGAGTCTTCTAGCCCTTGTAGACTTAGATGGGTGCGAAAGTGGTCCAGGTGGTCAACCGGATCACTACCCCCATCGTATAAGTCAAGGGACCACATCTTGAATTTTGATGGCAATGGACGGCTCAGGATCTTTGCAGTGAAAGGAGATCGGTCCAGGTTGATGGCGCGCTCCTCCTCTTGGAACACACGGTTCCAGATCTTGTCCACCAGCGGATCGGTGCGGGCAACGTTGGCTGATCGTTTGGAGTTGAGGTAATCCCTCAACTCTGTCTTGTCTTTAGCGGGTTCAGCATCCGGTCGGCTGCTGCCTCCAGTGGACTGGGCAGTTTTGGAGGCTCGCTCCTGGGCTGCGTTGTTACCTTCTGCCCGAGAGTATCGGGATTACTTCTTTCTGGGCTCTCTGTCGGAGACGTACTCCCGGAGCGTTCCATAGGCCTGTTCTGGCCAGGAACGCGGGAGGACGCTGGGGTCAGATTGTCTCCAATCTTTCCGGGCCTCTTGGCCGGCTTCTTCTTCCTCTGGCCACCCCTTTTGGTGGCAGGAGTAGGAATGGCTGCTGGTGGAGCCACTTGTTGTCGTTGTTCATTCTGCGTGCAAAGTAGCTGAAGTAGGCGATTGTTGGCCTGCATCTGCTCCACCAGTTACTGAAAATAAGACGGTGGAACTCCGCCCGTGGCCCTGTTGACCATGGCACTAGCAGCATGATCCTGGTCGGGGTTAGCAGTATCTCTAGAGGGATCGCTAGTTAGAGCTCTCGTGTTCACCATTGCAGAATCAGAAGGTGACAGAGAGAGTTTGTGCAGATTTTTGTGGTAGGATTTTTGTAAGCGTTTTCCACAGACGGCGCCAATGATGTGTCCCTGGATCCGAACTTTGAACAAATTCGGGTGATCCTCTTGTCGAGGCTCCGGTTCTGTTCACTGAGTTGGATCTTGCACACCACTAAACAGAACGAGAGGTCAGCTTGTTCGGTGGAAAATTATCCCACCGAAAATACTCCGACGCTTAAGTCAGTAAAACAGTCTTCAACAGAAAGAAACTGAAATTGAGAGAGAGAGAGAAGAGAAAGAGTGTTTGACCTAGATGTAAGAGAGATGTGATGTCTTCTTGGATCTGAGAGGTGGGAAGGCAGTAAACGACCGTGAGGGCTCGCTTGTTGCCTTAGGGTTTTTGGGGAGAACGAAGATGGCAGAGAAGACAAACTTCTGTGAGGACTCGATCGTCCCAGAAAGCGTATGCAATTGGACGCCTTCAAGAAAGTGTATGTGGTTGAGAGTTTGGAAGAAAGCCTCAATGAAAGCATGCCTTGAATGATGATTCAATGGCTTCTTTTGTAGCTGAGAGGGCGATCCTCCTTCCTTGGAAGGAGTGATTGCCTTCCTGATCTGCTGGCTGGTTTGCCTTCTGGAGCAGATGCTAGTTGCCATATTGATCGTGATTGTTTTCTTGTGAGGCGGCCAACAACTTTTCAAGTTGGTTTCTTTTCTCCTCAGCATATTACTGTTGGAGTGCCTTGGCTGGCAAGGAATTGGGAAGATCCGCTTTCGCTTTTTGAAGGGCGTCGATATTGCGCGTGTCCCTTTTGTGCCCGCCGAGATCGTGGAATATCCTCAAGAATCGTTGTTGGTCTTTAATGATTGGTGGGCGAAAGCGGCTCGGGCAGTCTCGTTGAAAGGCTTCTTGGGGCCCAACGCAAAACGCTGACGGTCAACGCCGAGTTGACCGTCAGCGTGGGATTGGCTCGGCCTTATGAAGGATATCCATCGTCACCGCCAGATGGGCCATAAGCCTGAGTGAGCTAGGCCCATTACTATAGAAGAGTCTCTTTGGGCCCAATGCGCGTAAGGTAGACGATCAACGTTTGAGTTGACCGTCTGTTTGGGAGTTAGTTGGCCGGCCAACACCAAAGATTGACCGTCCCAAGCCAGAAATTCTCGCCCGCTTTTCCAATCGGCCAGTTAGAGTGTTGACCGTCGTCTTGGGCCTTTGACTTTTGTAGGTCGCCCATTTTTTGGTATATCCATCAGAGATGTAATATGAAATTATTATGAATATAATACAATATTAATTAAAAAAATATGTTGAGGTTGATAAATATAAACATCTTATTATATAAAAAGAAAAAATAAAACTTGACCCTTCTTTTTTAAAAAAATAAAAAATAAAAAGGGAGTGAATGAGAAATATCACTAATTTTAAATATGATAAAATAACAATTTAAAGATATTATTTAACATTTCAATGTATTATATTTCATTTTTTAAAATAGAGAAAAAGAAAATTCTTATTTTGCTCGAGAAATTAGAAAAGATTTATCTTTTATAATGGTAAAAATATTGGTTCTTTACATTATGATTATTTATTTTTAATAAATAATTACAATGTAATTATTTTTTTAAAAATTTAAAAAAATAATAAAAATTATTTTTTTAAAATAATTAAAATAAAAAATGTCTTTTTTTTTCTTTTTAATGTGAGGCGTCATACTCCTTTCGCCGTATCCATGAAGCTTATTGCCCGTGCTGCTCAGTTGTCACACCATTGTATTCGACTTAATTAAATGGAGAGAAGAATATCATTAATGTCAAACTTAATTACTATTAAAAAATTAATGCAATATTAATAAAGCCTTATAATTCTTATTATAACCCAATTTAACATAATATCATTCAAAATTATAAATAATTTTAAATTATTTTTATCATATTAATTAAAATTTTTTATATTTATAATGTGCTCCTAGGTCTAGATTCTCGTGCAAATTAAAGAGCATCAGGTTCTTCAGCTGGGTTAGATCATAAACGAGTCCGATCTTTGTATCTCTCAATTTGAGTTATATCTCCGTAAACACTCTAACACTCAAATTAGAAATTTTTTTCAGAGAACAGAAAGATACATGCGTGGAAGTAAACGTGATAAAAATGTAGAACTGTTGAAATAATGAGAGTGCATAGGATACTGGAAGGAGGTTAGTACTCCCTTTAGTGCACTGCTTGGGGTGGCTCACTATCGCTACCTCAGGGATGGTGATGGTTTGAAAGAAAAGAGTTAATTCTTTCTCCTTACTGCTTTGAGCACTGGTTATTGGAATCAGAGTTTCAATCTTAGGGCATTGCTGAGATCTTCCTCTCTCCATTGCTGGAGAGAGTATTTGTAGGCTTCTTTAAGGGAGCTTTTGGAGTTGGCATCTCTGACAAGAGGCTTGCCGGGATTTGTCGGCCACCAAGCGCTAGTGGTAGTTAGCAGTGTCAATTGTTATCTTGTAAAGGCGAGGAGATCAATGCCAGGCATGGTTAACGCATGTCTATTTGACTTGGTTTGGATTAGTTGAGAAGCTGTTGGGGCGACATATGTTACGACTTGTCAGATTAACCTTATTTCTCACCTACCGACATCTTCCGAGTTGGCGCGCCTACTAATTGCACTGTAATTACCTCTGTAGGGGTGAGCGACACTGATTAGCTGCGCGTTTGGGGCGTCGAATAGGTCTCGCTTCTATATCTTTTGTGATGTCATCACTGGACTGAACCCCTCTGTTAATTGGACCCATTTTCTTCCAATTGGGTTTTGTTGGTTCTAGCTCAGATCTACGGTGGACTCATCATTTTATATTTATATTTATATTTATATTTTTTATCTGACCATGGCTAACCTTATATTATTGCATATGCTTTTTAACTTACATTTTATTTATCTAAACTATTTTAAAAAAATTTATTTTATTTTATTCTTATTGATATGATAATTAAATATTTATAAATATTATTATTATTATTTTATTTTTAATATAATAATTATACATCATTAATAATTAGTCAGTAACAATAAAGAAATAAATTGTCGTATTATACAATATTTCCCACCCTCCACTTTGGTGAAGAATCAACTCGCCAATTAAAAGTTCATTAATTGCTATTTGACCCCTTTATTCATAGGAAATTTCACCCATTCCCTCCTCCCACCCCAACGTTTTATTATAAAATGCATCGTTCCTCCAACGAGCCAGAACCTCTTCTTTTTTCCTCCTCCTGGTCGTCTCGGTTGACTCGCTCCGAACAGAATAACAATTTCTTTTGATTCCGTGATTGATTAATTAATGGAAAAACCGGCTCATGGATCCGGACTGCGACTGAGTAAACTATTTTGCAGAGCTTTGGAGGTAGTAAAATGGCCTGCGACGTCGTCGTCGAAGGTTTTCAGTGCGACGACTGCGTCTCTCTTGCTCGTCGTCCTCCTTGTTGGAACCATTGCTTCCACTCGCTGGATCGGTGTGGTAACTCATCTCCCTCACAATCAAATTCTTAAGTTCAGTCATTACTAATTGGTTTTCAAATCGCAAAACAGTCTCTGTTATATTTGATTATTAACGAAAATCAATCTGTTTCGCTCTAATGTCATTCAATTGTTGATTTTCTTCTCATTTTAACAGAAAGCCGTCGTTATTTCCGTTATCAGCAGTGAGAGAACAGTATATATTATAAAAGTTTTATTTTTTAAATACGCCATGATTAATACATTTTAACATTTTGTTTTATTAGCATTATATATATGTATTTACGAAATTAGAGATCATTTTTAGGGTGTATTTGATTTTTTAAAAAATATGAAAAACAAAGAAAAATTAATTTTTATGCTTGGATTACATGCAATGTTTTGTGAAAAAATAGAATAAAGATTATGTATTAAAATAAAGCATATTGTTTATGTATTTTCCAAAAAAATACTCATGCATTTGGTCCATCTGTGTAGTCCACTTTTGCAGGAGTTTCATTTCAGAGGTTATTCAGACCATTCCCTGAGTACCCATTAAGAGATGAGTATCTTCTCTATTGCACCACCACTAACACGACACTAACCTGCCTAGCAAATTACTCGCCGCCAGGAGTCTCGGCCAAATGGCTAAGCCACCATCAATGTCCTGACTACTTTCGGTGGATCCACGAAGACCTAAAACCGTGGAAGAAGGAAGGAATCACGCTGAAAATGGTTGAAAGCGCGAAACAATTCACACATTTTCGGCTCGTCATTGTTAATGGAACAGCCTATGTCAAGAAGTATGACACGCCTTTTCAACCAAGAGATGTACTTACATTATGGGGAGTTTTGCAGCTCTTAAAGTTGTATCCTGGATAATTACCTGACTTGGATTTGATGTTCCAGTGTCACGATCCGCCGTTGATTAAAAAAGATCAATATATGGAATCAAACGCTACAGAAGTGCCACCATTATTTCATTTCTGCGGAAGTGACTCTACATTTGATATTGTCTTTCCTGATTAGTCCTTCTGGGGTTGGTAAAGCCTTCTTGGCATTCAAAATTTTTCGACATCTTCATGAACAATTTGCATTTTTTCAATCAAAGAATTTTTTCACAAGCAACTTTGGGCATCTCGAGAAGGTATAATTTGATAGGAAGTAAAAGTTATAAAAAAAACTGACCCAAAAATTTAAACTAATAGGTGGAGATCAATTTATAGTTCCATACTCTAATAGTCCCCCTCACACAAATAAAACTTTTGGTGTTCAAGTACAGATTAGGCATAGGTCTGTTCTAAGCCACATACTGAAATTAAATACGAGAAATGAGATGTTTTAGGAATTAAATTTGTAATCTATACGGCTTTAATACTATTTTATTTTGTTAATTTATTTAAAAGTTTAAGATATCAAATCATTAATGAAGGAATGGTTTTATACACTAATAAAAGAAAATATAGTACACACGGATCTTTGCAAACATATTAACTTACCAATGTAAAATAGATTGCTCTCATTGGGCCAAGCAACATTTTCAAATGCATAAGTTATTTGATGAAGAAGAAAGGAGAAAATCACTTCGTTGAGTTCAAGAAGTAACTTATGCTCTTTCATACAAAAACTCAAAAGAAAAGAAAAAATAAAATATTATGATGTTCATCATATGATCATAAGGAGCGCTCTACAATAACAAAGTGTTTGAGTTTCTATATTGTAGGCCGGAAATAAACATAAAGCCATGGGTATCCTTGATGAAGGACATTGAAGAAGGTAATAAACAGATCAATTGGACAAATCAGACACCTTACGCATATTGGAAAGGAAATGTGTACATGGGCGCAAGAGAAAAACTTAAAAATTGCAATTCCACGAAGGATTGGAATGCCGCTATCTATCACAATGTAACGTATTTCTCTTTTACTTAATGTTTTGTCTATTTTCAAGATGACTTAAGGGAAGAAGTCCCGTATTAGAGAAGTACTTTACAATATAATTGTCCTCAATAACACTATGCTACTTGTGGTGCATTTGGCACTTGCTCTTTCGATGTGATGATGTTAGATTTTGACAATCTTGATTTTTGTTAAAAGCTCTTCTTTTAATTGTTATTAATGCTATGCAAAACAAAATTAAACAAAAAGAATCATTGTATCCCTAAGGCGGCTCAAATTTTCCTCTTTGCATGTATAGTGTGAATCTCACATTAAGAAGTGACATTGATACATGCCATGAAGCCTGTTCTAAAACTAGATGTCTCTCATTTTTTATATTTTGGTTTCACAAGATGCTTAATTTTATATTTCTAGTTTATATGATGGTGAAAAGTAAAACAGATTGGTATTATCAAATTCATCTTAATCAAAATTTATTAAAAGTTATTACAAATGCTGAGGGCTTGGATTTGCAGGATTGGAATAAAGAGATCGCAGAGGGTTTCAATAATTCAGATTTGTCGAAATAATGTACTAATAGGTAACAATCTTTTGCCTAGTTTACTACTATAATAAAGTTTGGCAACTTCACATAATCTCATCTACCTATCGATTTTGTTTTTTGTAGGTATAAGATTTATATAGAAAGAGTTGCATGGTCTGTTAGTAACAAGTATATCCTAGTATGTAATTCAATGACCCTACAAGTCAATCCCAACTTCTACGAATTCTTCACAAGAAGCCTGGAGCCGTTAAAGCATTATTGGCCAATCAATGACCACCCTGATCAAATTTGCAAATCTATCAAGTTTGCTGTTGAATAGGGTAATAATCATGCTAAAAAGGTAATCATCTATACACATACTATAAGATTGTAGACAACTAAGAGACTGATTTATATGTTCTTATCATGGATAAAAATATTAATATTGATATCGCTTATATTAGATAATGTGTATCTATCTAGGGCATTGTGAATAAAAAAGTATTTCCCTCTTGAGAATATTAAAAAGAAAATTTGAGAATATCAAAAAGAAATTATATACTAAACGCTTACAATATTTAATAGTCTATTTGACTATTTGAAAATTTTAGTCAAATATTTATCGTAATAAATCTTAATATTTTTTTAGTTTATTGAAAAATATAACTTAAAACTTGTATATCAAAATATTCATACCTTTAAAATATGTGAACTTAAGTTTCTTAAAAAGTTTAAATATATATAAAATGTATAGCTTTAACTTTTTAGGAATAAAATTAGGTTATAAAATCCGTTGTACATTGGCCAATATAACACTGATTTTGAAATTTTTATAAGGACATTTAGGAATCATTTTCAGAGTTTGTTGAATAATTTTTATGAATTTTGCCATTTCATCAAGTAATACATTATATATTGAGATATTTTTTTTAATATCGGGGATATATATCGATTAATATTTTTATCTAAAATTCTTGCAAATCTGTCCTTAATTCAAAAGGTTCTTATATTGTACACAGTCTTTTTTATTATTTTAAGTTAGTGGCAACATGCAGGCATAGGAAATCGGACAAGAAGGCAGCAAATTCATCATGGAACAAATGTCAATAGAAAATATATACGACTATATGTTCCATTTGTTGAAGGAATATGGGATGCTATTTAGATATAAACCGACTATACCTTCAGGAGCAGTTGAATTGTGCTCTGCGAAATGGGGTTGCGGTCCTAATGGCTTGGAGCATATGTATAGGCTAGAATCCATGGTAGAGGGGCCTGCACAAAGAAACCCATGCGCCATGCCTCCTCCCAACAATCACCATGCTCTTCAAGCTCTTCTCGACCAAAATGCCAAGATCAAAAGGCAAGTGGAGGAGTGGGAATCAAAAGGAAATCAATGAGGATAAACTCACCTTCTTGACTTTTGTTTTTTTTTTTTGGGTGGTCGATTTAATTCTAAAAAGAAAGTAAATCGATTGTCAGTTTCAACTGTGACAATCAAATAGAAAGAAATCAAATATTTTTATAGTTATCGAGTGAAGTTAGAGGTTAAGGTAGAGCAATTTGGAAAATAGTTTGTGTAGTCTGGAGGATATATAGAGAAAAATGAAGGTATTCGAAGAGGTATCGACAAAAAATTACACACTTGGTTGCTATGTTCTTGATAAAAATAAATGAGAAGCAAATCAAAAACACGTTGCAAAGATAATGTACTCTTTTTTTTGTTATATTAGCACTTGATTGAGCACCAAAGACTTGTAATCTGTAAATTTCTTCACTTGCATCTTGTTTTCCTTTTCCAGCCATGCATTGTCAATTATGAGAACATGATGAAGACTATGGGAATGTAAGAAGTGTTGGGAGGAGGCCAAAGAACTCATCAACTGCAAACCACTCCAACGTCGCACTACAACAAAATTGATATTTAGTGACAAAAAATTAATGACAAATATATTTTTGTTACTAATAGTAATCAATATTTATAATTTAGTGACAAAAATATTATTTTGTCACTAAAAGTTTAAAATTAGATAAATAATAATTTATGGATAATAAAATAATTAACACTAAGTAATAAAAATAAGAGTGATAAAAATATATTATTATTAATTATAAAAAATATATCCTAATACTTAAAAATATTAGAAAAAAGTTATAATTTACTTATCTAATTATTATTTTAAAAATTTAAATATTATAAAAATTTATTAAATAAATATTTCGAAATTAAAAATGAATCTGCCCGTTTTAATTCTCTGTTAGAGTCCACCAATTGCCGTTAGACACGTGGAATTTATTTTTTTAATTAAAAAAAAAGTAACATGCAGCCGTTGGATGACTTGGATGAAAAGTCATCCAACGGCCGCAGGCAAAGGAGGCATATAAACCCTCGTATTCTCTATTGAAGCTTCTCTTCATTTGGCTAAGCATCAGTCTCTTCCTCTCTTCCTCTCTTCCTCTTCTGCCCTTCATTTTGCTGAGCGTCGCCATCCAGCAGTTGTCGGTACTTCTATAGCCGTTGCCGCCGCCCGAGAAAGCTAGCTATCATTGTTGCCGTGGGCTGTTATATCGATCGCGTTGTCCATCGACACTATTTGGAGTTGTCGGTGTTCATCGTCAGAATCGTCGTAAGCAATCTCTTCAATTTAATAGATCTGATAGAGATTGATATTTTTCACTTATTTGTCATCATTATCATCATCTTCTGTTCAACTGATTTTCTTTCATTTTTTCTGCTATCTTATTTCGAATATGTTCTTCAAGCTTCTAGTTAAAGAAAATCCATAAGTGAAGTCTAAATCGGAGTCGCCGTATATTTTTCACTTATTTTACATCTGTTGCGTCATTATTGCATCTCGAATTCTCTATTTGAGAATTTATGTTGATGAGAGTGTTTTCAATGTATTCCAGTATTAATTAGCACATGTTCCATCTCGAATAGTGTCTCAAATGCCGCATTGGAAGCATAATCAACTAATAAATATTTCAGTGCACATTAAACATATATGTGATGTCATCGTGGCTCATAATTATTGTTCTTCTTCATTCATTTTTTAGTATGATTTTTTTTACCACACATTGTTTATAGACTCAATAACAAAAATTTCATGGAACAGAGAAATGTGACAGAACATCCTATTGTAATTGCTAAGTCAGTAGGAACACTCCTGTATGTGCGATGGAGTATGTGCGATGTCATCCTGATTTCTTCCTTGATCAGGACAGCTTGGTTTAAAACTAGCAATGGAGTATGTGCGAGTCATCACCAGTTGCATAATGAGAATGAACAACTAAGACAAAAAGAAATTACTGAGACACCATAATCCACTTCAAAGCAACAAAATTTTGTTCCGGGAAATACAGCGGCATTTCCTTTAGCTGGATCCATGTATGACCAGAATGACAAAGTAGTAAAGTGGGCTAAGTAAAATTATTACAATTAGCGTAGATACAAAGCTCTTTCTATCGAAGTGTTAGCAGGACTAGGCATAGATATCAGGCTGAAACTGAATACTCCAACCGATAAATGATTTCTTCGTACTCCAAAACAACTATGATCTGAAATCCAAACTTAGTAGTTTGATGACATTCATTTTTCTTTTGGCTGTGACCATTTTTTAGTTTGGAAACAGATTCTGGGTGTTTTGTTGATGGTTATATGCTAGTTGGTATTTAAGCTCCTTATTTTCTGTACTGTCTTTGGTGTCCTTTCAGTGGTTTTGTTGCTAAAGAGATGCAGTTGGATCTAATTCATTTTGATGTGCTAGTTTTGTCATCTGGATATTTAGTGCACAGTATCATGTATATGAAAACCTATTAATGAAACTTTAATCTATATCTGTTACTGTTACATTGACAAATGGTTATTAGCCGAGTAGTTAATTCTGTTGTTTAGGCATCAATTACTAGCTACAATAACTAGTTTGTTGTACTAAAGCAGCAGCAGCAGTGTTAATGTTTTAGTTGATAAGGTAAAAAGTAGATTTGAATTGTAAGTGTTTTCATCTTGATTTGTTAAACACTTGGGTATGCAAAAAGGACCTGAAATGTTAATTTGGGGAAACCCACCCTTCTCTCTTTTATATTTCTTATTTCACTGCAGTTTTCTTCAAGATCCTGTTCACCGTTAGCTATGAACCTCTACTGTTCCAATTACTCTTTGCCTTCGATATTGTATGATTAGTTAAAACACTACTCACAAGACTGTTGATCCTTTTGCACTTGATTTTTACCCTTTAAGCACTTTATTTTTTTATTTACTATTTTTCTGCTTAACTCTCATAGGATTAGCTAAGGCTTGTTTCAAATTTGCCTGTCTAATGGACTTGTTTTTATCTCTATTCACCAGTAACAACACAATGAGAGTTAATATTTTGGCATAAACCAGTTTTCATTCGAAAAACCAGTCTGCAATACCAATCCCACTCTGTGGTCGTTCAAGTAAAATAAATGACCGTTGGGGTCCGTCTTGCCCACCATCACCTTCCTTTTCTATGGCCCGTCACTGCATCTGCTTTCTTCAAACCCTTCCTATCTCCGGGACTTAAAAGGGAAGAAATTTAGGGTCTATTCGGTGTATTCAAGAAAGTTTTACTCAATTTGGAAAAAAAAAAAGAAAATTCTAAAAATATATTCAAATATCTCTATTTTTTCAATTAACAGATAAAGATAAGACTTCTCAGCTTCTGAACTATAAAATAAAATTTTTCCTTTTTGAACAAAAAAAAAAAAAATGAAAACATCAAAATACAAGAATGCATTACCCATATCCACTCTCCAAGTACAGATAGATGATGCTTCCCAGTTTGGGAGCAGCTGTTTCCCAGCCTTACATCATTGGTGATACGATGGTTAAGCTGAAATGTGATGCGCTGTGATGGGGATAGCATCTCTATGGCCTTGTCCAAAGAAGCCATACAACATACTCTGCATTATGTTACTTCATAATATTGTCAATTATCAATTATTAAGATAATTGTTCTAAAGCGTGCACTAAATTAGTTCGCAATGGAGACGTATACTGATTTCGTATAATTCTAAATAACTTTCAAATATCATAAAAAATCAGCATTCCCCACATAATGAAAATTTTTCATTATCCAAAGCAAAATAAAAATTTTTCAAATACCACAGAGATGCTTGTGCTGCAGAAACTGGGAGCACATATCCGCCACACAATGCATAGCAAATATATAGACGTGTGTGTGTGTTAGACTTGCTACCATAGAAACAGAAAACAACATAATCACTTTGTTCCAACGGGCAAGGCTTCTATCTACTTATGTATATCTACAAGCAACCAGTAAGTACAGAAAAAATGCATCAAAATTCAAGGATTACCTATTCATTTTAAATCACACTAAAGAAAGGTTTTTTGTCATTTTCTTTTAAGTATAATTTTCTAATATCTTAATAACAGCCCCACTTCATACTTTAGGTCTATGCAAGGGAACCAACAGACTAAGGAAACTGGTGATAATAGTAGTTTGAATTCTTATATGCTCTGCAAAGAGATGTTTTGCAAGATCCGTAGCATTGTCATATGCTCAGGCTTCTATATTCTTTTGGTCTGATATGCTTATCTATAGCAAGCGAGTATAAGTTTGTCTTCATTATTATAGTTATTTCTTATTTTGCTAGTTGAAATCAATTTCCCAGATTTGTTTGGGGGTGAAGAGTTCAAAATGATGTTTACAGTTAAAGTGCAGGGCTCAACCGAGTATGGATCAACCATATAAAATGCTAGATAATCCAATTAGATACACATTTTTTGTGTTCATTACTACCTTAAATTTGTGTCCCCAAATTTAGAATCTGGCCTCTTTATTATCTTGCTTACGTAGATTGTGGATTATGGTTGTAGTAATTCGAAATGCGACCAAGTTTGAACAAAATAGGGTATTTTATTTACCAAGGATACTAATAAATCTTCATTGTTGTTATGTAGGCACACGCCAACTGTTTGGTGATTATAACCCATTGTATTCTGATCCGGTCGTTGCCAAAATTGCTGGGTATGATACACACACATCAACGCATTACCTATAATTGATTCATTAATATTAACTTTTTTCTTGTTTACATTTTAGGATGGATAAGAGTTGGATAAATTATAAGATCCATCGGGTGATGTATTTAAAGCCAAATTATAGAAAAGGAGTTATCGAATTTCTTGATTTTGCATTTTCAAAAGTTGGAAATGGGGATAAGATACGTTGTCCATGCAATAATTGTAACAATCTTTTTTTTTCAAGATAGGGAACTAATCTTCAACCACTTATTCATATATGGAATATTAAGGGATTACAAACAATGGATTTTTCATGGAGAAGAAGAAAATGACTCTACCAGTGATGAAGAACATGATGATGATGGGAAAGAAAGCGGAGATAATGATTTCGAATATGATGATACTATTTCTTTGATCCATGATGCCACAAATGTTAGAAATGTAGATTTCAGTAAGGATGTCGACCATTTAGGTGATGAAACTGATCAAAATGATGCAGTGCCCGAAAATTTTTATAGACTTATGAAAGATGCTGAACAAGAATTATTTTCGGGTTGTGATCGTTTCACTAAATTGGAATTTATTTTACATCTTCTCCATTTGAAGTGCATTAATGGTTGGAGTGATAAATCTTTCTCAATGCTACTGAATTTATTGAAATCAGTATTCTTTCATGATAGTAATTTTCCAAGTAACTCTTATGAAGCAAAGAAGTATACAAGAGATTTAGGATTGGATTATGTTAAGATTGATGTTTGCAAGAATGATTGTATCCTTTATCGAAATGTATATGAAAAATATCAAAACTGTCCGATTTGTGGGTGCTCGAGGTGGAAAATTGATAATGATGAAGGAAAAAAAGTTCCGCATAAAATTCTTCGTCATTTTCCACTAATACCTAGACTTCAAAGGTTTTACATGTCTTCAAAACTAGCATCTCATATGCGATGGCATAAGGAGAAACGCCCTGATGATGGAGTCTTGAGACATCCAAACCGACTCAAAAGCTTGGAAATCTTTTGACGAAATGTACCCAAACTTTGCACTAGATTCCCGAAATGTGAGGCTTGGTTTAGCTTCTGATGGATTTAATCCTTTTGGCAACTTAAGCACATCTTACAGCATATGGCCAGTGATATTAGTTCCATATAATCTCCCACCATGGATATGCATGAAAAGTGAATACTTTATATTGTCATTATTAATTCCTGGTCCAAAAGCTCTTGGAAATGATATTGATGTATTCTTGGAACCATTAATAGATGAGCTTATGGAATTATGGTATGCTGGAGTTGAAACCTACGACGCCTTTAGTTCAAACAATTTTAAATTACATGCATCATTATTGTGGACTATCAATGATTTTCCAACTTACGCAAATTTATCAGGTTGGAGTACGAAAGGAAAATTGGCTTGTCCTAATTGCAATGTTGACACTTCCTCTTATAGATTGTCACATGGTCATAAATTGTGTTATATGTGTCATCGTAGATTCTTAGATGCCAATCATAAATGGAGATTTGACAAAAAATCATTTGACGGCACTATAGAAATGCGACATGCTCCCAAGCTATTTTCGAGGGATGATGTCCTTGATCAACTTAGTGGATGTGACAATGTGATATTTGGGAAGGCCGGTACCAAGCGAAAACAACTTGAACATACTCTCAAGTATAATTGAAAAAAAAAAAAGTATTTTTTTTAAGTTGCCTTATTGGAGCAAAGTTTTGGTTCGTCATAATTTAGATGTTATGCATATTGAAAAGAATGTCTGTGAAAGTATCATAGGTACGGTATTAGGCATTGATGGGAAGACAAAGGATAATTTAAATTCTCGTCTGGATTTGAGGAATATGGGAATTCGAAAGGACTTGCATCCTATTGAACTTGGAGATAAATATTTAATTCCTAAAGCTGCCTATTCGTTGACATTGAAAGAAAAAAGGGTTGTTTGTAAGTTTCTTGCAAATCTGAAAGTTCCAGATGGTTACTCTTCCAATATATCTCGATGTATAAATTATGTTGATGGTAAAGTTTTAGGGATGAAAAGTCATGATTATCATGTATTTATGCAAGACTTGATTGCACCGGCATTTCGTGGTATCTTACCTACAGAAGTATACGAGCCATTAGCTGAATTAGGTGTGTTCTTTAAGCAGTTATGTGGAAAAACATTACGAGTGGATGCATTGGAAAAATTAGAACGAAATATTATTTTGACCCTTTGTAAAATGGAACGTATCTTTCCCCCATCTTTTTTTGATATCATGTTGCACTTACTTATTCATTTGGCAAGTGAGGCAAAAGTTGCAGGACCAGTTCAATATCGGTGGATGTATCCTTTTGAAAGGTGAGATATTCCTAAAATTTATAGCATGTGTATTTTGAATATAATGATTATAATATTTGAACTAATAAAGTCTTGTTTACAGGTATATGCGTAAGTTAAAATCATATGTACGTAATAAAGCTCGCCCAGAAGGCTCTATAGCTGAATGTCATATAGTAGAAGAATGTCTTGTATTTTGCTCTAGATATTTGGGTAGGGCAGAAACAAGATTCAATCGTAAAGAAAGAAATTTTGACGACAGTGAAGTACATGTGGGGTTATTTGTGTTTTCTAAATTTGGAAGACCATTGGGCAAAAAAAGTATTAAAGAGTTGAGTTTTCAAGATTGGAATAGAGCTCAACTATATATCTTGAAAAATTGTAAGGAAGTGCAGCCTTTTATAGAGTAAGATACTTTATTATTATGGTACATAGTAATATTATGAGTGTGGTATATATGTGTTTCAATCCACTACCTATTAATATAAAGAACTTCAATATTTGATGATGAATAGGGAGTATGAAAATATCAATCAAGATCGGAATGTTGATTTGTTAGAGTGGTTTGAATACAGAGTAAATAAATGTTTATGCATTATGTATGGTTTGATACGATTTTTTAATACTTACTAAATGTTAATCTTATTAATACCTTTTAATGCTTGTTGTGTTCAATAGATTACAGAATTGATGAACAAAGGGGATGAAAGAGCAAGCAAATATCTTTTATATTTGGCACAGGCTCCAATTAGAAGAGTGACTTGTTATTCATCATATGTGGTCAATGGATACCGATTTTACACAGAAAGTCGAGCAAGAAAGCGTAAAACACAGAATAGTGGAGTGGTGGTGAAGGGTGATTTACATAGTGGGGAAATGGACTACTTTGGAGTATTAAGAGAGATTATTGAATTAGAGTATAATGGTGGAAACACGATAGTGCTTTTTCGTTGTGATTGGTATGACATATATGATATAAAAAAGGTATTAAGAAGGAACCAAATGGGCTAACAACAATAAATATCACTCGATTTTTACAAACTGATGAGCCTTATGTTTTAGCATGCCAAGTTGAACAAGTTTATTACGTGATAGACCATACAGATGTGAATTGGCGAGTTGTTGTTAGGTCAATGCCACGTAACTTTTATAATATTCCTGTTGGTGAAGAGATGGATGATCTCTACGAAACATATGTGGATAGTAATGAGCCAACATTAGAAACAAATTTGGATTATGTAGTAGAGTTGAGTGATATGTCGGTGCCTTTAGTTAGAACTGATATTGAACCAGAGATTGTAGATATGAATTATGCTGGTGGGTCTAAAGATGTGTACAAGTCTAGTAGTGAAGAAGATGAGTCATTGATGTGGTGATTGTTCAAGATTATAATTATGTAAGGTATGTATTTATTATGTGCTGTTATTTTATTTTTTTTTATTATAATGTTGGTTAATAACTATTCAATTGACTATATGTTAACAGGTTGTAGAAGGTGCTTACTGGTGCTTCCAATTTCAGGCTGTCTAAGATACTGGATTTATCGTTTTTGGATCTCCCATACCCTGCATAGCAATTTTTCTTTTTGGATAATGAATATCTTCTGCAGAAGTTATCTTCTGCATTTATTCTTTTATAGTTGTCGTAGAGAAGAAATAAGCAGATGCTTATTTATATATTCTGCTTGCTTCTTGTTTATTTTATCATCTCTTGTATGCCCATATTAATTTTAACATGTCTACACTTCTCTGTTGGTAAAATTGTAAATTGTGTTGACATTGAAAACTCTTGACAACCCATTTGCATCCATTGTGTGCTTTTTGCAAGCTGAGGAGATCCGTGAAGTGTGATTTAGTGTGATTTGTAGCTTCAATGGATAATGAATATCAAATTCAAGAAATGGTTGAAGAACAAACAGATCGAGGCATAAACGAAAAACCTTGGTATAAATATATTTGATATTTAATGATTTATATATATTGTGTTTTTTTTAACAGTTCAACCAATACGTGGAAGAACACGTTGTGTTAAATGGAAAAGCAAGAGAGATGATAATCCTGCACCAGTAAAGATTGATCTACCATCATCTCTATGCCGTATTGTTGGAGAAAATGCACAACAATTTATCACAGAAATGAGCTATCTTGTTAAACAATATTGCCCTGTTAATGTTGATAATTGGAAGCAAATGGATGCTCATATCAAGATGAAATTGATGCAAAAAGTGAAGGTAAATTTAATATATATATATAATGATATATTAATATATTTGGTTGTATTTTTTTTTTTTTGTATTATTTGGTATACATAACATATTGCCATTGCTTGATTGTTGTAGGAACAATACGTATTGCCAAATGAAAATCATGTAAATATGGCAATTGAGAAAGAATTAATGAAAAGATTCCGTACTTGGCGTTTTGGTTTGCGAAGAGACTACTACAAAAAATATAGAACTGATAAGGAGCGGATTGAAAACTGCCCTCCTAATGTAGATATTGAGCAATGGAAATGGTTGGTTCTAGAATATTGGGGAAGTCAAAAGTTTCGAGTAAGTATATCATTCTTTATTTAATAACACTACTTAATAAATACAAATGCTTTGTGCTGGTTCCTAGACACACACATATATGTACTCAGATGACTAATGTTATTTATTGTTTCAAATGCAGCATATGAGTGAAAATAATTCAAAGAATAGAAGTAAACAGAGAATGATGAGCTGCGTTGGCACAAAATCTATTGCACGTACTTTGCATGAGATGGTAATAGCCATCTTTAATATATGACATCTTTTTGTTATTTGCTTACACTTGAAAATTTACAAACAAATGGGTTACCACCAACGTTCACATCGTGAAGAATCGATCGAGCCTACCGAATACTTGAAATTGTTTGTAAAAGAAAAGAAACGAAAAGATGGAAATTTGGTTGATAATGAGTCGGAATATGCATATCGGAAAGTCATTAGAATTACACGAGACTCAAAGTTGAACAAAATGGTCTTGATAACTTGATGGCGAGAGGATGCTTTTTCAATTGTTCTTGGATGTAAGTCTACATACATAAGAGGGATGGGAGAAGGTCCTCGACCAAGTAGAAATGACAATAATTATTTAGAAAGTTGTAGTAAGATGCCAATATGCCTAGAAAATGACATTAATGCTCGATTTGAGGTCAAGTACAACGACGGTTAGCAGATCTGCTAAATCAAAAAGAAGTCGAGATTCGTTCTAAATTGCTTGTCGGGCTGAAAGCTGATATATATTCTGATATGCGATCTTTGATTAAAGAAGAATTATGTACAATGCAAACTAAAAAAACGGTAAGTTTATAGCTATCGTTTCTTATTATGTTTTTAATTGTTTACAATGAAAAATGGCATTAATGCTCTTTGTTTATTATTTTGCTTGGAATTTCTTTGTATTAACCCATTGTAAAATGGGTGGGCAGATTTACACCCCACCCAAACTATATCTTACATCAATAGTAATTGTTTGTAGGACTTGGAGAATGCAATTAACCAAATGAATGATAAAAGTGTCGAAGGAGCAGATGGTGGTTCATTATTCAAGCTTCAGGTAATCTGAGTAGTTGGGAAAATATTATAATATTAAGAATAGTTTATTTTTTTAATCTTTTTTTTTTTTTTTAAATTCCATACTCCAGAGTTTTATTTTAGTACTAATTTTGTTAGGTTTAATAGATTGAGTTGGACTGGTCTTTGCCATCCTAACTATTTCCCATTCCACTTGATGCTTTGACAGTTCTTATATGAGTTAATAAAATACAGTGTAAAATTGTCAACTTCACTAATGCTATAACAATACTCATTAGAAGAACTATTAGATATTAAATTGTAAGACAGGGAATCTCTCCTCTCAATATATGATCTCTAGGAAACGGGCTGGATTTCTTCTAAAATAGCCTCCAAATTTAAGTAGAATCGGACTGTGAAGCGCCGTGAGTTTGAAGACTCACACTCTGTCGTTAACTGTAAGTTCGTCCCTATAACTCAAGTTAATGTCCTAATTTGTTTCAATATGACAAACTGTACTATTCTTCAGCTGGTTAGTGAGCTTCGTCTTCAATATATTCTCTCTCTATATTCTATTTGTAAGATGGAATTCAGTTGACTTCAGAGTTTGATCTGGTTCTCACCATTGTCAATAGAAAAAAGGCGGTTTTAATTTCTTTCCTAACCAAACCCCATCTTTTTCAGCTACCCGCTTATATTTGGCCTTTTGCTTCGGTTTTTAATTTTCTAATTTTTATTAATCTTTGCTTCTGAGTAGTTGCCTTCTTAAATTTTATTATGACTTGACTGTGCACTTTACATGTTATTCATTAAGGCGGAAGTTGCAAGGCCGTTTGACAAGAACAGGAAGCGAGCTTGTGATCAATCTAGTGGGCCTATTAGCAGAACTACGAGCCAATCTAAAGTCTTAAAAGGCCAGCTGGTTTTTTCTTCCTCGACCGATCGTGTGCTAAAACAAGTGGAGGTTAGAGTTATTTGAAATATTATTTTTCATATTTGTTTAGTTTATTCCCGAATATGATTAGATTATATTGAGATATCTCGGATTACATATTAGAGTTATTTGAAAATAACTCATTGCCTATAACAGCCGAACATTCAAAAAAATAAAAGGCCAGATCCGATGATCTCAGTATTCAAAGGAGGCATACATGCAAATACAAGTTCAGGTTGTAAATTTTAAATTTTGAGTGCTATCTTTTTTTTTTATCTGATTGAGTGATTAATGTGTGAATCACAATGTTACTTGGTACCTTTGAGCTGTGTGAATTATTTTGATCTGATAATATTTTGGGCAAAATGTCAGGGTCTTGGCAGCCTCGACTTCCGTCTAGGACTAACATTTTGAGGCTGAGTAGCGAGAATCAGAGTATTAATCAAAGTATCGGTATGAAGCCATATTCGAGTTCTCAACAAAAATCATGATGAGCACTCAGCCATGAGATCGTTCATGTTACTCTCGGCCTCGGTGAACTCCATTTCATCCATTCCTTCGCCTGTGTGCCAGTGCAAGAAAACTTTCCTCCTGTGTGCAGGTGTGTGCCCAGATGGGTGAGCAGGGTGAGTGAGTGCAGCCGTGGGTGTGTGTGTGCAGTGTGTGGTTGGGCTGAGCTACAACCCTGGGTGAGTGGGTGTATGTGTGTGCAGTGTGTGTGGTTGGGCATTGTGTGTTGGGTGTGTTTGTGCAGTATGGAGGTGTGTGGTTGGGCTGATGATCATCAACCTCTTTGGTGCTCATCTTGCCACGGAACATGGTAGAAGCCGGCAAGTAGCGGCCATGGCGTGGGTCAGCGACACACATCATGTTCTTGGCATCCCACATCATTATATTGCATAGCTGGAATTTTTTTAAATTTGTTGTAAGACAATTTGATATTTGTGTTGAAATCAATTTGATAGTTGTGTTAAATTTTTGCCTATTAAAGTATATAAATTAAATATAAAATTATATACTTTTTATGATAATTATTTGTTATTAAATATAATATTTAATGATAAATTTTAAATTATTTTGATACTAACAAATATTTTTTAGTGACAAAATTATTTTGTCACTAAAGCAATAATTATTGTCACTAAAGAATTTTTTTAGTGACAAAATTATATTGTCACTAAAGCAATAATTATTGTCACTAAAAAATTTCTTTAGTGACAAAATAAAAATTTGTCACTAAAGGTTTTGTGACAAATCTTTAGTGACAAATTTATAATCTTTAGTGACAAATTATTTTGTCACTAAAGATTATTATTGTTGTAGTGTCGCTTGAATATGTGAGGATGTAAAATAATTATACCGAACCACACATACGAAGAATACAATTATTTTTATGTGAAAAGTCCATTCTTGAAAAAAACCACTAGAATTGATATTCTATAAAGATGTTTCACTATAATAGTTTTGGTAATCCAAATTTAGGCACAAATATTTTGTCTAATTTACAAATATACATGTCTAATATGTATATCAGGCGCAAATATTTAACAAAATTTATATTTTTTGTACACATTAGACGTGCATCGGGCACACTCATTTCATCTTATGCACACATTAGGAACGATTATTTTATATAATTTTTATTTTTGTGCACATTAGGTGCGTATTAGGCACACTTCTTTAGTCTGATGCATATGCAAATTGGGCAAGTATCAAATATAATTATTCTGCCTAAGTTCTGCATGAGCACACATCAAATGCCCATCATTTATGACACTGCGATTATTCTTTTCATGAGAGAATTTGAAGGAAGTAAGGCATGCACTAAAGTGATAGGAAAATAAATAGGACATAAAATTGAAATTAAAGGTCCAAAATATATAAGTCTCTCTCAAAAATGGAGAGCTATAACACAAAGAAGAAAATTCACAATTTTTGTATAAAATTTGAAGAAACTAAAAACAACATATATTCATCCATAATAATTATGAATCGAGAAACACACGAGTGACAATCATGAGATTATTTGTACTTAACAAGATATTTTAAACCACTTTCGGATAACACGTGTAAAATTTTATGAGATAAAACTATTTTATGGATTATAGAATTGTTATATCATTTTATAATTCAAAATATAGAGTGAAATATTATATAAATATAATAGTTGGTTCTGTTCTTTATTGGATAAGAGGATAGTCAGATTTTTAGTTACATAAATGTCTTTTTATCCATCAAATATTTATTTGGTTAAGAAAACACACTCAAATAAAATATCACAAAAACATAGATGATTATAATATTTAATTATTTTAATAAATTATTAAATATGTGTGTCTCGTTATTTGAAACAATTTTAGCATCACCAATTTAGTTATCCACATTGATACATTTAAACACTATAGGTGAAAAGTCAATTTACAGAAAATGGAATACACTAAGAAATTAATTTACAGACCAGTTGACACAGACGCACTAATTTAATCAATTTACTATCGTCTTATAACTCATACAATGAAATTTCTTAGATTTACCATTGTCAATGGAATCATACTCCTTTTGGTTTTATTGTCAACTTTCCTTCCCGAGTCGTTGAATTTTCACACACTATTGGATCCTAATTTTCACACTACTCACATCTTTTACGAAGGTAAACATGCAGAAAAAAGTGTATACAATAAAGTCTATGGAGTCGAAACACAACAATCAAAGATGAGTTTTCTCAAATGGGAACAATTTAGAAGATTAAAAGATTAGAAAACTCTAGTCATATCTGTTAATCGGTTTTTTAACATAATATTCTTAGTCAAATTATAAAATATATCAATATAAAATCTATGATGTCAAAATACTAGCATAATATATAAAATACACAAATATTGAATAAGCAAATATAATTATATATGTATATGTATTTGTCAATTTGGGTTGCTAACAATTTGAAGTTGATCCAAAATACAGAAATAATTTACCATTTTAAATCGAAATTCAACAGAATGATTTGGTTATTCTACATTATTTTTTTTACAATTCAGTTTCAATAGTTTTAATTTCACTATTGTTTTTACATCTTTTTTCAACACTTCTATGACCCGTTTGGTAGAATAAAGTAATTTTTTTTTTATCTTATTGTACTGTATAATTACTTCAATGGTAAGAATAACAATCTGAAAAGGAATTATTATTCCTTCAAAATAATTAATAAAAAAAATCCCTTTGTTATTTTTTTATTCAGATTTGTGAAGAAATAACAATTTAAATTTTTTATTTACTCTTATTAGAAATTAGACCTAATTAAATTGGAATTTGGGTCAGATGCGAATTAGATTTAGATAAAAAATTATAATTACTTTAGTCCGATTTAGCAAGAGATATTCATAATCTAAATTTGATTGATTCTGATTAAGACATAAATATTTTAATTTTTAGATATCTTTATATTCATAAATATATAAAAAATTACTAAAAATATAAAATATTTAAAAATTTTAATACTACCAGATTTATATTTAAATTTAAAATCTTAATATAAAAATTATTAATTACATAAATATATAATTTATTGAAATAATTATTTAAACCTAATATTAATTTTAAAAATAATATATTTATAAAAAAATTTATAATTTTTGCCGAGTTCAACTGAATCGGTTAATTTTACTCGTAATTGTACCCTTTTTAAATTTAATTAGGCCTAATATTTTTTACCATAATCATCTATAATACTTTTATACTTTAAATAAACTTGATAAAATTTTAAACCGGTAAAACCATGTTGATTAACTGACTCAATATTGTTGAAATAGATCCAAACCTTCTAATATGTGTTAAAATATTATTGTTTTAGGTAAAGATAAAAGAGCTGTTTTATACCGATTACGTAAATATTCCTCTTGCTATTTTTCTATATCAGACACTAAAAAATAATTTTTAATTTAATTTGACCTAATATAAATAATTAATTAAATAAAAAAATATTAATTTTAAATTTCATTCTCACATTATTTTATTCTCTAAAAATAATTATATTATTTTTATCTTACTTTGTTTCCGTTATTAAATACAGCGTTACATGAAAGTCAGTTTATCATTGAATAGTTAGTGCTTCATTTTGTCCTATCATTTACCAGTCAACTAGATTTGTAGCTTCTACATCTCTTACTTTTCTTCAACGAAACTTTGTTCTTCATACTTCGTGATGGGTCAACATCTGTTTTTATTTGTGAGAATTTCTTCTATGTAATAATAATCTCTCCTAATGAATAGCTCTTTTCCTAAGTAATTGTGGGTTCGGTCTACCTCTTGGTTAAAAGGAATGGGGAATGGTAAGAGAATAACAACTATTGTAGATATTTATTATTGATTGTAGTGTGTGTTTTTATTAGTGATATTTTTAAAGATATTTGCCATTTTATGATTAAGAAAGATTTTTATTTACTGTTAATTGTTCTAATAATGTGATGATTTACAAATCCATTATGGTTTGGGGGAGTTAGGCGACTCACAGTGGGTGATGTTACTGAATACTAATAGTAGTATTCGACAAGGAAGTGGACGGCATGCGCAAGCATTGATATCACCTCTTTTGAAAAAAAATTATTATTAATAAGTGTTGGGGATCATTTATTGATATATGTTGCTTTTAGATTTACTAAATCTATGACAATAATAACCAAATAAGACAGTTTAAATTTTTTTTATATTAATTTATATGTTTCAATTTGATGATATAAGTAAAACTTATAATATGTACGGTAAGAAAAGAGATAAAATATCAATATTAAATAACTATGAAATCAATTAATCGAAATGTGGGATAGATGAGTGAAAGATATTATAAAAACTAAAGCCATTTTTAGTATTTATATCCCTAGCAAAATAATTAATATCACTTATAAGATGGCTAGAATGTCAAAATTTTGGTTCCTCTTTTGATATTTTATAAAAATTAATTATGCTTCTACTTCAATATGTAAGATAAGAAATAATAATTTTGATAAAATAAAATATAGTAAACAAAATTTCACTTAATGACAAAGAATAAGCCTTAATTTAACAATCCATTTATTTTTTTTAAAGAATCAATGATTTTAAAATTCTAAAATTACATTTGTCTATTATTTAAGGCAAATTTAACATAAAAATATTAAAATTTAAATCGATAGAAGATTTTAAGAAAAGAATTATTATATTGTATCCATTTGTTTTAATAACTTTATATGTAAAAATAAATAAATAAATAAATATTAAATTACTGAAAAGTATTTTTAAAAATATTTATCAAATATTTCTTAAACTTAAAGGAGCAATTTATAAATATCCTAAGGACACTTACTAAAAAGCCCATTATAAGTTATAAAAAGTGTGGTCATAGGCAATAAATAAATATTGATTATGTAATTGCAGGATGGACCCCACCGATAATGTCGTAATTTAATTACCTTCAATTAATTATAAATAAATATCCTTGCCATATGTTTGGTAGTTCTCCACCAATAATATTTTAGTATTACAAAATAAAAATAAATTAAAATTAAAATAGAAGATGAAGTAAAGTAATTTTTTTTCGAATTCGTAATATTTTTTTCAATATTTTTATTTTTTGTTTCTATTTTACTTGTGTATAGATATAATATATCTAAAATACCTTTTTATATAGTTAGAGATGTAACATGAAATTATTATGAATATAATAAAATATTAATTAGAAAAATATGTTGTGGTTGATAAATATAAACATCTTATTATATAAAAAGAGAAAATAAAACTTGACCCATATTCTTTTAAAAAATAAAAAGGGAGCCAATGTGAACTTAAATTTCTTAAAAAGTCTAAATATATATAAAATGTATAGATTTAAACCTTTTGGAATAAAATTGAGTTATAACATCTAATGTATACTGGCCAACATAACACAGATTTTAAAATTTTCATAATGACATCTAGGAATTTTTTTTAGAGTTTATTACATAATTTTTATGAATTTTGTCATTTCATCAACTAATACATTACATATTGAGACATTTTTTCAGTATCACGAATATATATTGGTCAATATTTTTATCTAAAGTTATTACAAATTCATCTTTAACTCAAAAAGTTCTTACATTTTACACCGTCTTTTTTATTATCCTAAGTTAGTGGCAACATGCAGGCACAGGAAATTGGACAAGAAGGCAGCAAATTCGTCATGGAACAAATGTCAATAGAAAATATATACGACTATATGTTCCATTTGTTGCAGGAATATGGGATGCTATTTAGATATAAATTGACTATACTTTCAAGGGCAGTTGAGTTGTGCTCCGAGAAATGGGGTTGCTGTCCTAATGGCTTGGAGCGTATGTACAGGCTAGAAACCATGGTAGAGGAGCCTGCACAAAGAAACCCATGCGTCTTGCCTCCTCCCTACAGTCACCATGCTCTTCAAGCTCTTCTCGACCAAAATGCCAAGATTAAAAGGCAGGTAGAGGAGTGGGAATCATAAGGAAATCAATAAGGATAAATTCTCCTTCTTGACTTTTGTTTTTTTGGTGCTCAATTCAATTCTGAGAAAAAAAAAAGGTAAATCAATTGTTAGTTTTAACTGCCACAACCATACAGAAAAAAATAAAATATTTGTATAATTATTCGATCAAGTCAGAGGTCAAGGTAGAACAGTTTGAAAAATGGTATGCACAGTGTTGGAGGATATATAAAAAAATGAAGGTATTTGAAGAAGTATCGATAGAAAATTACACACTTGGTTGCTATGTTCTTGACGAAAACAAATGAGAAGCAAATCAAAAACACATTGCCAAGATAATGTGCTCTTTTTTCTTTATATTAGCACTTGATTGAGCACCAAAGACTTGTAAATTTCTTCACTTGCATCTTGTTATCCTTTTCTAGCCATGCATGTCAATTATGAGAACAGGATGAAGACTATGGGAATGTAAGAAGTGTTGGGAGGAGGCCAAAGAACTCATCAACTGCAAACCACTCCCACGTCGCTTGAACATGTGAGGCTGTAAAATAATAATACTGAACCACACATACGTAGAATATAATTATTTTTATGTGAAAAGTTCATTCTTGAAAAAAACCTCTAGATTTGATATTCTATAAAAATACTTTACTATAATAGTTTTGGTAATCTAAATCTAGATATAAATATTTTGCCTAATTTATATATATGCATGTCTTATATGCATATCATGCACAAACATTCGATCCAATTTACATATTTGTACACATTAGACCTACATCAGGCACACTCGTTTCATCTTATGCACACATTAGGAACAGTTATTTTGTATAATTTTTATCTGTGTGCACGTCAGGCGCATACTAGGCACACTTCTTCAGTCTGATGCATATGCAAATCGTGCATGTATCGAATATAATCATTTTGCCTAAGTTTTGCTCGAACACACATCAAACGCCCATTGTTTATGATACTACGATTATTCTTTTTATGAGAGAATTTGAAGTAAGCCATGCGCTAAAGTGATGGAAAAATAAATAGGATATAAAATTTAAAATAAAGGTCCAAAATACATAAATCCCTCAAAAAACTAGAGAGCTATAGCACAAAGAAAAGAATTCACAATTCATGTATAAAATTTGAAGAAACTGAAAATAACATATATTCTTGCATAATAATTTTGAATGAAGAAAAACACGAGTGATAATCATGAGATTATTTGTACTTAACATGATAATTTAAACCGCTCTCGGCTAACATGTGTAAAATTTTATGGGATAAAACTATTTTAGGGATCATAGAATTGTCATATTATTTCATAATTTAAAATGTAGAGTTAAACATTATATAAATATAATAATTAGTTTTGTCATTTATTGGATAAGAGAATGATCAAATTTTTAGTTACATAAATATCTTTTTATCTATCAAATATTTGTTTGGTTAAGAAAACACACTCTCAAATAAAATACCACAAAAATATATATGATTATAATATTTAATTATTTTAATAAATTATTAAATATGTGTGTCTCGTTATTTGAAATAATTTTAGTATCACCAATTCAATTATCCACATTGATACATTTAAACACTATTGGTGAAAAGTCAATTTACAGGAAAAGGAAGACACTAAGAAAGTTAATTTACAGTTCGACTGATATAGACGCACTAATTTAACTGATTTATTTTCATCTTATAACTCATACCTTGAAATTCATTGAGTTACCATTGTTGGTGGAATTGGACTCCTTTTGGTTTTCTTTTCAACCTTCCTTCATGACCATCGAATCTCCACACACTATTGGATCCTAATTTTTACACCACCCACGTCTTTTATAAAGGTAAACATGCAAAAAAAAAATATATACAATAAAGTCTATGGAGTAAGAAAACTCTAGAGTCAAAACACAACAATCGAAGATGAGCTTTTTTCAAATGGGAGCAATTTAGAAGATTAAAAAGTTAGAAAACTCTAGTCACATATGTTAATCAATTTTTTAACATAATATTCTCAAACAAATTATAAAATATAGCAATATAAAATCTTTGATATCAAAATACTTGCATAATATATAAAATATACAAATATTGAATAAGCAAATAAAATTATGTAAGTATATGCAGATGTCAATTTGGGTTTCTAACAATTTGAAGTTGATCCAAACTAGAGAAATAATTTGCCATTTTAAATTACAATTTATCACGAATACGGATTAAATAAGTCAATTTAAATAATTAATTATAATTTTTAAAATCTAACATCCCAAATAAATTTAAACAAATAATACAAAATCTCAAAATGCGGGTGTGATAAATCAAATACACAAAACCTTATCGGACAACTGTCCGAACAAATAAATATGACCTACTCTATCATCATCGTAAGAGAGATAATAATTCGACCTAAAAATCATAATCAAATATAACATAATATTCAAACTATTTTCGAAATATAACAATAAGCCCACATCCGGTCAATTCCATAATCTATATACATCAAATATAAATTTAAATCATAATAAAATTGAAACTTATCAAATCGGATAAATATCTGACTGATCAAATTTTTACTCTTACAACGTATCCGAATCTTCTATTCTGAAGGGATAAAATAGAAAAAGTGAACCTAATACTTAATAAGTATTATATTTAATCAAAAGGAGTCCAATAAATTAGAAAAAACATCAAATGGATGAAAATCAAGTCAAATTATAGAATAAATCTAAATCGTCAATAAGACAAACCAATAGAAATCAAAGATCCAAATTTTAAGATCTAATGGTAGTCTCATACTCAATTCAAATATTCAAATCCAAACAAATTTCTAAATTTTAAAAACAGTCCTCATCGGGACGTGTATATATATATATATAACCAAAACAAAGGTAATCCGGACCAATTCCAAAACCTATGTCGACCCGAGTCCAAATCCAAGTCTCAGTCCAAGTCCGATGCCCGATCAGCTTGTGATTTGGGACAGAATCCGATAAATGGATGATTGATAGAGCGTCAGTTTTGAAACAAAGATCGCAATAGATATTTCTAAGGTTTGTATCAAAATATATAATTAAAATCATTTGTGTGAGACATACCAAGTTCAATTATAGGCAAAATCGGCGAATCTCAAATCGAAATCCAAAAAATCATATCTAAATCAAAGTCCAATACCATTCAATATAAAAATATAAATTATGCACCAAATTTGGATTATGATTATTTAAAGACTAGTTTGAGGAATTGTTACACATAATCCCGGTAACCTTTGGGCAAAATCCATGTACTGTGTATCCATAGATAAGGTTGCTCACTATATTTTACCATCCGACGACTTTTGGTACTTTTCTTAAAATTGTCAGATATATTAGACGCTTAAATATATTCTAAGGTCAAGTCAAATTATTCAAATGGGAAAGATCACTACTCTAAACATTTTCTGTCGACGAAAAGAAATTTTTAAATAATAAAATAATATTCTCGTCAGGAGCTGACTAGAATCCAATAATTCAAATACAATGTAATGACCATAACCGGGCACGTACATGTGAAAATGTAAGGCCAATGCAAGTTTTGTGTAATTTTTATTACATATATTGATATAAATATATACCAAGTTTAATAAATTTTTTAAATTTTTAAAAAATAATAAATTTCTAAAATCATAAAACTCATATTTAAAGACTCTAAAATAATCTAATGAACTACACATGCATATCTAGAATAAATAAAACAAGTGTATAAAATATATGTATGTTAGCAAAAATTTTAAATAATATTTAAAATAAATTAGAAATTAAATTAGATCAAAAATAAAGTTTATAAATACTTACCTGGATTTCATACATTACAAATCTGAAGAAATGATATACTGAAATTTCCAAACGGTACCTTTTCTCTCTCTCCTCCGTGTGCGCTGCCCGTGCCTCAGCCGCACCCTCTCCTCTCTGCACAGCTTCTATCGCAAGCCGCTGTCACCACGGCCTTTGTCGATCATCGGCATGCTGCCACTGCCGTCGCCAACCCCGCCCGACGTCACCTACCCGGTGCTGGCATCGCTATGCTGCCATCGTGGCTCTCCTCGCGCGACTTTGCCATCGTTCTCTCTCCTCCACGCAACCCTCACGTTGCCACAACACGCCGTTGCACTGACCTGCCACCGTTGTATACTGCCATCGCTGGCCTTCCCGACGTCACCTCGTCGGCGTCGTCACCACCGTTTTGCTGTATCTCTCTCTGTGCCGTTCTCTCTCTCTCTCTCTTGCTCGAAACCTCGTCGCGTGCGCCGTCGCTGAACACCACCGCACGACCTTCGTGTGCTGCCGTCGTCGATGGCCCAACTTCTCTTCTCTCCTCCGCCACGCGCCGAGAACAGTGGTGCTCAAAACCCTCTCCTTCCCTGTGCTTCTCTCTCTCCCGATCCAAACCGCGCCACTGTTCTCCTTCTTGTCACTTTCTTTTTTTATTTTCTTTTTCGTTTATTATTATATATTATTATTATTATTATATTTTTTCTATTTTAATTTTCTGTTTCTTTTAATTTAAATTTTGAATCAATATTCAGATAATAATACAGGCCCACATTGAGCGTTAGCCCAACCAATCCAAATATCATTCCAAATTTTACAATATTTAATCAATTTTGTTACGTTTAAATTATTTAAAATTATAATTAATATTAAATTAATCTGAATCAAATTCAGAATATTATAAAATTAAATAGAATGATTTGGTTATTCTACTTTTTTTTTAACGATTCAATTTCAATAGTTTTAATTTCCTTATTGTTTCTGCATCTTTTTCAACACTTCCATGATCCATTTGGTAGGATAAAGTAAAATTTTTATTTTTATCTTATTTTATTGTATAATTACTTTAATAGCAAGAATAATAATATGAAAAGGAATTATTATTCTTTTAAAATAATTAATAAAAAAATCCCTTTGATATTTTTTTATTCAGAATTGTTAAGAAATAACAATTTAAATTATTTTACTTACTCTTATTAGAAATTAGTCTTAATTAAAATAGAATTTGGATCAGATGTGGATTAGATTTAGATAAAAAATTATAATTACTTTAGTCCAATTTGATAAGAGATATTCATAATCTAAATTTGATTGGTTCTGATTAAGATATAAATATTTTTAATTTTTAAATATTTTATATTTATAAATATATAAAAAATAACTAAAAATATAAAATATTTTAAAATTTTAACACTACCAAATTTATATTTAAATTTAAAATCTTAGTATAAAAATTATTAATTACATAAATATATAATCTATTGAAATAATTATTCAAACCTAATATTAATTTTAAAAATAATATATTTATAAAAAAATTATAATTTGTGCCAAGTTCAACTGAATCGGTTAATTTTACTTGTGATTGTACCCTTTCCAAATTTAATTAGGCCTAATATTTTTTACCATGTTCATATATAATACTTATATACCTTAAATAAAATTTATAAAATTTTAAACTGGTAAAACCATGTTGATTAACTGACTCACTGTTGTTGAAATATATTCAAACATTCTAATATGTGTTAAAATATTGTTTTTTTTGGTAAAGATAAAAGAGCCATTTTGTACTAATGACGTAAATATTTCTCTTGCTATTATTCTATATCAAACACTAAAAAATAATTTTTAATTTCATTTGACCTAATGTAAATAATTAATTAAAGAATAAAACATTAATTTTAAATTACATTCTCATATTATTTCATTCTTTAAAAATAATTATATTAATTTTATTTTATTTCAGTAATTAAATATAGCGTTAGATGACAGTTAGTTTATCATTGAATAATTAGTGCTTCCTTTAGTGCTATCATTTACTAGTCAATTAGATTTGAAGCTTTCACATCTCTTGCCTTTCCTCAATGAAACTTTGTTCTCCATACTTCGGGATGGGTCAACATCTGCTTTTATTTATAAGAATTTTTTCTGTACGATAATAATCTCTCCTAATGAAGGGTTCTTTTCTTAAGTAATTGTGGGCTCGATCTACCTCTTGGTTAAAAGAAATGAAAAATGGTAACAGAATAATCAACTATAGTAGATATTTATTATTGACTATAGTGTGTGTTTTTGTTAGTTATATTTTTAAAGATATTTGTTATATTACGATCAAGAAATATTTTTAATCACTGTTAATTAATCTAATGATATGATTTACAAATCCATTGTGGGTTGGGGCAGTTGGGCGACTGATAGTGGGTGACGTTACTGAATGCTCATGGTAGTATTCGGCAAGGGAACGAACGTCATGCACAAGCACTGATATCACCTTTTTGGAAAAAAAAAATTATTATTAATGAGTGTTGGGATCATTTATCAATGAATGTTGCCTTTAGATTTACTAAATCTATGACAATAATAACCAAATAAGATAGTTTAAATTTTTCTTATGTTATTTTATATGTTTTAAGTACTTTTGTATACATTCAATTTGGTGATATAAGAAAAATTTATAATATATATAGTAAGAAAAGAGATAAAATATTTATATTAAATAACTATGAAATCAAGTAATTTGAATATGGGACAGATGAGTAAAAGAAATCATAAAAATTAAAGCCATTTTTGGTATTTATATCCCTAGTAAAACAATTAATATCAGTAATAAGATAGTTAGAATGTCAAATTTTTTTATTCCGCTTTTAATATTTTATAAAGATTAATTGTGCTTCTTCTTCAACCCGTAAGATAGGTGATAATAATTTTGATAAAATAAAATATTGTAAAATAAATTTCACTTAATGATAAAGAATAAGCCTAAATTTAACAATCCATTTATTATTTTTAGAGAATTAGTAATTTTATATCATGATTATTTATTTTTAATAAATAATTATAATTTAATTATTTTTTAAAAATTTTAAAAAATATTAAAAATAATTATTTTTAAATAATTAAATTATAATTATTAATTTAAAAATAAATAATTAAAATAAAAAAAAAGTCTTTTATTTTTTAATGTGAAGCGTCGTACTCCTTTCGCCGTATCCATGAAGCTTATTGACCGTGGTGCTCAGTTGTCACACCATTGTGTTCGACTTAATTAAATGGAGAGAAGAATATGATTAGTGTCAAACTTAATTACTGTTAAATAATTAATGCAATATTAATAAAGCCTTACAATTCATACTTAACTATATAACCCTATTTAACATAATATCATCCAAAATTATAAATAATTATAAATTATTTTTTATCACATTAATTAAAATTTTCTTATATCTATGCTGTGTCATTGGGTTCAGATTATTGTGTGAATTAGGGAGCCTTCGGATTTCTCAATTATGTCAGATCACAAATAGGTCCAGTCTTTGCGTCTCTCAACTTGGATCCTACGCACCACAAATTATAAATAAAAGGTTAGAGGACGGTGGGGGTTGTCCCAACGTAAATACTCCGACGCTTAAATTATAAATCTTTTCTTGAAGATGGAAAGATGAACGCGTAAAAGTAAACGTGATAAAAATATAGGAATGTTGAAATGAAGGGAGTGTATGGAATGCTGAAAGGAGACTAGTGCTCCCTTTAGTGCACTGCTTGGGATGACTCATTGTCGTCGTCGTAGGGAAGTAGTGGTTTGAGGAAAAACAGCTGGTTCTTTCTTCTCGCTACTTTGAGCGTTAAATGCTGAGATCAAGGCTTCGATCTCAGGGCACCGTTTAGGTTATTTTTTAGAAGTGGGAAATCCTCTTCTCTTCGCTGCTAGAGAGGGTATTTGTAGGCTCATTTAGGGAGGCTTTTGGAGTCGGGATCTCCGATAAAAGGCTTGTCAAGATTCACCGATCGTGGTAATCAACGATGTTAGTTGTCGTCTTATAGAGGCGAGGAGACCATTGTCGGACGTGGATAACATAGGCCTGTTTGACTTAGCTTGGATTAGATAAGCAGCTGTTCGGGTAGCATACGTTTCGGCTTGTCGGCGCTAACATTATCTTCCATTGGCTGACATCTTCTGAGTCGACGCCTTCTACGCTGGCAACTTGCAGTTGCCTCTATAGGGGTGCGAATAACGTTGATTGATTGCATGTTTGGGGTGCCCAATGGACCAGGGTTCTAAATCTTTTGGGACGTTCGGTTGGGCCCCCTCTGTTTATCGTACCCATCTTCCAGTTGAGTTTCGTTGGTTCCGATCTAGATCCATGCTGGACTCATCAATTTATATTTATATTTTTCTGTCCAACTATGGCTAATCTTATATTATTACGTATGTTTTTTAGTTTATATTTTAATTATCTGAATTATTTTAAAAATTTTTATTTTATTATATTTTTTATTGATATGATAATTAAATATTTATAAATATTATTATTTTATTTTTAATATAATAATTATACATCATTAATAATTACTCAGTAACAATAAATAAATAAATAAATTTGTCATATTATACAATATTTCCCACCCTCCACTGTGGTGAAGAATCAACTCGCCAATTAAAAGTTCATTAATTGCTATTTGACCCCTTTATTCATAGGAAATTTCACCCATTCCCTCCTGCCACCCCAACGTTTTATTATAAAATGCATCGTTCCTTCGACGAGCCAGAACGTCACGCTGCTCTTCTTCCTCCTCCTGGTCATCTCGGTTGACTCGCTCCGAACAAAATAGCAATTTCTTTTGATTCCGTGATTGATTAATTTATGGAAAAACCGGCTCATAGATCCCGACTGCGACTGAGTAAACCATTCAGCAGAGCTTTGGAGGTAGTAAGATGGCCTGCGATGTTGTCGTCGAAGGTTTTCGGCGCGAGGACTGCGTCCCTCATGCTCGTCGTCCTCCTTGTTGGAACCATTGCTTCCACTCGCTGGATCGGTGTGGTAATTCATCTCTTTCACAATCAAATTCTTAAGTTCAGTCATTAATAATTGTTTTTTAAATCGCAAAACAGTCTCTGTTAGATTTGATTATTAACGAAAGTCAGTCTCGTTCGCTCTAGTGTCATTCAATTGTTGATTTTCTTCTCATTTTAACAGAAAGCCGTCGTTATTTCCGTTATCAGCAGTGAGAGAACAGTATATATATTATAAAAATTTTATTTTTTAAATACGCCATGATTATAACATTTTAACATTTTATTTTATTAGCGTTATATATATGTATTTACGAAATAAGAGATCATGTTAGGGTGAATTTGATTTTTAAAAAATATGAAAAAATAGAAAAATGATTTTTTATGCTTGGATTATCTCCAATGTTTTAAGAAAAAAATAAAATAAAGATTATGTATTAAATTAAAGCCTACTGTTCATGTATTTTCGAAAAAACACTCATGCGTTTGGTCCATCTGTGAAGCCCACTTTTGCAGGAGTTTCATTTCAGAGGTTATACAGACCATCCCCTGAGTACCCATTGAGAGATGAGTATCTTCTCAATTGCACCACCACTAACATGACACTAACCTGCCCAGCAAATTACCTGCCGCAAGGAGACTTAGCCGAACGGCTGAGTCACCTCCAATGTCCTGACTACTTCCGGTGGATCCATGAAGACCTAAAACCGTGGAAGAAGAATGGAATCACGCTAGAAATGGTTGAAAGCGCGAAACAATTTGCACATTTTCGACTCGTCATTATTAATGGAACAGCCTATGTCAACCAGTATGACAAAGCTTTTCAGACAAGAGATGTGCTTACACTATGGGGAATTTTGCAGCTCTTAAAGTTGTATCCTGGACGATTACCTGACTTGGATTTGATGTTCCAGTGCCACGATCCGCCGTTGATTAAAAAAGATCAATACATGGAATCAAATGCTACAGAAGTGCCACTATTGTTTCATTTTTGCGGAAGTGACTCTACATTTGATATTGTCTTTCCTGACTGGTCCTTCTGGGGTTGGTAAAGCCTTCTTAGCACTCAAAATTTTTCTACATTTTCATGAACAATTTGCCTTTTTTCAATCAAAGATTTCTTTCACTAGCTACTTTTGGTATCTCAAAAAGTCATAATTTGGGAGGAAGTTAAAGTTGTAAAAAAAACTGACCCAAAAATTTAAACTAGTAGGTGGAAATCAAATTGTAGTTCTATACTCTAACATACCCCCTCGTACAAATATCATTTTTGGTGTTCAAGTGCGGATTAGGCATAGGTCCGATCTAAACCACATACTAAAAATAAATATAAGAAATGAGATGTTTTAGGAGTTAAATTTGTAATCTATACGACTCTAATACTATTTTATTTTGCCAATTTATTTAAAAGCTTAAGATATCTAATTAATGAGCAAGGAGTGGTTTTATACTCTACTAAAAGCAAATATTGTACACACACATCTTTGCAAACATATATAGCTCTAATTTGGCCAAGCAACATTTGCAATAGCATAAGTTGTTTGATGAAGAAGAAAGGAAAAAATCGCTTAGTTGAGTTCAAGAAGTAACTTACACTCTTCCCTGCAAAAATTCAAAAAAGAAAAAAAATAAAATCTTATGATAAGAAGTGCTCTATAATAACAAAGTGTTTGATTTTTATGTTGCAGGCCGGAAACCAACATAAAGCCGTGGGTACCCTTGATGAAAGATATTGAAAAAGGCAATAGAAAGATTAATTGGACAAATCGGGAACCATATGCATATTGGAAAGGAAGCTTGTTTATGGGTACAAGGGGAAAACTTAAAAATTGCAATTCTACGAAGGATTGGAATGCTGCTATCTATCACCAAGTAACATATTTTTCTTTTGCTTAATGTTTTGTCTATTTTTAAGATGATTAAGAAAAAAAAAAATCCCGCATTAGAGAATTACTTTACAATATAACTGTCCTCAATAGTACTGTGTTCCTTGTGGTGTACTTGGTACTTGTTCTTTCGATGGGATGATATTGGTTTTTGGTATTCTTATTTTTTGGTTTGTTGAGATTTGAACCAAACATAATTATCTTTTCCAAATGGCCAAATATCCTAACGAGCAAAATTGAAAAAGCCACATAGTTACAACTATTTGAAAGAGGGACTCTATCGTCTATAAAAAACAAGATCTAAATATATTTTCTAAAATCAATAAAAAACAAGTTGATTTTATCAATTGTTTATTGGGAAGAATAGTTACTAAATACTAGACAATCTTGATTTTTGCTAAAAGCACTTCTTTTGATTGTTATTATTACTATACAAAATAAAATTAAACAAAAAGAATCATTGTATCCGTGAGACGACTTAAATTCTCCTCTTTGCATGTATAATGTGAATCCCACCTTAAGAAGTGACATTGACACATGTCATGAAGCCTATTCTAAAACTAGTTGTCTATCATTTTTTATATTTCAGTTTTAAAAGTTAGTTAACTTAATATTTCTAGTTCATATAATGATAAAAAGTATAAAAGTTTGACATTGCCAAGTTCATCTTAATTAAAATTTATCAAAAGCCATTACTAATGCTAGGGGCTTAGATTTGCAGGATTGGTTTAGAGAGACTGCTGAGGGATTCAATAACTCAGATTTGTCGCAACAATGCACTAATAGGTAACATTCTTTTTCCTAGCTTACTACTATAATGAAGTTTGACAACATCACATCATCTTATCTACCTATTGGTTTCGTTTTTTGTAGGTATAAAATTTATATAGAAGGAATTGCATGGTCTGTTAGTAACAAGTATGTTCTAGCATGTGATTCAATGACCCTACAAGTCAATCCCACTTTTTATGAATTCTTCACAAGAAGCCTGGTGCCGTTGAAGCATTATTGGCCGATCAATGACCACCCTGATCAAATTTGTAAATCTATTAAGTTTGCTGTCGAATGGGGTAACAGTCATATTGAAAAGGTGATTATCTGTACACACACTATAAAATTGTAGACAACTAAGAGATCGGTTTATATGTTCTCCTCATATATAAAAATATTAATGTCGACATCGCTTATATTAGATAATGTGTATCTACCTTGGGCATTGTGAATAAAAAAATATTTTCCTCTTGAGAATATCAAAAAGAAATTATATACTAAACACTAACAATATTTAATAGTCTATTTGACTATTTGAAGAATTTTTGTCAAATAATTATCGAAATAAATCTTAATATTTTTCTAGTTTATTGAAGAATACAACCTAAAACTTGTATATCAAAATATTTATACCTTTAAAATATGTGAACTTAAGTTTCTTAAAAAGTCTAAATATATATAAAATGTATAGATTTAAACTTTTAGGAATAAAATCAGGTTATAAAATCCAATGTATATTGGCCAATAAAACACAAATTTTAAAATTCTCATAAGGACATTTAGGAATCATTTTCAGAGTTTGTTACATAATTTTTATAAATTTTACCATTTCATCAACTAATACATTACATACTGATATATTTTTTCAGTATCGAGGACAAATATCGGTTAATATTTTCATCTAAAATTATTACAAATATGTCTTTAACTCACAAAGTTCTTATATTGTACACATTCTTCTTTATTTTCCTAACTTAGTGGCAACTTGCAGGCACAGGAAGTCGGACAAGAAGGCAGCAAATTCATCATGGAACAAATGCCAATAGAAAATATATACGACTATATGTTCCATGTGTTGAATGAATATGGGATGCTACTTAGATATAAACCGACTATACCTTCAGGGGCAGTTGAGTTGTGCTCCGAGAAATGGGGTTGCGGTCCTAATGGCTTAGAGCATATGTACCGGCTAGAAACCATGGTAGAGGGGCCTGCACAAAGAAACCCATGCGCCATGCCTCCTCCCTACAGTCCCCAAGCTCTTCAGGAACTTCTCGACCAAAATGCCAAGATCAAAAGACAAGTGGAGGAATGGGAATCTGAAGGAAATCAATAAGGATAAACTCACTTTCTTGACTTTCTTTTTTTTGGATGTTTGATTCAATTTTGAAAAGAAAGTAAATCAATTATCAGTTTCAACCCCTAAATTAGGTCAACTCCAAAATCAATTGCCAATTTGAAAAGAGAAGCTCTAAAATTAGGTTAAAAAATACTATCGTTTAGAAATATGTGCCTGATGCTCGAGCTTGGTCATTTGGGACTACTTAACTGCTTTGGTCACATCAGTTAATTGGTTTTTTAACGTAATATTTTCACTCAAATTATAAAATATAGCAATATAAAATCTATGATGTCAAAATATCTGCATAATATATAAATATTAAATAAGCAAATAAAATTATATGTGCATGTGTAGTTGTCAATTCGGGTTTCTAACAGTTTGAAGTTGACCCAAAATAAAAAATAATTTGCCATTTTAAATCAAAATTGAACCGAATGATTTGTTTATTATATATATATATATATATATATATTAACAATTCAGTTTCAATAGTTTTAATTTTATTACCATTTCTACATCTTTTTCAACACTTCTATTGTCTGTTTGGTAGGATAAAGTAAAATTTTTATTTTAATTTTATTTTAATATTTAATTATTTTAATAGTAAGAATAATAATTTCAAAAGAAATTATTATTCTTTTAAAATAGAAAACAAAAAAAAACATCCATTTGATATTTTTTTATTCTGATTGTTAAGAAACAACTATTAAATTTTTTATTTACTCTTATTTAAAATTGGGCCTAATTAAAATAGAATTTGGGTCAGATGTAAATCAAGTTTAAATAAAAATTTATAATTACTTTAGTCAGGTTTGACAAGATATATTTATAATCTAAATTGGATTAGTTCAGATTAAGACATAAATATTTTTTACTTTTAAATATTTTTTAAATTCATAAATATATAAAAATAACTATAAATATAAAATATTTTAAAATTTTAATACTATTGAAGTATATATTTAAATGAAAATTTTTAGTAAAAACTTATTAATTATATAAGTATATTATCTATTAAAATAATTTTTTAAACCTAATATTAATTTTAAAAAATATGTTTATAAAAAAATTTATAATTTGAGCTGAGTTGAACCTAATCGGTCAACTGTACTCATGATTGTACCCTTTCTAAATTTAATTAGACATAATATTTTTTATCAGGTTCGTCTATAATACTTATATAACTTAAATAAATCTTATAAAATTTTGAACTAGTAAACTATGTTGATTAACTCACTCGATGTTGTTGAAATATATCCGAACCTTCTTGTGTATGATGGTAAAGCCATCTTATACTGATTACGTAAATATTTCTCTTACCATTATATTATATCACACATTAAAAAAATAATTTTTTAATTTAATTTGTTCTAATGTAAATGATTAATTAAATAATAAAAAATTAATTTTAAATTTTTATTCTTTAAAAATAATTATATTATTTTTATCTTATTTTATTTTAATATTTAAATATAGCGTTGGAGGAAAATTAGTTTATTATCGAAGAGTTGGTGCTTCTTTTGGTCCTATTATTTACTAGTCAATTAGATTTGTAGCTTGTACATCTCTTGCCTTTCCGCATCGAAGCTTTGTTCTCTATTTTTCATGATGGGTGAACATCTGCTTTTATTCGTAAGAATTTATTCTGTATAGTAATAATCTTTCATAATGGATGGCTCTATGGATGGCTCTTTTACTAAGTAATTGTGGGTTCAGTCTACCTCTTGCTTAGAATGAACGAAAAATGGTAAGAGGGAAAGAACGATAGCAGATACTTATTATTGATTGCAATGTGTGTTTCAATTAATGATATTTTTGATCGTATTTGCTATTTTAGATCAAGAAAGTTTTTTTATCACTGTTAATTGATACAATGATGCGATGATTTACAGATCAACTATGGTTTGGGTGGTCGGGTGACCGAATACTGATGGCAATATTCGGCGTGGGAGGGGGCATCATGCGCAAGCATTGATACCACCTCTTTGGGAAAAATTATTATTAATGAGTATTGGAGATCATTTATCGCAAATGTTGTCTTTAAATTTACCAAATCTATGACCATAATAATAAAATAAAGCAGTTTAAATTTTTGTTATATTATATTAAATGTTTTAAGTACTTTTATAAAAATTAATTGTGCTTTCGTTTCAGCCTGTAAGAAAGGCGATGTTAATTTTGAGAAAATAAAATATAGTAAATGAAATTTCACTTAATGGCAAAAAATAAGCCTAAATTTAACTATCCATTTATTTTTTAAAAAAAGAATTAGTAATTTTAAATAATTTTACATTTACAGTTTGTCATATATATGAATATTGAATCATACAAACCATACAAAATTATCAAAAATTCAAATTGTATAATATATCTGTTGCGTCCCGGGCCCAAGGTTGTCGTACGGGTTAGGGAGCGCCTGGATTCCTGGCGTGCGGGCGCTCCTTAAGAAGGTCTGGTCTCCGTCTCTACGAACTCCGGCTGCCGCACAACACAAACAACAAACAAGAGTGAAGGGGGTCCGACTGCGATTTCTCCCACCGAGGCCACTCCGACGCCAAGTCAACAATATTCCCGCAATGGCAAATGCGCACGCTAAGGTGGTGCGGAGAAATGCCGTGAAAGCGTAGAAGTGCTTATGCGATGATGTGGGGAAATGTTGCGAGCAGTGTTGGAAGGCCCGACTTAGTAATGCACCGCACGGGTGGCTAACTTTTCCGTGATCTCGAGAGGATCTTTGGGATTGTGAGTGAGTCAAAATTAGATGAGGCAAAGCTGCTTTGACTCGTCTTTCTTGTGTTTTTAGAGAAAAGGGAGGAAGATGACCAAGGACGCTTGAAGCAATGTTCCGTGAGGATCGTAGTTTAATTGAAGAGTTCAAGGTCTCAAGGTTGATCGTTAAGTCGATGAAGATCGCTAAAGTTCAAGAGTTGAAGAAAAAGGCCCCACCTAGAGAAACAGGAGGTTCTGAACACTCCCAACATAGAGAAACAGGAGGCAATGCAAATCTCCAGGACAGAAAATTGGATGACGCCCCACCTAAGTTACTTGGCGGACGGAACATTACCAGAAGATGCAGAGGAGGTCAAGCAGATCAAGAAGACGGTCGGCTGGTACACTGTAGTCGATGGACGGTTGTATCGCTGCGGTTACTCGACTCCGTACCTCCGGTGCCTAAGCCCAGAAGAAGCAGACTATGCCTTGGGTGAAGTGTACCTTAGGATTTGCGGATCGCTTGTTGACAATAAAAACCTAACATTCAGGATCATGCGACAAGGCTACAGTTAACCGTCAATGAATAAGGATGCGCTTGAGTTTGTAAAGAAGTGTGAGAGCTGCCGGCTTCACGACAACCTTCACCACCAGCCATCCACCAGGCTAAAGTCCCTCGAGGCGCTTGTCCCGTCGCATAGTGAGGGCTCGACATTTTCGACCCATTTTCAATCACAATAGGGCAAAGAAAGTTTATCATAGCAGGTATCAACTACTTTACAAAGTGGGTCGAGACCATCCCGCTGGCCAAGATCACAAAGCACAACGCTCTTGAGTTCGTTCGTCAAAATATCATTAGTAGATTTGGCGTTCTAGAGGTCATAGTGACTGACAACGAGACTTAATTTTTAAAAAAGCGATTCACCACGTATTGCACCAGCATTGACATTAGGCTGGTCCACACTTCGGTGGCATACCCTCAAACGAATAGACAGGTGGACATCACAATCCAAACGCTACTCCACGAACTTAAGACCAAGCTAGAGGACGCAAGGGGCTCCCGGGTAGATGAGCTCCCTTCAGTCCTCTAGTCTTACCGAATAACTCCAAAGGAGCCAACGCGCGGGATGTCCTTCAACTTCTGCTACGGGACTAAAACGGTGATTTGGTCAAAATTGGGTAGAATCTTTCGACTTGTAAGATAACTCCCAAAAAATCCGAGAACACCTAGACTTGCTAGAAGAAGCTCGCGACGTCATCAGAATGCGGATAGCGGCCTACCAACACCGAATCGCCTACTATTATAACAAAAAGGTAAAAGCGCGGTAGTTCGACGTTGGAGATTTGGTCTTGCGAAGCATCAAGGCTACAAGCAAAATAGCCGACCGGAATAAGCTCTCCCAAAAAAAAAAAAAAAAAAAAGCCCAATATAGCTAAATAATATTTTCACATATTAACGACCTAATTTTTCACAATAAAAATCTGGGTTAAAATTTTTTCACATATTTTCACAATAAAAAAATCTGGGTTAAAAATTTAACGACCTAATTTTTTTAAAAAAAATAAAATAATTTTGTTTAGGGGGAAAGAATCTGTCTTCCGATTAGGCTTCTCGTCGTCCCTCTCTCTCTCTCAAGCTGCAGATTAGGGCAGATATGGTGCGCACATAACAAATAACAACGCTTCAGATGTAAAAGGGAGAAGAATTTACCAGATTAGAGTGCCGGACGACAAGGATTAGGCGCGAAGCACACAGGAGAACAGATCGAAGCTGGAGAGGAGAGGAGGAGAGAGGAGTTTGCAAACGCAGACGCAGAGGAAGAAGCTTCGGGAGACAGTGGAATCACCAAATCGCCTACGAAGATGGAGAGGAGAGGAGTTTGCAGAGAGGAAGAAGCTTCAGGACACAGTGGAAATGACGGCCGGGCCAGTGTTTCTGCGTTCAAATTTTAGGGTTACTGTGCACTCTTTTTTCAGCCGTCGGATTGGACACAATAAACGACCACGATCTTATCAAGCGGGAGTTAATCTCATCCGTTAGATAAAATTGAAAAATCCGACGGCCGCGATTAACTCTCGCCGTAAAAACGCGTAGACCGTTGGATGAGAATCCAACGGCCCAAATGGAACACTGGACGGCGTCCAACGCCCCCAGCGCTGGACGCCCCCCGAATCCACTTTTGGATTGCATTTCAATGACTTTTTTTTTTCTTTGTTTTGGGGGAGATATTTGAACTAATTTTTTAACCAGGGTTGATTAAACTGGTTTAAGAAAAATTTGAAGGGTAATTGAACCTATTTAACAGATTAATTGGTCAATCTGGTCTGGTTTACTGCATAGGTTATATCGGTTAATTGGCTTTTTAACGGAATATGTTCATCTAAAATGTAAAATATAGTGGTATAAAATCTATAATGTCAAATATTTGCATAATATATAAAATATATAATGTTGAATAAATAAATAAAATAAAATTGTATAAGTTATAACTTGATTCGAATGGATTAAATTTGTTTAGTAAAAATTTGAATGGTAATCAAGTTGATTTAACTAGTTAACATGGTCATTTGGGACTAGTTAATTGTTTTGATTACATCAATTAATCAAATTTTAAATATAATATTCTCACTCAAATTATGAAATATAGTAATATAAAATCTATAATATCAAAATACCTGTATAATATATAAAATATACAAATATTAAATAAGTGAATAAAATTGTATATGTATATATGTATTTGGTAGGATAGAGTAAAATTTTTATTTTTATCTTATTTTGTTGTTTAATTATTTCAATAGAAAAAATAACAATTTTAAAAGGAATTATTATTCATTCAAAATAATGAATAAAAGAAAACATCCCTTAATATTTTTTATTATGATTGTTAAGAAATAACTATTTAATATTTTTTTATTTACTCTTAACCAAAACTAGATCTAATTAAAATATAATTGGAGTCGGATATGGATTAGATTTAGACAAAAGTTTATAATCACTTTAGTCACGTTTGGCCGGATATATTCATAATTTAAATTAGATTGATTTAGATTAAGACATAAATATTTTTTTTTAATTTTTAAATATTTTTTAAATTTATAAATATATAAATAATGATTAAAAATATAAAATATTTAAAAAGTTTTAATACTATCAAAGTATATATTTAAATAACAAAATTTTATATAAAAATTTTTATTATATGGAAATATAATCAATTGAAATAATTTTTAAAATTTAATATTTATTCAAGATAAAAAATATATTTATAAAAAAAATTATAATTCGAGCCGAGTTGAACCAAATTAGTTAATTATACTTGTGATTGTACCCTTTCCAAAAACAATTGGCATTGATGCATCCTTGGTATTCGGGTTATGGTACAGATTAGGAAGCCATTTGATTTTTCACTACGAATCGAATTAAAGCGCGTTCGATCTTCACCTCTACTAAACTAGAGCCTGCGCATTATAGATTATAAATAAGAAATTAGAGGAATGACGAGACTCATTTCTCAATTTATCATCCAACAATCAATTAAAAATTTTTTTCAATAGATAAAAAGATATAAGTATGATATAAGAGAATACATGATTGCATTATATAGGGGATGTGAGAGAACGATTGAACTCTTATAATGCGCTCGATGAGGGAGGCTCAAAGAGTTGGAGGTCTAGGCTCCTACTTGGTTGCACGTGGTCGGTAACTTACTAATATTGCACTTGGTAAATTGCTCACTTGGGGTACACTCATGAAGTGGCTCACTAGAGGCATATTTGGTAAGTAACTCACTAAAGGTGCACTCACGGAGTAGCTCACTATGGATAGAAAGGGAAGAAGCTATTGATGGTTCGTTGTGCGTCCTGGTCATATCTTTGGCATCCCTTGGACATCTCAGTGGTTAGGGGATGCCAAGTGGATGGAGACTCTCAATTCTGAGGCTAGGTCGTATGTTCCTTACTGGGACGAGGCTATAGCATGGGGGAAACTTCCTGGTTCAAGGATGTGACTAGGTCTAGGCTCCTACTTGGTTGCATGTGGTCGGTGGCTCACTAAGATTACACTTGGTAAATGGCTCACTAGGGGTACACTCGTAAAGTGGCTCATTAGAAGTGTACTTAGTAAGTGACTCACTAAATGTGCACTCATGGAGTAGTTCACTATGGATAGAGAGGAAAGAAGCTGTTGATGGTTCACTGTGTGTCCCGGTCACATCTTGGGCATCCCCTAGACATCTCAGTGGTTTGGGGATGCCAAGGGGATGGACACTTTCAATTCTGAGGCTAGATTGTTTGTTCCTTACTGGGATGAGACTGTAGCGTGGGGGAAACTTCCTGGTTCAAGGATTCCTGTGGTTCCCTCACTTTGCCTTCACCCTACACCATCGAGGGTCTGCCCCAATCTCTATAGGAACTCAGCGAGGTGCCTTTTTTAGATTAGTCTCTCGATCTCTTGTTACAACTTTTGATAGTCTTCATGTCATGGCCCGAAGACCGATGGTAGATATAATACTTCGAGGGGTCTCCTGCCTTCAGGTTCTTAACGGGCTTCGGCCACTTGAAAAACTCTTCTTCCAAAATCTTCTTGAGGATGTTGGTCTCAGAGTCCTTTGGGAGGTTTCATCTTCAAATCTTGGTCCCCTTGTGGGTTCTTGTTTCCTTCCTCAATCATCAATTGAGATACCGAGTTTCGATGTGATTTGCCTTCCTCTTCATCGGGTTGGTGGCAAAGTAGGACACAAAATCATCATTAAGCTCTTGGAATGTCTGGATGGAGCCTAGTTGGCTGTGATAAAACCAAATCCGAGTGTCTCCTCGAAGCGTCATGGGGGAGCTCATGCACATAGTGGTTTCGTTCAAGCCCCAGGAGCCTATTAAGGCTCAAAAACGGTGCAGGTGATTGACTGGGTTGAAACCCCCACCATATGGCTCCATGGACGGTATTAAGAGATCGTGGGAGAGCACTTGAGACTGAATCTCTCTCGTGAACGGCAAACTTCCCAGGTTGGTGGCATCTCTGTCGACACCATCCTCTAATCTGTACAGTCGTGCCTCCTCTAGTTCCTCTTTCGCCCAAGGGGAGGATGCGACCATTAAAACGTCGAGGGGGGTCCTCACCTTTGGACACTTTGACGAGGGGTGTGGATTAGTTGGACATCCTCCCGTGGCCGTCAAATGTCGCAAGAGCCTTCTCCACAACTTGTGGGTCATTGGTCATTGCAATGGTGGTGCAGATCTTCCCTTGGTCTCTGTTTCAGCACTTCAGAAGTGAACTAGAGCTCCTTCTGGAAGCCGGTTGTTTAACTCGGATCCTTCTTAATGCCAAGGAAAATGGGCTAGTGACACGTGATCCGACCGACCACACTTCCTTCAAATCCTTTCCTCTGAGTGCGAGCATCGCGTGGGGGGGAGAGGGAACCCTTAGCCCACGGCCATAGCCATGCCGGTTGGAGGCTACATGTCTCCTTGGGTATCACTGGGGATCGTTGCCAAAGGAAGTGTCGTTTCTAGCTGAGGTGTGTGTTGGACTATTGGCATTAGCAGTATTTGTTTAGTTGGTGAGTGATAATCAAACTTTTAGTCTTTTCCCACAGACGGCACCAATGATGCGTCTCCAGTCTCGAGTTGTGGTACGGAATAAGAAACACTAGATCTTTCACTTCGAGTCAAATTAAAGTGGGTTTGGTCTTCGTCTCTACTAACCTAAAATCTACATACTACAAATTACAAAAAGAGGTCAGAAAATTAGTGGGACTCACTCCCCGATTAATTTTCAACATTCAAGTCGGAAATCTTTTCCCAAAGATAGAAAAATGTCAAAAAGATGTAAAAAATGTAGAGTTACATGTATAAAGGAATGTGAGAAGAGGATTGGGCTCCTGTAATGAGCTTGACGGGGGGCAGTTAGAGAGTTGGAGGTCTGGGGTTCTGCTTGGTTGCACGCGGTCAGTAACTCACTAAGATTATACTTGGTGCGTGGCTCACTAGGAATGCACTCTGTTAGTGGCTCAATAGGGGTGCACTTGGTACGTGGTTTACTAATAATGTACTCATGGAGTGGCTCACTACTGATAAAGAGGGAAGAAGCTATATCCAAGGGAGAGACCTTGGTTCTCTCTTTACACTTTTGGGGGTCGAAGGATTTTCTCTAAACCGAAGAGGGCCTTGAGGGTATTAGGTAGTGCTCTTGAAAGTTGCTAGATAAGGACCCCCTTACTTTGTGGTAGTGAGGGGTATTTGTAATGTTTCATGGAAAATGATCTTGTGCCATGGTCTGCGACAGATGCCTCTTCTAAGTTCACTGGTCACTGGGGTGTTGACAAGAGAAGCCTTCGTTAGGCGTCGCCTTACTTTAGTGTAGAGGTCATGCGTAGTCCTATCGATCTAGTCGTCAGAAGGCTTTAGGTGGTGTAGGGCATAGCATACTCTGACCGCCATAGGCGCATACTCTGATCGCTTTATTAGGTACCTAACCAAGAGTTTTTAAAATTGGTCCGTCTGACTGCGTTGCCACTTGGGCCGCTTATACTTGTTCATTTGGCCCATTACTCCTTGGGCCTTATCTTGGTTGCTACAATGGCGTCTGAGTTGGATTAGATTGATCACCTTCCTGATACTTCATCCATTGCTTGCTGGACCTCTTGTTATGATGATGGTTGGACCTGAGATTGGGTTGACCCATGGTATTATTGGACCCATCATGCATAATATTTTTTTATCATATTCGTCTATAATACTTATATACTTTAAATAAGTCTTATAAAATTTTAAACTGATAAGACCATATTGATTAAGTTACTATACCTTAAATAAATCTTATAAAGTTTTGAAATAGTAAGACCATGTTGATTAAGTGACTCGATGTTGTTGAAATATATTTGAACCTTCTAGTATATACTAAAATATTATTTTTCTAGGTAAAGATAAAAGAGCTATTTTATACCAATTACATAAATAATTCTCTTGCTATTATTTTATATCAAATATTAAAAAATTAATTTTTAATTTAATTTGACCAATTTTAAGTGATTAATTAAATAATAAAATATTAATTTTAAATTTTATTTTATTTTATTTTTTAAAAATAATTATTTTATTTCTATATTATTTTATTAGAATAATTAAATATAGTGTTGGATGAATGTTAGTTTATCATTGAATAGTTGGTGCTTCCTTTTGTCCTATCATTCACTAGTCAATTAGATTTGTAGCTTCTGCACCTCTTGCCTTTCAACAACGAATCTTCGTTCTTTGTTTTTTGTGATAGGTCGGCATCTGTTTTTATTCGTGAGAATTATTTTTGTATAATAATAATCTCTCCTAATGAAAGGCTAGTCTAACTCTTGGTTAGAAGGAATAGGAAATGGTAAGAAAAAAAAATTAATAGTTATTTATTATTGAATATAGTGTATGTTTCTGTTAGTCATATTTTTGACGGTATTTGCCATTTTACGGTCAAGAAAGATTTTCGGTCACTGTTAATTCGTTAAATGATATAATGATTTACAAATCGACTGTGAGTTAGGGGAGTTGGGGTGACTGACAATGGGTATGGAGGCGGATCGAATATTAGTTGATAAGACCGATCAAATGTCAAATTTTTTATTTTGCTTTTGGTATTTTACAAAAGTTAATTGTGCTCCTACTTCAACGCATATATGGTAGATAAAATTTTACTTTATGGCAGAGAATAAGCCTAAACTTAATTGTTTATTTATTTATTTTTTACAAAGTTAGTAATTTTAAAATTCTAAAATTACATTTGCCTATTATTTACCATGGTTTTAACATGAAAATATTAAATTTTGAATCGATAAAAGATTTTAAGAAAAGAATAATTATGTTGTATCCATTTATTTTGATAATTTTATAAAAATAAATAAATAAATAAATAAATATCAAATTATTCAAAAATGTTTTTAAAAATATTTCTTAAACTTAAAAGAGCAATTTATAAATATCCTATGGAAATTTACTAAAAAGCCCTTTGAAAGTTATAAAAAATTATGGTCATAGGCAATAGCTAAATATTGATTACGTCGTTGGTGAATGGGCGCAACCAATAATTTAGTAATTTAATTGCCTAACCATGTGTTTGGTAGCTCACTTACCCAAAAAAAAAAAAAAAAGAAGTGTTTGGTAACTCTCCATGCCATCTCTTTGGTAGTTCTCCACCAATAATATTTTAGTATTATATCGATATAATTTATCTAAAATATATTTTTATATTTTTAGAGATGTAATATGAAATTATAATAAATATTAATTAAAAAATATAATATGTTGATAAATATAAACACCTTTGATATATTTTAAGAATTTAAATTATTATATAAATATAATAAAATATTTATTTTTTAATAAATAATTATAATTTATTTATTTTTTAAATATTAAAAAATTTATTAAAATAATTAAATTATAATTAATAATAAAAATAAGTCTTCCTTTGTTTTTTTGTTTTTTTTAATGTGAAGCGTCTTAGTCCTTTGGCCAGATCCGTGAATCTTATTGATATTGCTGCGTAGTTGTCACGTCACTGTATTCTGACTTAATTAAATGGAGAGAGGATTATCATTAATGTCAAACTTAATTACTATTAAAAAATTAATGCAATATTAATAAAGCCTTATAATTCATAATTAACTACATAAATTTTATTACTCCACCTTATTTAACGTAATATCATTCAAAATTACAAGTAATTTTAAATTATTTTTTTATTATATTAATCAAATTTTTTTATATTTATATTTAATTTCTTTATTTAATCACGACTAACTCCTATACTATTACATACGCTTCTTTAGTTTATATCTTAAATATTTTTATTTTATCTTATCTTCTATTAAGGTGATAATTAAAATTATTTTTAATTTATTTTTAATATAATAATTATATATCTTTTATAATAGTTCAATAACAATAAATAAATAAATTTGACATATTATACAATGTTTCCCACGTTCCACTTCGGCGAAGAATCAACTCGCTAATTAAAAGTTTATTAATTGCTATTTCACCCCTTTATTTGTAAGAAATTGCACACATGCCGTTCTTTCGCCAAACGTTTTATTATGGGATGCATCGTTCCTTCGCCGTTCTTTCGCCAAACGTTTTATTATGGGATGCATCGTTCCTTCGACAAGCCAGAAAGACACGCCTCTCTTCTTCCTCCTCCTGGTCGTCTCGGGCGACTCGCTACGAAGAAAGTAACAATTTCAGTGGATGCCGCGATTGATTAATTAATGGAAAAACTGGCTCATAGATCCCGACTGCGACTGAGTAAACCATTCATCAGAGCTTTGGAGGTAGTAAGATGGCCTGAGACGTCGTCGTCCAGGGTTTTCTGTGCGACGACTGCGTCTTTCTTGCTTGTCGTCTTCCTTGTTGGAACCATCGCTCCCACTCGCTGGATTGATATGGTAATTCATCTTTCTCACAATCAAATTCTTATGTTCAGTCATTACTAATTGTTTTTCAAATCGCAGAACAGTCTCTGTTATATTTGATCATTTTAATGGTGTGTTTGATTTTTAAAAAAAATATGAAAAAATAGAAAAATTATTTTTTATGCTTGGATTACACGCAATATTTTATGAAAAAATAGAATAAAAATTTTGTATTAGAATAAAGCATACTGTTCATGAATTTTCAAAAAAATACTCATGCATTTGATCCATTGGTGTAGTCCACTTTTGCAGGAGTTTCATTTCAGATGTTATTCAGAGTATCCCCTGGTTACCCATTGAGAGATGAGTATCTTTTCAATTGCACCACGACCAACACAACACTAACCTGTCCAGCAAATTACCTGCCGCCAGGAGACTCAGCCGAACGGCTGAGCCACCACCAATGTCCTGACTACTTCCGGTGGATCCATGAAGACCTACAACCGTGGAAGAAGAAAGGAATCACACTGGAAATGGTTGAAAGTGCGAAGCAATTCGCACATTTTCGGCTCGTTATTGTTAATGGAACAGCCTATGTCAAGCAGTATGACAAGGCTTTTCAGACGAGGGATGTGCTTACATTATGGGGAGTTTTGCAGCTTCTAAAATTGTATCCTGGACAGTTGCCTGACTTGGATTTGATGTTCCAGTGTCATGATCAACCATCGATCAAGAAAGATCTATATATGGGATCAAACATTACAAAAGTGCCAGTATTATTTCATTTTTGTGGAAGCGACTTCTACATTTGATATTATTTTTCCCGATTGGTCCTTCTGGGGTTGGTAAAGTCTTCTTTGTACTCAAAATTTTTTCACATTTTCATGGACAATACGCCTTTTTCCAATTAGAAAATTCTTTCATAGGCTACTTTGGCCATCTTGAAAACTTATAATTTTGGAAGAAGTAAAAATTGTAAAAAACAATTGATCTAAAAATTTAAACTATTAGGCGAAAATCAAATTGTAGTTCTATACTCTAACATACCCCCTCATGCAAATACCATTTTTGGTATTCAAGTGCGGATTAGGCATAGGTTCGCTCTATGACATATACTAAAAATGTATATGAGAAATGAGAGATTTTAGGAATTAAAATTGTGATAATTAAGGCTATGATATTATTTCAATTTGCCAACTATTTTAAAAGCTTAAGATATTAAATCAATGAGCAAGACTGATTTTATACTATAATAAAAGTAAATATCGTATCCACACATCTTTGCAAACATATTAACTTACCAATGTAAAGTAGAAAACACTCCTTGAGCCAAGAAGCATTTGCAATAGTATAAGTTGTCTGATGAAGTAGAAAGGACAAAAACCATTTAGCTGAGTTCAAGAAGTAGCTTATGCTCTTCCTAACAAAGAGTCAAAAAAAAAAAATATTTTGATATTTCTGAGTATAATCATGAGAAATGCTCTATAATAACAAAATGTTTGAATTTCTATATTGTAGGCCGGAACTCAATATAAAGCCATGGGTATCCTTGATGAAAGATATTGAAAAAGGCAATAAAATGACTAACTGGACAGATAGGGAACCCTATGCTTCTTGGAAAGGAAACGTGAACACTGGCGCAAGGGGAAAACTTAAAAATTGCAATTCTAAGAAAGATTGGAATGCTGCTATCTATGACCAGGTAACCGATTTTTCTTTTGATTAATGTTTTGTCTATTTTCAAGATGACTTAAGGAAAAAGTCCAACATAGGAGAAGCACTTTAAAATATAATTGTCCTTGATAATACTAGACTACTTGTGGTGCATTTGGCACTTTCTATTTAAATGTGATGTGATAATGTTAGTTTTTGGTAATAAGTGACATTGATACATGCCTTGGAGCCTTTTCAAAACTTTTTTTTTATCATTATTTATATTTTGGCTTCAAAAGATTTGTAACTTAATATTTCTAATTCATATGATAGTGAAAAGTGAGAGAAATTGATATTGTCAAACCTGTCTTGATTAAGTTTTATCAAAAGCCAATACTGATGTCGAGAACTCGGATTTTCAGGATTGGGTTAAAGAGGTTGCAGAGGAATTCAAAAATTCAGATTTGTCGAAACAATGTACTGACAGGTGAATATGTTTTTCTGAGCTTACTACTATAATGTAGTTTGATAGCTTTACTTCATCTCATTTACCTATTGGTTACATTTTTTGTAGGTATAAAATTTATATAGAAGGAAATGCATGGTCTGTTAGTAACAAGTACATTCTAGCTTGCGATTCAATGACCCTTCTCGTCAATCCCATCTTTTACGACTTCTTCATGAGAAGCCTAGTACCATTGAAACACTATTGGCCAATCAGTGACCACCCTGATCAAATTTGTAAATCTATCAAGTTTGCAGTCGAATGGGGCAACAGTCATTTTGACAAGGTGATCATCTATACACACACTATAAGTTTGTAGATAACTAAGAGATTGGTTTATATGTTCTTATCATTGATAAAAATATTAATATTGATATCGGTTATATCAGATGATATGTATCTATCTAAGATATTGTGGATAAAAAATATTTTTCTCATGAGAATATCAAATAGGAAATTATATACTAAAAGCAAACAATATTTAATAGTTTATTTGACTATTTGAAACATTTTAATCAATATTTATGGAAATAAATCTTAATATTTTTCAAATTTATTGAAATTACACTCTAAAACTTGTATATCAAAATATTTGTAAATCTAAAAATATGTAAATTTAAATTTCTTAAAAAGTCTAGATATATATCTATGATGTATGGATTTGAGCATTTAATAATATAGTTGAGTTAAAAAAATTAATATGTATTGGCCAACATAACATGGATTTTGAAATTCTCATAGGGACTCCCAAAAAATTCCTTCCAGAGCTTATTAAATAATTTTTATGGATTTTGCCATTTTATCAACTAATCCGTTATATATTGAAATGTTTTTCGACATCTAGACTTCTCTATACAAGTATATATCTGGCAATATTTTCATCCAAAATTATTACAAATCCTTCTTTAACTCAAAAAGTCCCAATATTGTACACATTCTTCTTGATTTCCCTAACTCAGTGGCAACATGCAGGCACAGGAGATTGGACAAGCAGGCAGCAAATTCACCAAGGAGGGGATATCAATAGAAAATGTATACGACTATATGTTCCATTTGTTAAATGAATATGGGATGCTATTTAGATATAAACCGACTATTCCTCCGGGAGCAGTTGAGTTGTGCTCCGAGAAATGGGGTTGTGGTCCTAATGGCTTGGAGCATATGTACAAGCTAGAAACCATGGTAGAGGGCCCTGCACAAAGAAAACCATGCGCCATGCCTCCTCCCTACAATCCCAATGCTCTGCAAGCTCTTCTTGACCAAAATGCCAAGATCAAAAGGCAAGTAGAGGAGTGGGAATCAAAAGGAAACCAATAAGGATAAACTCACCTTCTTGACTTTTTTTTGGGGGTGCTCAATTCAATTTTGAAAAGAAAGTAAATCAACTACCAATTTCAACTCCCATAGCCATGCAAAAAGAAATCAAATGTTTTTATAGTTATCGGGTGAAGTCAGAGATCGGATTATGCTAGAGGTCGGGGTAGGGCAATTTGGAAAATGGTATGTGTAGTCTAGAGGATATATAAAGAAAAATGAAGGTATTCAAAGAAGCATAGATAGAAAATTGCACGGTTGGTTACTAAGTTCTTGATGAAAATAAATGAGAAGCAAATCGAGAACATGTTGCAGAGATAATGTACTCCATTTTTGTTATATTAGTACTTGATTGAGCACCGAAGACAAGTAAATTTCTTCATTTGCATCTCATTTTTCATTTCTAGCCATGCATTGTTAATTATTATTGGTTTTTGGCCACTCCTTTATGGGTGCCACGATAAATAGAAGGTCATTAAAGTGGTAAAAATACTAAAGGGTCACACCATATTTGCATGAGGGCCAACTGAGGATCGATCGTAGGTCAACAGAGTGGATACCACAATAAATGGGAAGCAAATCAAAAACATGTTGCAGGGATAATGTACTCCTTTTGTCACGTCCTAACATTTTATTTTATAGTTCATTGTATTATTATCATATTAATGTGAATAGTTTACTAATCATGTACGGAATCTTATTTAAAAATGACACCTGCTAAAATCCCATAAGTATCACAATAAAAACTTGCAAAAGTATAAAGATAACTAATATATCTGCAGAAATATTAACATCATCAACATTTATACATGATTTAAAAATTTTAAAATTTTACAACTTATTCATCATCTAAGACTACAAAAAAAAATTTCAAGTACAATCAAATTAAAATTTTTTCTTTCTATTCTTACTCATCGGATATGAACTCCTGAGAGGTATTTGGAGGGTAAGAAAAGTAGTAAGAGAGTGAGCCAAATACTCAATAAGAATATAATAATTAAGGATATGTATATTTTTCTTTAAAATAATTTACAAGGAGGAATAGGAATCATGATGCATATATATTTTTTAGAAGTCCTTTCATGATGCATTTGACCTTCTCTTTTTTTTGTATATTTATTTCTTTGTAATTGTCGACACTTCTTACCTTTTTTAATTTAAGGAATCAAGGTTAGTAAACCTTAGAAACTAATAGAGCGTTCGATCGATATTTAAATTGTATTCACTACACACAATTAAAAGCCTTATCTTCCTTATTTACATCTCGAAAATGGGATGGTACTACCTATTGTCTTCCAATAGATATAACTAAAATTGTAAAGTGATACTTATTTAGACAACTATCTACACTATAATATTTTAAGGCATACCAAAAATACTATCCTCTGAAATAAATTTCTTGGTTCGGTTTTATTACTTTTAAAAACTTTCTTAGTGGAAGTTTTTTCTTATTCTTTTCTTAAGTTTTTCATCTTAGATAAAATTCTTAAATTCTTATAAGGTTATATTAAGCCTCCACTTATGCATAAATTTGACATCTACATATTAAAAATCATATCATCGGGTACCGTTAAAATATCAAACCATAAAATTTTTTAAGTGCTAGAATAAAATTTTAGGCAATATATTAAGTATCTTATGGTCCATTAACCTTCTAATTTTACTGATTTGTGAACCAATTTGGTACTTTAAATTTTTTGACCGGTTTGCTGGTTCATGAAACGATTTGGCCTTTTTAATGAAATTCTTTTTATTTTATTATGTGAATTGATTTATTATATATCAACAATAGGTTGGCCGGTCAACTTAAGTATTTTACATGGTTGAACCGGTCACTTAATTCACCCAAGAACCAAAGGCTAAACCGGTTGTGTTGAAACCAATTTGTTGTCGGGTTTAGCAACCGGTTCACCCCATAATGAACTTGTTCACTTGATATTTGGTTAATTTTCTATCTAAACATACAGTATATGATCGGTTTACCTATGAAATCCCGTCTTGGTTCACCCAGATTTGGCAAAATGCCAAATTGGTGCTGTAGCCGGTTCATTGGCAAGTTTTGATTTTTTGACCGATTGAGGGGGCAAATCAAAATGAAAAATTATTTTTATACATTTTCAGAATCAGCACAAAATTTTAGATCGGCTCATATAAAGGTTTCTATTTTTATTCTTATCCGGTTCAAAATTATATACCGATCTTTCATACATAGCTCTACTTCTGGCCGTTCAGTTACACTTTTGTTTCTTTGGATTGAATCGGTCAGATTTTGAGTTGATAAAATTACGCTAATTTTATGGAATATTTTTGGTTCATTGAAGTATCTTACTTAATTTTTGTGAAGTTTGAATCGGTCTAAAACTTGGTGAAAATAGCAGCCAAAGTCAACACTAGTGACTTCCCTATTTTCAATCAGTTCAATCTACTAGTCTCCATTGTTTCAATTGAACCGGTCAGTTTTATGAAGAATAATTTTTTTAAAAAATATGATAATTTAGCTAACATTTTGAAATATATCTAATAAAAATTTCATGGCATGAATTAATTAGATAAGCCATGTAAAAATTCGGACATCAGTATAGTGCAGTAGAGTTCAGCAACAAAATCTCTTTTTGATATGTTGTTGAACTTTGCTCATTCTAGTATGGATTTGGTGAGAACTTTAAGTACTTGACCGACAATATTTCAAGATAAGATCAAGAACTTAACAATAAATCAAATAGGGAGAGGAGTTCTTACCCGAATTAATGTAGAAAAATTTTTGAAGCTTCTTCTCAAAACTATTAAGCAGCTTCTCAGTTTTATTTTCCTCCAAATTTTGGCTTCTCTTTTCTCCCTTCTCTCTCTCTATTTTTTTCCAATTATTTTTGTAAAATTATAAATATATTATTTCCCTAAAATAATGTGTCATTGGTTAATTTTTTTTTATTATTGCCACATGCCCCATAATGTAGCAATTTTCAAACTACCCAAAGGTGACTCACTACTTGCATGGAGGTGAGTTGTTGGTTTCTCATTAAGCCACTTGTTGGAATTCTATTGGTGGTTATTTGGATACAAGTTAAACCTCTAGAGTACCAAGTGTCCCATTAATTTTTCCATGCAAAATGTGTTTCTCTTTTTTTTTATTACATGTGCATGTGTGTGTGTGTGTGTGTGTGTGTGTGGGGGCTGAGCCATGGCTCCCCCTTCTCTTTCTTTTCCTTTTTTTCCTTCCAAATTTCTTTTCCTTGCATGGAGGTGACATGTGTTCCTCAAATCTAATTCAAACTAATTATTAAGGGTGTAATAAAATTAATTTAATTTATTATGTTATTAGTTAGTCCATTAATTTATTCTTCTTCTAAATTTATTTAAGTGTATAAAATTTTATTTAATTACTTTTGTGTCCTTCTAAATATTAATTTCGATCATAAATTTTAGTTAGGTTCTTATTCAAAAATCTCAGTAGCTTTCGGGCTTATTTTTGATCTGTTGGAACACTAATTTAATCAACCGAAACTCATTCGGTTACAAACCAAGTCTAGCGATTAATCTTCTAAAATGACAAGGCATTTCAATTAAAATTTTTTTTTAGACTTGAATCAAAATTATCGAATGAATTTTTATTAATAAAATACATTTCTTACACATTTTTTGTTATATTAGCACTTGATTGAGCACCGAAGACAGGTAAATTTGTTCATTTGCATCTCATTTTCTTTTTCCAACCATGCATTGTCAATTATTTTTGGCTTATAGTCACTTATTTGTCGGTACCACGATAAATAGAAGGTCATCAAAGCGACAAAATATACTGAAAAGTTATACTAGATTCTTGCCATGGTCAGCTAATGATTGGTTGAATGTCAACAGAGTGGCACATGCCAAGCGCCTAATTCACGCCTATACATAATTCCAAATTAGGGGTTGCCTGAGGCACACCTAAAGGGGTGCTCGTGCGCCAATTTTAGTTGGCTGGCACGCGATGTGGGCCTGATTGATGCTTGAGCGTCATGCCTGATATAAAATGGTGCTTGATGTAATTTTAGAAAATTTAAAATTATTTTTCACATAAGGAGACCATACAGAGAGAGAAGAGAGGTTTGGTATCATGTTGAAATCGATTTGAGTTCTATTTTTGGCTAAGGTCGAGTACATTATTCTAGAGTAAATTTTCAGTATATATTTTATTTAGTTGCTATTATTTCTCGTTATTCTTTTCCTTATGAGTTATTAGGTGTATTCAATGATTATAATCAAGATTGTTAGGTGTTTTGAAGGGGTTATAATCAACTATTCTTCATTTAAGATTATAGTGAAGGTTCATAGATGATTATTTATAATCAGTACTATTATTATAGTGAATTTGTTTAGAATTTATCTTATAATTTTTTCTTAGTTGAATAGAATTTTCTACGTTCAAATATTTGGTATTATTATTTTTATTGTGCTTATGAGTTTGATAGTTGACATATGATATGGAGTTCAAGTTTTATTTTGCTGTATCGTGTTGTGAATTTGTGGGTCATACCCCAACAAGTGGTATAAAAAATAGGTTATAAAATTATAATTTGTTTGTGCCAATATCGAGGAGTTTGCCATTATTTATTGAGTAAGTTAATTGGCAAAATAGTTTTATTCTTTAACAAAAAAAGTGAGAAATATTTTGACATAGGAAGAAACGGTAAAAGCACTTCGATGTAAAGATGATAAGTCAGAGAAGATGAAGAATGAGTGGTAAAATATGAGGGATATTGTTAATTATATGCTCAAATTGTATATCACAAATAATACTCTTCAAAAAGTCATTGACTTGTCGGATCTAGTAGAGGTTTAGATGAAATTTTAAAATCGGTATAAGTCCAAGTCCTTGACATTAAAGTCAAATGCGAAAAAGAAATTCCATGACATTTGTTTGTCAAAAGAAAAAAGTTTTTGTGAAGCATTTAGATGAGTTTAACTAGATGTTGAAGCAAATATCAACACCTAATGAGAAGATCAATGAAGAAGATAAGGTATTAGTGTTACGGACTTCTTTACCAGCCTCATATAACCATATTGTCACGACACTATTATTTGAAAAGATACGTTCAACCTTGATGATGTCATTACTTTCTTACTTATAAATAAGTTAAGGTAAAAGGGAAGCATTGAGATTTCCACGGTATCGAGACTATTGGTAACCACTCACAATCAGGGACATGGGAGATCGAGGGATTGAGGTGACAAGTCAGAGACGAGTAATGGCGGGTCTAAGTCTTAAAATATTGAGTGCTTTTATTGTAGTAAGAAAAGACACATGAAATAGAATTGCTTCAAGAGGAAGCAAGAGAATAAGGGTGAAGGTGAGCGTTAAGAGAAGATGGATCATGACATAAATGATCGGGCCTCTATCACTTCCTGTAGAGATCTTTTAGTTGACCACGTAGGGAATACACAGAGCTTTCTAAGCCGTGAGACAAATTGAGTGATGGAGAGGGGTTCCCCGAATACGTGCATCATTATATTCACTCACATCCTCCTTATATTTTTTTATTTTTTTAAAAAGGATTTTTGACTTAAGCGTTGGAGGATAAACCGATGAGTGAGTCCCATCAATCCTCTGACCTCTTATTTGTAGTTTGTAGTGTAGGTTTCAAGTTAATAGAGACGAAAACCAGATCCACTCCAACTCAACCTTTAGTGGAAGATCGATTGGCTCTCTAATCCGTACCACAACTCGAATCTTAGGACACATCATTGGCGTCGTTTATAGGAACTACGTAAAAGTCTAACCACCACACTCATAATAGTGAACATAGTCAACATAAGAGTGCAAACGAGTGTGATGTCTAGAGACGCCGCCACCCAAGGTAATGACCCCATTGGGGTAGCCATGCAGATTAGCATCTTGAGCCCGACGTCCATGTGCTGGCAGCCCAGATGGGAGACATATTCAAAATGCTCCAAAGAATCAATATCCGTATGGACATGCTCCAACCGAGTGCTCCCACCTCCACAGCACAAGCATTGACTTTAAAAAGAAGAGTCGAAGACCGAAGCCTCCAATTGAAAAGACATTGCTGCCCAAAGACACTGGGACCCAGGAGGCCTTGAATAGTAGGGCCCGGACACTATCGAAGGCTGTCTTAGCCATGGGACCCGAGATGAAAGTCTTAAGCGGCAAAATCCTCGTTACTCCCGTAGTGACCGGAGGTTCTCAACCCAAGGAGAAGCCTCTTACAACGCATGGCCACCACGGGCTGGAAGCCACATGGCCGCGCACCCCTCTTCAAACCACTCAGAACTAATGACCTTCCTCAACGCCAAGAGGGTCGCGTCCACCTCTTGTATAGAGAAGAGGGTGAAAAATATATGACAACACATCTTCAAGGGTGATGTTAGCGGGAGGGCCTCAAACCTAAGGAGGTCTCCCTTAGCGGTGGAGATTCGCATGCAACTACTCCACCACAAGTTCAAGATGTTGGCCCTCTAGTCATATGACTGGAGTACCGATCCGATGGACCACTTCCGCGTGCTATTGAGCTTCCAGGGCCTAGCCGAGGCCACCACATGCTAGTATTTTCTATTGACCCTCAAAGGGGATGCTCGCCTTTGGTTCTATAGTCTCGAGTCAAACTCCATCCGGACATTTGCAGAGCTCGTCGATTACTTCCTCTTCCAATTCTCCTCTAGTTAAAGGAAAGTGAAGCAGTCGTGGCACCTGGTCTGTTTTAGTAGTGATGAGACAAGAGCTTGAAGCGCTTTCTGGCCCGCTTCACTGCCCAAGCATAAAAGACATCTAGGCTCACCGATCAGGTGAAGCTCAGCGCTTTTATTGTCACCCTAGAGTCTAGTAACTTCTTCAAGCACTTTGCCCAGCAAAACCCTCAGACTTTTCGGGGGGCTAAGGCAATTGTCCGAGCTTATATTGCGGTTGAGGAGGCAAACGAATTAAAGCACCCAAAATGCATGAACTGGCTACTGGAGAAGCCAACAAATGAGAAGAAGAGAAATGAGGATGACTACCATCCCTGAAGACCACGCAAACAGTTATAGGTGGAGCCAGGTTCTTGAAAAGAATTTTGACCGCAAGACCTGACCCCCCTTACCAACACAAACACTAACATCCTGGTGTAGATCCAGGATGAGAAATTCCTAAAATGGCCCAATGCGTCAAAGAACCTAAAGGTAGGGGATCATACTAAATACTGCCTCTACTACCGGTCTTTGGGTCATGGAATTGAAGACTGTCGGACCCTACCGAGAGAGATTGAAGGCCTAATTCGCCGAAGGCATTTGATCAGGTTCCTACGAAACTTGGGACAGGCTCCTGTGGCAATAGAGGAAGACACACAGGAGCCGCTAAGGAATCAAGTGGCGGCCAGGGTTGTCAACATGATAACAATCAAGCCAGCTAAGGGCAATGCCCCAAATCACCTAGAGAGCGCTTCCAGCAGCACAAAGCCAAGGGTAGGAGTTAGAACAGATGTCATTAGTTTTAGTGATAGCGATATGATGCATGCAATGACCCTTCATTCTAACCCTTTAGTTGTATCTACCGTCATTTCGAATAGTACTATAAATTACCAATTGAAATGAATTTTTATCGATAATAAAAACTCTTGCAATTTACTATATCTTAATACTTTCTTTAAGTTTGGGTTGAAAAAGAGCCAGATGAGGCCCACTAAAGGCCCCCTGTATGGCTTGGACAATGAACCAATACCCGTGCAGGAAGGTGTCCAACTAGAGGTAATGCTAGGGACATACCCGTGCACACCTCCCGGATGCTTACATTCTTGGTCATCGACCTTCGGTTTGCCTACAATGCAATCCCTGGACAACTATACCTGATCACTTTTGAGGCAATGATATTGATTCCGCACCTAAAGATGAAGTTTCCAATATCGTGCGATGTTGAAGAAGTCCTGGGGGACCAGGTAATAGGCTAGACGTGCTACTTGTCCCAAATCGCTCCAATGACCTCAAGTCAGCCAATTGGAGACCTTAACTTCCAAGACGATACCACCTTGCAGTAGGATCAATCATGGGAGTTGACTGATAGGATTCCTTTGGACCCTAAGGAACCAAAAAATGTGTACACATTAGTAGCTTCCTTCCAGGTTTGGTCAGCAACTAGCTCGTCACCTTCGTTAGGCAAAACACCGATGTCTTTGCGTGGAATCCTACCAACATATTAAGAATATCGGTTGGAGTAATGGTCCACAAGTTGGGCTTTGATCCCAATCACAAGCTCGTCGGACAGAAACGCAAGAACCACTCGGTCGAAAATCTGATCGTCATCTACAAGGAAGTGAAGAAGTTACTTGACACAGGGTTCATCAGGGAGGTCTAGTACTCTTACTGGTTGTCGAGTGTTGTCCTCGTCAAGAAGAATAACGGGAAGTGGCGGATATGTATAGACTTCACCGACATAAACAATGCATGTCCGAATGATAACTTCTCTCTACTGAGGATCGATTAACTAGTAGACTCTACTTTCGGCCATGAGCTGCTAAGTTTCATGGATACTTATTTGGCATACAACCAGATCAAGATGAGCCCTGAGGATGAGGAGCACACCTCATTCATGATAAACCAAGTGATCATTGCTATAAGGTCACCGACAACCATGTCCGCGACTTGAGCAAAAACTTTGAGGTCCTCTGGGAGCACCAGATGAAACGTAACCCTACCAAATACGTTTTCGAAGTGACCTCCGGGAAGTTCCTAGGTTTCATAATATCTCAACGGGGTATTGAGGCGAACCCCGAGAAGATAAGAGCCATCCTTTATATGAGTCCTCCTCGAACCGTGAAAGAAGTCCAGAAACTCACTAGGAGGCTCGCCGCCCTCTCTCAATTCCTGGTGAAATCGACAGAGAAGTACTTGCCATTCTTTAAGGTTTTGAGGGGGACCAAAGCAACCGGGTTCTAGTGGATGGCCGAGTCGATGCTGCATTCTAGGAACTCAGGGAATATCTCTCCCATCCTCCTCTCCTGACTTTGCCTCAAGATGGAAAAAGCTGTACTTATATCTAGCAATTTCTGGCACAGCGTAGAGTTCAATCCTAATCCGGTAGCAGTCTAACATGCAGCGACTATTGTACTACATCAGCAAAGTTCTAACAAACATCAAGAGCCACTATTGGCATGCCAAAAGGATCACGCTAGCCCTAGTATACTCTACCTAAAAGCTACAACCCTACTTCCAAAGGCATAAGACTGTCATCCTAACTATCCAACCCTTGAAGGGAATATTGTAGAAGTTGGATACCTCTGGGCGACTGGTCAAGTGGACTATAGAGTTAGGCAAGTTCGATGTGGAGTTTCGACCATGGCTAGCAATGAGGGGCCAGCCCATGCGGACTTCATAGTAAAGAGAGCGACATCAATTCTTGACACCTCCAACCATGCTGAAGATGCAGAAGAGCTAGATGTTTCGTCGTGGACCCAAAATGTCGATGGTTCATCAATACAAGTAGGCAGTCAAGCAGGCATGGTTCTGCAAACCTCTAATGGATCAAAAATTAAATACTCTGTCACCCTTAGGTTTTCAACCACTAATAACGTCGCCGAATATGAGGCACTTCTTGTTGGACTCTGGCTTGCCAAGGAGTTCTTAGCCAGGTCACTTATGGTCTACGACTTCAAATTGGTTGTCAATCAAGTCCAAGGGAGCTTCGATGTGTCCAACACATAGCTCATGAGGTACCTCTCCAGGGCACGAGGACTGATTTGGGCATTCAATGGTGTCAAAGTAATCCATGTCCTTAGGGAGGAGAACTGGAGGACCAACCAACTAGCAAGGGCAACGGGGCCGACAGGCCTAGGACAGTACTCTAAAGACATGCGGAAAGTCCTAACCATCTCGAGCATTACAACCTCGAGGGTGAGGTGCTGCAAATGGCCGACAGCGATAATTGGATGATTTGTACCAAAAATACCTAACTGATGGCACCATGCCAAAGAACCCGAACAAAGCGAAGCATGTGAGGAAGACAGTAGGCTGGTACACCATTATAGATAGAAGACTATACTGCCAAGGATACTTTGTCCCCTACATGAGATGTCTCATATCGGAAGAGGCCGACTATGCGCTGAGTGAGGTACACCTCAGCATCTGCGGCTTACATATAGGAGGCAAGAACCTAACCTTCAAAGTAATGAGGCAAGACTTCTTCTGACCCTCGATAAAGTGCGGAGTTTGTAAAGAGGTGTGAAAGCTACCACCTCCATGGGAACATACCTCACTAGCGGCATATGGAGTTGCAAGCCCTCCAGTCACCTTACTCGTTTGCATAATAGGGACTTGACATCCTCAAACCCATACTCATGATGTCCGAATAAAAAAAGTTTATTATAGTGGGTATCAACTACTTCACCAAGTGGGTGGAAGCGTCTCCACTAGCATGGATAATTTAGCAAAATGCAACAGAGTTCATTTGCTAGAGTACATTTGTCAATTTGGAATTTTTGAGGTCATAGTGACTGACAACGAAAGTCAATTTACCTGCAAACGATTCACCAAGTACTACACAAGCCTACGAATAAGGTTAGTTCACACCTTTATTGACTACCCGCAGGCCAACGAACAAGTGGAGGTAATGAAACGGATGTTGCTGCACGGGTTGAAAACTAAGCTGGAGGATGCTGGAGGCTCTTAGGTCGATGAGTTGCCTTCCATCCTTTGCTCATACAGCACCACCCCAAGAGAGCCAACATGTGAAGTGCCCTTCAGTCTCTGCTACGGAATAGAGGCTGTCCCTATAGAAAGTCAGGCTACCCACCATTCGGGTCAAGAGCTTCGACCATCTCAGCAACTCCCAGAGGTTTAGGGAGCACCTTGGCCTACTTGAGGAGGCTCGAGACACAGCACGACTTCAGATTATAGCATACCAACAGCAAATCGCACAATACTATAATAAGAGGGTAAGAGCCCGCCAATTCGAGGTGAGGGACCTTGTCCTACAGAGCGTAGATGCAATTAGCAAGACCACCAAAAGGAATAAGCTCTCTCCGAATTGGAAGGGACCATTCCTCATCTTAGCAATCCTTTGAAACAGTGCCTATAAGTTACGTACCCAAGACAGCAATCTCATCCCAAGGACGTGAAATGCCACCTACCTCAAGAAGTACTACCAATAAGCTCCAACCGAGCCTAAGTAAGAACCACATGCATCATTCCGAATGCTTATAAATGTATCACATTTTAAATTAATAAAGTTGTTGTTTATTCATGCGTACTTATCCATCCGAATGAATGAGTATTTATCATTTCACCAAATTAAGTGACCTAGACTGTCCCTAAGTCAAGTAAGATTTATTCTGGCTTACTTCATGATCCATTAAAGGTCGAAAAACCTTGGCCTCAGGTCGAGCAGCTCACAAGTGGTCAAACTTTAAACCTTGGTTCCACAGTAAGCGGCCCAACCATGGCCGAAAAACAAGGCATGGAGGCTCTTAGAGCTCCGAATCAAACGGCCACTAAAACCTTAGGGAGATTCTACGGCAGGTGTACAATGACTTCCCTCCAACGGAAACAGCACCCTCAGTCAATGAGAGTGGGCAAACTAGGACCAGACATGCACAAGGGCAACGATGTCCTTAGACAGGACTGAGCGCCAATACAACAATGTGTGGGCAATGGCCTATGACTCTGCCAACACCTAGCTACTACAACCATGAAACCCAATTAGCCCAAATGAGGCTCATCCGCGAGCGTGCAATGACATCCTATTTATAGCATAGAAGACCCCACAAAATCAAGGTGCCACGACATTCCTTTCCCAATGGAAGGAGCACCATCGAGTAGACACGCCTAGACAAAACCAGCCATGATAACTATAATGCTCAGCTGGACAAACCAAAATGAAACAATTTCATATGGAAGCACAAACAAGTAGCCATAAAGGTCATAACGATCCAGCTGATTTCATTATAATAAGTTTCGAATACACAAGCAAGCCATCCACTAAAAAAAAAGAGAGAGAGAGAGAGATAGAAGAGAAGAGAAAGGGGCCTAGCAGTCCAAAGAAGGCTGACTTGGCCGCTTGTCACCACTCAGCTAGGAAGACAACGGGCACAGCCGTCCCTTAGGGAGGGGCAAGCAAGTCAAACCACTGGGTTACGCCGATGTTTGCCGGGTAAAGTAAGGAGATAGGAAAGTCCGAGCCACCAACTACACCACTCACCGGTAGAGATGAATACCGTCCTGTACTAGCCCTCCAACACCTTCCCAAGCTCCTTTACTGGAATGGAGGCCCTCAACTAGCCCTAAAGTTGAAAGTAGTGTCCGTGAAAAAGATAATACCACTCCTAGAACTCGCGGAGCAACCCCTCGAGGGAAGTGATCTTCTCTCCAGCCACGAGCAGCTTGCCTTCTAGGGCCTCGACCCACTCACCCATAGCTCCGTGTTCCGTCGCACTAACATGCCTTCAAGCCAGAAAGCCAATGATAGCTGGAGAGCCATCTCCTGAACCTACCGGTAGAAAGTTTGTTAGAAGGTTAGAGACAAAAGCAGAAAAAAATAGGCAAAAGGATACTAAATGAGTACCTCCATGAAAGAAAGCCCCTCATGGGGAAAATATCTCAGGCCATCCTCAAATAACTCCACAGCCTCTTCGGCTCTGGCAGACGCGACACCTTCAAACTCCAAAAACTCCAAGGATGGTGCCGCAGTTTCCTCTACGATGTCCATAGCATCCATCGCCTCTCAAGCCCCCGGCTCTGAAGGATGTGCCTTGACGGCGTCGCCTGTATCAAAGGGTAGTGCATCGATGGTGACCATCTCCCCCAAGGAAGGCTCCTCTACAACCTCGATTACCTTAGGAGGAGGCACATCGATAGTGACTGTCACCTCAGAAGGAGGCCTCTCTGCAATCTCAACGTCCTCAGTGACCACCATAACCATGACAGCCCCATTGGCCGAGTAAACATCCTTCGCCACGGGAATATCGTTGGATGCCACCACCATATGGATGGGAGACTCAAATCCTCCAATGTTAACCTCCGACTCGAGCCCGGCTGTGGCCTTTGATGTCAGCTCGGTTGTGACATCTATCATAGGCTTGGCTAGGGTGTCTACCAATGGCTACCCCGTAGAATTTCGACGTCAATCGGGACCCCATATTGTACCAACATGGGTGCAAAAATCGGCTCAACTTTGGCTCTAACGGCACCAGATCTAAGGACTAGTGCAGGAGCTGCTATGGTAATAGCGTCCCCAACTCCCCTGGAGCTAGACACCTAACCCGAAGAGGAGGCAAAAGTAGAACTCACCCCCCTCAAAGTACTCTCGAATCGCTGCACTTGTTGCAGCGCAACCTCATCCTCTCCAGAAAAAGAGTTAATCTCAAAAGATACGCCATCAGAGGATTAACGCCACTTTGATGGCCAACCTAAAAGCTCTCGAATTACTAACGTCCCTAGCCTCCTCTGGCCGGCAAACGACTCCACGAGGGCCGGCCCCCACGCTGTTGCAGTAAAGGCCTCTGAGATCAACCAGTCTCCCCTCTCCCAGGAAGGGTCAACGGTGGCTAGGATCTTGTCCACCAGAGGTTTCTCCTAAGTTTTTTCACTCTCTTCAAAAGGTCTGGTGATGTCAAGCTGGGCCTTCCCCCACTTGTTGGAAACAACCCAGTCGGAAGGAGTCTCCAAATAGAAGAAATGATACTTTCAATACTTGACCAAATCAGGATTCGCCCCTTTGAAGTTAAAATTAGGGCGAGAAGATAAGGAAATTCGGTCATCCTTCTACGAGAAGGTGGAGATCCCTCTCACTGACATGGTAGTAAATCTATAGCCATGACAGCGGGAGAAGATGCAGAGTGACACCAGGTACCGAATGACGTTGGACATGAACCTCGCTACTAACACCCCCAAAGCGGTGAGGATTGCATATAGGTCCGACAGCATTGGAAAACAGAGTCCACCCCATAGATGGATCTCGTAGACAGTAATGAAGCCGTCCAACGGAGAACAGGCCCTAATGTCTTCGTTGTGCCCTTCGAAACCCTAAACTAGGCATGCAACAGCTGAATATCTTCAACAGTGAGGATCAAGCGAATTCTCCTGACATCATCAATGGCCATGGTTGGAAGGGAAAAAAAGGAAATATGCGAAAACAAGGAGGGCCCGCAATGAATCAAAGATGAAGGCAAAGTGCATGAATGTCGAGAGGCATGCGGTTTAAATAAGCAAAGGCCCTAAGCCAGAAACGACGTCGTAGGGAAATCGAACAGTTGGCCTCATGATGGCAGCTACACATGTTAGAACCATGAGGCATCACAACACACTTCTTCCAACAATCATTTACAATGGCCTGACGCCTCCGATTCCCGCACACCAGCAATGATGCCAGTTAGTCAAACTGTCTTGTCAGCAATAAATACAGCACTCAGACTCCAAAAGAGCCAATGCCATCAACCAAAGCAACCATCATAATAGTGTACGGTCTCGCCAAGAGACTCACGACTTAACGATACGGCAATCGTCACACGATGTGACTAAGGACAGAATGCAAATTGTGCACGATCTTGGCCGGCTTGATGATGTTCTGCCCGGCTTGCCTCCTAGCCAAGCGTTTAGGATGGCTGATCGAGAAGCTAGTTGTCGGATAACTGAGCCACCAGGCGCATGATCCATTTGATTGTTAGATGTCAGGTCACACACGACGATATGAAGACACCCCAATCATAAAGCCACAGCAGAAGATAAAAGGACAAGATTTCATAAACGTGATGAGGAAAATACTCAGTGGTTCCATTTATTAAATTCTTTTAGAAAGTATAAGGTTTACAATAGTAAAAGTACATAGTAGAAGAAAGTACATTGAGCAAAAACCGTAAGATGCTTGCCTAGAAACTAGTTCAAGGAAGACACGTGTAGGGAGGGCGGCTACGGGTGAATCACTATAAGGACCATGCCTATCTACCGATGGAACGTGCCTGACCAAAAACCAGGCGTCACAGGAGGCAGGTGGGAAGCAATTCTCTGAAGTAGAAACAAAACACCACCACCAATATCAGAGAAGCTTCCCACTTGGAGACTCCACCTCCAACAAGCTTCGACGACAACCCCCAGAGAAGAGATCAAGGTAGGGCCACTTTCACAGATCCGAGAGGATGATGGGAAATGCTTGTCCCAAGGGATCCCTTCCGAAAAGGATGTCCGAATGCCGGGTGGAGGAAAGAAAAGGTGACCCTACCATTGAGCTACCAAGCGTGGCGGCATGAGAATGGTTGGAGTAGGGTCCGAGCAGCACAAGAACAGCCAAAACGATGGCAACATTGTAAGCGTCAAATGCATCTTCAAATCTTCCAGAACTCCATCCAATCTGGTGCAAGGCATTGGAAGCCCCAGGGCTTCTTTGAACTCCCACATCACTTAGCTAGTGTGGAGATGATTCTTGAGGCAAAAAAGCAAGAAGATCCTCCATTTATAGCTGTAGCAGGAAGGTGGCGAGCTCCCGGTGAAAGGACGCATCCACCAATTATCGGCAAGGAATCAACGCTAGGCCTCGATTCAGAGCAAAATTTTTCTAAACGAAATATCGAATCCTTGCGCTATCATACGGAAGGCTGCAAAGTGCCCGAGGAAGGGGCGTAACTCTTGGGAACCAATGATTGAAGTGTCTTAGGAATAGGCATGTGAATAGGCTCAGCAAGCAACGTCCCATCATCTAACATGCCAGGAGACCAGAAAGGCCCAACTCCTGGCATGGGGGGCTATTAATTGGTCCAGCCACAACGCAGGCCAATCAAGTCATAACACAAACAATCCAACAGCTAGCCCACTAGCCTGTGAAGTCCAAAACAAAGCAAGGCCGAAGAATCATCCAACCAGTCTATCTGCTGCAAACAGTTTCAAGGAAAAGCAATGACCTAGTGTCGGGGAATAGCCTTTGCAACTCAACTAATCACAACAAAGTTCACCTACCACCTCAGCGATAGCAATCTATCAATGTAGAAGACACTGGCATAACAGGTCTTAGCCAATAGTGATGGGGTCAACCATGGGGAACCGTCGTACCCACATATCAACGGCAACCTAGCCAACCCACACAAGAAGCAACTTGGCCCCTGTCGGCCACCTCCAACCGCAGTTACGTCATCACCACAAGACGACATTTGACACGATGGCTTCCATTAATGTCCCAAGGGCCAGCAAATCTTGATAGAACACCTGTCACCAATCTTAGTGACAAAGCCTTCTCCACGATGTATTATAAATTTTCTCACCCTTCATAAGACATGGGATCGAGCAATTCTCAACAAAGGTTACCCTTAAGAGAAATACAAAGTTAGAAAAAATCAAGCTCCATTTCCCGGACATAGCTCTTTCTCTTTCTCATAAAGCCGCTCCCCATCGAGTACACTTTAATAAGCCACTCACCGAGTGCGATATATTGAAGCTCAGTCCTCCACCTCTCCAAGTCACTCCCCATCAAGCGCATCACAATAGCTTAAACCTCCTCTCACTTTCCTTGCATACCTGCATTATTGCATTCACTCACATTCTCCTTACATTTTTTTATTTTCTTGGAAAAGATTTTTGATTTGAGCGTTAGAAAATAAATCGGAGAGTAAATTTCGTTAATCCTCTGACATCTTATTTATAATTTGTGATGCGTAGATTGTAATTTAATAGAGATTGAGATCGAACCCGCTCCAACTTGACCCACAGTGAAAGATCGAATGGTTCATTAATCCATAACACAACTCGGATCTTGGGACACATCAATGTCCAATATTTTTCTTTGCATCACTAAATACATAAAAAGGTAAATTTTAAATTAAGTACTATTTTCTAACAATTTAATGGTGGCTAATAAATGTTTTGAGATTTTACTCAATCAAAAAAATGTAAACCTCTCACAGTTAATTATCAAATGACAAAGTAAAAGTTGACCTTAAAAAATGTAAATAATAATAATAACAATAATAATATTATTATTATTAATAAGAGATAAGTGGCCGTGCCTGAGAAGCTAATTAACTAACAGCGCTGCTTATTTTCCACGCCGTTGGATTTGACTTAATTAATCTTAAAAAAGTTAATACAACAATAACAAAATATTATCTTCTATGTCTTAAAAACCACTTATACATATTTTTTTATTGTTGTATTTGATTTAATATAATATTTTTAAAAAATTAAATTATTTTTTGTTAAATTATTTAAATTTTTATAATTTTGCATCTTCATTACGTTCTTCCAATCATAATTAATTTATATGTTTTTGTAGCTGTTTTATTTAATTTGTATTTTAAAATCTTAAGCTGTTTTAAATTTTATTATCTCATATTATTTCATATATATTTAAATTTTAAATTGATTATCTAAAAATCTATAACAAAGAAATAAAACGTTTATAAATTATATAATATTTTCCACCACACGATTATGGAACGCCGCCTAAATAATTTTCCGGCGATATTTCCACTTAGACGAAGAATCAACTCAATAATTAAAATTTTAATTAATTGCCGTTTCACCCCTTCATTTATAAGAAATTGCGCAGATTCGATTCCCGCAACGTTTTATTATAGAATGCCGCCTTCAACGCGCCAGAAAGTCTCAGCTTCTCTTCTTCCTCTTCCTGGTCGTCTCGCGAGTCTCTTCTTCCTCCACCTGCTCGTCTCGGGTGACTCCTCACGACAAGATAATTATTTTTTGTTTCAGGCCGCGGTTAATTGATTAATGGAAGAACCAGCTCGTAGCTTCCGATCGCGAGTGAATGAGCTATTCAGCAGCGTCTTGGGGGGAGTAAGGAGGCCTACGACGTCGTTTTCAAAGACTTTCTCTGCAACGACTGCGTGCCTCTTGATCCTCGTCCTCCTTGTTGGAACCATCGCTTCAAACCGCTGGATTGATATGGTAACTCATCGCCCTCGCAGTCTAATTTTTAAGCTCAATCGATTTAAGAACTAGTTAAAATCTCTGTAATATTGAGTTATTGACGAAATCTAATCTCTTTCACTCTAGTATTATTCTATTGCTAATCGACTTTTTATTTCAAGACACAAAAAACCGCCGCTATTTCCGTTATTAGCCGTGAAAAAAGAGTATAGAATAGGACTTTCATTCCTTAAGGAAGAAACCTTCACGGTGTAAAACTTCCATGAAGTTTCAGGGAGGAGACGATGACGACGATGATGATGATTATTATTATTATTATTAACCAAAATTAGCATTTTTAAAATTTGATTGTATTTTATTCGATAATGAGTAAATTTGACAATTAGAGATTTTTCGGTTAAATTACATATAATTTAAATTTTTGTGATCTTTATACAATGTTGAAATTTATTGATATAAAATTTCATTAAGGTTTAGTTATGTTAAATTAGCATTTTTTTTATTATCAATTATGGATCATATTTACAATATTTTCTAATGATTTGATAAAAATTATAAAGAAATAATTAACTATTATCAATTGATAATTAATTAAAAATATAAAATCACGCGATGTGAAAGTCAAACCTCAATTGTTTCGATGGAGGATTCGTCACAACGTGGTCCTCTGCGTATGCCTAACGTCCTATTCGATGGAATATTATATGGATATTTGTAAACTAGAGAAAACATACATATGAGTTAAGACATCATATTATTTTATGATATTATTAGTTATTTAAAAATAAAAATTATTCTTGAAAAAAATTATATCAGAAGAGATTATTTATTTGATTATATATAGAGCGATATTAAAAAGATATCATTTTGAATGAATTCAAAGATGTGGGGCCTCGATATTTTTCTTCCACCCGTTCGATTCTGCTATATCAAGTGAAGTGAAAAATCCCGGCTTCCTGTTTTATAAACCATATTTATTTATTTATTTATTTTTTAGAACACAAGAGTTATAATAAAATTGTTAGCTTTAAGAAATTAGTCGGTGAGATTAAAAAAAGACCTCTAAATTTTTTTTAAAAAAAATTAGGTTAATAATGGATGTTGATATTTAAAAAATAAAAATATATCTTTACATTTTTTTTAATTTTAAAATTCTTATTGTTAGAATTTTACCCAATAAAAGAAAAAAAGATGCAGAGATAGATATATATAATAACTCTATTAAATGAATCATAATCCAGTTCCATATGTTACAAAAATATGTATTTAAACCAAGATTTTACTTTCCTTTGTAATCTCTGTAAATAATTATTATATTACTAAAAGTGTAATTAATTTGACATGAATATTTTTCTAGTACAAATTCCTTTACATGAGGAATTTGACCAAGATTTTGTTTTGTTTTGTTTTTTTTTTTAATTTTAAATCATATCAAATTAATTGGAGTTGTCAGATTTTCATCCTCATAGACCTCCAAAAAGTGGATCTCAAATTGCATAAATTATCTCTTAATGATGCATTGTATATAAAAATACTCACCATTTGGTCCATTTGTGTAGTCCACTTTCAGAGGAATTTCATTTCAGAGATCATTAACATTCGACCAAAGGCCCCGGGACTACCCACTGAGAGATGAGTACCTTCTCAACTGCACCACCACTAACACCACACTAACTTGTCCGGCAAATTACCCGCCGCCACATGGCTCATCCGAACTGTTGAACACCCAACAATGTCCGAACTACTTCCGGTGGATTCACGAAGACATGAAACCATGGAAGAAGAAAGGAATCACACGGGAAATGGTCGAAAGCTCAGGGAAATTTGCACATTTTCAGCTTGTCATAGTTAATGGAACGGCTTATGTTAAGCAGCATGACAAGGCTTTTCAGACAAGGGATGTACTTACATTATGGGGAGTTTTACAACTCTTAAAATTATATCCTGGACAGTTGCCTGACTTAGATTTGATGTTCCAGTGCCACGACCAACCATCAATTAAGAAAAATCTATACATGGGATCTAAGGCTGCGGAAGTGCCGCCGTTGTTTCATTTCTGTGGAAGTGACTCTACATTTGACATTGTCTTTCCAGATTGGTCCTTCTGGGGTTGGTAAAGCTTCTTCATACTCAAACATTTCTTACATTTTCATATACAATTTGCAATTTTTCATTTAGAGAGTTCTATCACAAACGAAAATCTATAAGTTGTAGGGAAGTAAATGTTGAAAAAAAAACAAACAAACAAACAAACAATAGGCCTAAAAGTGTAAACTACTATGCTAAAATTCAATCGTAATTTTGTTCTTCAGCACACCTGCTCACGTAAATATCCCTTTTGAGATTCAAGTGCAGGTTAAATATAAGTCTGCATCATACCATGTATTGAAAAATTATTATAAGAAAATGTGAGTCTTTATGAATTAAACTTGTGATCAATAAGAATTTGATATCATTCTAAGAAACCAATAAATTCAAAAGCTTAATCTATAAAGTCAAGGAGCAAAATAATTTCATACTCCAATAAAATCGAATACATATATGGTCATCTCTAAAATACTTTGCTTGGGCAGAATAGAGTAGTGCAACAGAACAAGTTGTTTGTAGAAGTATAAAGGAGAAAAACCATTCAAGTTCAAGAGGCAACTTATGCACTTCCCCAGCCGGAAAAAAAAAATCTCATGCTGCCTTTGAGCATGATCGTGAGGAATGCCCTATAATAACAAAGTACTCAAATTTTCATGCTGCAGGCCAGAAATCAACATAAAGCCATGGGTACCATTGATGAAGGATATTGAAGAAGGTAACAAAAGGATCAACTGGACAGATAGAAAGCCCTTCGCTTCATGGAAAGGAAACTTGTACACTGGCCAAAGGCAAAAACTTGCAAAGTGCAATTCTGTAAAGGATTGGACTGCTGCCATACATCACCAGGTAACCTGTCACTCTTTTGATTAATGTGCTATCTATTTTCAAAATCAGTTGAGGGGAAACGTCCCATATAGGAAATCTACTTTACATTACAAATTATTATCAGCAGGGTGCTATCTTATTGATTGTTTACTGTAGAAAATAATAAGCGCTGAAAACTCTTACTTTTTATTAAAGATTTTCTTTTGATTGTTGATTTTGTTAATGCAAAACAAAGTTGAACAAAATACATCATTGTATGTTAGTGGTAACACACATTCTCCCCTTTGGATATATATGGAAAATATGACATTAAGAAAAGTGGCATTAATAACGTTATAAATCCATTTGTTAATTTTTTTTTTTGTCATTTTTGATATTCTGGTGTCAAAAGTTGTCTATCTTAATATTCCTGGCAAAAAAAGAGTAAGGCAAATTGACATTGCCAAACCCATCTTAATCTACCTTTCTTTAAGGGCCACTTTTGATGCCAAGAACTCGAATTTGCAGGATTGGGGTAAAGAGGCTGCAGAGGGATTCAAAAACTCAGATTTGTCAGAACAATGTACTGACAGGTTAGAATTTTCTATTAGCTAGCTACTACAATGTAATTTGACAACTTTATTTTAACTCATCTACCTAATTACTTTTCTACAGGTATAAGATTTATATAGAGGGAAATGCATGGTCTGTTAGTAATAAATATATTTTAGCCTGTGATTCCATGACCCTTCTAGTCAATCCTATCTTCTACGAATTCTTCACAAGAAGTCTCGTGCCATTGAAGCACTACTGGCCGATCAATGACCACCCTGATCAAATTTGTAGATCCATCAAATTTGCTGTCGAATGGGGAATAGCCACATTGACAAGGTGACTATCTATACACACTATAAGCTTGCAAGCATCTAAGAGATTGGATGATATGTTCTAACTATAAATAAAAATATCGGTATTGATATAGACTACTTGGGCGATATATATCTATATAAGATGTCAAGGACAATCCATTTGCAATTTTGATAAATATTGTTTAAAAAATATTAGTCAATATTTATCAAAATTAATCTTAATATTGTTCTAATTCATTGGAAAATAAACCTTAAAACTTTCATCCATGAATGTTTATATCTCTAATAATATATGAATTTAAAATTCTTAAAAAATGTAAGCATATATAAAACTTGTAAATTTAAACATCAAAGCACAAAGCAAAGCTAAAAAATAGTCAATTTATATTAGCCAATATAATGTGATGTCACTAATATATTACATATGGAGATGTTTTCTATTAATACCAAAGCATATCAATTGATATTTTCATCGATGATTATTGCATATATTCATAAAGATCCACATTCTACATATTCTTTTTGTATTTTCCTAACTCAGTGGTAGCATGCAGGCACGGGAGATTGGACAAGCAGGTAGCAAATTTGCCAAGGAAGAGATATCAATAGAAAATGTGTATGACTACATGTTCCATGTGTTGAATGAATATGGGAAGCTATTTCAATATAAACCGACTATACCTCCAGAAGCAGTTGAGCTGTGCTCCGAGAAATGGGGTTGCGGTCCTAATGGCTTGGAGCACTTGTACAAGCTGGAAACCATGGTAAAGGGACCTGCACAAAGAAACCCATGCGCCATGCCTCCTCCCTACCATGGACGTGCTCTTCATGCTCTTCTCAGCCAAAATGCCAAGATCAAAAAGCAAGTTGAAAAGTGGGAATCAGGAGCAAAACAATAAGGATAAACTCACATTTTTGACCACATATTTTTCTGCTCTATTCAATCTTGGAAAGAAAGCAAGAGTAAGTTAATTGCCAATTTTAACTCCCATTGCCATACGGAAAGAAATCAAACGTTTCTATTGTTACTAGATGAAGTCAGATATCGGGTTCAAGCAGATGGAAAAATGGTGTGTGTATTCTAAAGGATAAATGAAGAACAATGAAAATATTCAAAGAAGTTAAAGATAGAAAACTATACGCTTGATTACTAAGTTTTTTATCAAAATAACTGGAGAACAAATCAAAACATGTGGCATAGATATTATACTCTTTTCTTTGCTATATTAGCATTTGATTTGAACATGGAAGACTGATGAATTTCGTTACCTGCATCTCATTTCCCTTCTCAAGCAAGGCATTTTTTGACTACGAAAACATGATAGAGACAGTGAGAATGTAAAAGGTTTTGGAAGGAGGCTGCAAAACCTACCGACTGCAAACCACTCCCATGTTTACTGAATCTATGAGGATGTAAAATAATGATACCAACCACGCATGCAAAGAATACAATTACTTTTACATGGGAAATCCCTTCTCAGAAAAAATTCCACTAGACTTGATATTCTGTAAAGATGCTCCACCGAAATGGCTTCGGTAATCTAAACCTTAGAACATCTCACAGCAAGGTACACAACCCTAATGACAATGATAATACACACAAAAGGATAACTTGGATACAGAACCCTTTCAACAAGTACCATAAACTCAAAATTGGTATAAAAATAGAGCAAATGAAAAAACTAAGCCTATAGAAATGCTCTACGGTGGGTTTAGAAGAACATGTCAAAAACTGGTTGAAATCGTGACACAAACCTTTGTCCAAACACTCCTCTAACTCTACCTCTTCTTCCTTCACCTTTCTTTCCAGTGCATTGCTCTCAGAAGTGTTCATTTGTTGTTCTATTGTCCTTTGCAAAACCATACCACCGTGCCTTCTTTCATACGTGAACTAGGAAACCCTGATGGACTACCTATCCAAGAAAAGCCAAAAGCCCAGATGGGACAACCAAAGTCCTCAAAAAAAAAACTCTCAAATGTGACTACCGAAGTTATCAAAAGCCAAAATCTCAGGTGGAATGTTTGAAGTCTCACTAAGAAAACTGATGTACTTAGTGCCAGCAGTAAGCATTGAACTATCCATACTTCAGACAAAACTTTGGCCGTACCAAATTCCCAATACTCTGGGAAAGGTCTTCGCTGCACCAAACTCCACAATGCACACCACACTCTGCCACTCACTTCAGAAAAATGCGACAGTGTTTTACCTTGGCACAGTAAATACAGCCAATCTACGGCTTGAACTCTTGGGATTCTATCCAAACACACATAACCAATGCAGCAAAACAAACCCAAATCATCCGACACATGTGAACCACCAAACACTTGAATATAAAGAACGTAATGTTGTACAACGATTTTTAACATAAAAAACTCATTCAAATTAAGGAAAAATTAAGGAAAAAATTACGGACCAAATTTCAAATAAATTACTGTAAAAATAGTGTCGGTTATAAAGTAACCCCATTTGAGAGCCTTTCGGTACAACAAGTAAAAATGGTTGAACACAACCCCTTTGACACGTCTAACAACCCATAAGAGAAAATATAACAAGAATAAGAGTAACTAAATGGTAATACATCAGCATAGATACCGCTTGTTAACTAGAAATACCTTTCACTCATGAGCTCATCGCACAAACCTCACACGACATCCAGTAACTCTTGCTGCTTGGCTGATCCTTGACCGACCGTTGACCAACCTTCAATCGACTCTCGGCAACCCTCACATGGACCTCACACGACTCTTAAACATATTTTGTTGTTTGGATGACCCTTAATTGACCCTAAGTTGATCGTTACATAAACCTCACAAGACCCATACTTGACTTTTCCACCCAAGCATTCCACGTGCGAACATTGTATGTTGTCCGAATGACCCGTTCACTGATTATGAGACCCACAATGGAGTGACCTAAAATTAAACAAACTTTCAATCACGACCTTATAGGAGACCCCTTGCCTTCCCGATGACTGTCATCTCTTACCTTCAATGACTTCATTTCTATGGGGATCCTAGTGTCAGCCTCTACAAGTTTGAATGATATTCTCTTCTACTCTACTGAACCTAGAGTATTCTCACTCCCTTTCAACTTCTTCTCCACGAAAGAATCGCTCCCCCGTACACTCCTCGACCTTCTTTTCTCGCCACCTTAATCAATTTGTCCATTAGTCACCTTAGCATTGTTCTCAACAACTATAGCCTCCATCATATAGTGGCTTTAACACTCGCTCCCTCTTTTCATAACTGAGGCACCTTTAGTGAACTTCTATTGGTAGTTACCAAACACCATGCAAAAGTCATTCTCATTTAGCTTCCCAATTGAAATCACATTTAACATAACATCCGGAGCATGTTGCATGCCCCTTAACACGAGTATTGTCCTATAGCTTGTCTGCAAGTAAACATCTCTAATGCCTACCACCATCGACGAGCCATCATTACCTATTTTCAATACTCATAGCTCCCAGGTGTATAGAAGGTGAAGAAGGGCTTTTTCGATATTACATGGTGTGAGAAACCGCTATCAATCATCCAACTTGTCCAGTGGCACGTAAAGCTTCATGTCTTCCCTACATGGAAGACTAGAAAGTCTACAAAGATAATAATAGAGGTCCAATCATTTTTGTTGAGATCCCTCCTCCCTTATTACTCCCTACCACTCTCCTTCTCCTACTTCTTAAAGTAATCTCGCTTCACATAACCCTTTTTTGCCACAGTAAAAGCATTCAATGTCTTGAAATTGGGACCAATTGTTGCTCCTCTCAATCTTTCCACCTAGGTCCCTCAATCTCCCATACTCCTAACCGCTAGTGGATATCATGACACTCGACTCCCCTAAAACTTCATTACCTCCCTTTTGCCTAGACTAGTTTATAAGTAATGGAGCGATAGATTCATCAAGATTGAGCTTGTCCTTCCAAAACAATAATATCATGATAATATGATTGTATGAGGTCGTGAAAGAAGCTAGCACCACCAAAACCTTGTCTTCATCTTTGATCTTCATATTGAATATCGACATTTATGTTAAAATTCGGTTGAACTCATCTAAGTGTCTCTCAAACTTCCGCCTTCAAACAATCGAATGCCATAGAACTTCTTCACATATAACATCGTTGTCAGGGATTAGAACTTGTATCAGCCCTTAAACTTTATCCAAACCTCCGTTGATCTGACAAACTGATAACTTCTTACAGAATATTATCCGCGAGATATAACTTGATCATACAATTAACAATATCACTCATATCTTGCTAGTCATCATCCTTCATCTATTCTAGATTGTCCTCCTTCCTCCGTAGTGTTTTTATCATTCATTCCTAGGTGAAAACATTTCTCATTTTTTTCTTGTCAAATAATGAAACTATTTTACCAGTTAACTTGCTCAATATGAAATGGCAAACTCCTTAATATTTGCACCATCAAATCATAGTCTTCATAGCACCAAAAAACCCACTTTTTGACACCATTTGTTGGGATTCGACTAACACATGCACCACCAATGCATCGGAACTAACCCAAATTCTCCATCACACGTTAACCACCAAACACTTGATTACAATAAACACAATATTACACAATAATTTTTGACGTGGAAAACCTTTCCAAAGTAAGAAAAAATTATTGGATAAATTTTAAATAAATCCATTATAAAAATAGTACCGATTAAAAAGTAACATCATTTGAGAGTCTTTCACTATAGTTTGAGTGAAAATGATTGAACACAACCCGTCCAACACACGTAACAACCCACAAGAGAAGACATGACAAGAGTAAGAGCACACAAACGGTAACACATCCTAGAAACACACTAGAACAACGTATTTGCTTATGGTGAATAATGAAACTTCAATCGGATCTCAACCACATGCAACCTCTTCCTCTTCTCTCTTTTTCCCTTCTCTCTCTTGTGTGGTGCTCCCAATGTTAAAATTATTCTCAAAGCTATTATGTTACTCATGCACCTCACGTAGTTTCGCAAGTCTTAAAATCACATTAAGCAAGACTTTATATCAATCTTGGTACACATGAGCCCCTATGTGCGACAAGTGTGATCTCCCTCTAAGCAATCGATGCCCGTACCCTTCAAGTGCTAGTTCTATTGGAATTGACACACAATCGTTCATCATGTGTATATCACCAATTGTTCACTGGAAATGTATTTCACTTGACTATTCCTTGTACAAACCTCGTGTGATCTCCAATGACCCTTGCTACTCGGTTGACCTTTGACCGACCCTTAGCCGACTTTTAAACGAAGCTCATGCAACCCTTTAGCATCTTGTCGCTTAGACGACCCTCAGTCAACTTACGTAAAAACCTTGTACGACCCTTGCTTTACTTTTCCAACTAAGAATTTCATGCACAAACATCATGTGTCCTTCAAATGATCCATCTAGTAGTTGTGAGACCTATTATGAAGTGACTCAAAATCCAATATGACTCCCCCTAGTAGAAATAGTACATTCTCCCCTATCAATAATAACTTCCCCCTATCTCCCCCTCAAACCACATAGTTCGAGATTGTTAGTTGCCTTGTGTATTGGCACATTTCGTGATTTCGTATGGGCATTCGATTATCTGCAACATCACCCGTACTTGGAAGACGTTCATCTACCTCATATAAGCGGATCGTTATCGTCACATCTCAACGTTCACACCGCATTATTCTCTGTTTCAGCCTCTCCCGGGATCGGCACCCATTGGGCGCTCGAGGCGCCATCTATGCGCTCCCCATGCCACGTGCGCTTGGTGAGCACTTGAGGCACACAGCGAGCACATTTAACAAAAGCGAGCGCTCACTGTGCGCTCCTTTTGCGCTCGAGCGCCCACACCCCGAACTCTCCTAAACCTAACCCACGCTCGCCGAGCGCTCGAGCGCGTAGGTCTTTATATCTAACAGCTCATTATTTTTTAAACCTTTTTTGGCTCCATATATATATATGTGTGTCTTATGTTTTTGAAACCCTAACTCTTCCAGCAGAATTTTGAGGAGTTGTTCTCTCTTGCAAAGCCATCTTTCTTATACTCCATTGTTGAGGAAACTTGATACTAATATTGGTGCTCCATTGACAAAGTTTTCTCTACTCATCGTGGTTTCCTATTTACATCCCTACTTGTTAACCTTCGTAGCGACGTTGGTGGCGTGAACAGTGGGATCCAGTGAGTTCGGCAATTCAAGTGACTCGAGAGGGAAGATTGACGTGAAGACCGGAATGTGTCTGGTTCTACTGCCGCGGCAAATCTAAAGAGTTCCTTGGTAGGGATCACGAGACGGGAGTAAGTCGGCTAGATTAGCGCGTAGTTACCACCCAATCTGTAAGTTGATTTTCATAGTGCATTTCTTCCCTGATTGTTGAAACTCGGACGGTTTTTTCTCGATTATCGTGGGTATCGAGTTTTCCCTTCGTCACCAAAAAGCTTGTCTTTTTATTATTATTACTGCTTTGTTTTTATACTCATATCGCTCGTAATATCTAAACATAAATATTCTTTAAGTGTATTGAATATTTGATTGTATACTGCTTCCGCTAATTTATTGTGAGGGTTGAAACATTTATTGTGCAATTTGGACCGAAACGGTTCTTTCACTTGGTATCAGAGACTTACCCCGATCTACGACCTCCGATCTAGATGTATACGAGTGGATCGCTCTCCGTACCTCTCTTCTTTGATGGGAGCAACTATACTTATTGGAAGGTTCGGATGAGAGCCTTCCTCAAATCGATGGATGAGTGCGTATAGGATAGCACCCAAACCGGATGGACCTCACCCAAAAGTGGTGATGAGCCAAAAGCTCTGTCCTCATGGACAAAAGATGAATTTGATGCATGCAATTGGAACAGTAAGGGTTTACATGCTATATTTATGGCTGTGCCACCAAAAGAATTTAAACGAATTTCTATGTGTAAGATATCAAAAAATACGTGGGATATTCTTGAAATCACTCATGAAGGAACTAAGATTGTCAAAAATTCAAAATTGTAAATGTTAACCACTAGATTTGAAGAAATCCGTATGAAAGATGAGGAAACTTTTGATAATTTCTATACTCAGTTGAATGATATTGGGAATTCAATTAATTTAGGAAAACGGATTCTGAAAATAAAATTGTTAGAAAAATTCTTAGATTACTCCCTGAACAATTTAGACCTAAGGTCACCGCTATCGAATAAAGCAAAGACCTTGATAAAATAAAGATCGAAGAACTTGTAAGGTCCATCCAAACTTATGAGTACACACTTCCACAATTAAGGAAGCAAAAATTAATTGCCCTAAAATCTGTCAGGGAAGAAAGAGATCGTAACTCCAATGAGGAGTCAAATAGTAATAAAGATTTTACCTTATTTGTTAAAAATTTTAAGAAATTCTTAAAGAATAATAAATCTTCATCTGACTTATCAAATTTGAATTTAAAACAAACTCTAAAATCTGATAAGAAAGACTGACGTAAATTTAAAGAATCCAAATCTAAAAATACCCAAACTATTCAATGCCACGAATGTAAATGTTTTGGTCATTATTGTGTCGAATGCCCAAACCTTAAATGCCAACAAGGTCAAGCCTATAAAACTAATGTGACCTTGAGTGATGACGAAAATGAAGAGGCTGAAAAATACTCTGAAGATGGCCCTGTCAAGTACATGGCCTTTATAACCTCAATATGTGAAAATGATGATCGCTTAGAGGTAAATCTTAAATTATTCGATGACTCTGAGAACGTGTTAGAATCTGATCTGTATGACCTTCAGGATACTTATGACAAATTATTTAAAGAATATCTTCAAGTTAAAAAAACAAATGTGCCACTCAAGTACAAAATGACAAAAATGAAAAAAGAAAAATTAGCTTTAAAATCCGAATTAGACACAAAAGTTCAAGATGTTGAGAACCTGAAAAGCTCCTTTACTGAAAAAATCACAACTCTTAAATCTGGTCTTGAGGCTGCTCGCAATAATTTGAAATAATTTTCAAATGGGTCTCAAATATTGGACCATATGCTCGGGTTAGGAAAAATTAGAGGAAATAAAACCGGGTTGGGTTACTCAGAAAATTCTATAAATGCAAATGTTAAATCTAGAACTGTATTTATCCGACCCACTTTTACACTAAGACAAAGTAGCACATTGTCTAGCCATATTGATCAGTCGTCTAGAGGTTCCCCAAAGAAGAGTGCAAATGTACAAGACCGACAAAACTTCACAAGTATGAAATAGTTTGGTCCTAAATACTCTAAGAAGCCAATATGCACTTCTGACAGCCGTGCTAAATTCGTTCCAATATGTCATGGATGTGGAATTATTGGCCATATTCTTCCCCACTGTTCCATATCTTTACGTCAAAACTCTAAGATAGAGCAGCTCATTCATCACATCCAACATCTAAATAATCAAATAATGAACTTAAGCAACGCCATAAAATGTGGCAAGACATTGTGGATCCAAAAAAGTAAGCTCCATTACCCTTTGGTCATCTGTGATAAAAAGGGGGAGTAGAACTATGTAGTTTGAGGGGGAGATAGGGGGAAGTTACTATTGATAGGGGAGAATGTACTATTTCTGCTAGGGGGAGTTTCCGTCTTATTTTCTTTTTATATTTATGCGTATCTGCCTCTTATTATTATATATCTGTTATTTCTGCACTAACCATATCTGTCCAGGAATAGATGCTCTTCCTTGGTGCACAATTGGCAGCCGCTTCCGAAGTTTAGATTTTTTTTTAAATTTATTGTACTGTGTCACTGGTCTCAAGGCGTATTGTATCTTATTATGTTTATATTAGGAGTAGATTTTCATGTACACAAGTTCTATCTCGGTGGTGTCTGATTCCGTGATTCTCTTGTATTTTCTTTATATTTTTTTGTATGGGCTTTGTCACGGAATTGCCAAAGGGGGATTGTTAGTCGCATTGTGTGTTGGCATATTCTGTGACTTCATGGGCGCGTCATCACCCTTGCTTGGAAGACTTTTATCTGCCTCATGCTAGCGGATCATTATTGTCACATCTCAGCGTTCACGCCGCATTATTCTTTGTTTCAATCTCTCCAGAGATCAACGCCCACTGGGCGCCCGAGGCGCCATCTACGCACTCTCCATGCCGCATGCACTCAATGAGCACTCGAAGCGCACAGCGAACACATTTAACAGAAGTGAGCGCTCACTTTGCGCCCCTTTTGCGCTCGAGCGCTCACACCCTGAACTCTCTTAAACTTAACCCACGCTCACCGAACGCTCAATCAGCGCTCGAGCGGCACGAGTCTTTGTGTCTAACGGCTTATTATTTTTTAAACCTTTTTTGGCTCCATATATATATGTGTCTTATGTTTTTGAAACCCTAACTCTTCCGGCAGGATTTTGAGGAGCTGTTCTCTCTTGCAAAGCCGTCTTTCTTATACTCCATTGTTGAGAAAACTTGATACCAATACTGGTGCTCTATTGAAAAAATTTTCTCTGCTCATCGTGGTTTCCTATTTATATCCCTACTTGTTAACCTTCGTAGCGACATTGGTGGCGTGAACACTGGGATCCAGTGAGTTCGACAATTCAAGTGGCTCAAGAGGGAAGATTGACGTAAAAATTGGAAGGTGTTTGGTTCCGCTGCCGCAGGCAAATCTAAGGAATTTCTTAATAATGATCACGAGACGGGAGTAAGTCGGCTAGGTTAGCACGTCGTCACTACCCGATCTGTAAATTGATTTTCATTGTGTATTTCTTCCCTGGCCGTTGAAGCCCGAAGGAGTTTTTCTCAATTACCGTGGGTATTGAGTTTTTCCTTTGTCACCAAAAAGCTTATCTTTTTATTATTATTACTACTTTATTTTTATACTCATATCGCTTGTAACATCTAAACACAAATATTCTTTACGTGTATTGAATATTTGATTGTATACTGTTTTCGCTAATTTATTGTGAGGGTCGAAATATTTATTGTGTAATTTGGACCGAAATGGTTCTTTCATCCCTCTAAGCAATCGATGCCCCTACCCTTCAAGTGCTAGTTCTATTAGAATTGACACACAATTGTTTATCATGTGTATATCACCAATTGTTCACTGGAAATGTATTTCACTTGACTATTCCTTGTACGAACCTCGTGTGATCTCCAATGACCCTTGTTACTCGATTGACCTTTGACCGATCCTCAGCGGACTTTTAAACGAAGCTCATGCGACCCTTTAGCATCTTGTCGCTTAGATGACCCTCGGTCGACTTACGTAAAAACCTTGTATGACCCTTGCTTTACTTTTCCACCTAAGAATTTCATGCACAAACATCATGTGTCCTTCAAATGACCCATCTAGTAGTCGTGAGACCTATTATGAATTGACTCAAAATCCAATATGAACTTTTATCAAGAGTCATCAAACACCAATTTCGATATTCAAGGTAATCAAGAGAAAAAAAAAATTTGTATATATCTCCATGTATACAACAAGTATTGTGAGTCATGTGGGAGTTATCCGCTCCAGTAAGTGATTAATAAATATACTCAGACCAATAAAAAACTAGCCATGGTAAGCATTATACATATCTCCCCTATTTTTTAAGCATCTGCAAATCATGTTAGAATCCTTTCATCTTTTAAACATTGAGAATTTCATTGTGATAACAAAAACGGTTAAGATTATATAATATATCCAACGTATTTTGATTTGCTACCATAATTCTAACCGTCCAACAATCTTTATTGTTGGAAGTTTGCAGTAGAACAAAAAAATGAAATGATTGTGACAAGACTCTACGGAAGGTGTTCTTCAGTGAAATTGAAAGACTGAAGGCCATTGAATTCGTAGATATGTAGGGCTACTATTCGAATGCCGTTTCTCCATCTTCCGAAAATTTGATAATCGAGACACAAATTTGAGCCGTTTTCTATGATCAAATGATTATTTCAAGGTGGTTGCCTCTTTATTCACGAATCGTGCCACTTTTTTAGGTCAACAGAAGCTTACCTCTTCTTCAACGCTGACTCGAAGCTGCTGGCAGAAGACGTCGGCGAGTGTCCTGGGAAGCTCCGATGACGTCGTAAAGTAGCCTCTGCTGCCGACGGAAGTGCCGAAGCTCCGAAACAGTGATCAGAGATTGGGAGCCTTTACGGAACGCAAGAGCGGTAAGAGGGATTAAAATGCCTTTCTGTCTTCCGCTTTAATTGATGTACGGCACTTTTGTATTATTTGGATGTTTTTATTTGATTATTAAATTAGAATAAGATAAAAATAAAATAATTATTTTAAAAAATAAAATAAAAATAAAGTTAAAATTATTATTTTTATATTTAATTATTAAAATAAAATAAGGTATAAATTAGTATTCTATTATTTGATTCATCGAATAGTATAAGAAATAAGGTGGAAATAATAATAATAATAATAATAATATAATAATAATAATATTATTATTTAATAATAATTATAATAATAATAATTATTATTAAAACATAATAATAATAATAAAAATAATAATAAAATAAAATAAAATAAAATAATAATAATAATAATAATAATAATATAATAATAATAATAATAATAATAATTAAACACAATAATAATAATAATAATAATAATAATAATTAATTTGAAAATTGTTATTCCTACATTTTAATGAAATAACAATTCTCAAAAATATTTATTTTCGATAAAATTTAGAACCAAACTAGAAATTTCATTCCCAAAAGCTCCTCCAACCAAATATGGGATAAATTAAACTTTATTGACCCAAACAAATTAAACTGGTTTATGAATAATTTAAATCATAATCTAATCTATTAGACAGATTAAATTTTTCAATATAAGTAATATCTTCAATTAAATTATGAATATATAGCAATACAAAATCTATGATATTATCTGCATAATATATAAAATATATCATAAATTTTGTTAATACAAACTAATTAAACTAATTCATAATATTTTAAATCGTAACTGAAGTGTTTGACTATTTACAACCCAATTGGTTGTAATTAATTTATTTGGTTTTATTGATTGATTGGTTTTTCAATATAACATCTTCAAATATTCAATATTAAAAATGTAAATAAAATTACATTATGCCTATTATCTTTTAGAACTGTCGGGGGCAGCTCATAGGAAATTTTATAGTGAAATATGGCATCATCCATAGTAACAAATATTTGATGATCACATCCTTGAATTTCGCACTACTGTCCATAAAAATAGTTGAAATATTCAGAAGACTTGAATTCAATAGTAATACCATTAGTGAAGCCCAAGATTTTGTAGAAGGCATTCGGATTCTCTAGAAACCAACTGCTATCAACATTGATATTCTTGTTATCACTGATCCAGCTATCCACACATTTATCAAGGATGAATTGGACAAGCCAAGTTGGATCATTTCTGTTGTTTACGCTAGACATTAGCCTCACCTTTGCCAGCATCTTCGAAAAGATCTCTAAGAACATGAAACTTTCAGTGATGCTCCCTTGGTGTGACATAGGTGATTTCAGTGATGTCCTTTATATTGATGAAAAACAGGGGAGGAAACAAGCAAACTGAAACAAATGTCTACAATCAGCATTTGTGGCCTCTCTGATGTAGGTTATAAAGACCCCAAATTCACTTCATGGAATATGCTGCCCCTCTGGCATCCGTTTGCAAACGGCTCTTTCAAGCCCTTCCAAATGAAGTTTAGAAATGAAGATTTCATGAAGCCATTGTCATAAATTTAAACAGTCTCTTCCAAATACTATCCTATTTGCCTTGATACAATGAAAATTCATAAACCCTCTGATCATCTTGAAAAATTTAGATTTAAAGCTATGTGGTGCAGCTATCTGTCAAGTGCTAGCAAACTGTGGAATGTGCTTGGGAAATTGCCGGCAGGAGCATTATCTTGAAGATGGACCACTTGAAAAAGGAACTGTGGAAACGGAACAGAGAAACTTTTGGTAACCTCTTCCAAACAACACATAAATTGGCAAGAAGAATAAGGGGCGTTCAAGAAACTCTCTCCAGAACATATTCAATCAAACTCAGAGAGATGGATGATGAACTAACCACCAAATACAGAGACAAGATGGAGGATATCTTCTGGTTCCAAAAACCAGGACCGGACTAGGCTACCATTGGAGAAAGAAACACAAGATTCTTCTTTGCAACCACAATCAGTAGAAGAAGACAACAATATCAGAACCCTGAAAAATGAACAGGGCACCTGGTGCAACAATAATAAGCAACTCAAGACTATGAATGCAACACTTCAAGAAACCTTTTTTGTTTTTGGGGTGTTGGAACCTTCATTACTGATACACATCGGTTGATATTTTCATCCATAATTTTAAAATATTCATATTTAGTGCAGAAGTTCCTGCATTCCTACATATTATCCTTGTATGTCCCTGACTCTATGGCAGCATGTAGGCACAGGAAATTGGACAAGCAAACGGCAAATTCATCAAAGAAGAGATGTCAACAGAAAATGTATAAGACTATATGTTCCATGTGTTGAATGAATATGGTAAGCTATTTAGAGATAAACTGACTATACCTCCAAGAGCAGTCAAGTTGAGCTCCAAGAAATAGGGTTGTGATCCTATGAGCTTGGAGCATACTGATAGGTTAGAAACCATGGTAAAGGAGCTACACAGAGTAGCCCATGTGTCCTGCCTCGTCACTATAGTCAGCGTGCTTTTCAAGCTTTTCTTAACCGAAAGACTAAGATTTGGATAAAGTGGGAACTAGAAGAAAATAACTAGGATAAACTTGTTGGGGGTCACTTCCGTGTGGAAGTCCTAAGGACCTAGACGGAGTACGAAGACTTTGTGTCCGATTAAGGTCCGCGAATTTATACGCTGAGTGTCCGTGAACTATACACAGTGTAAGCACAAGAAATTCCAATCAACATTATTGACCGAAAGTTTTAGACAGATAGAAATAACCGGTCAACTTGTTGACTAACAAATTATATGTTCCGGTCAACATAATGTTGACCAGCTGAAGACATGAGGACTTGTTGAGTTTTGTACAATGGTTGCAGAAGGATGTCCGCCCGGTCAACGGGCGTTGACCGGCTGAGAATAAAAATGTTGAACGGTTGTCTTCTCCAAATGACATCCAGTTGACCTTCCTAATTAGGTAATTAGGAGATGTCATTCTTGGAAAGATAACAAGTCAATTTGTAGGGGTATGCAAACGCCACTGCTGAAGGATAGAGCATGCACCACTATTGTAGATTTTGAGAGCTGTAAACGCAACCACCATACCGAGTTGGTGGTTGCTCATTTTGCTCGATGAATATATATATAGTATACTTAAAGTATTGCATGAGATGTATGTAGTATGTGAGAAAGAGATAAAGTGAAAAATAGATAAGAAAAGGAGAGTAGTGAGTAAAAAACACAAAATGTGAAATCTTTGTATTTCTCATGCTCTGTTCTTCGATTTTTTGTCTCTTGAGCTTGTGTAACCGTATGGTTTGTGTAACCAATCTCATATAGTGGATCTCATTTGTGGATTGAGATATCATGATTTTTTTTTATTTAAAAATGGTTTTTTACGTAAAATTTTTGGTGTTATATTCTTCTTCTTTCACTCCTCTGTGTGTGTGCGATTTTGTACATTGTTATCCAGCCGCCCCCTTTCTACACCAACAAAACTCACATTCTTAAGCAAAACTCATTTTTTATATGCTTTATTTAATCCCAGAAAAAAAGAGTAAATTAATTACTAGTTTTAACTTCCATAGTTATACAGAAAGAAATCAAATATTTTTTAATTATTGAGTTTGAAAGGTATACTTATTCTAAAAGTTATATGAAGTAAAATTAAAGTATTCATTTATTAAACTTTTTGGAGAAAATATTGTTTCTAACTTACCATAAAATATCGTCCATTCTTTTTATTAAAAGACACATTATATGTAAACATATCTATTAGATATATAACTTCTCTATCAATTGATAAATAATTAATATGTTTAAATTATTAACATATTATTGTAACATTTATTAATTTAATAAATAAATAAAAAAACATATTTAGTTGAGTGTTATGGGACCAATATGAGGTGGTAGTCGGTGGTACATATTGATTTCTTTTATTTTAATTTTTTTGGGCATTTTTCCCTTCTTTTAATTTTTTTGGGATGTACTCATTTGGGGTTCTTTTAACACTATATGATATCAAAGTCTTATAAAATCAGCCTTCTAAGCACTTATCATCTTCTATTTTGGTTGACTTTCATGATTATAAGTTTTATAATCAGCCAATGTTAACGACTATCTTGTTACAATGTTACTGATTTGCTGAGACTGTAGGCTTCAACTGGTGATTAAAGCTTGTAAATTTTTCACTGCCCTCATCATTTGAAGTTACAAAAAAAAATCAGAGAGCTGTTCAAATTCTCACATATTTTTACTCTTTACAAATCCAACCATCAAAATTAAAAAATTAAATAAATAAATAATAAAAATTATATGCCCTTATATTATTCGATATAATCTTTACATTTATCTATCTAACTTGATCCGGATCATTATGGTTTATACCAAGCCTAAAAATTTACAGGTAGCTTAGAAGAACTCTGATATTTAACCTTCTGGCATTCGCTTTGCAAATTCTCCTTTTACATTTCCCAGGGCTTGCAACTGATCACAAATTCAAATTATGGAAACAACCATTCCATTACAGATTAAAAATTGCGTACATCTGACTTCCACATACGTTACGATCTTAAGGGATCATGCAATCCTTCATTTTAAACCGACATAACAAAGATATATCCAGACAAAAATTTCATCAACAGACAAAGAACATAAAGCCATCAAGAGCCAATCTTGAGGAGAAAATTTTCATTTTCCGGCTCGAAATGACTCCTTAGTTCTGCCATAATAGACGAGCTTACTCTCATGGAAGAGGATGAAGTTCCAGCCGAAAGCAGAGCCCCCAACAGTGTACTTCCCTTGTTTCTGAAAATTTTCAGGCAATAGCTTTTCTGGGTTATCCCCAGATGGAAACTGTCGTGCCTCAGCTGGTTTCACAAACGTCCGAGCTTCCTGATGTTCCCCTGGCTTCGTATCTTGCTGTTGCCGCTCAATGGGTTTTTTCATGTCGTGATTTTCAGCTGACAATGCACCGCTTCCTGGCCCATTGTTGCATTTGACGTCGGGCATCGTATCTACTGCCATCTGTCTGCACAGATCTAGCATGAGCTTCATCTCTGCAGATTGCACAGAACCAGAAATAAGCACATGCTAGGATTAGAACCTCTTTCTCTCTGCTGATATAATTCGAGCACATTGAAATACATTTCAATGAATGAGTAGCTATCTAGGTAAAGAATCCAAGAAGTAAAAATAGCACTATATCCATGTGACAGTAAAGGTTGATATGTATAAGTGATGAAAATATTGGTATTATCGGACATATTAAATAATACGTATTAGTATCAGATATATCAGAAGAAAAATAATTCTAAAAACCGTAATCTGATAGGGTCATATAAACTAAATATCGGATGTATAAACCAATATATCAACCAAATATTTTGTGTATAGGACAATATTTAATATATCAACTGGTATATTGCCATATATCACCAATATAATAGCTTATCGCAATGTTGTCACGCTATCGGGAAATATCGGTAGCGGGATAGCTGATGCCAACACATATCAACTGATTTTATCAGTATTGAATATATTGGATATATATATATATATATATATTTACGAATCGAAACCAGAGGAGAAATTTTGTCTAAAATATTGGAAAATATCTAAAGCATCGGCCAACATATCACGTTGTATCATCAACATAGTGACATATTGCAGCATATCATCAATATAGTGACATATCGTGATTTTTGTCACGGTGTCAAGAAGTACTGATATCCAATACTACTCTACCACAATAAAAGCCAAATTATAGCAAGAGAAATTAACACCTGTATAAATCTTCCACCAAAAGAAAGATCACCATGTACAAAGCCCAAGATTCATGGACCTTGCACATAACTAATATATACCAAGTATTCAACCTCCAAAGGCTTTACACACAGAATTAAAACCAGAGGTGGCAAACTACCCTGAATTTCCATCTTCTGATTTATAGCTTGTCGATACCCACAGATCCATTCAACCGTAAAAACATCTAACTAGGATTCAATGTTCAGAAGTTTAGGTTGTTTGGGTTAAAGTTTAGGGTACAAGGTGGTGACATCATTTTGCCTAAATAGTAGACACAGATAATAAATAAGAGAATATTAAATATTCAAGACACAAATGCATAAAATTTCTCCATTGTTTTAGAAAGTTAGAACAGAATTACATCAACTGAAGGCTGCATAAGGTTACAAATCAATACTGTTACAAAAGCATTTCTACCAAAGAAGATCTAGAACTTCTCTACAACTAGCATATTGGTATCCGACACATTTAAGACATGCTCCAACATGTGTCATAACATGCTATTATTTTCTTTTTGACTTTGACATGCTTTGACACATTTTGAACAACTTTATAATTTTTAGAAAAATATGCTTCTTGATATAAATAAAAAAAAATTGAAGCCATTTTGTAATTAAATTTATTAAAAACCTAAATGCCTTGAAATGAAATATCAACTAATGTATATATATGTATTGGATCCCCTAATACTGTTTTTCCCAATACTACAATAAAATCTTATCAACCAATATTCAAAATATCAACCGGTATACTAGCCATTTTCTGATATATTGGCCAATATTTGCCCCAAGTTACAATTCACAATATATATATATATATAGAGAGAGAGAGAGAGAGAGCAATTCTTCTTTATATTGGTTCAGTTGTGTAGTGCTTCCCATGAAATTTTTTTGAAACGAGAAAATAAGAATTATGTATTCTTATTGCTCAGTCAATATCAATTATACTACCATATCTACGAATAAACTAAGAAGCCCCAACAAGTCTTGCCATCATTTTAAGAAAAATAAAGTATCAACGTGTTGATATCGTATTATATCCACATCCCATGTCGGTGTTCAAGCTTCTTAAATTGCTACTGATGGAGGCTAATCCCAACTCCATTGCCAAAGGAGTGGTTTTCAAACAAGAAATCCACAATAAGAAATGGCTGTGATTTCAAACATGAAAGAGAGTGACTAAGTGCAAGAATTTCCCAGATTGCATGGTTTTGGAAGGATTAGATGTTTTGAACCTTGCAAAAAATTAGCCAAGAAGTTGCTTCCATGATGCGAACACAACAACTCATATCCACCACATATTGCACCAAAGCTCACCCAAAAACATGGTTATAAATTTCTTTGCTTGCATATGGCAGCTTTCAGTGATTAGCAATGCAGAAACCAAACTTTTATTGAGCACCAGAGAGGAATTACAGATACTGAAACAGCAAAGCTTTATACAACAAATGGATGAAGAAAAACTTGTATATTTAATTTTCCCAGTTTCTAAATCTTTCTTTTCTCAGTACACAAAATTGTTTGCAACAGACACCAAGGAAAGTGACGAGTCACCCAGAAACCAAACTCTGAGACTTAAATAGACACTAAAGAAAATGTTCTGTCTTCAAAAGCTCAAAATAATGAAAAAACCTTTCTGCAATCTTTGCCTAAGGTGTCTCTGCACCTGAAAAGCTATCTGTTAAAAGACCAGACAGGTTGCCTGAATGCTGAGGTGCAAGCTCTCTTTTTGAAGGCCTCTAGTCCCTGCCAAGGTGTTGTTAAGGTCCTTCCATATTTTAGATTTCTAAGTAAACCTCACGGTCAAATTAGAAGTCAGGTAAATAAATGCCGGAGATTACATCAAATAATTTATATGCCTATTCAATTGCACCTTTCATCCATATAACTTCTAATTTTAACTGTTGGATTCACCGAAAGCCTAAAATATAGGAAGCCCTTAACAGCTCTCTCCCTGCTGTCGAAAAAAACTAAAGAAATGAAAAGGGTATTTGGTAATGTATAAAGTGTATTGTTCTGGAGATGCATCTTTTACCCGCTCCTCTATGTTTCCAAAAGGACGGACAAAGCCCCTTTTCCCTTGAACTCAATATGAATATCCAGTTGGAGTGGCATCTGATCCCAATGCAAACTTTTAGTGATAACATCCATAGTTCTCATCGTACCCTTAGGCCACAAGTTAAAGTGACGCTCCAGGATTTGTTCTTCCCTTAGTCTCCACTTCAAAAAGCTTCTAACACACAGAAAAAGCATTTGAAACGGTAGGTTTTAACAAGGTAATGAGGTAATGCAAAATAGAAGGTCCACATTAAGAACAAGGAACAAATCATTTGGAAAATGTGAACAATAATGTGTAAAGGTGCAAATCAAGGCAAAGATTAGACAAGAAAAGTGTGAAATATGCCTGAAGTAATAATTAGACAAGAACAATTGGAGCTCAATCAAATTTAAAACTGAGGCAGGTAAAGTCTTTTTTCAAATCAAACACAATATTACACAAAAACCATGACAAAAGACAACAATGCTTACTTTCTTGAATTCCGATAGCAGCTTTGGAGTCCCGAAAATCAGGGGATTGAATCACCTTCCAAGGGGGAAAGAAAAAAGAGAAGATTATATTACAGTATATCACAAAGGACTTCCTAAGAGACAGAAATTTATTCTATAGATTGGCAAATAAGTAGTTGCACACCGATTGATATCAATTATTGCAATAATTAAAATTCTTTAAAACAACAAGGACTTTCCAGTTGTGAAGTGAATGTAAACTACAAATAAGTTCTCATGATTTTCAGTTAAATTTGTGCCTTATATCCCCAGGTTTGCAGCTATGCTGCCAAAAAAATTAGTAATGCCAGTTTTGATAAAAATATATAAGTAACTGCAAGCAATTGACCAAATGAAGTTAAAATAAAAAAAAAATTATCCCGAATATAACATGGAAGCTTGCAACAATACTGGAGAGAACCTCTTGCAATCTCCCTTTCTGCCAGACAGCCAACTAGATATATCGAGAAGCAACTAAAAAGGTACCTTTGGATTTCACATCTCCAGGTTTTCCTATTAATTCTCCTCTCTATTCTTCCCAATCCATTTTGGCATGTACCTTTTCTTGCCTATTTTTACAAATGATTTGAAAGATAAATATCTACTTGAAATCTGCGGCTCATGATTTTTCTTCACAAAGCAAGGAAATTACATCGACAAATGTTTTAAGAAATTACAAAGGATCCTTCAGATTATTGGTTTGGTCAACAAGAAGACTAGAACCTGAGCACTTTATATGGGGATACATGGTGCTCAGGCAACAACCATTTCTTTTTTAACATAGTTAATGTTACGTAGTCAAATACAATATCTCCTCATTGTTCATTACGTAACTCATATAGAGGAAGTGATATATTTTTTTAACTTTTTATCTTAACTTAGAGTTTGATTTATATTTATCAACATAAGGTATTTTAAATGGCTATCATTTATATTTGTACACCATAAAAAATGATTCATTAGCAATGTAATGAGAACTCCACCTTGTAACTTTGCTTCATCATCAAAGCTTCTTTGCTTTCCCTTCCTTTTGGTCTCTTTATCAGCTTGGTTGTTAGGATGGAATTCTAAATATTAGATAAGGACACCTAAGATTGGCAGTTCATCTGTCTTTCTCATTAATAGAATGCCCAGAATAAATAAGGCCAATTAATTGAAGAAAACGTAATGATCTTTACATCATTTATGTACTTTAGAGTTGTATCCTTCCACATAATTTGCTCGCATCATCAAAATGGTGTATCTTAATCATGGATGATATCCATCAATCCTACCCACTTGAAACAAAATGCAATTGTGAAAACACACATTTAAGCTATGGCAACTCTCTCCCCCCAACCTCCTTTCTGGTTAACAAGTTATATGAGCAATCAACAGTTGGTAAAATTGTCTTCTGCTTCAATTGATAATGAATATTTCCTTCATGACATGGAAATCCACTTAAAATGTTTTTGGACATCGTAAAACATCAATATTAAAATTTCACTTTCACTAAAATAAGTTAAATTACATTATGCATTTTTTTTTTTAAATTTTAAGCTAAGGTGGGGAACATCATATAGGCATAAGTCTCTTTTATGTAATCCAAACAGAAACGTACTTGAATATAATGTCATAATACTATGCACTTTTCTAATGGATGTTGAAATAGATATCAAATTTATCGCATATATTAAGCAATGGACACATCATGTGCATTGAAATTATAGTCATACTACCCAAACTGGAACACACATCATATCCCCACATAGCTCTTACAATTATGACTACAATTATGATTATTTCCATTTTCTCTTTTTCATACCCCCGTCCACTAATTACCAACGTGAAAATATGAGAACTGAGGAAGTGTGATTCCCAAATTCATCATTTGTGATTCCCAAATTTATCATTGGGTAGTTATTCCCAAATCAGTTATAGAGTCCTGATCAACAGATGGACCATGAGTACAAATACCCTTAAACAAATCCAGACTAGTCAATTCACCGAAAGGGGGGAAATTAACCTAATCAAGAGAACTTCTCAACAACATGAACGTCACCGTAAAAAATAAAAAATAGCAACCGCTCAAACGTCTATAACTGATTGAAGAAAGGCATAGGCTAACCGTCCATCATCTGTCACTGAACTAAAAAAGAGCATCTTTCAAGGACTAGAACAATGAACTATAGTTCAACAAAGACTCATTTGTATAACGATTGCATGCACATATTCGAAAACGGCAGATTTCAGAGGGGAACATGGTATCAACAACAGAAGACCCAGAAACAAAACCATAATAAAGGCTCAAAACCAGTGTGAGAACTGTGAGGGAAGATTACTAAGTAAAATACCTCAAGAAAAAGAGGACGGAGATCTTTGAGAACACCGCGCATCTTGAAGTAAGGAGACTCGTGAAAGTGAACGGTATCAAGAGGCCTCTTCTTAGGGTTATCACGAGGAGGAGGATGCGGAGGGAGGTTTTGGGCAGTAATCGTGGTTGGGGTTGGGGTTGGGGTTGAATCTGCGAGTTGGATTGATGAAGACTGGACAGTCGACGCCATTTCTAGTAATTCTTCGAGGTACTCGTCTCCCCGTTTTCTCCGCAGCTCTGTGACCAGAGGGTCGTCGATGTCGGATTCGAGGGACCATCACTCAAACACAAAATTTATGTGAAATTTATAATAAATTATATTCCAAATCATACAATATATACTCAAGCAAAATATAAAAAAATTATGACGGTAAAATCTCTGCTTCGTGAACTTATAAATATAATTATGTAATTTCTTAATTAAATTTATGCATATTTGTGTCCTTTAATCCTTAAAAATATCCTATTATAAATTACTATTTAAATTACTAAATTATTATGATAAATTAATTATCATCATTTTCATAAATTTGTATGCAATAACTAAAATACACTATTAAAATTTTATCAAGTAATTTAAATAGTTATCAGATCTTTATTATTTATTTTTTAACTTTTAATCCTATTTTTTGAATAAATATGAGAGTCTATCAACAGAAATTATCATATCTACTTTAAGAAAACTAGTGTTCCATCTTTACAGGAACTGTATAATAAATGTGATCCTTTCGGCAAGAATAGAAGGCAAGATATGGAAGAATTTTATATGATTTTAATATTTACATATGATAGGTACGCCGGTAGTGGGCTAACCCAAGAATGAGAAACGACCCAGATCTACAATGACACATTAGCGCTTGGACAGTCAATGCTTGCCGTTGATCGGTCGAAAGGCTAATAAGCTAGGAGAAGCCCAAGAACAGGACGGTCAACGCTTCCTTTGACCGAAAGCATGACCAGTAGGCGTCAACAAACTAGGCCTCAAGTGGGCCAAGCCCATTTTGATCCACGTGACCGTCTTCCACCAATAGCGGTCTTCTCCCTTGATTTAGAGCCCTTCACAGAAAACAATCTCAATGGTAACGATTATCAACAGATTCAACGCGCATCCCTAAAGGAAGGCGCCAGAATCTCTTCCCTGTCTGCTGAAAATCCTAACGGTTACAAAACGTAAAAGGAAGACAATCAATCCAGCGACTGTTACTGCCATAAAAGTTTTACACCGAAAAAAATAGTAATCCCAATAGAACGCAGGAATCAAGCCCTTCTGCACAATGAAAGCACCCAAAGCAGCACCTATAAAAGGACATGGAGTCCTCACTCCAAGGCACGCCTTCATTCTCCTGCAATAAGCTTACACGCTTCAAACTACAAACGCTCTCTCTCTCTCTTTACCACTACGTTTCCAGCGAACACAATATTTAGAGCCAGCGCTCCTCACGAGCCAACAAAACCTCTCTCAATGAGAGCACTCACCGATCTCAAATACTCTTTGCATTTTCTTACATTCTTTACTTTTATCTTCTTAATTCAAAGGCAATAACTGACTTGAACGTCAGAGTGTTTACGGTGAAATAATCTCCCGCCGTCACCTGACCTCTCATTTATAGTTGTGGTATGCAAGGTCCAAACTCAATGGATGGAGCCGGACTCAGACAACCAACTTGATTCGAATCTATTCAAAACTTGGATCTAAGATGCATTATTAGCGCTGTCTGTAAGAAGCTTACAAAAAGCCAACCACTTTTTTTCCATAATCTCTCTCTCTCAGTTTCACATCCCATCAAACAAAATGGTGAACACGAGAGCACAAACTAGTGGTCCCGCTAGAGACATAACCACATCGAACCAAGACCACTCTGCTGGTAACCAGGTCAACGGGGTGGTTAACTGTGTGCCAGGACTCTTTTTTCAGAATCTGGCGGCGCACAAGAGCAGTATTAATAGAATGCTCCAAATACTTTGCGCCCTCTAGAAGAACGGTCAGCAGGGGGCTCCGCCCGTAGCTTTTCCTGCTCCGGCCTCCAAGAGAGAAGGATAGAGGAAGAAAAAACCAACCAAGAAGACCAAGAGGTCGGCCAACACTAAGGCTCTGGAGGCCTTACACGCCCAAAGCCGTTAAAGGCTCGAAAAAAGTCTGGGCAGCAGGACTCCGGAGGAGAGTCCAAAACAAAGAAATCCCCGATACTCTCGGGCAGACGCCTCCCCTTGGGCTCAGGAGGGAGCCTCTAGGATCGATAGATCCACTGGTGGTAGTAGCCGGCTGACTACTCATCACGTCAGAAAAAAGACGGAGTTAAGAACCTACCATAACTCCAAAAGAACTAGCAACGCCATCCCTACGGATTCGCGGGTGGAGAAGATCCTAAAACGCGTGCTCAAAGGTGATGAACACGCCATAGATCTGGACAGATCTCCCTTTACGGCATAGATCTTGAACTGTCCTATGCCAGTTAAGTTCAAGATACCAACCTTTGACTCTTACGATGGGAGTGATGATCCAATGGATCACCTCAATCATTTTCATATCCATCTGAGTCTATAAGGGTTGGGTGACGCGGCCATGTGCCACTTTTTCCCATTTATGCTGAAGGGGGACGCCCGCATTTGGTTCTATGGTCTCTCATCAAATTTGATCCTTTTGAGAGCTCTCTAACCTCTTCCTAGCACAATACGCCTCAAGCCGTCGAGAAAAGAAGTAGCATTGGCATCTCTCCTATATCAAGTAGAAGTAGGGAGAGAATCCACGAAAATTTCTAGATCGTTTCGTGGCAGAGACGAGAAGAATCGCCAAGCTCACAGATGAGATGAAACCTGGCAATTTCATCTCTACTATAACGTATGGGGACTTATTTAGGCACCTGGCACATAACAATTTGTAAACATTTTAAGAGGCGGAATCTATCACTAGTGCTTCGCAGCAGCGAAGGAGGCCAACGAGACTAAGCGTCCTTAGCGGACCGAACAGTCTCACTCTTTTCTAACTGTGGAAAAGAGGAAGTATAATGGCGGTGACCACTTTCACCAAAAGTAGCACCGGGCTGGAGTGCCCGAGAGAAGGAACTACGGGCCAATCAACTTGACGCCCCTAACGACACACGATCCAACGTCCTCATGCAGATCCGTAGGAAGAAGTTCCTTAAGTAGCCAAAACCACTTAAGAAAGTGGAGGGAGGAAATCCATCCAAATATTGCGATTTTCATCGATCTCCCGGACACTCCACGGAAGATTGCAAAACGTTTCAACGGGAGATCGAGGAGCTCATTCGGAGGAGCCACCTCACTAGGTTCATCAGGAACTCTAGACAGAGCTCTAACACCTCAGGAGGGGAAAAATCAGAACCTTCCCAACCATGGAACCAGGTTGCGGTTGGAGTGGTCAATATGATCACAACTTGACTTGCCAAGACCCCAACGGATCACAAGGAGCAGCAGGCTGGACGGAAGAAACAGCGCACATAATACAATATTGTTAGCTTTAGTAATGATGACCTGATTCATGTAATCTCCCCCCTTGCAGATCCCCTTATTGTATCCACGTTCGTTTCGGACGGTAGTATCAAATGCCAACTGAAACGAGTTTTTGTTGATAATGAAAGTTCGCGTGATTTGTTTTACCTTGATAAATTTTTTAATTTTGGTTTAAAAGATAGTCAATTGAAACCTGTCGAAGGTCATCTCTATGGCCTTGACAACAAACCAGTGGTTGTCCAAGGAATGATCTAACTAAAGGTCACCCTGGGCACATACGCAAGAACGGCGAGTCATTTACTCACCTTCTTGGTGGTCGACCTGCCTTCCGTGTATAACACAATTTTAGGCCGCCCGTGCCTAACAATGTTCGGAGCCTTCACTTCAATACCACACCTCAAGATAAAATTTTCAACAGCATGTGGTATTGGTGAAGTGTTGGGTGATCAAGTCACAAGGAGAACATGTTACATGTCCTAGATCGCTCCAAGTGGTAACATAAAGGTAGTAGGAGAGCTTGACCATCGAGATAAAGCAACCGTATAGCAAGCGCAATCTGGTGAAACAACCGATCTAATCCCACTGAATCCGGAGGACCCAGAGAGATGCGTACAAATCGACGGCTCACTCACCGGAACACTGTGTGATGACCTGGTCACGTTTTTACGATAGAACGCTGATATCTTCACGTGGACTCTCGCTGACATGCTTGGAATTTCAGTCAGATTAATGGTCTATAAGTTGAGCCTTGATCCCGATCACAAGCTCATCAGGCAGAAGCAAGGAACCACTCTGTGAAAAAATTGATCGCCATTCGGGAGGAGGTAAAGAAGTTGCTGGACGTCGGCTTCATCAGGGAAGTCCAATACCCGAATTGGCTCTCCAATATTGTCCTAGTAAAAAAAAGTAATGAAAAATGGCAAATATGTATTAACTTCACCGACGTTGATAAAGCCTGCCTAAACGTCAAATTTTCTTTACCCATGATCGACCTGTTGGTGGACTCAACATCCGGATATGAGCTGTTGAGCTTCATGGACACATACTTGGGTTATAATTAGATCCGAATGAGCTCAAAGGACGAGGAGTACATTTCATTTATGACAGACCAAGGCACTTACTGCTGTAAAGTAATACCATTTGGTCTAAAGAACGCAGATGCCACTTACCAGCAGCTCATGAACAAGATGTTTGAAAAGTAGATCGGCCGTAATATGGAGGTATATGTCGACAATATGCTCGTTAAGAGTAAGATCACCGACAACCATATTCGCGATCTAGTTGAATCCGTCGAGGTACTCTGCGCACACCAAATGAAGCTGAATCCTTCTAAATGCGTTTTTAGAGTATCCTCAGGGAAGTTCTTGGGTTTTATCGTCTATCAACAAGAGATCGAGGCAAACTCGAAGAAAATCAAGGCACTCGCGAACATGACTCCACCACAAAGTGTCAAAGATGTCCAAAGGCTAACCAGACGACTAGCTGCCTTGTCCCATTTCTTGGCCAAGTCAGAAGATAAGTATCGGCCTTTCTTCAAGGGTCTGAGAGGGACAAAAGCAAACGGATTCCAGTGAACTACAGAATGCCAGGCAGCTTTTGATGAATTAAAGCAGTACATAGCCAATCCGCCGTTGCTGATGTCACCCAAAGACGGAGAGGAGCTATACCTCTACCTGGCAGTGTCAAAAGTAGCTCTCAACTCTGTCCTCATATGCCAAGACTCCGACTCTCAGCGGCCGGTCTACTATGTGAGCAAGACATTGATCGGTGTAGAGACGTGCTACCCACACCCAGAGAAGTTGGCCTTTGCAGTTGTCTCCACCCAAAAATTGAGGCCTTACTTTCAGGCTCATCACATGGTAATCTTAACCGACCAGCCTCTGAAGAGTATTTTGCAGAAACCGAACGTTTCTGGATGGTTGGTAAAGTAGGCGATCAAATCAAGAGGTTCGACATTGAATTCTAGCCTAAACTAGCCATAAATGGGTAGGCTCTGGTCGACTTCATCATCGAGATTACGACACCAATTCTTGATGAATAACCCACTGAGGACGCAGGATTATACAAAAAAGAGCTAGAATGGGTTCTCAGCGTGGACGGATCGTCTACGGACTCAAGTAGCGGTGCCGAAGTAATCCTAAGGACCCTTGAAAGGTTTGAGGTGAAGTACTCCGGTAGACTCGACTTTTTGGCCACTAACAATGTTATTAAGTACAAAGCCCTATTAGTAGGGTTAAGGCTAGCAAAAGAGTGCTCCGCCAGATGACTAACAGTGTATAACAACTCTGAGCTGGTCATTAACCTTGTAAACGAGTGTAATATTTCGAATTTTTGTTCAAATTAATTTAATATTAATTATAATTTTGGATAATTTTGACATTATAAAATTAATTAAATATTAAAAAATTTTAAAAAGATATTTGGATCGATGGGGTTGGCGTCCGTTGTGTGCCCAAATTGTCGTCCAAATATTGATTTGGATTTTAGAATAAAAAAATAAAAATATAAAATATAATAATAATATATATAAATAATAATATATATAAAAACAAAAAAAAGAAAAAAAAAGGGTGAACAGGATGAGACTCAGGGAGAGAGGAAGAAAAGAGGGAAAAGAAAGGAGAGAGAGGGTGACCAGCGCAGATTACTTTCATCGCCGGAGGTCCCGACACCGGAGATGAAAGCCGACGAAGCCCTCTTCGTGATGGTACCCTCTATTTTGTATATTGGTGGTTGTAAAAAGAGAAATCGGGAGCCGAAGCCAAACAGTCGTCGTCTATTCGCTATCGTTTTCGAAAAAAATTGGTGAAATTAAGGTTTGTAAATCCTTCTATTTTTCTTATGGATGTTGATTTTGGGATTGTATGTAATGATTTTGTAAAAATTGGCTGATATTTTGTTGGATTTGGGTGAAAAGGGGCATTAATGGGGTTACGGCAGAATGAGAGAGAGAAGCCGCCGTGGGTGATGCCGTCGTCCACCGCCGTCTGCCGTCGGGTTGCTGCCGCCATTCTCGCCGCCATTGCCTATGCTGAAGCCGGAGCTGTCGCTGGTGATGGTAGAGAGAGAGAGGCAGAAGCGTGTGAGTAAAGAGAGGAAGGGAGGAAAGAGAAAGGGCAGCGGGCCGGCGAGAGAGAGAGAGGTGCCATTCGGGCACTTTTGAACATCCTTTCTTCAGATCGGAAAAGTATGAGGTCTAGGCAAGTATCTGTAAAACTCATCTTGGTCTGATTTAGCATCTAATTTATTTTGGATACTATTTAAAATTTTTACTAATATGAATATATTTTTATATACCTAATATATTTATTTTGGACATGCATGTATAATTTATTAGCTAATTTGGATGTTTTTGAATATGGGTTTTATGATTTTGGAAATTTTCTATTTTTCTAAAAGTTTAAAAATTTTATTGGACAATATATATATTTATATCAATATGTGTAATAAAAATGTGTACGAAACTTGCATAGGTAGTATATTTTCACATACACATACCGGGTTGTAGTCACTATTTTTGGATTTGGCTATTAAATTTTCTGGTCAGCTCCCGACAAGGAGATTTTGCTATTTGGAAATCCCTTTTCGCCAGTAGGAAAGGTTTGGAGTAGTGACTCTTCCCATTTAGATAATTTGATTTGACCTTAGAATATATTTGAACGTCTTAATATATCTGACAAGTTTAATAATTTCACCCAAAGTCACGGGTGACAAATAATAGTAAGCAATCTTATCCATAGGTACAAAGTACATTGATGGCCATACATGCTGGCCTAAATTGCATTTGATTTTGCCTATGGTTATCGAAATTATGTGTAACACTTCCTCAAATTAGTTTTTAAATAATCAAAATTCAAATTTAATGTATAATTTGTATCTCTATATTTATTTGTATTGGATTTTGATTTGAATTTTAAACTTGGATTTAAAATTTATCGATTTTGCCCTCAGTTGGACCTTGGTATGTCTCATACTACGATTTTGATTATATATTTTAATCCGAACATTTGGAGTATTTATTATGACGCTGCTTTAATTTCTGTGTACGATATTAGATCATCCGATTATCGGATTCTACTCTAAATTACAAGATGATCGGGCCTTGGATTTGGACTTGGACTCGGACTTAGAATTGGACGCGAATTGACATCGGCTTTGGAATTGGTCCGAATCACCTATGTTTTGGTTATATATATATACGTCCCAACGATAACAATTTTTAAAATTTAGATATTTGTTTGGATTTGGATATTTAATTTAAGTACGAGACTACCATTGGATTTTGAAATTTAGATCTTAGATTTCTGTTGAATTTGTCTTATCGACGATTTGGATTTATTCTGTAATTTGATTGGATTTTTATCCATTTGACGTTTTCTCTGATTTATTGGACTCATTTTGTCTAAAATATGATACTTGCTCGACATTTGGCTTATGTTTTATATTTTGTCCCTTCAGAGTAGAAGGCTCGAATGCATTATAAGAGTTAGGATGTGACTTTCAACTATTCGACTGATTTGATAAGTTTAATTTGTTATGATTTAAATTTGGCATTTTATATAATTGGATTATGGAATTGGTCGAATATATACCCATAGTATATTTTGGGAATAGTTTAGATGCTATGTTATATCAGGTTATAATTTTTGATTGGTTTGTTACCTCCTTTACGATATTTGTAGAGCATGTCACATTTATTTTTGTCCGAATGGTTGTCCGATAAGGTCCTATGTGGATTTTAGTTTATCGGATTCTGTTTATTAGATTGTCACATCTGAATTTTTGAGATTTAGAATTATTTATTTAAAATTATTTAGAATTTTAAATTTTAGAAATTATGATTAATTATTTTAAATTGACCTACTTGATCCGGGTTCGTGACAACAAGAGTTTCGATGTGTACAACCCTCACTTAGCCAAATACTTGGCCAAGGCGAAGGAAGTTAGCTGGAGATTTGACAATGTGACCCTGATCCACGTTCCCCAAATTGAGAATTGAAATATCGATCAACTTGTCAGGGTAGCAACGACTAAAAACTTAGAATAGTACTCAAGGGACATGCAGGAGGTCCTGAGCACTCCCAACACGAAGGAACAGGAAGTAATGCAAATCTCCGATACAAAAAGTTGGATGACGTCTTATTAAAGATACCTGACAGATGGGACATTACCAAACAATGCGGACGAAGCTAAATGGGCCAAGAAGACAGCCAGCTGTTATACCATGGTCAACGGATGGTTATATCGTCGTTGCTATTCGATTCCATACCTCAGGTGCTCTGAGGAGGTTGACTACGCGTTCAGCGAAATCCACCTTGGGATCTGTGGGTCGAACATCAGCGGTAAAAACCTGGCATTCAAAATCATGCGCTAGGAATATTACTAGTCAACGATGAAGAAAGACACCCTCGACTTCATGAAGTGTGAAAATTGCCAACTCTACGGTAATCTTCATCATCAGCCGCCCGCTAAGTTGAGGACTCTTCAGGCTCTTTAACCTTTCGCGTAATAGAAGCTCGATATTCTCGGCCTATTTTCCATTGTTGCTGGGCAAAGGAAATTTATTATCGCAGGTATCAACTACTTCACTAAGTGAGTCGAAGCCGCCCCGCTGGCCAAGATCATCGAGCACTATGCTTTAGAATTCGTTCGCTAGAGCAAAATCAGCAAATTTGGCATTCTCGAAGTCATAGTAACTGACAACGGAACCTAATTCTCTCAAAAATGCTTCACCAAGTATTACACCAGTCTAGGTATCAGACTGGTCTATACTTTGATGGCATACCCATAAGCCAATGGACAGATGAAGGTCACAAATCGCATGCTACTCCACGGTTTGAAGACCAAGCTGGAGGATGCAGGGGCTCTTGGGTCGATGAACTGCCCTTCGTCCTATGGTCTTACCGGACGACTCCAAAAGAACCGGCTTGTGAGATGCCTTTCAATCTCTGCTATGGGATTGAAGTAGTAATTCTAATTGAGATTGGGCTTCCAAATCTTAGAATCGAATCCTTCGACTAGTAAGGTAACTCCCAAAAAATTTTGGAACACCTAGACTTGTTAAAGGAAACCCGCGATGCTACCAGATTGCGGATAGCGGCCTACCAACAACGAGTTACACGCTATTATAACAAGAAGGTAAAAGTGTAGCACTTCGAAATTGGAGACTTAGTCTTGCGAAGTATCGAAATTACGGGCAAGACCACCAACCGAAATAAACTTTTTCCAAATTAGAAATGCCATTTCCTAGTCTTCACCATTCCGCAGAATGGAGTATACAAACTCTAGACCCAGAACAGTAAGTTAGTTCCACGGATGTAGAACGCGGTCCACCTTAAGCGCTACTTCCAATAAGAGCACAGGTTGGTCATCCATATGCATGCTTGCACATATTGTTTATCATTAATAAAAAAATCATATCTTATCTTTCTTATTTACACTGTGTCTTTTCTCTTTTTCATATGCATGTATGTCTGCTTGTAGGGTTAATGACCTAAACTACCCCTAAGTCGGACAGATTTTCACCCGCTCGTAACTAAACCCTGGTCATCCAAGCAGCCCATAAGTGGTCGTAATTAAATCCTAGTTATCCAGGCGACCCATAAGCGGTCGTAACTAAACCCTAATTATCTAAGCGGCTCATAAGCGATCGTAATAAAACCCTGGTCATCCTGGCGACTTATTAACGGTCGAATTAAACATTGGTCATCCAATTGACCCATTTACGGTCAAAATCTTAGGGGGCTTAAACAGCATGCGTGACGACCTCCTATTCAAGGAGATAGCGTGACAGTCAACAATAGTCGACAGGAGTAGAAGTGCTCCGTTCAAAAGTCGGCCGCCCAAGTTCACACTTAGGTATCACCGCCAAGCTTCTATTGACGTACAAGTATAGAACAAGCTTGACCCGATATCAGGATTCACCTTGATGTCTTCTCTAGGACTTAAGTCTATTAGAGAGCGCTACAAACGTCTCAAGGAAGGCGGACGGCCAACTTGTGTGTAACGGACTAAGTCGGCCGGCCAGCCAACATAGCAACAAGCAATTGAAAAACGGCGACAAAGGCAAGAATGTAGAATATCAGTAAAACGCTTATTTTATTGATTAAATCTATACAATTACAACAATTTTATAAAAAAATAAAAATAAAAAAAGAGTACAAAACCTACGGAGGAGCAAAGCTCCCAGGGGAAGGAGGTGGCGGTCCCTGACCACTTTGATACTGTCCCACAAGGTTCTTGCGACGCTGGGCAAAACGGTTTGATGGGTCAAGATACTCTACTGGAAAGTTGGGATCAACCAACCGTGCAATGCGCTAGTAAAAATTGACACATTCCCACAACTGTGCCACCAGCATATCGGAGACCTCATAGGGGCGTATACAAGTACTCAACTCATTCTCTAGTGATGTCATTTGTCCCGTGAGTTGGTCGATACGCCTCACTGTCCAGTCATTTTCCTCTCTCAGTAGGGTGTTCTCCTCTCTCAGCTTGGTATTCTCCTCTTCTAGACTTGGGTAGCACAGCCTCTCTCAGTAGGATGTTCTCCTCTTTTAGCTTTGCATTCTCCGCCTCTATACTTAACAACACAAATTGGAGAGTAGCTGTGTCCTCCTGATGCTCCGTTCTCTGCAACTCCATCTCCTCCTCGAACCAAGCGATCTCCTTATCCCTGTCAAAGATCACCAAGTCCCTTTGGCATAGCATCTTACTAATTGCGCCAATTACTTTCTCCTTCTACAAAGACCTAACAGGTCAAGTAACAACAACGGAGAGGAAAAGGAGAAGGAGGGTTGCAAAGATTTACCTGCCAGACTCAACGCACCTACCTCACTGGCCTACTAAGAGACCTAGGCTTCAGCGGTGGAGGACGGGGTACAGAAACCTCCTAAACAGACACAGCAGCGACCTCTGCTGCAGATTCCTCCAACAACTCCATCATGGAGTCCTCTGACTCAACAGGCTCTCCGACGGCTAACTCCTATGGCGCAGTGTGTGGCTCCAAAATCGGCTCCTGCAGCTCAGTCTGCAACTTCACAGCTGGCGGCTCAACAGCTAGCTCCAGCAGCTCAGCCGACGGCTCAACAGCTGGCTCCCGCGGCTCATTAGCTAGCTCCAGCGGCTTAACCGGTAGCTTAGTAGATGGCTTCCGTGGCTCAGCTCGTAGCTCACTAGCTGGCTCCAACATATCAGCCGGCGGCTTGAAAGCCGACTCCCTAGCTCATGTTGCGACTCCAACACCGACTGCACCCACGCAGGATGTGCCAAAACAACGATGCTGCTCGCCCCAGCACGCAACATGGCGTCGTTCGCCTCTAGAGCCAACTCAGCTTCAACTCCTAAGCGGCCACCCACTCCTGCAAGGCGCCCAGCTGCCATGTAATTTGACCCAGATGAGGACAAAGAAGACTCCACCGTTGCAACCCTCTTTTATTTTGGACTAGTGGGAGCAGGGTCAGCAAAAGGTGCACCGGCATCACCAAGGATCATGACTTCGGCTTCCTTTTCCTCTGAGAGGCCGCCAGCGGTGGATTCCTGAACTTCTGTACTAGAAAAGGAGGTCCCCAATGTACTTTCTTGGCTTCTTCTCGAGAAACCAAGCGATCTCTCCTAAACTTGTCAAGGTTCTCCCTCACAAGCTCCAGCAGCTTTGCCATGGCGGCGATCCCCACCTTCATCGGCATCTCGATAAAGGCTTTCAAAACTTTACCCCAATCCCAAGACAAGAGCCACGTCTCAGCGATGCGGACGAAGAAGAAGTAATTCTTCTAATTCTTTAATGAATCGTAGATGGCCTGGTTGATCAGAAGATCTCTGGGGGACAGAGAAATATAGTCCTCACTCTATGTAAAGCAAAACATCACCCTAACTACATCTACTGTCATCGTACGAGAGTGATGGCGCATGAAAATGTATAACGAACAAAGATATTATACAGTATTAGTATGGAGCTGTGCGACAAGCACTTGGAGAGTAGTAAGGATGTCAAGTAGTTTTTGAGGAACTAGGAGACGAAACCCACTTCTCAGATGAGCCTTGTAAACAGCGATGCAACCCTCAGGAGGAAAATAAGCCCTGTCCAGCTTGTCGGGCATCACCAAGACAACCTGCTATAGAATGTTAAACACTACGTATAACTCTCTAACCTCACCAAGTGTGAGCACAGAAGCGATCTCCATAACAAAATGGGCCATGGGAATAAAAGCGAGAAGGCAAACAGCACAATACTTAGAATTTTTCAGGAAAGAAAGTCGAAGGAAAGTGTGGGAAGTTCCAAAAGTAACAGACGGATAACTTAAAGAAGTGTGAACACCGAAAAAGGTAAATCATCTCGTAAACAGGCACCCATCATTGCTGACACGTATCGTTTCCTAAACGAGTGTAGTCTAAATGGATCCTCTGACGCATTAATTACCGGGATCGCAAATTCACTGCATGCAGGCATGTGGCTAACTTTTGGACTGACAGTCCAGCAGTATGATGGCACGTCATTTCAGCTCCCACAATTCTTCGGACTTTGGCCTAAACGGTCAACGAATCCGGTCAACACTTCCTTCAGCTAGTTCTTTGGATTTTGGTCTAGACAGTCAACGAATCTGATCAACGCCTCCTTCAGCCAGTTTTTCAGATTTTTGCCTAGACGGCCAACGAATTCGATCAGCGCCTCTCTCAGCTGGTTCTCCGAATTTTGGCCCAGACAAACAACGACTCCGATCAATGAACTTCTAAGCCACTTCTCCAGATCTTGGCTTTACAGTTAGCGACTACACACAGCACGATCAACGGACCAAGAGTTTTCGCGAGTTTTCTCACCGGGTAGGTAACCTAGCCACTCACGTCCCATCTTGAACATGTTGGAGGCCGGAGTCCCAGGCCACCAGTATGAGGGGCTAGTGATGGGTAAGCCAGTAGTGGACTGGCCCAAGAAGGAAAAACAGCCCAGATTCACAATGACCCATTAGCGCCTAGACAGTCAATACTTGCCGTTAACCGGTCGAAAGGCCAATGAGTTAGCAAAAGCCCAAGAACAGACGACCCTGCTTGATCGAAATTATGCAAGACGGTAAACACTTTCATTGATCGAAATTCTACAAGACGGTAAACGCTTCCCTTGACCGGAAGGATGACCAATAGTCCGTCTGCAGACCAGGCCTCAAGTGGGCCAAGCCCATTTTGGTCCACGCAACCGTCCTCAACTAGTAACGATCTTCTCCCTCGATTTAGTACCCTTCACATAATACAATCTCAATGGCAACGGTTATCAGCAGATTCAATGCGCATTCCTAAAGGAATATGCCAGAATCCCTTCCCTGTATGTTGAAAACCCTTACGGTTACAAAAAGTAAAAGGAAGACAATCAATTCAGTAATCTTTACTGCCATAAAAATTTCACGCCAGAAAAGGCAGCAATCCCAACAGAGCGCAGGAATCAAGTCCTTTTACACAATGAAGGCACCCAAAATAGCTCCTATAAAAGGTCATAGAATCCTCACTCCAATGCATGCCTTCATTCGCCTACAATAAGTTCATACGCTTTAGACTGCGAACCCTCTTTCTCTCTTTTTGCCACTACGTTTTCAACAAATACAGTACTTAGACTCAGTACTCCTCACGAGCCAATAAAGCCTATCTTTATGAGTGCACTCACCCATTTCAAACACTTTCTGCATTTTCTTGCATTCTTTACTTTCAACTTCTTAATTCGAAAGCTATTTGCTAACTTAAGCGTCGAAATGTTTACGGTGGGATAACATTCCGCTATCACCTGACCTCTCATTCGTAGTTGTAGTGTACAGGATTCAGATTCAATGGATGGAGCCGGACTTAGATAACTGACTTAACCCTACTCTATTCGAAACTTAGATCCATGACGCATCAATATGGATTGTTAAAATTATTATATTATTTTATAATTTTATAGTGCAAAACACAAATATAATAGACATGCTTTAATTTATTCACAAAGTTCTTATCCTGTAAAATATGAAACTTATTTTTCTGCCTTCATCCTTCTTATTCTTATTTCATGAGAATTATGAAATTCACGAGAAAAAATCTCTTATACAGTTTTCAGGAGAATTACTATAAATTTAGAAATTATGAGAAGATTTTAAAGCCTCATTCAAATTTAAATCTGAAAAAACCATCCACTTATTATCTAAAAAATATACAATTTATTATCCTTAACTAATAATGGGCAATCATATTATTTATAAGGTAAAAAAAGTATAATATTTAATTGTATAAATATTATTTTTTATTAAATATTAGACTAATTATAAAAATATTATTTATAGTAAAAATTTATAAAATTATAATATTTAATTATTTTAATAAATTACTAAATATATAAAATATTATATAAAATAATTATTATATAATGAACTTTCTGCATTGCTTAACTAGACTCAAAAAATATACATCAATGAGGGGAGGGAAAAATCAACACTTGTGTCCAAATCGCTGCTCCCACTTCTTAAGATGCACAAAATAAATGTAAATCCCAATATTTTATGTATAGATTAGCAACTCAACCATTAATGAAAACAAAGTATCTTAAATACTATATTTTTTTTTTTTTTTAAAAAAGCCTCTCCTGAAAAGCTATTGAACAACTGAAAAAAGCCCATATTTATATAAAAAAGTGGAAGCAAACAGTTTTCTCATGGTCTAATTTTTTCAAAAAAATTATGACATATTTCAACATGTTTGAATGCATTTTGGATGTATTTGAGATATTTTTGGACATGCTAGGGGCAAGTTTTTATCTAAAATTTTTATTTATATTTCATATCGTTTGATATTATAAAATATAAAGCGATAAAATTAAAATAAAAATATTAATTAATATATAAAAAATTACTATTTTAAATTTTATGTTTATTAATCATAGCATTAGTATTATTCTATTATAATAAATTGTTCAAAATATTATAATGTCCCATTTATATTAGTTTAATTGGATATTTTTCTATAAAAATTTTCAAAAGGAAAAAATAATAAATATGAATAATAATTATTAATTTAGTATAAAATAGTATTATCCATTAATTATAAAAATAATAAATTATAATTTTAATTAACGTATTCCAAACGTGTCATATCCTCACAGGTAAAATAATAGCGTGTCCAATGGTGTCGTGTCCGGTAGTGTTGTATATATTTCTCATGTCAGTGTCCATACTTCATATCCTGAAACAGAAAGAGGTTATTTTTATTATTTAAAATTACAACCTCCAAGTCACAATGGAATAATCTTACCATTTCTCTAATACTCATATCACAGATAAAATACTTAGTATCAATCGCAATTATATTAATATCAAATATGTTAAACAATATGTATTATCATTAAATATATTGAAAGAAAAAAAATTATATAAATTATAAACTAATGATACCACATCAGCTAATATACTAGATGTATGGCTAATATATAAATTAAATATTAGATATATTGGTTGATATATTACAATAATATTACAGTATCAGGAGATATTAATATCAGAGGCACAATACTGATACATATCAGTCGATATTTTTATTAATAACACACAATATTTGCATAAAGTTTGACTCCCTCATCCATGAATACAGATCTTTCAAAAATATCCCTCTAGCAGAACACTTTTGCCTGACATCCTACTAGACAAAGTTTTCAACACCAGTCCTTTCAGACTCATGAATGGCAAGGGAACACCACCTTTTCCACCGGCCATGAGAGGCAATACCTCCACCATAATCTTCTGCATTATATTCTTCTCAAATGCATCTTTCAAAATCTCTTCTAAATCATTAAACTTTCCTCGAAAATCCAACAAAACACTGCATGATCCTTGTGCAGTACAGTATTCGAGAATCGAATTCAAGCTTATAGTATCCATAACAACTGTTTCAATACTTTTCTCAGCTGCCTCTGATTCCACGGACACCTCTTTATTGGTGAATATTATTGCCTGACGAGCTGATTCAGTGGCTGGATCGAGGATTGAGATAGGACAAGCGGGGCTCTTTGCAACTAAAACATGAAGAGGTTGACGGGCATTTGGTTCCCGAGATTCTTTCGCCAGTGCGGCGGATGAGTGAAGAACTGCATCATATTCTTGTAGTAACTGTGAATAATATCCTCCGGGCTCTGTGGCCGCATCCCCCATCTGATCTAAAACTAGGCCATCCATGGAGATGGAGTATCTGCATGTAAATTAAGCCTCTAACTACAAAAGACTCTCAAAGAATGGCGAATAAGAACAAAGCTTGTGTATCATGAATATGCAAAAATGGAAAATGTTTGGGCTGTACTTTGTAGACATCCTCAAATGATGTGATGTCCATACGATCATGTATTTTTGTATGGGCCAATTGTTATGGATGGACAAATGAGATATATTAGATAACACCACTCAAGCAAAAATGCCCGATGAATAGAGAATCAAACAGAGGTGACAATCAGATGGCACTTTATCCGGATTATGATCTTGCTGTGCCAATTTTAGGTTTGTGTCAACATACATAAAATGTCAGTAATATTACATGTTTCAGAGAAGGGTTGAATTGCTTCGTTGTTTGGTCACATTTGGGCCTCATAAGGTCATCTTCATGTTTTTTATAGGGAATGTAGGCATCACGATAGAATTATTGCCATGTGATATGTAAGTCATGGATCCGAGTCGTGGAGAAAACCTCTTACAGAATAGAAGATAAGACTTTATACAATAAACTTAAAGTTGTCCGATCATAGATATCAATATCGGTATCGATAGGCTGCAGCCATATTAATATCATACATATCGGACAATATATATTACTATCGTACATATCTAAAGGAAAAAAATTCTAAAAAACGTAAGCTAATAAGATGGCAACATATCGAGATATTATCGCGGCATTGGAAAATATTTTATCCGGAGTTCCCGATACCGATGTTTACATCTGGGGTCTGACCTTTCCCAAACCCCAAATACAGTGGGAACTTCTTGCACGGGGCACTGGACTACCTTTTTAGGTCATGTTTATATTTTTCTCATAAAATTCAAATTGGATTCAATTACAATTACCGGTACCACATGTTACAACATTACTACTGCAGGAATCGATGTGTGGTGGCAAGATAAATGCACAAAGGACAGGTTTCACCAAAGAAAACTCTACTTCAAAATCATAATTCAGACCCAGAGATATTATACTTCACCATGAGAAGTCACCTAAGTGTAACAAAGGGCTTGCCAGTAAGCATTTTGTGGATGTATGCTTCATTAAGCTTCTTGCACAGATCTTCTTCGACACCCACAATCACTTCAATTCCTGCCTCTCTCAATCGATTAATCCCCTTTGAAGCAACAATGGGGTTTGGATCCACCATTCCAATGACAACTTTCTTTACTTTACCTTTGATCATTGCTTCGGTGCAAGGAGGAGTTCTTCCATAATGATTGCAAGGTTCTAAGCTCACATAAGCAGTTGCATTCTCGGCAAATTCCCTGGCATTTCTAAGAGCAAATACCTGCGGTTTTTAACTCCTGATTCATGTATTTGAGCAAGACAACTTGCTTAGAAAAGCAAGACATATTCCTCTTGAACAGATATCAAAAGCAGGTTTTGATGAGCTAGAAATCTATATTGTCCTTTGGAGATCGAAGAGAACAGAGAGATGAATTCTTTTAGATGTCTAGCAAGTGTATCCATGGCTCCTATTCAGCAAAACAAAGGTAATTATACATAGAGCTGGAAGAAGTGAACATCTCGAGGACTTCACTTAATTTCATCAGCAGCATTGGAATTTGACATATACCTTGTGAGAAGTCATAAAAGAACAACAATATAATGTCTTCGTGAAAATATTAGTCTAATATCTTCAAATTAATTTGATTAATAAAACCTGAAAAGGAAACAAGGAGGAAAAACAGAGAATTGAAGACAAAACAATTAACACAGGCTTTGAAAAAAGCAACTATTGTACAAAGTCATACTTGAAATGTATCAACAGATTCTTCCGATTCTTTCTGCTAAATGTGCTAATCAAAATGAACCGAATCGCACAGGCATATACTACACTATAATTGCATATACTTTTCCTCTCTTATTTCTGCTTATTGCTTTTCTTTTGGTTTTAAATCAACTGGCATTTGGAAAATCCCTAGATTTTTAAGCCAAACGGTGAGAAAAATCAACATTTGGATAATCGAACTCCGAAACTGATTACTAAATGAGCAACTCTAAGAATCTTCTCGTTTTTGACTTCTCTTTCATTTCCTTGATTAACAGAAACTTACCTCAGCATGGGGCTGGCCTGCCTTGGGATGAAAACCTTCACCAACAACCTTACCATCCTTGACAATTACACACCCAACCATGGGGTTGGGACTTGTACAACCAATTGCCTTCCTAGCGAGCTCCACAGCCCTTCTCATATAACGCCCATCATCTTCTCCCTCATCTAATTCTCCATACCTTAACCTCACAAAGACACCACCATTCCTAAACCTAGCACATCTTTCGCTGAGAGTTTTCCCGGGATTACAAAACCCAAAATTGACTACTGAAATTGAAGCAAGTTTTGTTCTTCGCAGATAGAGATGCGAAAAATCATCGAAACTTGAGAAGCCGTATGTTGTATTTCCCAATGTTTTTAGTGAATCAGACGCCCTTTGGGCTGGACTGTGAAACACAGATGTAAAAATTGGAAAACTCAATAACGGTTTGGTGTTGTGGGTTCTTGGAATGCGAGAGTTGAAGAAAGAGGAAGAAGTTGAGGGGATGAAATAGCGAGTAGGATTTCGATGCGGAACTATTTGGGGATTCATTTCCATACGCTGAAACTTGAAAAATTATGAAGTCTGTGACGCAGACTTGAGGAACGAAAGGCGGAAAGGGTTCACGGAAAATGGGGGGAAGAATCAGAGAGAAAGATAAAACGACGCCGTATCCAGGAAAGTTCGTAACATCAGAAAAATTAAAAAAAGATTGTCTGAGCCCGGGTTCGAACCGGGGACCTCTAGTGTGTGAGACTAGCGTGATAACCAACTACACCACCCAGACTCTGCTCAATCGGCTAACTAAATTTCCTTTTAATATATAAAATCAAAAATAATAAGTAAACGTATTTAATAAGAATTTTTTATTTAGCTTTTAAATTTTTTAATTCCTGATTTTTCCTTTTTCTTTTTTAATATATTAAAAGATCTGCATGGATAAACCATTATAGGATTTTTTTGTGACCTCTCTCCTGTAAGTATTAATGGCGCCTCATTAATGGAGTTTAATTTACTTGAATGCCAGAATATTGTATTTTTATATTAATATATTTTTTTTTGGGGGTATTTCTCAGTTAGTAGAATAATGTCTTAATTATATTGAAAATATCAAATATTTTCCTTTTTTTTAATCTTTCTAAAGTTACAAATCCATGCTTAATTATAAACATAAATCTCTCATTTACTCTTCATTCTTGAAAATCAAATTATAGTCGATTATAAATTAAATTTATATAAAAATTTATGACTATTATGCCATATCAAACTAAACACAACCTGATCACTTGGGACAAAAGCCCTGGTCATACCCATTCATAAGCCGAACCGTACTGATTAGAATCAGTCCATGATTTTTTTTTTTAATTTTAAGTATGTTTATTTAAAAATTTATATGTGTATACAAAATTTTAATAATATATAATATGTTAAAAATTATAATATTTATGATAACATATTACATAAATGTATATTTTAATAAAAGATCTTTATAATAAAAAAGACATTAATTACTTAATAATATAATCTATTAAAATAATTTTTAAAAACTTAATATTTATTCAAAATATTAAAAAATACATTTATTAAATAATTTATAATCCGGCCAACGAGACATTTAAATACGAGCTACAATTGGCCACAAAATTGCGACCACCGTTCTACATTATCAAACGATACGCACTCGGCACCACAACACTGCAATTCAGAACTATGCCCACAGCTCCACCCTTCAGATTCCATTTATTCCAATAAGACCTTGATCATCTATTCTTTCATCAGTTTATCGTCCAACTTCCATGGATAAACGAATGAAATATCACATCATTAAATGATACCCAGATAATATTTATAGGATGTCCATAAATTTCTGATCTTTATACCAAAGTCTCCAAGTTCAGAGCAGCTAAATCGAACCGGGGCAACACGATCACGCTTCACTTTGCATGCTTAGTACTTAGCACGGATGGCTTGCTTCGGCCTTCCAGCCTCCCGAAGCAGACCCTCTTGAGCCAGTGATGCAACGAGCTGCCAGGGGATAGAGTAATGTCGATCAAACGGCTTAATAGTGCCGAAGGGGGACAAAGGAATTTTAATGGGGACGGCTACACAAATTCATGAGTCTCGTTACCTCGCCATTTGCATTGAACATTTGACCTAAACATAAGCTGCGTGAATCATAGGCAGATGGACTATCAATCTGCATTCGATTTCGGGTGCATCAAAAGATCAGCAATAATTCTTGATCGAAACATACATAGACATTACAAATAATTCTTGTGCTTACCACAAACAAAATCCAGTCATCAGCTTTCAAATGCCTGTGGAACCACATCCTGATGAAAAGAAAACCGAGACCCGAAAAGTTAGCAGGGCCACCTCGACGACTATCAAATCTACCGTGTACTTTTAAACTTGTCGAGATAAAATTCATCAATAGGGGTAAAATCATATTGTATCTAAATAATGAATAAAAATATCTATATTAATATTAATATAGGTTATGGATATATCAGTACTCACAGTATTGAATGACATATATTGGTATCACGCTTGCGTGCACACACACACACACACATATATATATTGTGGATCAGAGTATGGAAGACAAAAATGATCTTATATATCGACAAATATTGGGTATATTGCCTTAGGTTCCAACACAAGGTATCTGAGGCACCAACACATAATTCAAGACGAAAGGCATTTCCATCAGCTCTTTTATGTTCTAAAGAAAAAAATAAATATCAAAAGAACTCAGGAACATACGAGTGATTTAGACTGAGAGAACTGATCTTCAAACCCCTTCTGCGGTGAGGGTTCGAACTTACATCAATAAACAACATATCTGAAGCATATGCTACTACGCATCTGCAATATTGGTAAAAGAAAGTTTAAATAATGAGAAAGTTGCTAATCTAATTGCATTGTAAGAACTCACAAATGATAACATTTGTATGCTTGGTGCGGTAATAACTAATTAGTCCTTGTATCGTATGCATTATTATTATTATTTAATTAAGAAAGACTTATGATAATCATTTGAGCCAAAACAAGTTGTATATTATTACAAATTATGATAGGTGTCAAGTGAAAATATAGTAATATGTGCAATGAATGCATCCTAACAAAAATACCAAACTATCAAATGTAAAAACAGTTTTCAATATTGATTTTCCAAATACAAAAGTGACCCCATAGGCTTTCGCTATCGTGTGTCTCTAAAATTACAGTCATGGTAAAAAATCTTGGCTTTTTTTTGTTGAATATGCCAAAGATGAATGAGGTAAGAGGGAGAGTTTTTACTCAATAGGGCAACCAAAAGAAATGGGACAAACTAAAATTACACTAATAGCACGAGTCAATCTCTGCACTCAGAGAAACTCACAGGAAATGACCAGAAAGCAGTACAAAAGGCGCTCAGAGAAACATCGATAGTAGTTTTATGTTAGTTTGTGACAAATGGTGTTGACCAACCAAAAACATGCAGCTAACTCAATTTGCAAGACCCAGTTCTACATTGCGTTTAAAACAATGAATCGGGACCCATGTGAGCCACATTTAGCATTGAGAACCCAATATAACCGAAAAGGAGATTTTGATTTCAGGCGGTCAGCCTAATAAACTATAAATCAAGCTTGTTGACTATGAAAGAAAAAGCAGGTTCAAACTTTTGGTTTCTATAGGAATGATTCCAAAAGCTTCTTACAGCTAGATGGCAGAGTCTAGTGGAAAGGATTCCATGGTCCTAGACCAAGATGTCAGGATTTCAAGTGATCACATCCCATATCAAATATGGGAAAAATTTGGGACATTTAAGATGAATTGATTACATCCTTTCCAGCAACTTGTCTCCAAGCATTTGGGACAATGTGAGCCAGCAGTTCGATAGGTTTGCACAAACGGCAGCTCCTACGCCCTGGTAAGTTGAGTCATGGAAATATCCGAAGTCAGGTGATGGCTAGTAGTGATCGATTAAATCGTCATCATATACTTCATCGCCAATGCAAAATGGAGTTGTGGTACATCATTATATAAACTTGGGTAAAATGATTGCAAAAGGGAAGCATGAAATTTTACAGTAATGCCATTTTGACTTAAACTCATAGTAAAAGCCACGGGGACAGCCTATCTGTAAAGTAGGAGTAAGGTTGTGTATGTTTGACTCTCCATTCGCCCTATGACATTGGAGCCTCGTGTACTAAACTGCCTTGTTCTAGACCATATTTCCATCTACATGTAGTTTTTTTTTTTTTTGGCTAGGTTGCATGTATATGTACTCACACATTAACAAGTAATTGGAGTTTGTAATCATTGTATAAGTATACTTATGAAGTTCAACCTAATCTGAGTTTTAAATGAAGGAATTACGCTCTGGATCCATGTTAATAGGACTTGGATATATGTCAGATGTGGATAACTGTCCCATCTATTATCCAATAACTTAAAGTACATTTTACCATTGATTTGAAGAGCTCAAATTTCAAACAGATTCCCGAGTGTCAAGTGTTTGACAAGAATACTTTATGATGAAGTGATCATTGAAACAATAATGCCATGTACTGCCATAAAAAAGACTAGGAATTTAAGACATTTCATCATAGATGCAAAACCTTGTAACAAAATTGACCTAACCATAACAGACAATTATGAAACAATTCTTACCTGTGCAGAGCCTGGTCATCTGAAAGTGTTCCGATTGCTCTAAACCAGTATCTCAAACTGGGAAAAAATGCATTTAGAATTATCATCACGGTTACAAACTTCCCTTCATAAATAAATCTAGCATTACTAGGAACTGTAAGTGACCTCGGAGGGGATTTAGTCTGATTAGTGGAGGGCCTAGGCTCACAAAAGCGTATTTCTATGGGCCACCGCACAACTGTTTTCGTGGCCACCTTGTTGCGATAGGTCCTGTAAAAACACTAGTTAGGAAGAGAACATTTATGAGAATTAGCATTTTCACAAACTGAGAGGAATACTATTGCTAAGAAGACAAGGTAAAATTGCATCAATTAGCAATATGCTAATGCAGACAGGCGTATTTTCTAGACAAGGACTATATTGCCTTGCTAGTAGTTTATACTTGCAGTAATTTTCCCCTTGTCATTTTCTCGGTCAGAAAAACGATAGATGGTACATGTTACTAAAACAAGTCATACATAAAAGTTTCAATTGCATCCAATTGTTTGCAGAGAAATATTTCCATCAAATAGTTCACAGAGAAAACAACCGTGTGTGTGCATGCATGTGCCTCACCTAAGGATCTAGATCTCTGACCCAACCATGTAAATCATTTATCACCCTATTCTGTTGTTATCTTATTGATTCATCAGAATGTATCTGTCTTAACAACAATGAAGGTGCTCCTCTATTCCCTCCACTAAGATTCGTGAAAAAGAGGAAACCCAATACAAAAGAACTCCAACACAGAGAAAAGCGATAGGAGCATTGTGCTGACATGAGAGCCTACAAAGCAATGAAATATAATATAGAGAGGACACAAGAAACAGAGACCATCTCTGATTTTATATCGATGGGCAGTACCAGGAATGAACTTCCAAGAGCCGTGAAATATAGTAATCTTCTCAAGCATACTACACTCAGTTGAAGACCATAGCTTGTGCTATTGATAATTTGGTTCTACACAAAGCCCTACGATGACTTCCAAACAAGATAAATGTGCTTAGATTCCAAATTCTCAGAACACAGATCCCACTGATACAGAAGCTTGATAATATCTTCCAAGTTATGAAACAAACCCTCTTAGCATCACCACTCCCCAGCCACCAAGAAATTCCTCTTACCCATCTTACCATCTCCACTGACCAACAGGAAGCCTAAATGTACAAGTGGAAAAGAGATAGTAACAAGGGATACTAGAGATCAAAAGCCAATAAAAGTGGCACAAATACACAACCCTTAAAGAAATATAAGGTTTCTCCCATGCTCAATAGACCAACATACGTGTCAACAGAACCTAATAGGAAGAGGATTAAAGGTTATCCACCAATGGACAAACTCAGTAAATAGGCAACAACCAGCTGACTATCTTTTTTTTTTTTTTAAACACTATATACTATCAAAAAACGAGGGGGTGGTAGAAAATAATATTTTGAAGAACCATTTCATCTTATTTCTATGAAAACCAGCCTTTTGATTATATTCAATCTACATCCCTAAGATGAATATTATCAGAAATTTACCTTCGATACAAAAAAGTGAATTCATTTACTTGCCAGTGTGTATCTGTCATTGGCTAATAAGCATCATTTCTAGGTTCCATGAAAAACTACAAGAGTTTCTGTGCATTGTTTTGGCTGAATGAGACCCAATCTTTTGATTTCAGGCATTGTCTCTTCATTTTTCTTGGGACTAAGTGAGGACCAAAGGCCTGAGGCAGCTTAGTAAATAGGCAAATAGTTTGCCCTGGGCGTTACAGGTGACATCACAATGGACTTGGGTGGGTCCATGGTGTCGTCAATTGCAGGCTTTCAATTATATTTCCAAGGCCTTGTGAGGTGTTTGTTCTTTTTACGCTATGTCATTTGTCCCAAATCACACTATCAGCCTGCTGGAAATTCTAGGATCCGTTTGGATGAGCTCTGACCAAGATGTTGCGTATCTGAGAAGGAAGATTGTAACACCTTAAAATTCCAAATCAGGATTTTAGGGAGTTTGTCTTCAGTTTATGAGGATTTCAATGGGTGTCTACTAACAATAAGAACACTTCCCTTTCTTGGGCTTATGTGAGAGGACACAGAGCCTAACAGGGTTAGTTGATTGGCCAGTGGCCTTCTCAGAGTGCTATAACTAATATCAAAGCCAAATCTAACCAGAAGTACATGGATCAGGTCTATGTCATGCATGGTAGTGGGTGGGAGCTAACTCTAGAACTTGCCTGAGTCGACTTTAGAACCTCATATCAGCTGAGAGGATCTTGTCCGTCGACGTGCTTTGAGTGCGGGAGACTTTGACAGCTTGTCCCACATAGAAAACATAGGGAACGAAAGTTCAACGAATACAGTTCGGAGTGGGCTTACCACTAGTAACAAGAGTTTTTCTCTTTTCTTAGGCACAAGGGTGGGGGAGGACAACGGGCCCAAAAAGGCTACACGTTGGGCTAGTGGCCTGCTCCACGTGTTACATAAGACCATTGTCATCAATAATTCACTTACTCATGTGTATCTATCCTTTGCTTATGAACGACTAAAACTTAAAAAGAAACAGTGAGCAGATATAAAAAGACAAAGAATTGCTTTGTTTATTTTCATCTACTCCTTAAATAGATTAGACTAGATTAATATCTGATAAATCATTAAGAAACTCTTTTTGTTTAGCTAGAACTTTAACCAACAAAATAACAAAGTGAACAGATCAAGCACCATAACCCAAAAAAAAAAAAACACCCATAAGGACAGAGAATAAAGCACCCTATGGCCTTCACCAGCTCTTTTGTATCACTGATCAACAACCCAAATTATGACATTAAATCAAGAGTTCTATTTTTTCCCCGCGTGTAATTAATTCAAACTTTTTTATAACAGCAATGCCATCCAAAATATCACCTCATATAGATGGGACATGCATCACCTAAGTTGCAGTTATCAACTACAAAGCAGATAAGACAGTACCAAGATAGAGCACTGAAATCTTTGCACTTGATCAAATAGGGTACAAGAAAGGGGCAGCATAAATGAATGAACATAAATCTACTGCAGAATTTATAACATTGGCAATTGATCATAATGTGTTTGGGTACCTGGGAAGACGAGGATCTATAATACGCCTTTCATACAGTTCTTCCATCGACAGAAGCTGACAAGGATGAAGCCCATGATTCATACAGCCACTGCAAAATCTTTACAAGCTAAAGAAAACCTTATATAGCTTACTGTATCTGGAGAAGGTACTGTAGGCATTACTGTTTCCTGGTGTTCAAACCCGTTTTCTTCTTTCTGCAGAATTAAATAACTTAAGTGAGCATATAGAACATGATGTGCATTTATTCTGCTCATCTGCTGTCACAGCAGAAGTGGAGTTTAACTATATTGTAATATGTATCTACCAGATCATCTGGAATTGATAATTATTAAGCTCAGTGAGACAGCAACAAAATTTAAATCAGATCCACCATGACTCACATGTATAACAATTCAAAATAATTTTTTTGATTTGTCATATGTTGTTTTTGACTCAAAGGAGAACAAAAAAATAGATCCACTTGTTCCAAATGCATCTGATACCTCCCTCTCATGGGGCTTTTTGTGCAAGTCTAATGAAAATTCCAGAACCCAAACCATAAACCACAAAAAGGTTTTTTAACTTGATGAAAAGGTCCCACATCTTGGAGTTTGGAGAAAGTCTGATATACGCAATATTACCATGCTTTGCAGAGGAGGTTTCATTAGTTAAGTTTTGTGAGCTCCAAGTCAGAAATGGAGCAATCTCACCAGTCCAATAAGGCCCACATTCATAAATTTCTCTTCATGTTTATATAAAAACCTAATGCTTTCTCAGTAATTTTAAAATGCTGACATCTTAAATGCCTGCTCAAGCTCAACACTCTATAGTCATCCCTACTCCTATGACGCAAACAGTACAGGTTATCATTTTACCATAGATGGTTCAGAAATAGGGATTTCACTACAGCAAATTTACAAGGGTGGGTCAAACTTTAGGTTAGAATAACGGAACACCATCAAGAGATGATAATTGAACAGGGATTTCTAACACAAAAATGGATGAAAAAGGTGGCATAGTTAACGAGACTCCAACATTATGGAGTCAGGAATTAGATTTATGCAGTGATTGCCGTAGATTTCTGAGATGGTGTTCCAGTGGTTTGAACTTGTTGCTTCCACATCACAACAAGGCAACTTGGTCGTTGCACCAACCACCATCTTCTAGTGCAAATATGGATGATTGGATTACATACAATGAAAAACAAAGTGCTTTTCTCTCAAAAAAGATATAAGGAAGGAGAGAAGTAAAGCACGGTATTGAACAAGCAAAACAAAAGCAATTGTATATTTGCTTATATAGAACAATTATAATTCTTGTACTAGATGGAAGCAAAAGATTTAGTCCTCAAATGGAACTACATGAATGACCAAGAAAACGAGGCACATTAGCCAACAGAAAGAAGCAATTGACCTATGATTAAATTTACATTTTGTAGTATTTATGAATGCTATATAAGGAAACTGAGTATTACATGGAATGAAGCGAGCAAAGTGAATACGACATTTCCATTCTGTATAGCATCTACTCCACGGCTGGCAAAACTCTTTCCATCACGTATGCGGCGAACCTCATATATAATTGGAACTGCGAATTTTACAAGAAAAAAATTGAGCAACTATTTGTAACCTAAAAAGTGAATTAAATTGTTTTACTATTGCTGCTATAGCTGCAAACATCCGTTGGAAGTTAGCAAGATGTTTGGTCATGCTGACCTGCTATCCAGTAATTAGTCAAAGATAAAGGCTGTAGCAGAGTTCTTCACTGACAGCAGCAGGCTAGCTACCTCCTTACTGCACCTCATTTTTCCAAATTAGGTCATTTTCGGTTGATTTCTTCACACATAGCTCCTTACATCCAAAATATTAGGGAATTGCTAGGGTGGTTCACACTTAGTGCTCAGCCTTAATTCCAAAAACAAAATGTTGCACCATTAGTAAATTCTGGATGAGTTGGACCACCTAACTTTCATTATTACAAACTCACAGAAAGGTCCTTGGCTAACCCTATAATAAAGAACTCTTCCTCCCTCTAATTCCACAAAAAAAAAAAAAAAAAAACCAAGGCATCTATCAAATAATCAGTTGAAAGCCTGTTGATTTCAGTCAGATCGAGTCCATAATGGCATGGTTACTACGAACTTTCACTTAAACCAAAGGCACTATGTCAGTCACTCAACATGATGACAATTAGGCTCGGCAAATATAAAAGAACTAATAAAAATTTGGATAATAGGAAACCCTCATACAATGACGCATACCTAAGTCTAACACTGTAATTCAGTCCAAGGAGCATAGCATAATGGTTCAAACTGGGGATTCATTGCTGAGTTTAGTAGTATTCAATATAAGGTAATAACTAAGATTGATGTTCAGCTATTAAGTTTGCAACTGCACTCTAACCACTCAAGCAACATCATTTATCTTACTTTGCTTTTGGGAAATTTCCTTTTTATGGCACAGGGATTACAAAATATCACCTTGGTTTGATTTTCATTTTGTTGAGTGATGTGTCAGATTGGACCCTTTTGAATATTTCCTTTCAATTATTATAATAACTCAAAAATATCCAGAACAACTACATCATACACTATTTCTGTCAAATTTCGGTACTGCATCATAATGGCCATCGGCATGTTCACTCGTAAACAACAGGCAGGCGGAGAATGCCTCAAGAAGTGACTTCTAAGTACTTCAAGATGTAGATCTCAAACAGACACGAACCAATTAATATTTATTTTCTTAGTAATAGCACAGCCTGTTAGAAAAATGGTGTCCGACTGACCAAACAGAAACAAGCAGCAAAGTAGAGGAAATAAGGGAGAGAAGAACACCGGTGTTTTACGTGGAAAACCCTTCTGAAATAAGGGAAAAACCACAAGACACACAATCCACCAGCGAGTCCACTACGTAAGTTTCACGGTGACACAAACCCTCTCGGTTACACAAACCACAGGAGAAGAGAATAGATAGCAAGAGCACAAATCGCTCACAATGTTTTCTCTTCATACTCTCACACTTAGAAACTTATACGCACAAAATCTTCTCTCACACTTCATATCACAAAACTCAATACATACATACAGCTATTTGGCACAACTGCCTAGGAAGCATAGAGGTTGCACGTACAGGTAGCCACCTGGCGTACGTACAACACTACAACGGCTCTGCCCTATAAAACATTGTGCTTTGCAGAAACAGCGCCCATTGTGCAAAGATTGCGCATATTTTTCAGAAATCTCTCATACCCAATCAATTTTCTGAGCTGGCTACCACATGCGCTCTCGGCTCACACAGCTTCTCTTGTGGATGATCAAACATCCATTGACCGACTTCTCCTCACAGCCGGTCAACGTCCCGTTGATCAGTTTCTCATCTCAACCGGTCAATTTTCTGTTGATAGGTTTCTTATTGCAGCTGGTCAACTTTTTGTTGGCCAGCTGGCCGTCCACCTAAAGCCATTCTTGTGCAAGTGTTAAATCTGCACTATACCTTCATCAGAGTCCTCGGGCATTCATCAAAGTCCTCGGAACTATGCTGTATAAGTCCGCGGACAATATCCATGCAAAGTCCTCGTCCTCAATTACTTTGCGCAACCTTAGCCAGTCAACAACATGTTGATCGGATTCTTTTCTCAACCGGTCAACATAATGTTGACCAGTCAATGCTTGCTCTAGAAATGTCACTCCTGCATTTTCCCACATGGAAGTGACCTCAACAAACTTTCCCTTACGACCGTGTGGGAATTGAATCAGTCAGGCCAGTGATGTCACCACAAGCTTCAAGCTTTTCCTTAGGCAATACTTTGATTATCATATCTGACCTATTTTTATCTGTCCGGACCTTCTCTACTGTGAGTCGTCCTTCATCAATAACATCTCTCACCCAATGATATCGAATATGAACATGTTTCGATCTTGAATAAAATGAGAAGTTTTTATACAGATATATGGCGCTTTGGCTATCATAAAGCACCATATACTTCTCCTACTTCAAGCCCAACTCTTGGATGAACTTTTTCATCCATAACATCTCCTTGCTAGTTTCAGTGACTGCAATGAACTCCGCCTCTGTAGTGGAAAGACCAATGCACTTCTGCAGCTTAGATTACCAGGAGACTACCCCTCCGACAAACTTGACCGAGTATCCCGATATAGATTTTCGAAAGTCAATGTTTTTGGCCATATCTGCGTCTGTGTAGCTAATCAACTAAAGCTTCTCTCCTCCAAAATACAAACACATCCTTGAAGTCCCCTGGAGATATCTCAAAATCCACTTCATAGCACACCAGTGCTCCTTCCCAGGATTTGAGAGAAATCTACTGACAGTGCCGACCAAGTATGCAATATCTAGCCTCGTGCACACCATAGCATACATGAGACTCCTTACTGCTTATGAGTAGGGCACGCTTCTCATTGTAGCATTCTCAATGTCCGAGGACAGACACTGTCAGCTGCTCAACCTGAAATGATTGGCCAGTGGGGTGCTCACTGACTTAACTTCTCCATCTTGAATCATTGGAGTACTTTTTCAATGTAACTTTCTTGGGACAAACAGAACTTTTTGTTCTTCCGGTCACGAAATATTCTGATCTCCAGAATTTGCTTCTCTAGCCCCAAGTCCTTCATGGCAAATGACTGTCCAATTTGCTTCTTCAGCTTCTTAATTCGAACACCATTCTGTCCGACGATCAGCATATCGTCCACATAGAAGAAAAGGACGACAAAATCATCTTCCGAGAACCTTTGAATAAATACGCAATGGTTGGAAGTAGTCTTCCGATAGCCTTAATCTACCATAACAGACTCGAACTTCCTATACCATTGTCGTGGAGCCTGTTTCAATCCGTACAGGCTTTTCTTCAGGTGATATAACAATCCTTCATTCCCCTTGATCTTGAACCCCTCCGATTGCTCCATGTAAATTTCCTCCTCAAGATCACCGTGGAAAAATATTGTCCGAATGTTCAGTTACTCTACTTCCAAATCCAGAACAGTTGCCAAGCCAAGCACAACCAGAATGGAGGACATTTTCACCACTGGCACAAAGATTTCATCAAAGTCCACCCCTTTGCGCTGATTAAAGCATTTTACCACAAACCGTGCCCTGTACCTCAACTACATGGTGTTCTCATCTGTCTTCAACCAAAAGACTCATTTATTCCTTAGGGCTCTCTTCCCCATAGGCAGTTCAGCCAAATCGAAAGTATGGTTTTCATATAATGAAGCCATCTCATCCTTCATTACTTCTATCCATTTTTCTGTATACTCATCCTTCACAGTATTATCTAAATCTTCAAGCTCACTTGCATCATAAGTAGGATGTATTCACCGGATGACAGGCGAACGGACAGTCTTCTATCCCTTGTAGACCGGTGGACAACAACCTCTTCGGTCGGTTGAGGAGTAACATCATCCTCATCTTCATAAGGTGCCACGCCTGCTTCATTATTCTCCTCGGCCACTCCTCGGGTGTCGTCCTTACAGTGTGTCGGTCGGACAATATCAATACTAGTGTCTATCCGACCGGCTCCAAATAATGCATTCTTCTCTTTTCTCATATCCTCAATGGTCTCTTCTTCGATAAAGACCACGTCTCTTGATCGGATAAGCTTTTTCTCAATTGGATCATAAAGCCTATACCCAAGTTTATATTCCCCGTAACCAAGAAAAACGTATTACTTCGTCTTTGGCTCAAGCTTGGCCCTCCCATCCTTCGAGACATGATCAAAGTCCCTACAACCAAATGTCCGAAGTTGATTATAGGAAGGCTCCTATCCGGTCCACATCTTCTCCGGAACTTCACCATTCAGTGGCTTACTCAGCGACCTATTAATAACATAGGTCACCGTCTTCAGAGTTTCAAACCAAAAAAGTCCTAGGAGTTTTGCTTCGGATAGGAGGCACCTGACCCTCTCCATCGATGTACAGTTCATCCGCTCGACCACACCATTTAATTGCGGCGTCTTTGGTGGCATCTTTTGATGCCATTTACCATGTGACCTATAGTAGGTATCAAATGCCCCAATATATTCTCCACCATTGTCGCTCCAAACGGTCTTCAGCTTCTTTCCCGTCTCACGTTTAACTAGAGTATGAAATTACTCAAATAGTCCGGAGACCTGATCCTTGGATTTAAGTGGAAATACCCACAGCTTTTTCGAGCAGTCATCAATATACAAGACAAAATATTGAGCTTCTCCAAAGGACTTCTCCTTAAATAGTCCGCAGACATCGGTGTGAACAAGCTCAAACAACTCGGACTTTTTGAAGGATGGGTCTCCTCGGAAGGAGACTCTCCTCTGCTTCCCCGCCATACAGTGAGAGCAAACTTTCAGTCCGTCCTCCTTCACTCCTGGGATGAGGCCGTTCCTGATCAGATGACTCATTCCTCTCTCACTCATATGGCCCAACCTCCGGTGCCACAAGTCTGAGAACTCCATCCTGCTGGCAACGTTGACCTCTCCTGCCTCAGCATAGGCCTTCAACACATAAAGACCAGACATCTTTCTCCCTCGGGCAACTACCAAAGACCATCTGGTTAGTTCATAAGCCCCATTACTGAAGACGTAAAAACCAGCATCATCAAGTTTTCTAACTGAGATAATGTTCATCCAAATATCAGGAACGTGTCGTACATCCCTTAACAGCAGTCAAGTTCCATTGTTGATGACGAGAGGCACGTCACAACAGCCAACAACTCTAGATGTCTCTATATTTTCCATCTTCAACACTCCAAAGCCGCTTGGAGTGTAAGATGTAAAAAGCCCCCTCTAAGATGTGATGTGGATAGATGTACCAGAATCCACCACCCAATTGGTCTCCTATTTGGCCAAATTTACGTCACCAACTTCACAGGTCAAAAAGAGATCACCTCCTATAACAGTAGAGATCGAGATCTTTTTCTCACCTTGTCCCTTTTCACCTTTCTCCTTTTCCACGTTCTCACGCTTCCACTTATAACAATACTTTTTAATGAAATCATTCTTCCCACAGTAATGTCACTCCATATTTTGAAACATTAACCAAGACTTACTCCGACCATTTTCTCCAGACTTTGGACGGCGGCATTTGCTGCTTCCCCGTGACTCAATCACACGTACCTCAGAGTGCTGAGAGGTAGAGGTCTCTTATGACCGCCGTCTCATTTTCTCGTTCAACACAGCTCCTTTGGCCATCTCCAGCATCACGATGTCATTTGGAGCTGTGATGGCAATGGTAATTCGCATCACCTCCCATGAGTTAGGCAAGGTTTCTAGGAGCCACAAACCTAGCACTTCGTCCTCAAATTTAATATCCATGCCACTCAACCGGTCTACACATTCTTGAAATCCGTTCAAGTGATCCGCAACGGACGAGTCATCCTTGTATCGAACCTGCATCAATTTCATCAGGTGGTAAATCTTGTTGTTGCCAATTTTTAAGGCATAGAGCTTCTCCAACTTTTTCCACAACGCCTTGGCATTTGTTTCGTTCCTAATGTGATTATACACATTATCATTTACAAATTGTCGTATATAACTGCACACCTGCATGTTTTCTAGCATCCATTCCTCTTCCGATTTCGCCTCAGGCTTTTATGTGGGAAACACCGAAAGTTACATAGACTTGACAAGCAACAAGTCTGACATCTTGCTATGCCAAGTGTCATAATTGGTGTTGTTCAAGCAAATCATCTTACTTCCCACCTTCATCAGCAACGTTCAACAGAGTTTAACGCCGGCCAAAGAATCACGTCTCTGATACCACTTGCTGGGAAAATGGTATCCAACCAGCCAAATAGGAACAAGCAGCAAAGTAGAAGAAATAAGGGAGAGAAGAAGAACACCAGTATTTTACATGGTAAACCCTTCTGAAATAAGGAAAACATTACGGGACACAGTCCACCAACGAGTCCACTATGTAAGTTTCATGGTTACACAACCCTCTCGGTTACACAAACCACAAGAGAAGAGAATAGAGAGCAATAGCACAAATCGCTCATAGTATTCTCTCTCCACACTCTCACACTTAGAAACTTACATGCACAAAATCTTCTCTCACACTTCATATCACAGAACTCAATACATATATATAAACTGTTTGCACAACCGTCTAGCCAGCATGGAAGTTGCACGTACAGGCAACCACCTGGCGTACATATAGCTTTGCAACGGCTCTGCCCTGCAAAACATCGTGCTCTACAAAAACGGCGCCCACTCTACAGAGATTGAGCATATTCTCTAGAAATCTCTCATGCCCAGTCAATCTTCTGAGTCGGCTTCCACGTGTGCTCTCGGGCCATATAGCTTCTCTTGTGGATAGTCAAACATCCATTGACTGACTTCTCCTCACAGCCGGTCAACGTCTCGTTGACCAGTTTCTTATCTCAGCTGGTCAACTTTCTGTTGACCGGTTATGTTGACTGGTTTCTTATCTCAGCCGGTCAACAGAACTTGAAGCCATTCCTGTGCAAGTGCCAAATCTGCACTATGCCTTCATCAGAGTCCTCAGGCATTCATCAAAGTCCTTGGAACTATGTTGCACAAGTCCGCAGACAATATCCATGCAAAGTCCTCATCCTCAATTACTTTGCACAACCTTAGTTGGTCAACAGTATGTAGATTGAATTCTTTTCTCAGCCGGTCAGCATAATGTTGACCGGTCAATGCTTGCTCCGGAAATGTCACTCCTGTATTTTCTCACATGGGAGTGACCCCAACACACCCTTCAATTGTAAATGAGGATTTCATTTTGCAGTGCAATCACAGAATTGCTACAAAGGGACTCAGTCCAACAGCTGTTCACAAGAAGATAGGTTATAGGTAAATGGTTATGAAGTTATATATTTTGGAGAGGGGGGCTGCAGGCCGGAGAAATGTCAATGTGACAATATCATTCATGCTCAATACACCTAGTGAAATGAACTTACTGTCATAATCCCCAACAAGAAGAAAAGATGCCTGGAAATGGTGAACAATTTTCATGCAATCAACCGTTTTTGATGCGGCAGCCAATGCCTGCATAAAAGCAACGTACATGTAAGATAATCAAGAACGATTGTGATATTTCTTGAGCAATATAGATAAATCCAGTAGAAAATCCGAGACGCACGGCAAGAATATTGCATCATATTTACAAAAGTTGATACTTAAACTTTATTATGACATCTAGAGGAGAAGGAGAGAGAGAGAGAGAGAGGGAAACAGATGAAATGTTAACCTTAAGGAGGGAGCTTTATATAATCTCAACCATCTCACCACAGAAAGTACAATGGTGGTATTTTTACTGCCAAATCATAAAATCCCAAGCCAGTAGTTTGAGAGAATTCAAGCAATTATCCATTGTTTATTTAATTAGGTTGATAAGAACGGAAGCATCTTTTCCCAAAACACCACCAAGAGGGCATCACCCATTACAAAAGCATACCCTCAGCCTTCATAGTTTTAAAGTACCCCAAAAGACAGAATCAAGCTGTAAGTTACTACACTATAAGGCAAACTGAAAAACAAAAACAAAGAACCAAATAAAGAATAAAATATTAACCTAAAAAAAGACAAGAGGTTGCCACAGAAAATCAGGGAAAATGGAGTGCTGCAAGTCTAGGATTTGGCGGGTTTAAGATTGTAAGCCATGCACTTGTATCCCACTCTTGAGCCTGGAGTCTAACATAGCATCCCTTAGATTTTAAAACCAGCTTCCAAGGAAAACCGAAATCATCCACCACGTTTAGCCGCTTGTAGAAGGATGAAATAGCAGAAGTACCTGAATTGCAGTTACTCCTAACCACATTTCCAACAGTCTCTGAAAACCTGAATTTAAAAGAGGCATCAAACACAGCAATCCTTCCACTGAATGCTAATTGCGACCCAAGCTGATCAATCTAGGACACCAAACAATTCTGCACTCTTGTAGCTGAAGCATAACTAACATAGGAAACACAGCTATTTGGAGGAGCTTGCTCAATGACCTACCCAAAAATATATATCAAATCCCACTGGAGACACCTAATCAGCCAACAATGATATCTTGATTGAAAACATCCTAAGCTTTCCAAATATACTTCCAAAGACAAATGACAAACTCTTATGTTAAGAAAGAGCCCCAATCAGGCTTATATGTCCCGAATACCACAGGAAATACTTCTCAATTGAGATCATATTTTTCGCTCATAGATCTCCATATCCATTTACCAAGGAAACCATCACGAAAACAAGGAAATTCCTCTTCCTGAAATTTCCATTTTCCATAGGCAGGCAATCATGTCCTAACTTAAGAAAATAAAATAAAATCAGATTCTCCAAAACCACCTAAAAGAAATGTCATCAATGCACATTTGGGTAAGCCACTGATTTTGTATTGCCCCATCCATAAGCAGGAGGTTCCAGGTTCAAATCGATCATCTCCTTCTCCCTCCTACCTAGGAAGGGGCTTCCCTTTGATCAGGAAAAAAAAAAACTTCATGATACAATCAAGCTCAAAATATATCAGCATCAGCAAACTCAACAATGTTGTCTTTGCAACAGTTAATTTACCCCCACGATTAGTTTTGCTTCCTTAACGCTGCCTGTCTCTTACCAAACTTTCTAATAACAGGCTCCAAAACACTTTCATTCTCATACTTGGCATTGAAGGGAAACAACTACATAATAGGAAAAGACATTTCTTACAACCCAGAATATTTGCAAGCCAATCTCCTCCATGCACCTCCTCCACACAAATCACTGCCAATTTTAGACTGTTTAACTTCAACACCAACAGGTTTCAAAAGCAAGAAATTCACTCCTCAAATAAGACAAGCCTTTCTCACAATCACCAGAGCAAATAATAGAAAATTAAGCTACTATCAAGTAATATACTCCTTCGTTTCATATTAAGTGTCCCCTTTGACTTTTTCCTGTCAAATACAACTGACTTTCACCATTTATTTTCCAAAAAAAATTGTTGATCATAATTTCAAACTTATTTTATATTTTATATCAATGAATTTTTTGGAAAATGAAAGGTAATTTAGTTGTATTTGACCTGACAAAGAGGACACTTGATATGAAACGGAGGGAGTATATTCTAAGCACACATGACCACAATAGACCACTGACAGTGATCAAGGACAAAAAGGAACAAACAGTACCTGTCCAATAAACTGCCCCCCAAAAACTTTCCCAAATTTTGGAGCATCCGGCAAGGTGATACCCCGAAATATGTTAACCTAAAAGGTAGAAGTTAGCATATGCAGGAACTCTCCTCTAGATATATACAGGAGCAAAAAAGATGGCTACAGAACAAGATTCCACACACACACACACACACACACACACAAATACAATTAACCTGATGTACTTATGTCAGCGTAGACACACTTACAAATAGCAAGAACTGACCACAAGCCACAAGAGAGATAAGAATTGCAGATTAGCAATAAAAGTAATCCTTTATTGAATTCTTTGATGCATCCAATGGCAAATGAAAAACACAAATTGAAGACAGCATCTTTTCTCACCACATATAAGCATCACAAATTAGTCAATTGATAGGATATTGCTAAGCACCTAAACCCATGTTATGAAAACCCTTAATTCATAAGTCAGGAAACAATTCCTCCCACATTGGCTCAAGATGTCAGGCTAAGTGTTCCTTAAAAGCCGAGGTACAAGAACAATAATAACTGTAGGTCTATTTAAATGTTGCCTTGACATTTTAAAGCATGGAATGCACAATTCTTTGGAGAATTTGATTTCTTCTATTGGCCATCAGCTAACAGTAGCACTTGAATGCAGAAGATGCCTCATTTTTGGATTTTTTTAATATGTTGGCGCACTTCTTATATATAGCTACCAGCATGTATCAAATGCGTCTGCCAAATGTCCGAACTATAACCAAAATCTGAAGCAATCTGACATAGATATACCAAATCATAAGTGTTTAGAAAACCAAAATTAATTACTAGAGGCACATCACCAAGCCACACAGAAGCACACAGGATGACCTTGAATATACTAGTTACCAAAGGAATACCATATTAAACAAATGAATCAAGATCTACACAACAAGAAACATCGTAAGAAAATTCATAAACATATAGAACATTATTTGCACATCTCAAAGGAAACCAACTTCAATTGGATCCAAATGCAGTATGCTTTCCACAGTTGACAAGGTCTCATGTCTTTCTTCTGCACACCATATTGATTTTGGCTGCAGCAATGTGCAATGTTCATGGGATAGCACCAAGCAAGTCAACTGCGATCAGAGAACAGAGAATCAGAAGGTCAATATCATGCCATGTTTCTGTTGTTATTTGCACTTTTGATTCATATATTTACTTGAAATGCATCTTGAATTTCTCCTGAAACATCTGGGAGAAGTATATACCTTTGACAATGCAATTACTTCTGCTTGTTGATCTGATGTTTGGGTACCTACAAAACCGACCACGATCATTGTCAATGGTTGCAGCTCTCAGATCCTAAGCTTAGATGCAAGCAAGATAAACCACGTCAAGCCGATTATCAAATGATATCTGTAACAACAAACCTATACTTTTCAAATGGCAAGCAAAAAAGTCAATGCTGACGTAGCTTTGAATGAATTGTTGGGTCACTCCCTATGTGGGAATGTGTCCGCGGACTCTTTCGAGGATATGTATGTTGTGCAGTTGTTTGTTGATTGAGGAAATAAACGCAGACATTTTGTAATGTCCAAGAACCTTTACTGTTGGAGTCTGAGATCCATGGGTAATGCCTGGAGGCTTTTCTGGAGGCTCGAGGACTTGAAAAATGCACGAGGACCTTGTGATACTGATATCTACGGACTGAGTGAAAGCGTGATTGGCGCAAAAATTTCAGTCAATAAGGGTACTGACCAAACCTGAGTAAAAAACGGTAAACGGACGTTGGCCATCTGAAAATAGGAATGCTGCATGGCAGTTTGCGACTGTAGGCGTGTAGTTGACCTACCTTGTTAGGTAGTTGAGAAGACGTCATTTCTGGGCAGCTAGCAGAACAGTCTGTAGAGCATACATGCGCCGCCTGCTACTGCAGGGCGTGCGCCTGCTGTTGCAGGCTTTGGAAGACGAGCACCAACCACCATGCAGCCAAGGTGATTGGTGGCCTCCCTGCGCCACTATATATATATAAATGTGTATATATGTATATGTGTGATATCCCTGAGAGGTATTTTTTGAGAGATAAAGAGGCTGTTTTGTGTGCTAAGCCTTGTATAAGATAGAGGAGAGAAAGAGTGGACGAAATGTGAGATGTGAGAGAAAACCACAAGTGTTGTTTATGCTCTATTCTTCTTTTCCGCCTCTGGTGGTTTGTAAAACCTAATCTCATATAGTAATTTATTAGAGGATTGAGTGTCCATGATTTTTTCTTTAGTTTACAAGGGTTTTCCACGTAAAATATTCAGTGTTTATTTCTTTTTCCTTCTTCTGCACTTTATTGTGTCTGTGTGTGTGTACAGTACCTTCACTGTCCGGCCATCCATTCTGTGCCAACAATTAGTATCAGAGACATTGGTTCTTTGTACGGTGACTCTGTTGAACGCTATTATGGAGATTGGAAGCAAAATGGTTTGTCTGAACGGCACCAACTATGACACTTGGCCAAGCAAGATGTCTGACCTACTGTTTGTTAAATCCATGCACAATCCGGTGTTCGCCACTCAAAAGCCGGAGGCGAAATTGGACGAGGAATGGGCGCTGGAGCACAAGCAGGTATGCGGCTATATACGGCAATTCGTAGGCGACGTGCATAACCACGTTAGGAGCGAAACGAATGCCAAGACGCTATGAGAGAAGTTGGAGAAGCTCCACGCCTCCAAAACAGGCAACAACAAGATCTACCACCTAATGAAGTTGATGCAAATTCGATACAAGAATGGCTCGTCCGTTGCAGATCATCTGAACGAGTTCTAGGGTTGTGTAGACCGTCTAGGCGGCATGGGGATTAAGTTCGAGGACAAAGTGCTGGGACTATGGCTCTTGGCATCCCTTTCGGACTCATGGGCGGTAATGAGAATCACCATTGTCAACACAGCTCCTGATGGCATTATGACGCTAGAGATGACCAAAGGAGCCATGCTAAATAAGGAAATGAGACGGCAGTCTCAAGAGGCCTCGACCTCTTCCCATTCTGAGGTCCTTGTGACTGAGTCCAGGGGAAGGAGCTGAGGACGCGAACTAAAGTCTAGAGAGAAAGGTCGCAGTAAGTCCCAGTCAAAATACCAAAATGTTGAATGTCACCACAGTGGCAAAAGAGGACACATTCGGAAAAACTATTTCAAGTGGAAGCGAGAAAACGTGCAAAAGGAGAAAGTAGAGAAAGGACGAGGAGAGGAAAAGTCCTTGATCTCTATGGTCACAAGAGAGGATCTCCTGTTGACATGTGAAGAAAATGTGGCAAGCCTGACAGAACAAGAGTCCGGTTGGGTGGTTGATTCTGGTACCTCTCTGTATGCCACGTCCAAAAGAAGTTTGTTCACATCCTACTCTCCAAGAGATTTTGGAGTGATAAGAATGGAAAATGAAGGGACATTCCTAATCGTTGGAAGAGGTGATGTTGTACTGATAACCAATAATGGAACGAAACTGACATTGAAGGATGTATGACATGTCCCAAATATTATGATAAATATAATCTCAGCTGGCAGGTTGGGTGATGAAGGTTACTACAATACCTTCTGTGAAGGTGAATGGAAGCTGATCAGAGGATCACTGGTGGTAGCACGTGGGAAGAAGTCCTTGGCCCTGTACAAAATGAAAGCACCTGCAGTGACCAGGGATGCAAATTCCATCACCAACAAAGAGTCCGAGGACCTGTGGCACAGAAGGTTGGGCCACATGAGTGAACGAGGACTATGTCATCTGGCCAGAAAGGGCCTCATCCGAGCCTCATCCTAGAATTAAGGAATATGGTCTTGAGAACGTGTCCTCATTGTATGGACGGAAAGCAACGTAGAGTCTCGTTCCATGGAGACTCGTCCTCTGTGAAGGCTGATGTGCTTGATCTTGTCCACACAGATGTGTACGGACCATTTAAGGAGAAGTCCTTTGATAGATCCCAATACTTCGTTTCCTTTATTGACGATAGCTCCAGGAAGTTGTGGGTTTACCCACCGAAGACCAAAGACCAAGTCCTCAGTGTGTTTGAGCAATTTCATGCTCTTGTGGAGCGTCAAACAGGGAAGATGTTGAAGACCGTTCGTAGCAATAACAGAGGAAAATACATTTGGGCTTTTGATGCCTATTGTAGGACTCATGGCATCAGATATCAGAGGACACCACCAAAAACGCCTCAACTGAACGGAGTGGCTGAGCGTATGAATTGTACACTATTGAAAAGGGTGAGGTGTATGCTCTCAGAGGCGAAGCTATCTAGTTCCTTTTGGGCAGAAGCATTAAAGACTGCGGCCTATATCATCAATAAGTCGCCCAGTAATCCATTGAAGGGCCATGTGCCAAAGAAAATATGGACGGACATGGAGCTTTCCTATGACCACCTAAGAGTGTATGGATACAAAGCCTATGTTCATATCCCAATAGATGAAAGGAGCAAATTGGAGTCAAAAACGAAACAGTGTGTGTTTCTAGGCTATGGGAAAGATGAACTAGGCTACAAATTTTATGATCCTGTTAAAAAAAGACTCATCCGGTCAAGGGATATGACTTTTGTTGAGGATGAGACTATTAAGGACATTGGCAAGAAGACTAAGTCTGATGTTACACGAACGGACAAGTTAATTGTTGAAACTGTCCGTCCGGTGTCTCTGGAGAACGACAATGGTTCTAAAATGGCCGAGGACAATGATGAGACGGCCACAACACCAGACGAGAACCAGGAGGAAGTGACTCCTCAACTTGACGATGACATTCCTGTCAGACGATCCTCCCATAATAGACGGTCATCCATCCAACTATCTCCTGGTGAGTACATCTTACTCACTAATGTAGGAGAACCTGAGAATTACAAAGAAGCTATGGAAGATGAAAATAAGGAGAGATGGCTAAAAGCCATAAAAGACGAAATAAGTTCTCTCCACGAGAATCATATTTTTGATTTAGCCAAACTTCCTAAGGGGAAGAGAATCCTAAAGAATAAGTGGGTCTTCCGATTGAAAACGTCTGAGAACACCATGTAGCCCAGGTACAAGGTGCGGCTTGTAGTGAAGGGTTTTAATCAGCACAAAGGTGTGAATTTTGATGAAATATTTGCAACTGTGGTTAAAATGTCCTCGGTCCTTGTTGTGCTCGGCCAGCTATCTTGGACTTGGAGATAGAGCAACTGGATGTTCGGATAGTATTCCTCCACGGTGACCTCGAGCAAGAAATTTATATAGAACAACTAGAAGGGTTCGAGGCAAAGGGGAAGGAAGGATTAGTTTGTCGTCTAAAGAAGAGCTTGTACGGATTAAAACAAGCTTCAAGACAGTGGTACAAAAAAGTTTGAATCGTCATGGTTGGATGAGGAAACCAAAAGACTACTTCTGACCATTGCGTCTTTGTGCAGAGATTTTTTGAGGATGACTTTGTCGTCATTCTCCTTTATGTGGACGACATGCTGATTGTTGGACAAAATAGTGCTCGGATCAAGGAGCTGAAGGAGCAATTGGGACAATCAGTTGGCATGAAAGACCTCGGACCGGCAAAACAGATTCTAGGGATCAGAATATTTCACGACCGGAAAAACAAGAAGCTCTGGTTGTCCCAGGAAAGTTACGTTGAAAAGGTGTTGCAACACTTGAACATGGAAAACTCCAAGCCAATGAGCACCCCACTGGCTAACTACTTCAGGCTGAGTAAAAAACAGTATCTGTTCTCGGACACAGAGAAAGCCCGCATGAGTAGAATACCATACTCCTCGGCCGTTGGTAGCCTGATGTACGAGGCCGTGTGTACAGGGCCGGACAATCCACATGCAGTTGGTCTTGTCAGTTGATTTCTCTCGAATCTAGGGATGGAGTATTGGTCTGCTGTGAAGTGGATCCTCAGATATCTCCGAGGGATTTCAAAGATCAGTCTGCATTTTGGAGAAGAGAAGCTCCAGTTGGTCAGCTACACAGACGCGGACATGGCCGGGGACATTGACTCTCGAAAATCCATATCAAGATACTTGATAAAGTTTGCTGGAGGAGCAATCTCCTGGCAATCTAAGTTGCAAAAGTACGTTGCCCTTTTTACTATGGAGGCTGAGTTCATTGCTGTAATCGAGGCCAGTAAGAAAATGTTATGGATGAAAATGCTCTTTCAAGAGTTGGGCTTAAGGCAAGAACAGTATGTGGTACTCTGTGATAGCCAAACTGCCATACACTTATGTAAAAACTCCTCATTCCATTCAAGATCGAAGCACATTGACGTTCGATATCATTGGATGAGAAATGTTATTGATGAAGGGCAGCTATCAATAGAGAAGGTCCGATCGGATGAAAACGGGTCAGACATGATGACCAAAGTTTTACCAAAGGGAAAGCTGGAAGCTTGCTGTAACATTGCTGGGCTAACTGATTATGTTCTCACTCGGTCGTGAGGGAAAGTTTGTTGGATCACTCCCTATGTGGGAATGTGTCCGCGGACTCTTTCGAGGATATGTATGTTGTGCAATTGTCTGTTAATTGAGGAAATGGACGCGGACATTTTATAATGTCCAAGAACCTTTACTATTGGAGTCCGAGATCCATGGGTAATGCTTGGAGGCGTTTTTGGAGGCTCGAGCACTTGAAGAATGCACGAGACCCTTGTGATGCTGATATCCGCGGACTGAGTGAAAGCGTGATTGGCGCAAGAAATTTCGGTCAACGAGGGTACTGACCAGACCTAAGTAGAAAACGGTCAACGAACGTCGACCATCTGAAAATAGGAATGTCGCATGACAGTCTGCGACTGTAGGCATGTAGTTTACCTACTTTGTTGGGTAATTGATAAGGCATCATTCCTGGGCAGTTGGCAGAACAGTCTGCAGGGCATGCATGCGCCGCCTGCTGTTGCAGGCTTTGGAAGACGATCACCAACCACCATGCAGCCAGGGTGGTTGGTGGCCTCCCTGCGCCACTATATATATATAAATGTATATATATGTATATGTGTGATATCCCTGAGAGGTATTTTTTGAGAGATAGAGAGGCTATTTTGTGCGCTAAGCCTTGTATGGGATAGAGGAGAGGAAGAGTGGAAGAAATGTGAGCTGTGAGAGAAAAACACAAGTGTTGTTTGTGCTCTATTCTTCTTTTCCGCCTCCGGTGGTTTGTAAAACTTAATCTCATATAGTGATATATTAGAGAACTGAGTGTCCCATGATTTTTTCCTTAGTTTATAAGGATTTTCCACGTAAAATATTCGGTGTTCATTTCTTTTTCCTTCTTTTGCACTTTACTGTGCCTGTGTGTGCAGTGCCTTCACTATCCGGCCATACATTCTGTGCCAACTTGAATATGGATTTATTATTGAAAAATAAACCCCCACAGTCTTCATGGCTTCAAAACCTAATGTTGTGCAGCTTCCCTCCTGTTGGTGGTCCAACATGAATTATGCAATGATTTCATACTGTAATGCTTGCTTCTTCCTTCTTTGCACATTATAAGGCCTTCTTAGATTTCTATCTCAAGATCATCACCATGGTTTTATTTCCTATTATCTGATTCCCATATATTGTCTAGTTTTCTCAGAATAATGGAATAACAATTTCAGGAGTATCTGTTCTACTTTCATCTCTACAGATATTCAGAATGGGAGATGACAACTCCAGCCATTTGGAAAATATCAGTCTAGCGGACTGTAAATTGTTGGTCAATTTGTAAATCTCCATTGTCCAATACACAACTATAACCTGCAGTAATAAGCATACTTGTCTACACTTCCCGAGTCTAAACTCTATATCATGAAGACAAAAAAAGTAAGTTTCAATCAATATCACTTCAAAAAATAAAATGTCTGAGGTCCCAGAACAACTATAGTAACAGGTACCATAGTTTTTCCTTGAATGGCAAGCAATTTCATTAAGAGAGAAGGGAAACAACAATACGAATGAAAAGTGACAAAAACTGTAAGCATGAAAGCTTACATCAAAAACAAAAGGAAGAAGAAAAAAAATCATGCAAACACTAGTTCTGCTTTTTGAAGATCTTCATTACATCACCAAACTTCAATTTTTCCCCATTAGAAGCAACCAACTTAAATCACACCTTATCCAAAAGAAACTGTTGGTGCTCATGAGATCTGCAGCTTTCCAATTTTAAAATGATTCTAAGTGGACATAACCAAGTTTGAGTTCTTTGGAGTTGGAAGAATTCCTGACTAGCTGAATATTCACCAGTTCCTTGTCAACATCTCTATCCCTGTTTTATTGGTCAATGTAACAACAACAATGCTCAAATTCACTTTATGTCGGACAACTAATTATGAATCCTTGCCAAAGGCTTCAAAAACAAAACACCTACATCACCTAATTTATGCAGCAGAACATTCTGAGAAACTATATCATCAAATTAGTTTGGGGCCATATAATGTGTAACAACAGATGTAAAAACGAACAATAGGTAGAACATGTTTGTCACATCAAGACTTAACTGCCAATGCTTACCCTCAAAATGGAGCAACAAAGTTGTGTCACTCATTCCATCTTGCAAGTAATTTGAAAAAATATATGATACTCTGTATTCCTTACTGAATACATCTGCTAGTTCATCTGAAGATTCCCATAACAGGGAGCAGATAGCAGCCTACCCAGTTTTTGATGAAGTTCTTTTTCATGTCAGTACGCCTTATATATAGTTGGATAGGATACATGCAATATTAATAACTACCTTACAATCATAAAATAGCCTTACATAAAGTGTGAACAAAATGAAGTTTTTTGAACAACTGTCCCACCTCTATCTTTTTCGATCATACCTTCCCAAGGGACACAGGTACTAAAAAAATCCCCATGTTCTCCTTTGGAGATGTTTATTGCATCTACACTCCTGAATATGACACCAGTTGCATCACATCAGACATGGTAGGAATACAGGAGAGATATTACTCACCACTGCCAAAATAATCATAACGTTTTAAGACGAATTCAGGGTGTATTTCTTCCTCAGCATGTCCGGTGACTTCAGCCTACAAAGTGTAAACAATAAAATGATAGACAAAAAAATAACCCAAGAGATATACATGTAAAAGATACTGTCATCTCAACACCAAAACTATATCTTTACCTCTCCTTCCCAAATAAAGTATACTCCGCCTCCATCTTCCCCACTACGAACAACAAACTCTCCGCTGTCTACAGCAGCACATTTAAACACATGACTAAGTCACTTTCCATAGAGCTGTGTGTAATTATGGCATGGTCACACTTCCCTTCAAATATAAATTTGTATTTGTGTTTCATATCAATAGACCAGTAGAGAATTTAGAGTGATACTTGTACAAAGGCTATTGCCAGACATATGCAACCACACTTATCATTGCCGGTAGAAATCCAATCATGATTAAAGGTAAAGCAATACTGTCATTACAGCCAGGTGCAATAAAATGACATAAAGAATTCTAATTCAATAACTAAGATAATCATGACTGGAACCTAATCACAATAATTTGATTTGACCCCGGTGCACGAGATGTTGGGTCTGTAGAGCATCAAATATATGCAACCTTACCCTTGTATTGCAGTCTTACACTTGTATTACAAATAAACCATTTCCCATGACTTGCCCTCTATGATCATTTAATCAGACCATCAGTTAATTTAGTGAAACAAAAATGCCCTACTTAAATAAAGTAAATACACTGTCATTAATAAACACTTATATCTCAACATGTAACTAAGAGAAAAAAAGATTCAATCTTCTACCATTCCACTCAATGACAATATCCTCGAAGATTTGAAGTACAATTGAATCGTTTAACCTTGCTCCAAGATTGACTAAGCCTGACCTTCCTCATCCAAATTCTTTTAACTCAGATCAAACTACGTTCTCTCATTGTTGGAGTATCTTATTCAATTCAAGTGAATGAGCGCTATCAAGTGATGTTATCTCATCTAACCATCCCATAAAGGCTAATTCTAGGTTAACGCAAATATTTCCATCTATTTTATTGTAAAATTCCAGCACTGATCCATCCTCATTTTCTTACTTGACTTAAACTTACTCCTAGAATATTCTTTCGTTATTTTCCAACATCTTAATACACAAAACATATCTAGCGTCATACGCACACTTGAAGTTTTCTTTTTCCGTTTTCAATTTAGATCAATTTGACGATCATATAACACTACGTATACTTTTTTCCATTTTTCCTATCGCTTCTCAAGAATTCAGTGGCTGCTAATCCCCAATATGACTGAAACAAAATTAAATAAGAAATCAGCTAGAGTCACAACCAGAATCTGAACATCACAATTTTGATTCCTGGAAAAAAATATTTTAAAACAAAAATAAAACTTTACACGAGAACAATACCATAATGTCTGACTTTGATGACTCCGGCAATTTTCTTGAGCGACGAACTCGGAAGCCGTTGAAGCAGTGGGACGCCAGAGAGAAACTCGATTACTGCAAATCCAAACAAACGATGACGCCGGAGATTTCATACATGTAATATAGATACCGGAAAAATGAAACAAATTTCTTAATTACTTCAAAACTTTTGATTACCTGATTTACAATTTTTAACTTACCTGATTCAGTGTTCATCTTCTATCTCTACTAGTAGTCCTGCCCTGCAGAAAAGCCGAAAAGGGTACTGACATTCACCTCAAAACTCGCGCCGCCGACAGAAATCGAACCGACAGAAAAGGACGATTTGTCTCCCTGGTGAATGAGCGGAGCTGAACCTGTCTATCTCCGTAAATAAATTATGAGTATAAAGTTAACAGATTAAAATAATCTTTTTTCTTAAAAAAATGTCACTCATGCGTATGAGGATTCAAATTATAATATAGAATACAGTCAAAGTTTATCCATCAAATTTAAAACGGATTTAGCCTTTATACATTATTAATTTAAATCATATGTAATATAAAATATAATTAAATAATTAGACAGAATTCACTTCCTGATGTATCCTTCAACGCTCAAATTAATATTCATTTTTTGAAGAGATGATATAAATTCAAGTGTTCATATATTTTTTATTTTGGGGTTTATATTTTTATAAAAACGTCTTAGTTTTAGAAGAAGATGTGTGTACTCTCAGTATCTTTGAATTGCCTTTAATTTATCTGAAGTGTCAACTCTTTTTCCGTTGAAATGAAGAGATTTTATAGAAGTTAGGGAACGGTTGACTTCTCCTATTAATCGTCTAAGAAACTGTCAAGCAAATAAAATTTAACACAATTGACGGTTCTAACAAGCACCCGAAGTCACTACTTCAATATAAGAAAGAAAAATTGTCTAAACCATTGGTATTAGTTCCGTCTTCATTCTAGGAGTAAACCACTCATATAAGGCTATCGGATGTGTCCACCAAATTGGGTCGTGCGGGTCGTTGGGATCTTCATACTTTATGGACCGAATTTGTGGGTGAAATATTTTTCTTGGGTCGTCGGTGATAATGCCCATTAGTTAAAATTATTAAAAGTATGTACAAATTTTAATTTATTATAATTTTTTATCTCTTTTCTTACTAATTTTAATATTTTTAATAAGAATAAATATATAAATAGATGTATAAAAATTATTACTCTTATAATTAATTTCATTTCGATTGGGCAGCCACCCTAAATGATGGGCTAGTTTAGGGCCATTGTGATTTACGCTCACGACATATTTAGTTGGTTAAAATAAAATTTTATTTTTATTTTATTATTATTAAAATAATAATTTTATTATTTGATTATTCTATCCAAAAGAATCAAAATTTTTTTTAAAATAAATATTCATCCAAATCAAAAAATAAAAAATATCATATCTCTTATTGATATTTTTTATTTCTTGTAGTCAACAAATATATATTCTAATGTAATTATCCTTTTACCCATTATTTTTTAAAATAATCTTTTATAATTAAGAGTTATTTATCTGTTCTTCAAAATCTCACCATCTTTTCGTTTCAAAATATTGCCTTCCCTTCACTGCAAAATTGCTCATTCATTTCAAAATTTCGCTACCTCAAATATTGATTATCTAATCATTCCTCATGAACCATTTAAAATCTCACTACCCTGAGGTCATGTTTAGTTACAGAAATTGAAAAGGAATAGAATTTCTATTCCCACGGGAATAGAAATTTCTCCGTTTGGTTAGTAGTATGATGAAAATTGTTATTCCCTGAAAATTATTACTCCCACAAATGTAAAAATAACAATTTTCACCACTTATATGAGAATTGTTATTTCCACAATGTGGAAATAACAATTCCCACATTATTATTATAATAATAATCATCATTATTATTATTAGGTAACCACTACTCATCTGTCATTCACTTTGAATAACTCACCATCTAAAATGTTGTTAGACATATCAAAAGATTTTATCTCAATTTCTTGTTAGATTTTTCTATAAAAGGTGCTCGAAATTTATCCACCGTTTTCTCATTTTCTTTAAATAATAGTAAGAAAATTATTAGTACAAAATTTTATCTTGTTTTTTATTATTAATATGTATCAAATATTAAAAAATTAATTCTTAACTTAATTTTAATTTTTTTAAATGATTAATTAAATATGAGAATATTAATTCTAAACTCTATTCTTATCTTATTTTATTTCTTAAGAAATGATTATTCCATTTATATTTATATCATTCCAACAACCGTTGAGTTTGAATCATGCCCTCATATGTCCTACAATAAATGATCATGTCATTGAAAAGACGCACGTAACATGCTTAGGCAAAGATGTCAAGTAAATATCACATAATATTCATGCAAGGTTAGTCGATGGTTGTCTAAGCAAATATGAGACGTTGAAGAGTTATGCGATATTTATACGATAGTCGACGTAAAATCAGTCAATTGGCGCATGATAGGTGTTTGATAGATGTACATACATGATTTGTCTAAAAAAGTCATGCCTAATGTACATCTAAAAAAGGCTTGTGTGCCATTTTTGATTTAAAGTCATTCTTGACACTATTTTAGAAAAATTTAAAATTATTTTTTCAAATAAGAAGTGTTGTATAGAGAGAAAAAAAGAAATATATTCAATATCTGATTGAAATTTAATTTGAATTTTATTATTCGCCAATATTCTATAAATTATTTTAATATTATTTTTAAGACGTATTATCATTTAATTACTTTTATTTCTCAATATATGTTTTTCTTGTGGGTTACCCGGTATGTTAAGGGAGTTGATAAAAATCATTCTTCACTCAATTTATAATAAAGAATTTTAGATTGACTTATTTATATCCAACACTGTTTTATAACAAATATATTTAGAATTTATCTTGTAATATTTTATTTGGTTGAGAAAAGTATTTCATTTTAAAAATTATTATACATTATTTTATTATTTAAACTCATAAATTTGGTAGTTGACTTTTAACAGAAAATTCAAAGTTTGTTCTATTATGCTGACTATACATAATTTGGCTGAATCCCAATAAGTAATATCAAAGCGTTGATTTTTTAGGACTATAAAGATTTTAATTTGATAGTATCAACATTGAGTAGTTTCTAATTTTATATTGAGTAATTTAATGGACAAAATAGTTTTATTCTTTGGTAAGAAAGTATAAGAAATATTTTAACCCAAGAAAAAATTGTAAAAACACTTTAGAGTAGAGAGACAAGTTAGAATAAATAAACGATGAGGCGTGACAAGATACGGAATATTTTACTAAAAACACGATTAAATTGTATTTTCTAAACAAGACTCTTCAAAAAATTGTTAGATTGTTGGATCCAATTGAGGCCTAGTTGAAGATTAAGGGCTTGTACAATTCAAAATCATTACTACCAAGATTGCATGTGAATAAGTTCTATAGCTTTTGGTTATTGAAAGGGAAAAACTTTGAGAAGTAATTGAACAAGTTCGACCGAATTTTAACATAAATGTCAATATTTGATGAGTATGCCAATGAAGAAAATAAGGTATTAGTGTTGTTGGCTTTTTTACCAATCTCGTACGATCATATTATCATGACACTATTATTTGGGAATGATATACTCAGCCATAATGAGATCATCACTTCTCTGCAAAAGAAAAGTATTGAGGTTTTGGAATAGTCAAATCTCTTGGTATCCACTAGCAATAGGGGGCACCAGAGATCAGGGATGAGGTAGCAAATTGGAAAGGAATAAATAGTTAGTTCAAGTTTTAGGATATCGAATGCTTTCATTATAACAAAAAGGGCCATATGAAGTTGAATCGTTTTGTGACAAAGAAGGAGAAGGAGGCCGATGGTAAACGTTAAGAGAGGAACGATCATAACAGAAATAATTGGGTCTCTATCGCTTCATACGGAAACCTTCTAGTCGTCTACCCGGGAAGAATATAGAATTTTATGTGTTAGGGGATAAGTTAGGTGATCAAAAACGGTTCGTCACACTAGGCGACATTGAGAAAATTCCTTTTCACCTATTATACATTTAGGGGATTATAGGGTATTGAAGATAGAGAAAACTTACTAAAAGTGTCTTGATTGTGGCAACAAAAAGTAAGTGTTAAAGTTGATACTTGATGGAGGTTTTAATTGCTAAGTATTAGTTAAGGTGGCAAGAAGAAAACGACAAGAATGATTGTAAAGGTGAGCAGCTCTATCGTGACGAAAAGGTCGAAAGGGAATAGGAATACTCCAAATTTGATGGAGCAAAAGAGGTTATCGTTCAAACTTGCGGAGTCTAATGCCAAGGTCCCTATAGAAGGGAAGTTGACAAATGATAAGAAATAATGATCACCGATAAAAGTGAAAGTTTCTTACAAGGATGCGAAAAGAAAGTTTGTTAGATTTTAGGTATTCCTTTATGGGTGACACAATAAATGGTTGAGTCATTGACAGGACATGTAATGCTTGCATGGCATGTTCAAGCAATAATGTTAAGCAAGGGTCACACAATATTCATATAAAATCGACTGATGGTCGATTGAGGGTCGTCTGAGCAACGTTGATGCCAAAAAGTCGTGTAATGTTCTTACAAGAGTCAATCGATAATCAATCAAAGGTTAACAAAGTAATGCATGATAGGCTCTCGAGGGACGTATGTACATGGTTTATTTAAAAAGGTTGCACTTGATGCACACATGAAGGGAACTTGTATGATATTTTTAATACAAAATCGTACCTGATATGATTTTAGAGTAATCGGAAAACATTTTCTCACATAGGGAGAACTGCACAAAAAAGAGAAAAGAAAAAGATAAAAGAGGAAGATGTTCCACCTTTAATTAATGGTTAATTTAAATTTTATTCTTTACCAACGTCGGATACGCTATTATAGTGATATTTTCTATGATAGATTACTATTTAGTTACTCTTACTTTTTGATATATTTTTTTCTTGTGCACTATTAGATATGTGATGGGGTTAATATTCAAATATTTTTCACTCGAATTGTAATTAAAAGATTTTGGATAATTATTTTATAACTAATACTATTTTATAATAAATTTATTCAAAATTTATTCATTAATTTTTTTCTTAGTTGATAAGAGTTTTTTACATTAAAAATTATCATATATTATTATATTCCTTATACTTATAAATTTAACAATTGATATTTCACAGGGGGTTTGAATTTATTTCGTTACACCAAGTATCTGTGTTTTGACAGAATCCCAACCGCAGCTAAATGTGCTGTAAAAGGATAATTTTTTTTATATTTGAAATTATTAAATAAACTATAAATTTATTTTTTAAATTTCATTATAAATTTTAATTTTTAAAATTTTAATCCTACAGTTTTAATACTAATTTTATTATATTAGAATTATGTTACATCAATAATTATAAATAGTATATCATTATATATATGGGGTAAAAAATTTAAACTGAATGCAAATTTTTAGTAATTATATAAAAATTTTAGTAAATATTACATTAGATTAAATTAAAGTTATAATGAAAGTTACAAATTGAATTCAACAATATATCTGATAATAAAATATAAAAAAGAAAAATTAATAGTAAAATTTTCAATTTTATTGGCAGCCCAATTTGAACAACCGATCTTCATCTTATCTTTTTGAATAGATTCATATTTATTTTAAAGTTTAATTCATTTATTTCTATATTTGAGTTGTCTGTTTGTTTTGATTAAAATTCTTCAACTGATATAAAATGTCACAAAATGTCATAAAAAAATTGATTGAAAGAAACTAGGAAATATTACAGAAAAATCAAAGGTTTTTACCATATTTATAATTAAATCTAAACAAAATTAAATTTATATTAAATACAGGTCAAGCTTTAGTAAAAAAAAAGATTAATGCTAAATCAGGATGGGCTATATAATCGTGTTTATCCATAATTAAAATCGGGTCAGTTCAGGTCGATATAATTATATTTTTTATTTTTAAGTATTTTTGTTTAAGAATTTTTATTTACATAAAAATATAGAATATTTTTAAAATTATAATAGTTAGATTACAATGTTATATAAGTATATATCAAATAAGAAAATTTTACATAAAAAGTTATTGATTGCTTAATAATATAATCTGTGAAAATGATTTTTTAAAAAACTTAATATTTAATTAAAATTAAAAATATATATATGCCGTGACCTAATGTTATTATTGACCAAACCTTGATTTATGACACTACAAAACTTATTTCTATAATAACCAATCCAAGCATCTTATTTTTTATAAAATATTCAACTAATGATTTAACAATTACCAATATAATATGCAATATTAATTGTAAATTACTCCATCCAAAGCCTCTCATAGAGACATAACATTTAGTATTTATGGGGAAAGAAAATTAAAAAAAAAAGTGAGTCCAATATCAAATAAGTAAAATTATTATTTATTAATGAATATAATAATAAAATATAAGTACACATGATATTCAAATATGATACATCAGAATAAAAATCTAAAGTTATGTTTCAATACTATCGTCTAACTTACTTTACCTCCCTATTGACAGTGACTTATTATCATACAGTATATAATCTTAACTTATAAATTATTATTAATTTTATATGATAATTTGCGATAAAAATATAAGTAATTATAACAATATATTAATATGGTAACAGTATTAATTGAATGAATTGAATTTTATCCAAGGATCTAAGGAGTCCTGGGTTTTATATTCCCAAATTTTTCAATATTTTTATATGTTATTCTTAACTTATTTATAAAAAATAACACGGTGATGATAAAAAAAATTAAAGAAAAACATGTTAATAAATTATTAAATTGAATAAATAAATTTTAAGAAGAATGATCATATTTTCACAAAGTAATAGAATTTTAAACACTTTTATATGTAATAATTTTAAACTCTATTTTTGGACTATATTTTTTGGATCTTACTTTAGACTAATAATTTACCAATAAAATAAACCATGTTGCTAAGCCAAGTTTATGATATTTATTTTAAATTTTGTACATTTTAAAACTTTGTAATTTGTAATTTTTATTTTATTATCAATTTATCAATATAATTAATTTAATCATGAATTATTTTCTTAATTTTTTCCAGATGGTTTCTCATTTCTTCAAAATCTCACTCAAAATTTCTCTTTACTCTTATTTACTCAGTTTGATTGAGATAAATTATGGTGGAGTCTAAAGCTCAAAATGAAGCCTACTTACATTACTCTTGGGAGCTTTTTTCACTTGCCACCTCAAAGCACAATAAGAAGCATACACCAAAAACACATTATAAGCATGTATGTTCAACCTGTATTTCTATCTCCACTAACTCTATGCATAAAGACATCTAACAATGCAAGACTTTTAGTACTCCAATGAGATCCAAATAATCAATTTATATAATCATGTTTGAATTAAATTAATTTGGTGAATTTGTTTCTTATGAGTTCGATTAAGAAATTAAGTATTAAATTATAGAGGTAAAAGCTCTGATAATGTATAAGCCACACATGAACATGTTTAAGGCAGCATTTTTTATTTTAATGTGTGCATAAAAGGTGCTTATGTGCATTTATTTTAATAATTTCGTGCATGATATAAATCGAATAAGTCATCACACTTGATGCACTCATAAATAGCATGTATGCCAGCCTAATATGTGTGGCATTTTTGCTACTTTTTAATCTTTTTTTTTTTTTTTGGAGCTTCTATAGAGATGAGAGAATATAAAAAGATGAGAAGAGAAAGAAAAAATAATAATAAATTTTTAGAGTAAAATCTTAAAAATTTCTTTAAATTTAGTCCAGACAAAAAAAATTTAAGACTAATTTTTTTTAATTCTTTGCTGAAATTTCTTATTCTAATTTACTCATAATTTGATATTTCATGTCTAAAGTTCAATGCATGTGTGAAATATGTTTCATCTTATACTTAGTTTGTATGCACGTTTCTTTTGTTCTATCATTTTAAAAACTTAAAATTTGTACCTAAATTGATGAAACTTTTTTAAAAATCTTTAATTTTTTTCAATTTATTGAACCATGTTATCTTGCATGTTTCTTTGATACAAAAATTTGAAGAGGAACCTTTTGCATGTCTATAATTTTTACAAGGACCTTAAAAAATCTCTACCCTAGGTTAAATTGTGCCTTTGATTTTCAAAATTTAAAAAATATTTATATCATGCAAATGTTTTTATATGCTTTTCTTTAAATGAATCATTATAAAAAAAAAAATTGATAGAAGAGCACACATATTATAGCATATTATAATATATTAAGATAAAATCATACATGGTCCACTCATAAGTAATAGAAGTGACAAGGCTCAATCTATGTGATGATTTATCTACGAATTTAAATAATAAAGAATAAACCTAGTTTATAAGATAGAGTATAAACTGACTTTAATAGATTTTATTTTAACGAAAAAGTTATCTCTATTTTTACTTGTTAAACTTTTAGTTCACATTACTTTGTCACTCTTTCAGACTAACAAGTTTGTTCTATTTGCAAGTTTTAGACCCGAGGAATATTTGTTATAGAAAAATCTCTAATTAAGAAATTGTTGCTATGTAATATATCGTTGTAGAGAAAGAACGATTTGAATTGTTTAAGTGTCACTACCATTTACAAGTTTGATACGATGTGGTTGAAGGGTCAAACATATTATCAGTCCTTATGTATTGCAAATTTGAAGGATTTTGATATGATATAATTTTGGACAGCATATTATAATGTTGAGTAGGTAGGAGAAATCAGTGGTTAAATTGAGAAAAAATTGACTGTATTCTAAAACGTTTATGATCATTTATACATGAAATTATTAATAAATTTTGTATAGCCTCGTGATCTGAATTATATTTAAGCCTATGCTATGTTCTAATATTCTAGAAATGATAGATGTGATATTAAAGATATACAGCAAAAGCACTTTTTGTTATTTCTTAATGGTTTAATATTGTTTGCAGATTATATAATTTAATATTTAATTTAATATTTTTCATCACCATGTATATTTATATTAATAATGTGAGCCGTGATAGCTCCACTACTTCTCCGGTCTATAATGGCATGACACTCCAAAATTTACTAAGGAATGAAACTTCTTTATAGATTTTTATTAACTTGAAAATCTTGAATGTGTTTATAAGACTTTTTCGTGTTGAAATAATTATATCAAAAAAGTAAATTAATATTTTTAAGACATTGAAGCAAAATCCAACTTTAGTAGCCCATCATACCATAACCCAAATCAATTAGCCCACACGCGAGAACATCTATTAGATTATATAAATTAAGTTTATTTATATTAATCATTTATAATTTAAGTAATGATATTATTTATATTAAAAATAATACCTTTCAAAACATACCTAAAAAAAATTAAAATTAAAATTTAACTTATATTTGGAAGAACGATATCACGATATACTTATAAAAAATTTCTTAGTCCAACCTAAATCAAATTAGTCACTTTCTCTCATAAACGTGCCCAATATAAACAAATCAATTAGACTATTTTTTTGACCGTTTTTATTCATAATAATGTTATACCATGATCACATCTTATAAAATTTTAGGCCGATTAAATTGAATTGGTCAAACTATCCAATTTTGATCAAATTTATTTATAATCAATATATAATTTATTTATTTATAACTAGTAGCCATCTAAGTAATAAAATGTAGGATAATGTTCATAAAGAACAAGATAAAAAATATACTATTCTAAATTTTATGAATTAGATTTGTTGCGTTCTGGTTCCACGGGGTCCGAGAGATGCAGAGGTTGGCAAGGTCCAGTCGGATCCGTGGTTTCCAGGCAACAAAAGTGAATGTGGTGTTGGATGCGAGAGGAAGATTGAGACCAGACCTTTTACGTGGAAAACCTCCTCCTAAATGGGGAGGAAAAACCACGATGCTCGGGGTCTTGAAAGTGCTTCACTATTTGTGTTGAAGTCTTTACAAAGTACAGTTATGATGGTTAATCCCTTCCCTATCTCTTACTTTGTGTTTCTTCCTAAGAAAGCTATGCTCACTGGGGGTAGGCTTTATAACTTTTCTCGTGCGGTCTCAGTGGGAGTGAGAATATGCCCCAGGGATCGTGAGGTTCAGCCGTCTCTCCCTTTTGAGTGGGGCCCCCTTTGGGTATTTATAGAGGGAAATGAACTGTGTAGGAGGAGACACGTGGTGCCCAGCGGGTGGTTTAGAAGTCGTCCACTGTCCCACCAACTCCCTTTAATGTCAAATACGTGTGGGAGATCATGCGGCAGCGCTACTGGGTAGGCTCACGTACTTGTGGTCCGAGTTTCGCCTTGATTTAATTTGTGGCGTCTTTCTGTTGAGAGGCGGCGACCCGATGGTTACAGTTCTTTTAGGAATCGGTGAAGCTGCTTAGCTGGCGTTCCCAGTCGTGAATGAGCAGTCCTCGTCCAGATGTGATGTTTCTCGTGAGTGGTGAGTGCGCGGACTCGTTAGAGGGAGCAACTCTTGGAGGGTCTTCTGGGGAGAAGTTCGAGCGCCTCTTCTTGGCCTCTCGGACGGCTCTGAGGCTTGGTGAGGCTTCTGGGGTTCTCGGTCCTTTCTGTGTGCTAGGATATTGCCAGTGTTGCCCTTGAACTTCTTCATAAGCAGACTGGACTTTTTGGGCTCCAGCTACGGTCTTGGTCTTGGGTCTTTGGCTTCTACTCTTGGCTTCTCGCTTGGGCCTTTCTTCTGAGCCTTGTTTTTATGGACCCTTATATTGAGGCCCAACAAGATTGATATAGATTTTTTCAAATATAAATTATATGACAAGATTTTATAATGATTATAAATATAATATTTTTTAAAAAGAAAATACAAAAAATTGCCAAAAAATTCCCAACCACCTTAGCGGCCGGAACAACTATTGCACCCCCACCCCCTCAATGGCTACGATTGGATTGGATATTTAAATGCCAAAATTTTAAGTTTTATAAATTATAAAAAAATATATGTAAATAATTTTTACGGTCATGTTTCAATAAAATGGTTATTTAATATTTCAATATCATAAAAAAATTAATAAGAAAATAATAATTTATATATTTTTTATTACCTTAAAATTTAATTCATTAGATTATTTATATTTAAATTTCCTAGAGGGAGAGAACTCCAACGCTTGAGTCCGATATTGAAATTGAATTCTGTATTCTAGCACTTTTATTAAGCGAATTGATTTCCATCATCATTTGTAACATTACTGTAGGAATTGCACCCATAAACATTTGGTTTGAAGTCATAAACTTGTGTGAACTAAAAAAAATTTGCATTCGAGAGAAGTAAACCACTGGTGGTATTAAATAGCTCGTATCGTGTCAGGATAATTTGTCATGAATTCGAATCAAAGCAAGTTTAACAATTATAATTTACAAAAATTAAAATCTCAAAATAATAAACAATAACTGACATATTTCAAACCCAAATGTGACAAACAAACATCCACATGACCCTAATATTAATTATAATAATAATAACCCGTATAAGATCTTATCAGATAACCATCCGGATAATATAATACATATGACCTACTCCACAATATCATAAGGAATATGACAAACCAATCATAACAACAATACCCAAAATATATAACGACTAAATTGTTTTCAATTTATAACCATGGATTTACATCTGACCCAACTTCAAATGTCTAAAATACAACTCACACTATGAAACTGAACAAAATATTGATACTCACCAAAATGATGAAGTTACGATCAGATCATGTCCAGACTCCTACAATGTATCCATACCAACTAATTTGAAAGGATAAGAAGCAAAAATATGAGTATAAAACTTAGCAAATATTTATATCATATAATAAATAATAGTGTCCGAAATTAAATGGATGATCAATAAATACAATTAAAACACGTAAAAGTTACAAATTTGAAAATCCAATATCGAAGGTTTGAAAGTAGTCGCATATTCAAATTATTTTCAAATTGAAACGTAGTTCCATCGGGACTTGCTCTGAATTGAATACGATCTAAAATAAAATCACATAATCCAAAAATATCATCATTCATACAAAATTTATATTGAACAAAATAAAGTCCGGATTCAAATTATATACAAATGAAATAAAGTTCGAAACAAAATCACATAAAACAAAACATATTTCATAATAAATCACATATCTAATAGACAAGACTAATCAAATCCCATTTGTGAGCAAACCTGCGAATCTCAAAACGAAACTCAAATACAAATCAATGTAAAAATATAAAGAATGTACCAAATTGGAGAACCAAAGATAAAAAAATCAACTTGAGAAAGGGTTATATATACTCCGATAACTTTAAACTATATCAACTACTATTTAGACTCATGGATAGGCTATTTATATACACTGACTTATATAGATAAGGAACATATTTACTATATTTTGCCACTCGTGACGTTAAGTGTAGTTCTTAAATTTAATACATATATTAGAATGTCCAAATATATTAATTTCTGTTCAATTATCTTATGATGGTTTTCATTAAAATACAAATGGGGTAGATCACTTACAAATAGTCTTTTTTTATCGATGAAAAAGGAGTCACAGAATTTTTTTCTGTTGGGAGAAAGTGAGTTATCATATCAGATCATAGAGGTAGAGATCTCGATCTTCAAGCAAAGATACATGAGTATCAATGCACAGATTATGCAAGTTTTATAATTCTTTTTATACAAATATACTGATACATAAATATATTATCTTAAATATATATCTATTTTTTTTATAAAATACACAAAACCTTTAAATACTTGTAAAACCTAAACAAAACATATAAACGATAGGTAAAAATAATATGTATGCACAAAGGAAATAAATAGGCTAAATAAAAATGATCTATGTGAATATTAAACTTTCAAAATATACACAAAACTTATCAGATATAAAAACAGATCGAGGATAGGGTATAATAATACTTGTCTTAACTTTTTACTAAATAGATATAAAAAAATATATTTTAATCTACACTTTCTTTTCTTCCTCTCTCCTATTTCTTCTCCTCTCTCTCTTCTCTTCATTCTCCCGCGCAAAATGACAAACAGTGCCACAACTCTACTTATATAGCCTAAATTGCACTCGAATGCCACCACTCTAGATTCGATGCTCAGGCAACACTCGGACGTACCTCAGGCATTGCTCTATTATTCCGAAACCTTTTAAAATTTTACAATATATAATTATTTTTAATGTATTCAATATACCTAAAATAACACACAATACCTAATTATATCAAATGAAAATGGAGTATTACATAACCTATTCTTTCAGGTCAACAAACATGGCAAAAGTATTCTTGCCCAACACAACATGGAACGGAAATATTTCAATCCAGTATAACACACGGTCCACATGTATCTAGCAAAGCATGCTTTTGAATCATACTGGTTTAGACACAACTATATTTAAAAAACTAAAAATATATATATAATAAAATTATATAAAATATTATAAACATATATCATATTTTATTTATTTTATTAAATATTTTTAATATTATAATTTATAAAAATAAAAAATATATATAATAATAAATCATTTATTTTTAATTTTTACTTAAAACTTATTTATTTATTTAATAAAAAATGCAACGATTACATGACTGTTACATTTATGAAAAAAATTTAAATAGTGGGCTGTCAAATATGGCATGATTCGTGCTGCAGGTTGGCACAGTATACCGATTAACTAGCATACAACTTGACACAAATTAAAGTCCTAAATTGTAATATACACGTCTAAACATTGTTAATTATGAATCATACTTACCATAGCCGATATTTGGCTGAGCCGTATCATGTTATAGGCAACACTACCCAATTATCATATCTATGAAACACAAGGTTTTATGATGGGAGGGTGTTGTGCCTCATTTATTAATGAAACAAACTCTATTTTTGGTTGGAAAACTTATTCCTTGCATAAAGCAAACAATACAACCATTACTCTGATATTATTTCAACTAATCTTCAATCTTCTGTCAAGCTTAAACCATGGGAATGTTTCAAAGAAAAACTAAGATGGATTTTTTATGCCAAGATCAAATAAATATAAATATCCCATTAAAAAACATATAACAAGAAAAAATGGTCTTATAATTTTATTTGAACTATAATATAAAAACCAAAGTAGTTAGAACATCCTCCCCATAAAACTATATTCATTTTCCTATCATTACACAGGATTTTTTTTTATCACATTAAATATTAAACTTTTTTATTCTCTTAATAATTGAGATTATTGTTGATACGTCTTATGAATCTCGATTAATGTATAAACTAAAAAGCCATTTATATTCACTTGAACGTCCGAATGATAATGGATATGATATTCGTACTTATGAATTTGGATATTACATACTATAAGAAAACGAAATAGATGTAAAAGGTATACGATATTTACTCCCCGATATATTTTTTGACATTTAAATTTATGATTTTTCTAATATATTTGGAAAGATGATAATGAAGTAAATACTGAAAATAAAAGAGGATGGGAATGCGTGAGTGTTTGTAGGGTTATATTCTTTGTGCATTTGTCCAATTGAATGGCTTTTCTTTTTTTCTCATTTTCTTCTCTGGGGAGAGGTTTTATTTATAACTAGGGGTACTATTTGATTGATCAGTGCTTGAAATTAATTACATGATGTCACTACGGATTAGTAGTTAGAGGCGTTACTTATAGCGTGTAACGGCTGTCTCCATTTAATGATAGGGTTACCTAATTTTCAATTATAAAGTCATTTTGGTCACTCTTTGTATCGATTCATTAAGCAGCTCGTTTAATATTTAACTATTCAGATAATACTTTTTAGTTCATACACTCGAATATTACTACTCAATAGGCTATGTGACTTCTTATTCTGTTGTATATTGGGTTGGTCCATTTTAAGCCGTACCCATCAATTTTAAAAGTAATAGATAATAAAAATTAAGAAAAATTTTTAATATGTTAAATTAATCTTAATATTTTATATTAAAAAGGATAAATTTTATTCATTATCAAAATAAGACAACTTAATAATTGACATAAGCATAAAGAAACCCTTCTTATATGTGCAGTACTTGAAGAGACAAAGTCCCAGAAGAAAATAACGGTTTGATTTCCAATCTATTATAAGATAATAGAACGATCTCGCTTCAATGCTACTGTAAAACTATTTACGTTCAAACTCTCAATTTTTGTTATGAGGCATTATTTTTTAAAATATCCATAAAATATTTGTAGAAATATAGAAACAAAATTCTTAATTATTTATCATATCACTTGCCTTTTAATTATAAGAGTAGTATTAAAAAAATATTTTTTAATTATCATTAAGATATTCTTAATAATGTGACGATCATCTATTAATTTATATTAGTAAATTTATATAAAAATAAATTAATATGTTGACTCTATAATATTTATATTTTTAAAAAATATCTAATTAAAAAGCATTTTTCAAATATTTTTTCGATAAAAATTTTTGTCAATAAGTTTAGCAATAACCTCCGGCGCTGGAAGCCAATAGAAAAAACAAGCAGATACGAGCTTTGCGATTGTATTCCGATTTTACCCCTGCATGCGCATGCTTGTACGTACAACAAAACGCATTAAAATTGGAAAAAAGTAAAATACCAAAGAGCAGTCACCCTCAGCTGCAGGCCGTACATTTCGAGTCACTGAACCTTTACAATTATTTCCGCTTTCTGACGCCTTCACGGTGGGCCCCGTGGAATTTTCATGTGGTCACCGCATCCAGAAATAAAAATAAAAACAACAAATAAAAAAACGTACGTTGAAAAGAATAAATGCAATTATTATTTATAATATTAATTACATCAATATAATTATTTAAATACATATAATAATCATTATTATTATAAATTTAATTATTTTTTAAAATATCAAAAAATAATTATTATTTTCCAACAAAAAATTTAAAAAATATTATTTTAATACTTTTAAAATGTTAACACGTCTAATTGTAATTTAAAATTAATATAAATTTATCTATAATTAATACTTAAATCGATAATCTAACAAATATAAGTTAAATATTAAAATATCACAACCATTCTTACCTAAAATTAATAAGAAGAAAACATATATACATGAAATGACATAAATAAAATGGTGATATTAACTTTGTCAATTGTTGCCAAACTATGACCATTGGGGACCTTACCTTCAACGTGTTGTTTTTTCGTCCCCGTATTATTATTTTTATGTCCCCGTATTATTATTTTTAAATATAAATTTAACAATTTAAATATTATATATTATAAAAAATTAAAAATAATATTTTATCTGATAATTTTAGACCCAAAAAAAATGGATTGTACATCGAATATAAGGTACAATCCTTCTAAATAATTATCAAAGACTACAAAATATAATAATACATACACGGTGGTCTATTTGTATAGAATATTCGATGAAAGTTAAATAGATCTTTTCATGCTACTTTTGTCGAAATTAATATCACTGTGATTTGTTGCATGCAGTTATAGCGCTACTTTTTCCGTGGTAGAATATTATTTAAAAGAATTACTTATAAATTTTACAGCATATATACATAAAAAAATATATAAAAAAAATATTTCTTTTAATAATTCTTGTAGATTATAATATATGACTAGGTTAGGATTTCAACCATTACAAACTATTGAAGTGAAAATGAAGCTATATTTGTACAACTGTAAATGTGGAGACTCTTCAATTTTTAATATTTATAACAGTTGTCATATAATACTTACATCTGCTTGATAATAAATAAAATTTTTGTATCTTTTTGGCCCTGCCAATACCATAAAAAATTCAACAATTAGTAACTAGAATGATGAATCTACGACAATTGGAAAAAAAAAAAGCCCTAACAAATTGAATTCAAAGGGCGATGAATATTTGAAATCTAAATTTGGATTTGAAAGGTTTCTATTTTTAGATTTTTAAACCTTGATTCTATACGTTATCGATCCAAGTTAGAGTTCAGAGGTTTGAAGTTAATTCTTCGATTTATCTTTTGATTTTTAAGTTATAAAATTAGTGTAAAACCTAGAAGTGAAACAGAGAGAAGAGAGGTTTCGAGGACTTGGCTGGAACAAATTTTGGAGATGATCTGTTATGGGCGATAAGCTCCTAACTTTTTTAATACAGGTTTAAATATTATGAAACTTGTGTTTACAAGTATGTAAAATATGAGATACTGTAAATCTCCTAAAAATGCGAATATTAGAGGATCATAAGATAAATCACCATATGCTTCGATCAGAAAATATCTTCATTATGGGAAGGAACTTTACATTTACATGGACATAGAGTTCATTATTCAAAGAGGGTGTCCATTCTCCTAAGAAGTGGCAGATGATTTCTTAAAGATGAGCTGCGCAGTTGTTCTCATAAAGAGGAGTTACTGGTCATTTTAGTTAGTTGGCAAGCTGAAGCATTTGTATGTAAGTTTTGTTATCATAAGTATTAGAGAACCGCTTTAGATTATAGGGCTATAAGGATTGTAATTATTTATATTATTGGTGACTCAGTATTAAAAAATTCATGATTTGGCTAAATATAGAGGTTGACTATTTAACTTGATAATCCGACCATCCTTGGCTTACATCTTCTAATTTTTCATTATTAGTTTGTTTCTAATGTAGCTGCACTCCAATTCTTTCAATTTTTCGATAGTTTAATTATCTAATCACTTGATTCTCAGGTATTTTGGTCACCCTTCTTATCACTAAAGCTCTCAAGTTTGGTCCACTTGATGGCAGCCCAAGCACTAGGGCGGGTGCTAACAACTTAACCCTTTGATAATTTGGGTGTAATATTTTAATCTTATCCTAAACCGATAAATTCGAATCAACATGAATTTCAATTGGATCAATCCAAAATTTTTGACAAATCCAAAAATTTTGGCAAGATTGAGCCAACAGAAGTATCATCAAATTGTTCAAACATAGTGAAAAACACATTGGAGAAACCGGGTATACAATGCTAACCTTTGCCTTTTATAGAATACCGCTTTATTAATTAGTCATACCAATTTCATCTACTATAAGATTTCTTTTATTGTAATAATAGAGACCCTAAGACTTCTACATTAGTTTAAAGTTTCAAACGTTAGGCTTTTTTTGCCACATTTGGAAGGAGACGCCAAGTCAAGGTCGGTCAAGTGTTAGTATTCACTAGAGATTCATGTGATATCCGTATGAGGTCGATGAGTGTTGATTGAATGTCAATAGAGTGACAAAAATTATTGGATGACCCATGCAATGTTTGTGATAACTGAGTAAAAGCTATTTCTAATAAACTAAAAACATCTACATACAATAGATGCATGATAGACGACCATGTGCTAATTCCAATAGGAACAACACTTGGAGAGTATACATGCATGGATTATCTAGATTAGTTACGCCTGATACATGTGAGGAATATATGTGGACTAATACTGCTATAAAAACTATGCGTATTTTGTTAGGGTTAACATATACGATATTCTTAAGTGTTTTGAGTGCCGGCACAAAAAGATTTACGCATCCATTTGGGATCCAATCGTATTCTTTTTTTTTTTTACTTTGGATACGCTGTTGTTAGTATTGAGAAGAATAGTTCATTGGTTATTTTCCTATTATTTGGTATTACATTCTATATTATTTGGGTTTATCATAATAATTTGTTGTATTTTTGTGCCATTTAACGTTGAAGATTAGAAGATATAAAAAATTATATATTATATTTATTATAAATTTATTTTTATTATATTAATATTTATTAAATATTTAACAAAATACTAAAAATTAAAAATGATTATATGCATCACTTGATAAATTTTAATCTGCACCATTGAATAAAATTTTAATAATAGAGATTAAAAGATATAAATAATTATATACAGCATTTATTATAGATTTATTTTAATTATATTAATATTTTTCAAATATTTAATTAATAGTAAAAATAAAAAATATTTAAATTTTTTTAAAAAATTTAAATTTTGTCAGTTAATTTTTTTTTTTATCTCACAACTAACATAATAATGTACTAATTACATCTTAAAAAAAAATTCATCTATTTCAAATCTTAATCAAATGGGGCAAGTAAGCTAAGAAAAACAAAATCATTCAATATTCAGCTAAAATAGATATTAGTAAAATATTTTTTATTAATATTATATTTAATTAATTTATTTATTTTTACATTAATTTAATTTTAAAAAATAATATTTTAGAAAAAAAATCTAAAAAATGTTCCATAATTTTTTTGGTAACTATCTCCCTATGCTACCATAATACTTAAAACCAATACTATTCTTATTATTAATTTATTATATTTTTATCAATAACACTAATAATGTGACATTAATTATGTGGATCGATCTCGCTGAAAAATTATAATGGAAATCATATTATAAATATTTTAGAATTAAAGTACATTTTTAATTAGTCCAATAATTTTTAACATTTAATAGCAAAGGGAATCTCTGTTTGATTTGATACAATGGGCACCACGATGCGAGTGGCCTAGATTTTTGAACCAAATTTTCTGTCCTCGTGCCAGTTAAAAGTCCCTATTAAGTGCATCCAAACAAAAAAACTTATTGCAGCGTTTGTGGAGAAGCCATGGCGCATTTGTCCCCATAATTTGAGCCTCTCTTCAGAAGCAGCTAGCCGTTTCGTACTCCCATGAGCGGAATCTGATCTGGGGTTGTCGCCATATTCATTGCTTTTCAATCATAAGCAGAAAAAAACTCAACAATCCAACAAAACGCCTATATGCTACTCTCTGTGCTTTCCCTGTTTCTTCTTCCTTTCCCTGATCATCCTCTGTTCATGATCATCCTCTGTTCATTAATGGGTCTCCAAAAACACAGTTGATATTCGGATTTGAAAATGATTTTGGATTTCATTTTTGCTATTTTACTTAAGGAGCGATGGGCTTTTGATTTTATAGTTTTTAAGTTAGGTTATGCTCTTGGGTATCACTGATTTCTGAAATTTAGTGGCTAATTAGCGGATGATAGGTATCTTCAGTTTGCGATATTTGAATTTTTAGGGTGAAATTTTGGAGGATGGGCATCGCAAATAAAGAAAAGGTTCCAGAGAACCTGAGGAAGCAGCTGGCAGTTGCTGTGAGGAGTATTCAATGGAGTTATGCAATTTTCTGGTCATTGTCAACCACACAACAGGGGTATACTTCTTTTGGTGCTTCATTTTCTTAAAAATTTAAGATAAAAAGAAAAAAAACGTTGTTGGAAAAATTTGCTGAAAAAAGTTAGGGTGTTAATCTGCATTTTATTTTATTCTTTTATTGATTTTAATCTTAGGGATGCAATGTGTTTTATATTTTCTAATTCTGTCAGAGTGGGCTAGCTTGTATCTTTCTTCATCTTTGAAATATCTGTCACAATGACGTGGGCATTTTTTTTTTTCTGGAAAATCTGGGTTTTCAGTTGCTAAAATAAACCCTCTTTCTAATTAGTTGGGTTAGGTTTCTGTAATTTTGTACAGAAACAGAATGCATGGAATCCCTGAAACAGTTTCGACAATCAAAATTAAGTTTGTCGTAAAATTTGAACTTTGTGCATTAAGTTCACTAATTTAGGTAATTTTTAGATGAGGTGTTATAATGTAGGGTACAGTCTGCTGGAAGTATTAATTACTTTATCCTGATTCCCAAGGGTTTGAACTTGCAGCATGAGGAATAATCTTAACAAAGACTTGTCATTCTACAAGTGTTCCTTAAATTTGAACCTTTTCCCCCTACTATTCTTAGGTCCTTTGGATGGAGACCCTTTTTTCCTGGGGAGAAGTAAGGGATAATATACATTAAATTGACCCCTTCTCAAGGCACTTCTGTCCCCCCCACCCCCCCTCTTTTGGCTGGAGGTGGTGTTGTTCCCTTTAATGGAACTATTAAAGCCTACTTGCAAGCTTTTCACTTTCAGAAATTCTTCATCGTTTTCAACTTCACATTGGCTGACTTCGAGTAAATGGTATGGAAAATATTTCCTATAGGTTATTGGAATGGAGTGATGGGTACTACAATGGCGACATTAGAACGAGGAAAACAGTTCATAGTGGAGAATTTAATGTTGATAAACTGGGTTTACAGAGAAGTCAACAGTTGAGAGAGCTTTATGAGTCACTTTTGGAAGGAGAATTTGAACTAGTAACTAAGAGGCCTTCTCCTGCTTTGAATCCAGAAGACCTCACCGATCTTGAGTGGTATTACTTGGTTTGCATGTCATTTGTATTCAAATTTGGCCAAGGGTATTCCTACTCTCTCTCTCTCTCTCTATGAATAAAAATATCGATATCGGTATAAATATACTATAACCATGTTGATATCAGATATATCGAATAATATGAACCGTTATTTGATATATCCGAATAAATTTTTTTTTAGAATTGTAAGCTGATAGAGTTATATCGGTCAATATATTGTGATGTATTATTGATATAATAATATATCGTGATATTATTACGGTATCGAAAAATATCGGTATTAGAGGGCCTTCGATATTAATACATATCGGCTGATATTTATATCGGTAATATATATATATAATTTTGGTTCTGTATTGTTCTACAATAGAATGCTGATCACTGAGTGACTTTTTGCATTCAGTTTGCCAGGAAGAGCATTAGCGAGCGGACAATCCATCTGGCTATGCAATGCCCAAGAAGCTGACAGCAAAGTATTCTCTCGCTCTTTGCTTGCAAAGGTTTGTTATTTGGGCCAGCAATGTGTCATTATACTTCTATTTATAAGTACACTACAAGCAGCTAAGTGAGCTAATTTTGTTCTCTTTTCTGTTGATCTCCTTGCTCTATGTTGATTTGAATGCTTGCAGAGTGCGGCTGTTCAGGTATGATGCTAATCTCCATTAAAAAAGGAAAGTTTAATTTCAACATGTTGCAAATATCAGGATATCTACTATTCTAATCATAAAAATTATCAATTTTTTTCTATTTCGAAAGATCACAAATAACGACAGTAAGAAAAAGGTAACCCGATAGAATGGAGTCATTTGCTGGCATTATAAAATAAAGTATCGGCATTGGGCCTCTTGATATCGATATTTCCTAATATCATAACAAAATCATTTTATATATTAGCTGACATACTCATTTTTTTTTATATATTAATTGATATTTGATCCAAGGTTCCAATTCGCGAACACATTTGTATATTATACATTTATTATCAACAATATCCAAAATGGTTTTGATACTGATATAGCCGCAATAAATACCGACACAAATATTTTTACCTATGGTTGGCATGTTTTAGTTCTCTTCCCCATTCCTTCAAGAAAATCAGCCACCACATAGAAAAGTGGTGGAAAAGCAAGTCACCGGTATCAATCTGTTGAAAATACAAAAGCATGAGCTCTGTTTTGCATTCATACATGACTCTATTTGCAGATGTGTGGGTAGAGTAATAGTGCCTTCGAGAACTGCTAAAAAAATCCTTACCAATAATAGGAGGGTAAGAGAATTTTTTATTTTTTGATAAAATATCAATATCATTATTGGTCTTGCTCATATTAGTATAAGCCGTATTGAACAATATTTATTAGTATTCGATTTTGTCGATGCAAATTTTTTCTCATGATCACATTAGTAGTTAGTTATATACTAGAATTTATCTATTTTTAATAGTCCGTTTGCTTATTTGGGGAGTTCTAATTAATTTTTTCAAATTTAAACCCAATAATGATATCTTTTAGCCCTACTTCATGGAAAAATTTTCCTAAATTTTTGATCTGTTATTGTTTATATATTTACAAATTATGTAGATTTAGGCTTCTTAAAAAAATATGTATATTTAAAATATATGGATTTAAGTATCTAGGAGTGAATTGAAGCAATATATATATATAGCTGATATGCATATTGGTTGTTTCTGCTGGCATTTGGAATGAAAGCCGTTGTTATAGTGATGCATGAACACAATTCAATGTTCTAGGTGAATGAGAAAGCAATATGATCATTAGACTTTAGACACTATGCATCTATATTTCGGCAAGGAAGATTGTTGAAGGAAAAGGGTTTGTGCTGCTCCTTCAATAAGTTTTGATATTTCTTTGCTTCATGAACCAGCACATTTAACATTAGTAAACAAGCACATGTAATGTTGTGAACATAAACATGAGAGAAAATTCCTCCACATTGAATGGTGTTGTAGCCGGTGCAATAACAATAATAAAGTCATTAGTCCCACTAACAAGGGTTGATTATATAAATCTGTTTTTTTACAAGTTCACTTTATTTAGTATAATATCATCCGAGAATATAAATATTTTAAATCATTTACACCAAGTTTTCTCAAGTCTAACTCTTCCTTCCATTCCTCTAAACACAACTCTCACTTTTCTCACATTTGCTTTATTTAGCCTATGTTGTGTCCGAATCACCTTAAATGTTCTTATTTTATTTTATCTTTTATAGATGTAACTTTTAAATATTTGTAAAAGTCTATCATTCCTTATTATTTAATATGACTGCACTCATGATAATATACATGATATTGTTTGATTTCCTTATCTTAGTTTTTGCTGACGGCAGTAGCCTATGCTATTTGTTCTGCAGACAGTAATTTGTTTCCCACATATGGGGGCTGTGGTTGAGTTGGGTATAAATGATCTGGTAACTCTTGATTCATAGTGCTGATTTTTCTTATCAGTTTTCATTTCTATAAGTCAATGCTTTTTCCCAATTTACTAACCTTTTTCTTCTTTCCATTGGATAAGGTACTAGAGGACCCTAATCTTCTCCAACATATCAAAACCTCCTTACTAGATATTGGAAAGCCAGTTTGCTCCGAGACATCTTCCTCTGATCCCCGAAACAAAGACTACGATAAGGACCAAATCATTGCAAAGGTCACCGAGGTCGATCATGAGACAGTTGATACTGCCATAGATTTTGCAACTCTTTATCCTCTGACTAAAGAAATCACTGAGGAGTTCAAAGTATGCTCTCCTGACAATTGTTCCAACGAGTGTTGTGGCAACAATCACCAAGCAGAAGACTCTATGCTCGAGGAAGAAAATGATGTCATCAACGACAGCCTAATCCACTGCTTTCAAGACTCCATTAATTCCACTGGTTGCATATCTCAAGCTTTTGCAATCCAGGAGACGGCTGTTGAAAATGTTAACAGCCAACATTTCAAGGAACTTCAAGATTGCAACCTCATGAAATTCAGCTCGTTGGATCTTGGGGCCAATGCCAATCACGACTTGCACTACAAAAGAACTCTTTCGATCATTCTTAAGTGCTCACCTCAGTTAATTAAAGACCAACTTTATCTCGGCATTTTTGGCCACAAATCCAGCTTTGTGTGCTGGAAGAAAGAAACTGGTGCTGATGAATTCAGCTCGCAGTCTCCACAGAGAATTCTAAAGAAGATGTTGTTCATGGTGCCACGGATGCATGCTAAAAATCCACATAGAATCATGAACGAAGATGGGAAACCAGATTATCATTCGGGACCTGAGCTTGACGCTCTATGTATGTCGCATGGTGTTTCAGAGAAGCAGAAAGAGGATGAAAAATATCTGGTTCTTAAGTCGATGATCCCTTCGGTCTGCAAGAAGGTACTTCTCCTCTGTTAATGATTAAACAAGATCTCATTTGATCTGACGTATGAAATAATTCTTTGTTCTAGAAGCTGAAATTTGCACAGAATAGAAATTTCTGTCACAAATAGTTTTTTGATTCTTAGAAGTTGAAATAAGAAAGATATAATTGTAGCTTCTCTTAATAGTTTTTCCAAGAAGCTGAATAGGAAACTAAGGACTTTTTCCTTGTGAGCAAGTTTCCTTATGTTAAGACACCACAATGCTTTTAATACAGAGGCAGAGCCAGGAATATTTTACTACTGGGGTCAATATATGAGATGATCTTATAAAAATTATTGTGAAAAATTAACATTATATAGTTTCACTATTTCCTTAGCAGAGTAAATTTCAAGCAATTATGCTGGTTTTTTAGTAAAAAGATAGGGACAAAAAATAAGTGGGTGATGGTGGTCAATAGAAAATTTGTTTCAATTATTAATTTATTTTATATGTAATTTTTTTCAATGAATCAACTTACCCCACTTCTCATACATTGGGTCTGCCATTGCTTTTGTAAACATTGTACTCGAGAACTGTTCTACAATACCTTTGACAAGGCCAAATAGGTCATTATATGAGGAAATATCCGGTTGAGGCTTCTTAGCCCATAACTTAGATTCCTAATGGCTATTATATGTTCTAAATTACATGACATTACTGTTTCAATTGCTGCAGATAGACAAAACATCAATCCTAAATGATGCGATCGAATACTTGAAGGAGCTTGAAGCTAGAGTTGAAGAGATCGAATCTTGCATGAACATGGCCAAGTCAGAAGCCAGAATGAGAAGGAAATACTCTGATGTAATGGAGCAGACATCCGATAACTATGAACACAAGAAGAACGATAACGTGAAGAAGCCATGGATTAACAAGAGGAAGGCTTGTGAAATTGATGAAACCGACACAGAACTCAGCAAAATTACTCAAACAGATCACCTTCAACTTGACATGAAAGTTTGCATCAAAGAATATGAGGTTCTTATTGAGATGAGGTGCCCTTGGAGGGAGTATTTGCTGCCTGATATCATTGATGCAATAAACAATCTGAACTTGGATACTCACACAGTCCAGTCATCAACTCTTGACGGCAATCTCATCTTGACACTTAAATCCAAGGTTCATACTTATTATTGCTTTGATGATATTGTAGGAGAGCCTTGGCGTAATGTCAAAGTTTTTATAGTGTGATCTAATGGTCACAAGTTTGAGTCGTAGAATAGTTTTTTATATAATACAAAGTAAAATCGCATACAATAGACCCAATAGTGATCAGACCCTTTCCTGGATTTCATCCATAGTGAGAGCTATATATTTGATTGTCATTTACTGTTTCAATAATGCATTAGTGCATTTTTCATTTGTCTTTGCGGGTAGAATTGTCCTTCTTCACTTGTTATTTAACTTAAATGTGTCATTATTTTTCCGTATTCGGCAACTTCTAGTTTGCGCCCATACATTCGCTGATATATATTAATATTTGGTAACAGTGATGTATCAGCTAAAACACCAAACATTTTTCCCATATTTCAATTCACAATGTAATTTTGCATTTGATACCAATATTTGTTACCAATACAGTTGTAACTAATATTGATAATTTTCATCCATGAATTCCATTGTTGGTTGATATATTAGCCCCAAGTTTCAATTCACAATTTTTTTTTATATATTCAATGTCAATATGTATTATCCTATATAGTCGATACCGATACCGATATTTTCATCCACATGTCCATGCCATTTGCACATGAAAAGTAAAAGTTCAGCAGCAAGATCTTCTCTTTCTCTCCTCTTTTGTCCGCTTATTTAGCACACCATCTTGATACTTAAAACGACAAAAATCTTCTAACCTTGTTATTTTACTGTTAGATTTCATGTTGTTTTGTAGTTCAAGACATGAATGGCTTGCATTATAAGCTCTATTCGTTCTACTGAAAGAAGCATGTTCCTTGATCGTGATATAACCTGAGAAGCATATGCATTTGATTCATTTGCTGCCTTTAGACAGAAACTTTCTATGTTGAGATAGAACTTATTCTATATCCAATGTTGCCATAGATCATTCTTAATCCGATATCTGAACTGTGACCTCTCAACAGTTATGAATACTGAAATCTTCTTCTTTGACTAATTTCAGTTCCGAGGAGCTGCATTTGCATCGGCAGGGATGATCAAGCAAGCACTCAGAAGAACTGTCGGCATATGTTGAGTAGTAGCATCCACTTACTAAGAGTTTCTTTGAGTTTGATTTGGTTTGTTCGGTTTGTATTTTGACTTTCATCCCGCAGTTAAACTCCGAATGGGATTTGACCCAATGTTTTTCTATTCAATGCGGGATGATCTGATTATTTTAAATCGACCGAATGGTTTTTTTTTCCTTTAGCGGTTGCCTGATAGAGAAACAAAGGGATGACAAATAATTGGATGGATGGTCCAAAATAAAGTCGGAGAAGTAGGAGAAATCTAAAGAAAATTATCTAGATTTAATTTGAAAAGCTATTAGGTTGATTAATCATAAGTTCGGAATCAAAGATGCATGAGCCATGCATATGATATCATAAAAATAGAGGTCAAGGGGGCCTATGATGTATCTCCTTATATACTTAAGTCAATGTGACACAGTTCGTTTAAATAGGTAAATAAATGATCAAATAAGATAAATTTTAGTATAAAATTTGAAAAGGCACGTTTCGGTGCTACCGTGTTTCGACCCCGTTACAAGTATAGTGGAAGCAATAAAATAAATTAATTAAATTAAATATCCGATACACGTAAGGGATATTTAACTCTAGATGATAACGAGATTAACAAACATGCACAATATAATATTGACAAGCAATAGAGATCAAGCCAAGCATAAACAATAAGTAAAAGATCCGATTTTTGGTGATGAAATGAAAACTCGATACCCACTATCGAGAAAAAACACTCCGGCTTCAACGGCCCGAAGCAATGCACTATGAAAATCAACTTAATAAGTGGTAACGACGCCCTAACCTGGCACTTACTCCCGACACGTGATCCCTACCAAGGAACTCCTTCGATTTGCCTTGATCATTTAAACCGACACCTTCCGGTCTTCAATCTTCCCTCTTTATTGAATTGCCAATCACGAACGGATCTCCTTCTTCACGAACCAACATTTCCAACGCAGTAGAAGGATGGAAGTTTGAATAGAAAAAGTAAAAGAAGAAACGGTGAGAAAACTCTTTAGATCTTGAAGCTCAAAGAATGTCTTTTGGTTTTCTCAAGAGAAGCTAAAGCAATTGAAGCATGTAAAGGTTTCTTCTCAAATGGGGGCTCAAAATAATCTCTCGTAATGTTTATGGCGTCCTTAGGGTTTGAAAAACATAAGCCAATATTTATAGAGGAGCCAAAAATCGCGTTTAAAAGTCTGGGGCCGTTGGGCGCCGCGCTCGGCGGGCTCGGCCTTGGCGGCGGCCGTAGGGTTCGTGGGAAACCTGCGGCGCTCGAGCCTCGGATCGAGCGCGTAGTGAGCGGCCCCCATTCTCGATTTCGGCTCGAGCGGCCATCGAGCATGAAGCGAGCGGGGAGGTTTGGGTTTTAGGCTCGAGCCGCTATTTTGAGAGCGGGCGGCCTTTGGGCGGGCTCGAGCGTGTGGAGAGCGGACCGAACAAATTTTAACCCGACAACCCACAACCCGACATCAAAACAATGATACATATGGTCACGGAATATGCCAATAAGACAAATGTCTCTAACAAAATTTACTTTTGATGATATCATAAAAAAGAAGAATTTTCTTTATAATATTTAATATTAATATGTATTATCTAATACGATTGATATCATATAGTAATGATCAATATTGACATTTTTCATTCATGCAATGAATATATCATTGCTCCACTAGTTGCGTAAGATGATCATATCAATAAGATGAGAACCTCACACTCAAAAGTATTTTAAGGGTATTCTTTCACCATCATTTAGACATACTCGATGCAATATTTTTTCATTTATTTTTTTATAAGCTCACTAATATATATAGATAATTAAAATATCATATCATTAAGTATATTTATAGCTCGTTAAAAAATATTTTCTTGGTAAATTATAAAAAAGTGGTGCATATCGGGGGTAGAATGACATTATTTGACTAACTAGCATTTCCATGATCATTTTTCATTTTGCCATTATTGACCTTAGTTAAATTTAAATTTAAATTTTACTAAAACTGATTTATTATGTATTCAAAATTAAGTTGATTTTATTAGTTCTGACGGGGATGCTGGTAACAGGTTGGCTCACAAAGGAGGAAACGGTCCAAATCTACAACAGTCTAATTCTGCCTAGACGGTCAACACTTCCATTAATCAGGTGAAGACCAAATGGGCCGGCAGAAACCCAAGAGCAGGACGGCCCATTAAAGCCTAGAATAGTCAACACTTTCATTGACCGAAGAAGAGGCCAGTAAACCGGCTGGGGCCCAAAATGCGTGCGGCCCAAACAGTATTTGATCCACGTGTCCATCTTAGAGTCACAATGATTATCTGCCATAATTTTTCACCTCTCCAAGAAGGCAAGCTCCACTGTAACGGTCATATCCAGAATCAGTGTACATCCCGAGAGGAAGACGCTAAAATTTGTGCGCTATCTGTTGGAAACTCTAGTAATTATAAAACACAGAATGAAGGATATTATTTTCTTGGATCGTTACAGCCAGAAAAGCGCTCACGCTTGCGCCAAGGAAGGCAACGATCCTTAGCAGAGCACGAGCATCCAACCCTTCTGTATAAGGAAGGCAAACAGGGCCATGGCTATAAAAGGTCACGAAAGCTCCCTTCAAGGGGATGCTGCCAAACATGCACTAAAGCGCCCGCAAAAAGCTTTCAAGCACTCTCAAGCTCTTAAAAGTTCTTAATCCCTTTCGAGCTCTCTAGCGCTCACTCTCTCTCAGCTTCTAGCATACTTTGGGCTGATAAGTTCTACTCCTCACGAGCAACCACCCAAGTCACTCCTCCCACGAGTGCAAACCTGCCCACACAAAATACTTATCAGCATTTATACTGCATCTACTACATCCACATTTTCATTTTGGAAAGCCAATTACTGTCTTCAACGTCTGAATATTTTCGGTGGGATCGAATTCTGCCATCACCTGACCTCTTGTTTAAAATTGTGGTGTGCATGACCCAAAATTAAATGAATAGAGACCGAAATTTGACAAATAATTCGACCAAAATTTGTTCAAACTTGGATCTAAAATGCATCATTGGCGCACACTGTGGGAAGCTAACAAAAAACTTACCACTTTTATCAGTGTAAATGCTTTCTCCACAAAGCCAATACCATCAGATAGAATGGTGAACATCAGAGCCTAAGCTAGCATTCTCGCGAGAGATGCTACTTCTCCCGATCAGGACCACTTTGCTGGTAACCTACTCCGGGCACTCGTGCCATTCCTCCAAAACCTGGTGGAGCAAATGAGCAATATGAATAAAATACTCCTAATACTATATACCCGTTAGGGCAAGAAGAAGCAGGGGCCTCCACCCTCCACAACCCCTACTCAAGCCTCTAGGAGAGTAGGCCAGAGGAAGAAAAAGTTGGCCAAGAAAGCTGTGATGCCGACCAACTCTCAAACTTCGGAGACCTCCAACACTCAAAACCATCCTAAGTTTGAGGGGTTCTTGGGTCACAGGACTCTGGATGAGAGTTCAGAACGAAAGAACTCTCGAAATACTTGGGACTAGCCAAGGCTTCAGGCTTAGGAGGGAACCTCTCGGAACGAGCGATCCATCAGTGGCAGTAGATGACCGGCTATACGCCGCACTGTCAAAAGAACAGAGTTGAGATAAGTCCTCAACTCTAAAAGATCTGAGAATGCCTCCTGAGTAGAGGCAAAAACTAAGGAGATCTAGAATCGCATATTCAAGGATGACAACGAACATACAACAGATTTAGAAAGATCTTCCTTCGCTGCTGAGATCTTCAACAACCCATTACCGGCTAAATTTAATATGCCGACACTGGATTTTTACGATGGGAGCACTGATCCCATTAGAGTCATTTCCGCACCCATCTGAGTCTCCAGGGCCTAAAAGATTTAGTAATGTACCGATACTTCCCGCTCACCTTGAAGGAAGATGTTCGGATCTGGTTCCACAGGCTCTCATCAAACTCGATCCGAAACTTTCGGGAGCTCACTGACCTCTTCCGGTCCTAGTAGGCTTCAAGCCGCCGGGAAGAAAAGCAACCATGTCATCTCTTCTACGTCAAGTAGAGACAAGGAGAGAATCTAAGGAAGTTTCTGGAGCGCTTCGCTGTAGAGGCTAGGAGGATTCCTAGGCTCATAGATAAAATAAAGCTTGGCAGTTTCATCTCAGCCTTGATGCATGAGGACTTCTTCAAGCACATGATCTACAAGAACTGGCAAACCTTTCAGGAAGTGGAGTCTATCACTAGGCCCTACATAGCTGTCGAGGAGGCTAATGAAAAGAAGCGTCCCAAGAGGACCGACTAGTCTTGCTCTTTCTCAACCAATGGAAAGAGGCAGAACGGTGGTGGTGACAATCCCCGTCGGAAGTAGCACAGGACATGAGTAGTGGACCGTAAGGAGTATAGGCCAATCAACTTGACTTCTCTCAATGACACACGAGCCAACGTCCTCATGCAGATTCGTGGTGAAAAATTTCTCAAGTGGCCGAAACTACTGAAGAACGTGGAGGGAGGAAATCTAACTAAGTACTGCGATTTTCATCGATCTTTAGGACACACCATGGAGGATTTCAAGACGCTCCAGTGGGAGATTGAGAAGTTCATCCGAAGGGGCCATCTCACTAGGTTCGTCAGGAACCTTGGGTAGAGTTCTAGTACTTTAAACGGGGAAGGACCAAATCCATCCCAACCACGAAATTGGGTTACGGTTGGCATGGTCAACATGATCACGACCCGACCAGCCAAGACCCAAGCAGATTACAAGGAACGACAAGTTGGGCGGAAGAAGTAGAAGACAAAAGAAAATGTCATTAGTTTTAGTGATAGTGATAAAAATCATGTAACTTCCCCATACGCCGATCCCCTTATTATATTTGCACTTATTTCGGATGGTAATATGGATTACCAACTGAAACGGGTTTTCATTGATAATGAAAACTCTAAAGATTTGCTCTATCTTGATACTTTCTTTAAACTTAGATTAAAAAAGAACCAACTAAAACCTGTCGAAAGGCCACTGTACAGCCTTAGACAATGAGCTCATGGCAGTCAAAGGAACGATACGGTTTGAGGTCATCCTAAGCACGTACCCCAGAACAACGAGTCGTACACTCACCTTCTTAGTCGTTGACATGCCCTCTGTATACAACGCTATCTTAGGCATGTCGTGCCTAACAACGTTCAGAGCTGTCACTTCGATTCCGCATTTAAAAATAAAGTTTCTAACAGCACGCGGTATCGGCGAAGTGTTGAGTGACCAAGTGACTGGGTGGACATGTTACATGTTCCAAATTGCGCCAAGTAGCAGTGGACGGCCTATGGGAGAATTGCACCACCGAGACGAGACAACGTTGCAGCAGGTGCAACCCGACGAAGCAACTGACCTAGTACCACTAAATCTAGAGGACCCGGAGAAGTGTGTGTAGATTGGGGACTCACTCACCGGATCATTGTGCGATGAGTTGATAGCGTTCTTGAGATAGAATGCTGATATCTTCGCATGGACACCCACTGACATGCTTAGGATCCCGGCTGGAGAATGGTCCACAAGTTAGGTCTCGATCCCAACCGTAAACCGATCAGACAAAAGCAGAGGAACCAATTAGTGGAGAAACTCTTCGCCATCCAGGAAGAAGTAAAGAAGTTTCTCGATGCCGGCTTCATCAGAGAAGTTCAGTACTCGAATTGGCTCCCTAACGTTGTCCTGGTAAAGAAAAGTAATGGAAAGTGGTGGATGTGCGTTGATTTCACCGACGTCAATAAAACCTACCCAAAAGACAGCTTCCCTTTACTCAGAATCAATTTGTTGGTGGACTTGACTTATGGATAAGAGTTATTGAGCTTTATGGACGCATACTCGATTACAACCCAGATAGGATGAGCCCCGAGGACAAAAAATACACCTCATTTATGACAGACTAAGGCACCTACTGTAATAGGGTCATACCTTTCGGTTTGAAGAACACAAGCACCACCTATCAAAGCCTCGTGAACAAGATATTCGAGAGGCAGATCAGCCGCAATATGGAGGTGTACATCAATGACATGCTCATCAAGAGTAAGACCACCAGTGACCATATTCGTGATTTGACTGAGTCCTTCGAGGTACTCCGCGTGCATTAGATAAAGTTAAATTCTTCAAAATGCATCTTCGGAGTATCCTCAGGGAAGTTCCTGGGTTTCATTATCTCTTAATGATGGATCAAAGCAAACCCTGAGAAGATCAAAGCCCTCACGGACATGTCTCCGCCGCGGAGCATCAAGGAAGTCCAGAGGCTATTCGGACAACTAGCAGCCTTGAATCACATCTTGGCAAAGTCGGGGGATAAGTATCAATCTTTCTTTAAGGCTTTGAGGGGGACTAAAGCAAACGGCTTCCAGTGGACTGTAGAGTGCCAAGCGGCCTTCGACGAGTGGAAGCAGTACTTGGCCAGTCCGCTGTTGCTAATATCACCCAGGGACGGAGAAGAGCTATACCTCTACTTAGCGGTATCAGAAGTGGCTCTTAACTTTGTTCTTATTTGCCAAGACTCCGACTTTCAATAGTCGATTTACTATGTGAGCAAGACGTTAACCTGTGCAAAGATATGCTACCCGCGTGTTGAGAAACTGGCTTTGGCGCTTGTCTTCTCAGCCCGCAAGCTGAGACCGTATTTTTAGGCTATCACGTGGTTGTCCTGACCGACCAGCCATTGAAGGGAATCCTTTAGAAATCTGACATTTTCAGACAGTTGGTTAAGTGGACCATCGAGTTTGGAGAGTTTGATATTAAATTTCGGCCCAGACTAGCCAATAAGAAGCAGGCCCTAGCAAATTTCATCATCGATATCAAGACCCCAATTGTCGATGAGCACCCCACAGAGGACACAGGCCACCATCCAGAAGAGTCGGAATGGGTTCTCAACATGGACGATTCGTCCACGAGTTTAGGTAGTGGTGCTGGAGTGGTCCTAAGTACCCCAGATAGATTTAAGGTGAAATACTCCCTTAAACTCGACTTTTCTGCCACTAATAACGTTGTCAAATACGAAACTCTATTGGCCGGATTACGGGTAGCCAAAAAGTGCTTAGGTAGGCGGTTAACCGTTTACAGCGACTCGGAGCTAGTTGTTAACCAAGTCAGCGAGAGTTTTGAGGTGTGTAACCTTCTCTTGGCTAAATACCTAGCCAAGGCGAAGGATGCCATATAGAGATTTGACAAGTTTAACCTAGTCCACGTACCTAGAACTGAGAACTGAAAGGCCGACCAATTTGTCAGAGCAGCGGCGGCTAACAATCCAGAGTAGTACTCGAGGATATGAGTGAGGTTTTGAACACTCTCAATATAAAGGAATAGGAAGCGATGCAAGTCTCCGACGCCAAAAATTGGATAACACTTTATTGGAGATATTTGGTGGACGGAGCACTGCCAAAGAGCGCAGATGAAGCTAAGCAAATCAAAAAGACGGTCGGCCAGTACACCATAGTCGATGAACGGCTCTATCGCCGTGGCTACTCAACTCCGTACCTGCGGTGCCTTACTCCCGAGAAAGCTAACTACGGTTTGAGCAAAATCCACATTGGAATATGTAGATCACACATAGGCGGTAAGAACCTAGCATTCAAACCCATATGCCAGGGGTATTACTGGCCAACGATGAAGAAGGACGCCCTGGAGTTCGTGAAGAAGTGTGAGAATTACCGGCTCCATTGTAATTTTTACCACCAGCCACCTGCTGAGTTGAGATCCATTGAAATGCCTTGGCTTTTTGCGCAATGAGGGTCGATATTCTCAACTTATTTCCCATCGCGACTAGGCAAAGAAAGTTTATTATCACAAGCATTGACTACTTCACTAAGTGGGTTGAGGCCGTTCCGCTGGCCAAGATCACCAAGCACAATACTTTAGAATTTATCCGCCAGAGTATAGTGTGCAGATTCGGCATTCCCATGGTCATCGTAATTGACAACGAAACCTAATTCTCGGAGAAATGCATCACCAAATATTGCACCAATTTCGGCATCAAATTGGTATTTATTTCGGTGGCATACCCCCAAGCAAACGGATAAGTGGAGGTCACCAACCGTACTCTACTCCACGGTTTGAAGACTAAACTGGAGGACGCAGGGAGTTCCTGAGTCAACAAGCTGCCCTCTATCCTGTGGTCATATCGGACAACTATAAAAACCAACTCACAAGTCACCCTTCAGTCTTTACTATGGGATTAGAGCAGTAATTTCGGTTGAGATTGGGCTCCTAAATCTAAGGATCAAAGCTTTTGACCCACTGGGTAATTTTCAAAAGCTCATGGAACACCTAGACTTGTAGGAGGAAGCCCCGGATATTACCAGGATGCGAATTGTAGCCTACCAATAACGAGCCGCCCGCTATTATAATAAAAAAGTGAAAGCATGATAATTCGAAGTTGGCTACTTGGTCTTGTGAAGTATAGAGGCTACGGTTAAGACCACTAACCGGAATAAGTTTTCTCCTAATTGAGAAGGCCCTTTTCTAGTCTCAGTCATCCTACGGAACAGAACATACAAACTCCGAATCCAGAATGACAAATTAGTCCCTCGGATGTGGAACGCGATCCACTTAAAGCGCTACTTCCAGTGAGGACCCAAGTAGGTCATTTGTGTGGCATAAGCACATTTTGTAACCTTACATTATCGTTACTAAAAGAAAAGTTCTTTTTCACTTGCATTATGTCATTTCTCTCTTTTTCTTCCATATGAACACTTGTTTGCAGGTTGCATGAAATAAATGACCTAAATTGCCCCTAAGTCAGATGGGTTTTCATCCGTTTGCAATTAAACCCTATTCATTCAGGCGGTTCATAAGCGATTGAATTAAACCCTGGTCATTTAGGCGGCTCATAAGCGGTCAAATTAAATCCTGGTCATCCAGGTGGCCATAAGTAGTCGAATTAAATCTTGGTCATTTAAGTGGTCCGTATGCGGTCTAACTCTAAACTTTAGAGGGCTTAAACGGCACGGGTGACGACATCCTCTATCAGGAGTTAACACTGTCAATCCCCCATGGTTAATATCCCAAGAGCAAGTGCTTCGTCCAAAATCGGCCGCCCAAGATCAAACATGGGTAGTGCTACTCAAGCTTCAACTCACGATCGGCTTGATATTACTTCAAAATTCACCCTGATGTGTCCTTGAGGATTTAAGTCCATCTGAGAGCATGGAAAATGTCTCCAATGTTGCGGGACGGACGACCAACTTGTACAAGATGCACCAAGTAGGCCGGCTAATACAAAGGGCAAACAACTAAAGGAACAGCTAATGAAAGGGAAGTCATGAAATACAGTATGTTGGTAAAATAATTATTTTATTAATGGCAAAATTATTCTTACAAATTACATCAAAAGGTAAAAAATAAGGGGCACAAAATCTAAGGAGCAGAGCTCCCAGGAGGAGGCGGGAGTGGCCCTTGCACACTCTGGGACTGATCCACAAGACTCTCACGTTGCTGAGCAGCACGGTTCACAGGGTCAATGACACCAATGGGAAAATCAAGATCCACCATATGGACAATGCGGCGACTGCTGTCAAAGCCTTCCCATAACCGTGACCACAGCGCTTGAAAGACCTCATGAGGAAGTATGTAAGTGGATAGCTCATTCTCTAATAAGGCTATCTTTCTCAGGAGCTTGTCGGTATGCCTTGCAGTCTTGGGAGCCTGCTCTTCCAGTCTCGTATTTCTTACTCTCAATTCAGACAATTCCGACTGGAGAGCGACCTTCTCCTTCTGGTGCTGGACCTTTAATAGGTCCACCTCCTCCTCGAACAAGGCAATCTCCTCCTCCCAATCCTAGATCTCCAGGTCCCATTGACGCAGTGCCTTGCCCATGGGCCCATAACTTTTTCTTTCTGCTAGAAATTAAAGGAGTTGAACCACAACGGAAAAGGAAGAAAAGAAGGGAAGCTTCAAAAAATTACCAACTAGACTTCTCGTTGTCTCCTCTCTGGCCTACTCCGTGACCTTAGAGCTGGTGTTGGAGGATTAGAAGTGACAGCCACCTCAGCATGCTCTGCTGGAGTCTCAGCAGCAATCTCCTCTTCCAACTCAGCACTAAGGTCAACCGCCTCAAAAACCTCTCCGGTAGTTGGTTCATCAGGAGCAAAAAGCTCTCCGGTGGTTGGCTCATCAGGCAGAAAAAGCTCTCTAGCGGCTGGCTCAATGGGCTCAGGAAGCGGCTCTCCAATGTTTGGCTCATCAGGCGCAGGAAGCGGCTCCAAGGCTGGCTTCTCCAACTCAGCTTGCAGCTTATCAGTCCACTCCTTCCTGGCGGTTGCAGGTGGCTGCTTGGTCGGTGTGATTTGCGCCGCCAAACCCATTGGTTGTGGTAGCGTAATGACCACACCACTTGCGATGGTGTGCAACATGGCCTCATACTCCTCCACAGCCAACTCTACTCCAGAGCGCTCTCTGGCTCTAGCAAGTCATTTGGCTATTATGTAATCCAGCTCTGTGGAGGATGAGGAAGAAGAAGGCACTAACATCCCAACCCTCTTTCGCCTTAGACTGTGGGAGGATTGCCGGTGGAAGGTGCACTGGCTGCATCGATGGAAATGGCGCCAACCTTCCTCTTGCGCCAAGAGACATCCGGTGGCAGTCTAAGCTTTTGGACTGGAGAAGGAGGCCCCCAATGAGCTTTCTTGACTTTCCCTCTAGAAACCAGATGATCCCTCCTGAACTCGTTAGGGTATTACCTCACCAACGCCAGCAGTGGCTCCACGGCCTCCACCTCATCACTCTTGGGCATCCTGGTGAAAATCCTGGCGACCTTGCCCTAATCCCGGGACAAGGGCCATGAGTCACCAATGCGCACGAAGGAGTAACGGTTCTTCTAATTCTTCAGCGAATCGTAGATGGCCTCATTGACAAGAAGGTCTTTGGGAGAATGGGAGATCCAGTTCCCATTCTGGGTGAATCAAAATATTACCCTAACCGCCTCCTTCGTTAGTATCCTTGAATGCTGGTGCAGAAAGATGCAAAGCATGCAGAGAAAGTGCACGGCATTGGCGTGGGGCCATGCGATGGGAACTGGGAGCGTTGTTAAGATGTTCAACAGCTCCTCTGGAATGAGGAGGCAAAACCCACTCCTTAGGTGAGCCTCTTACATGGTGATGCAGCTCCGAGGAGGAAAGTAGGCCCTGTCGTGCTATCTGGGCATCACAGGGACGATCTCACATGGAATGTTGAACTCCACGTACAACTCTCTCACCTCACAAGGGGTGATCACAGAGGCAATCTCGACAACGGAAGGAGTCGTGGAAATAAAGGGAAGAAGAGCTAAAGAGACTTAGAAAATTTTTAGTGCGGGAAAGTTGAACGAATGGACTAGTTTTTTTGTAAAGGCACACAATCGTTGGCAAGGCAACTCTCTGAAAAAGCACACCCATCATGGTGAACATGTGTCGTAGCCGAAAAGGTTGCAGTCGAATCAGATCTCTTGCAGAATTAATTATCGGGATCACAAATTCACTGCGTGTTGACATGTGGCAGACTTTTCGTCTGACAGTCCGGCGTTATGATTGCGTATCATTTCAATTCCCACAAGCTCTCTGGATTTTGGCTAGAATGGTCAATGATTCGGTCAACGCTACTCTTCACGCCCAGCCTTCCGGATTTTGGCCAGAACTTCAACGATCCGGTCAACACTGTTCTTCATGCTCAATTCTCTGGATTCTGGCAAGAACGGTCAACGAATTCGGTCAACACTACTATACTTGCCGAGTTTTCCGATTTCTAATCAGAGCGGTCAATGAATTCGGTCAACGTTTCTCTCAGTTCAGCTCTTTGCATCTTGGTGTTACGATCAACAGCCATAAGCGACACGATCAACAGACCAAGTACCATTGTCAGTTTCGAACTGCCTTGAGCAAGTTGCCCAACCAGAAACATTCCATCATGAACATGCTGGAGGTCGATATCCCAAACCACCAGTATGGAGGGCCAGTGATATGGACGTCAATAACGGGCTTGCTCACGAAGGAGAAAACGGCCCAAATCCACAATGGCCCGATTCTGCCTAGACGGTTAATGCTTCCGTTGGTCGGGTAAATAGCAAGTGGGTCGGCGGAGACCCAAGAGCAAGATAGCCCATTAAAACCTGGAACGGTCAACGCTTTCATTTACCGAAGAGGATGCTAGTAGACTGGTTGGGGCTCAGAATGTGTGTGGCCTAAGCAATAATTGGCACACGTATCCATCTCAGACCCACAACGGTCATCTACCCTAATTTTTTGCCCCACTAAGAAGGTAAGCTTCACTGGAATGGTCATCTCCAAAATCAATGCACATCCTGGGAGGAAAGCGCCAGAATCTATGCACAGTCTACTGAAAACCCTAACAGTTACAAAATACAGAAAGAATGACATTATTTTCTTAGACCGTTATAGCCAAAAAAGTACTCACGTCTGCGCCAAGGAAAGCAACGATCCTTAGCAGAGCACGAGCATCCAACCCTTCTGTGTAATGAAGGTAATTAGGGTCATGGCTATAAAAGTCCATGAAAACTCCCTTCAAGGGGACGCTCTCAAACACGCACTAAAGTGCCCGTAAAAAGCTTTCAAGCACTCTTAAGCTCTCAGAAGTTCTTAATCCCTCTCAAGCCCTCAAACGCTCGCACACTCTCTCAACTTCCAGCAAACTTTGGGCTGATAAATTCTACTCCTCACAAGTAACCACTTAAGTCACTCTTCCTATGAGTGCAAACCCGCCTACACAAAACACTCATTAGTGTTCATATTACATCTGCTGCATCCACCTTCTCATTTTGGAAGGCCAATTACTGACTTGAGCGTTGGGGTATTTTCGGTGGGATTAAATCCTACCGTCACCTGACCTCTTATTTGAAATTACGGTGTGTAGGACCCAAAGTTAAGCGAACAGAAATCAGAATCCGACGAAAAGCTCAACCAGAATTTGTTCAAATTTGGATTCAGGATATATTAAGTCCAGATCCTGATTTTTACCAAACGGGACATAATTTGACATGACGCGATTCATATATAATGTCTAAATTTATTAATATGGCATATTATTTAAAATTAAATACATATCACATAGTCATTTTCATTTGTTGGGTACGATATCACGGGCTGACCCAAAACCTGAAGCATGACGAAGAAGCCTCGCCAAGGCAGGAAACATTTTCATTTTGATGGGAGAAATTCCCTTGGCGGGGAATTAGAACTTGTTTTGGAGGAAAAATTTTCATCAATTCTCTCAATAAATAGAGGAAAAATGGAACAACAAGGGGGAGAGCCTAGTGAACAGAAAACCTTCCCAGAAGCGGCCCCTTTTTCTGGCCCTATAGTTGGCCATGCAAACGACTCTCGCCCTCTGCGGGCCCACCGATAAGCCGTCCTCCGTGAGCGCACCGATAAGCCGTCCTCCGCGGGCGCACTTCCAAGCCGTCCTCCGCGGGCGCACTTCCAAGCCGCCCTCGCCGGTGCACCCCCGAGATGGATTCTTCTAAGCCGCCCTCTGCGGGTGCATCCATGGAGCTCAAGCCTTCAAATACATCCCTCTCACACTCCTCTAATTCCTACACCTTAAGTATGCATTCCTCCGTTTATTGCGGAAGGTTTTTAACTTAAGCGTCGGAGTGTCAGTGGAGGACAGCCCCTCGTCGGCTTTTGACCTCTTATTTATTAGTTGTGTTATGTAGGTCTCAGGTTAATAGAGACGGAGAACCCGCTCGTGATCGCCTCTAGATGACGAGGAATCCGAAGGCTCCCTAATCCGTACGGCAACCGAAAACTCGGGATGCAATATTGGCGCTGTCTGTGAGAACGCGATAAAAAATCTAGCGTCTCCCTTCAATACTCAATCTCTCACATAAAGACGGACAACACTCAAGTTCCAGCCAGTGCTATGGCTCAAACCATAGCCTCCTATGGCGACGATCCCCCACTGGGTAGCCATGCCTGGGGGCTCTGTTCCTTAACTCCAGGACAGATAGAGGAGATCAACACCCCAAGCAGGAATTATTTCCACGGCTGGAGCAAAGTCATCCGTCGCGACGACCCCTTATTGGTTAGCCATGTTTGGGGGCTCCATCCTCTAACTCCAAGATGGTCAAGGGATATCAACATCGCACATGCGAGCCGCTATATCAGTCGGAGGCAAGGTCGCCCATGGCGACGACCCCCTTTACAGGTAGCCATGCGAATGGACGAACGACCCTGGGAGTGAAAATCACTCACTGTCCAGCGAGGTATATTGGATCCATGTTCCCCGGACCATTCACACCCACCGGAAGGTGTAGCACTGGGGCTTTACCCCTCAGCTCCCTGGTGACCAAAGAAAGTCAGCATTATCAAAGGATCCGCCATGTGCTACCTAGCCAATCTGGGCAAAAGATGAGACCCCTCGGAGCATAGGGGCCATAGGTTGAGGTGCGTAACAGAGCACTCCAACGACCCTCCGAAGCAATACACGCAGACTATGTGCTTAGACCCTTAGACAGGTCTTGAGGGCATAGCACGTCGCCTGCCGATGAACACTTGCGACGATTCCACGCCGAACCCAAGTAAGTCTTGCATGCATCGCACTGCCTGCTTGAATCATGTTTCTATTAATAAAGTAGTGGTATTATCTGCTCATACGAATGACTGCATAACAATGCATAAAATTATACGACCTAGACTGCCCCTAAATCGGGAGGACTATTGTCCATCCATAAAACGAGGCCTAGGCATCGTGCCAAGCGGCCTGTGAGCGGCCACCTCAAAACTGCGACCCATCATCGAGTGGCCCGAAGCAGCCCAGAAACCTTGGCCTCGCGCTAAATGGCCCACTAGCGGTCTTGTCCGAGCCTCGACCATGCGTCGAGAGGCCCAAAAGAGGCCACATCCGGATTTCGACTCCATGTCGAAAGGGCCCCAAGCAGCCCACTAATTTGACTTTGTGCTGAATGACTCGAAAGTGGTCACCACCGAATCATGGCTCCGTGCCGTAGGGCCTGTGTGGCTCGGAGAACCATGGTCCCAAACCAAATGACCCAAGCGATCAAAACCAAAGGCCTAGGGGCTTTTGAAGTTTCCCCAACTAATGGTTACAAAAACCTTAGGGGGCAAAAATCGCAGGTGTGCGGCGACCTTCTCCAGAAGAAGAGAGTACCCTCAATCTACAATGGTCGTGGGCTAGGACCATATGCATGAAAGCCACGACGCTCTGAGCAGGGCCGAGCATTGACACTATACCGTGCAAAGGTCTAGACCCGGGCCCGGCTGCTATGGCCTGAAAACCCAGCGAACCCTCGTGCAACTCCATAGGACTTGCGATGATGTCCACTCTACTGGATCAAGCTTCCCACTAGACGGGCGAGATGCGACGACAACCTTTGACGAAGGACAAGTACAACACGAGAAGGCGCCGGATCGAGGCCTTGGGCAACAATAGCTTCACAACTTAGCCATTAAAGTACAGGTGGCAGGACCAAAAGGAACCACATGTGATCAGAATCTCCAAAAGAGAGGAGAGAAGTGACAGAGCTGTTAGCCTCTCCCGGTCACGGAAGGATGGCCACTCGACTAAAGCAGATAAAGATATGTCATCGAGACCCTTTCTCAGGCAGGTGCCTTGCTGGCCTTCACGGGCTTGGCGATTCTTTCAGCCCCCAGGAGGCCTCTGGCACCATAAAGTTAGACGGGGATCCTATAATAATTCATGCAACATTATCCTGGCAACCGCAGCAGCATCCGTGTTTTGCCAGCAGAGGCAACTCAAGTCGGCCCTACTCTGATAGAGCATGGCCCCTATCTCTCTACTCAGTCAGGTGCACGCGTTCAGCAGATCGGTGAGCCACTGCCAGTTCTCTCGAAGCACGTCCTCAAGCGACAAGATCAGACTCAGCCCGTGCCTTGGCCATTGAAGAGCTCTAGGGATCTCGCTTCGGACTCAGATAGTGCTCAGTTGAGACAGCTGCCCTGCTTCTGACCCTAAAAGCACCTTAGTAATTGCAAAGTGGGCCCACCGACCTGATGCCACAGAGTTGGCTCGCGACTAAAGGGTGCGAGCAGCTTTGCCCCTCAGCCAGGAGGTCGTCAGCCCTCCTCTTTCTTCAGCTTGAGGCACAGCCTCCGCTCCTCAACACGGAGATGTTCATTCCTCTGTTCTGCCAGGAGGTCATCAGCTCTACTCTCTTTTTAGCGTCGAGGCGCAGCCTCCGCTCCTCAGAATGGAGATGTCCATTCCTCCGTCCTGCCAAGAGCTCATCAACCCTCCTCTCTCTTCAGCGTCGAGGCACGGCCTCCGCTCCTCAGAACAGAGATGTCCATTCCTCCGTCTTGCCAGGAGGTCGTCAGCCCTCCTCTCTCTTCAGCGTTGAAGCGCAGCCTCCGCTTCTCAACACGGAGATGTCCATTCCTCCGTCTTGCCAGGAGGTCGTCAGCCCTCCTCTCTCTTCAGCGTTGAAGCGCAGCCTCCGCTTCTCAACATGGAGATGTCCAATCCTCCGTCCTGCCAAGAGGTCGTCAGCCCTCCTCTCTTTTTAGCGTTGAGGCACAGCCTCTGCTCCTCAGCACGGAGATGTTCATTCCTCTGTCCTGCCAGGAGGTCATCAACCCTCCTCTCTCTTCAGCGTCGAGGTGTAGCCTCTGCTCCTCAACGCGAAAATGTCTATTCCTTCGTCCTGCCAGGAGGTCATCAGCCCTCCTCTCTCTTCAGCATCGAAGCGTGACCTTCGCTCTTCAAAGATTGAGGTGCAGTCAAAGATCAGCGGAGATGTTCATTCCTCCGTCCTGCCAGGAGGTCGTTAGCCCTCTTCTCTCTTCAGCGTCGAGGCATAGCCTCCGCTCATTAGCACGAAGATGTCCATTCCTCTATCTTTCCAGGAGGTCATCAACCCTCCTCTCTCTTCAGCGTTGAGGCGCAGCCTCTGCTTCTCAGCATGAAGATGTTCATTCCTCCGTCCTGCCAGGAGGTCGTTAGCCCTCCTCTGTCTTCAACATCAAGGCATAGCCTTTACTCCTCGGAATGGAGGTTCTCATCCCTCCGTCCTGCCAGGAGGTCCTCCGTCCTCCTCTCTCCAACGTCGAGATTCTCAGCCCTCCATCCTCAGTGGCGAAGTTCTTGGTCCTTTGTCCCCGAGCCAAGGAAGGTCCTCCTTACAAATGACCTACCTTCCTTATGGAAGTCAGGAGCCCGCCATCTAGACATCATGATTCCCTACAAAAGCTGCCACTACACTGAGTGTGCCAAGCAAAACGGCAATTCAGAAGCTGTTCAGGAAAGGAATATGCGTAATGACCTGCACGGCGATGTCCCATCATCACATGTCGAGGGTTGAAAATTTGAACCACTCCGCATGGGGCTAGTGTTGGGTTCAATATCGCGGGCTGACCCGAAACCCGAAGCGTGACGAAGAAGCCTCACCAAAGCGGGAAACATTTTCATTTTGGCAGGAGAAATTCCCTTGGCGGGAAATTAGAACTTGTTTTGGAGGAAAAATTTTTATCAATTCCCCCAATAAATAAAGGAAAAATGGAACAGTAAGGGGGATAGCCCACGGGACAGAAAACCTTCCCAGAAGCGGCTCCTTTTTCTGGCCTTACAGCTGGTCACGCAAATGACTCTGGCCCTCTGCTCCTTCTTTTGCCGAAAGGAGAGCACAACCTCTCTCTCATGGCTTCTCTCTCTCGGCACTTGTCCTTGGTGAGAGAGGGGCGCAAGACCTTTCATCGATGGCGCCTAAAGGGCTCTCGTGAAACAGAGCTCAAAGTCCCCGAAGGCGACGCCTTGCTCCCCTGCCCCGGTTCACAGCTCACCGGCAGAATAAGAGCACCACGACTCCCTCTGTTAATGGCGACTGACATGTCTCTGCTATCTCTCAACTTGAACGGAGCGAAGGCGCTTCAGGCGATGGCGCTCGGCTCCTCCGCTCTCGTTTCGGGAAAACAGAGCACGATGCTGAGATCCTTTGTGAGATTGGACTCAAAGCTCTTTCGGCAGCAGCGTCCAACGATTCCCTTCGGAATCGGAACCAACTGGCAGGAGTAACCCGCAACAATAGTGTACGAACGATCTGGCCGAGAAGGGAATAAGAGTCCTCAGAATCTATTGCTCAGCTTCTGTGACGGAACGAGTTTTTTTTTTTTTTTGCAACACAGGATCACAAATGCCACCTAGGACCCATATACTTTTAACCATAAGAAATATAGCGGAAGTTACTCTAACATCTTGCGAACACATTCATATTCATTCCAAAGTATTCATTTCCGAATACACAATAAAAAACGTCTAGCTATAAAAGTTAATGAATCATAAACAAGTCATTACAATAATATTCTCCAAAATAAGCTTTCGAGTCTTTAATAATTCTTTAGACAAGCTCTTATTACTCCAACTTGTCAGGCAAAAGCTCTAAAGTCTCATCTGAAGGGGAAAAATATAAAGCAGTGAGCCGAGGCCCAACAATGTACATGCAGATATATAGTAAAACATGTATGCAGAACATATCTGAATAAAACAGATACTATTGCACATAAAGTTACAAATGCCATAAGGAAGTGAAAAAACGTATCCAGAACTTGTTAGAAAATATAATCGGTCATCGGAAATTCGAAATCAATGTACTCATATTTCAGAAAGCAGAAGTCGGTCTTACTTTCATATTTTACAGAAATCTCATCTTTATCAGTAAAGAACCCTACCAGTAGACCCTACTGGTAAAGGGGGCGAATAATCGAGGATAGATTGTATATATCTCCCCACAATCAATGGCATTAAACAGAATAGAACGGATGATCCCACCTCACGAGATCCTTCCCCAATCCAAGGGGGTGCCGTCCAGAACAGAACAGAATCTACCCTCCACATTATAACGCCTCGAGGAGAAGTGGACCATATATAACTCCATAGACAGAGTTATCCTCGATTACCATCATGACGTTCTAAGGCATGTCGGAGAACCTAATCTGACTGCATATCAGTCTTGGGTCCAAAATAACAGAAACATAAATACTTCCTTTTTATTGCTTACTGAAAGCCATTTTTAGTTAGAAACATCACAATTTACCCTTCAGAAATTGTGTACAGCATATCTTAAGGCCGGTTCAAAAATTATATACTTCAAACCGATTTCAAATCATAGAACTTAATTCAAAAACTATATACTTAAAGCCGATTTCAAAATATACTTGAGGCCAGTTTCGATTTCATGGCATAAAATATACTTGGGGCCGGTTTAGATTTTTATTAAGGAAGGGCCAGAGCTCTTTTCTCATTAAGGGAGCTGGTTTCATTTTCAGTACAAAGTTGGAGTTCATTTTCAATACAAAGTCGGAGTTCATTTTCAATACAAAGTCGGAGTTCATTTTCAATACAAAGCTGGAGTTCATTTTTAATACAAGTCGGAGTTCATTTTCAATACAATGCCGGAGTTCATTTCCAACACAAAGCTGGAGTTCATTTTCAACACAAAGCCGGAGTTCATTTTCAATACAAGCCGGAGTTCATTTTCAAATACAAAGCCGAAAATCATTTTCAATACAAAGCCGGAGTTCATTTTCTCAAAATCCGGAGTTTATTTTTTTCAAAAGCCGGAGTTCATTTTTTTCAAAAGTCGGAGTTTATTTTCTCAAAAGTCGGAGTTCTTTTTAACAAAAGGCGTAGTTCAAAAGCCGAAATTCTTTATCAACCAAAACCGGAGTTCTTTTTGATAGAGGCCGGAGTTCTTTTTAACAAAAAGCCGGAGTTCAAAAGCCAGAGTTCTTTATCGACAAAAGCCAGAGTTCTTTTTGACAGAGGCCGGAGTTCTTTTTAACAAAAGACGGAGTTCAAAAGCCGGAGTTCTTTATCAACAAAAGCCGTAGTTCTTTTTGACATAGGCCGGAGTTCTTTTTAACAAAAGCCGGAGTTCTTTTTTTTTTCCTGAAAGTAGGAGTTTTGTTTAATAGAAGCCGGAGTTCTTTTTATTGAAAGCGGACTTGTTTTCATCAAGGGAAAGCGAACTTGTTTTCATCAAGGAAGGCCGAACTTGTTTTTTTATCAAGGGAAGGCCGTTTGGATTTTGTCCTGGTGGGAGGCCTCCTCTTTTGCATTAAGGAAAGGCCGATCTTGTTTTAGGCTTAAGGGGGATCGGTTTCGTTGTTATCATGCACAAAGGGGCCGATTTCGATTTTAAACATGCAAAGGCCGATTTCGATTTTATCATACGAAGGGGCCGATTTTGATGCTTACAATGCCGATTTCATTTTTAGTCCGAATTTTATGTAATTTCAGTTTAAGCAGAAAACAGAAGGTAGAAAACAGAGAACATGAACTAACCATGAAATACAACTTGAGTGGCAATTTTAAAACGGTAAGCATTTTAAATCGGAAGGAAAACTTGTAATATCAAAAGCAGAGTATACATTAGCATTAAACCATGATCTTAAAAGTAGGGGGAAAGGTGTACACTTGCAATATTCTTAAAGCATGAACTTAAAGAGTAGCGTCCGAGGTACACTTGCAATATTCTTAAAGTAAGAACTTAAAAGCGTCACCATAGTAACTTTAGCCTAACAAATGATCGCCTAATATTACCGTCCCAAGTTTTTCTCTTCTCCACTTCTTCCTTCTTGCTTGCATTTGCCTTTGCTACATTCAACCAACCGATGGTTTTTTATAGAGGAGGGGTTGGTGGGGTAAGTCACTTACTCTCGTACTTGTTTGCAGATGGTAGGTGGGAGTAACTAGATTAGTTTACCTACTCCATTTAGTCACCGCCTAGTTGGAATCTAACTGAATAAGAAAGTTTACTTTTATCTTTAGTTACCATTAATTTAATTCAGGCCAACCGCTCCATTTTCATGCCAACGGCCCACTCCGCTGCTGGCCAACCTTGTTGGGCCGTTTGTGATTCTAAATGGCCGAGTTCCATTTCACATGGCCGAGTTCAAATGCAGTGCCGGTTCTAATTTTTGTTTTGGAATGCCGGTCAACTTAGTGTACATTCCGGTCAACATTTTAAGCCATTAGATTTTGGGGTCTCACAGCTTCTTCATCATGATTCTAGTAAAACAGAGGTGTACAGCCCCTGGAATGGAGCCAGGCCGTCATTTCTGGCTAGCAGGGAGTCCCGTAGCTCCTCGATGATGGTGTCCGCGTCCTTCCAAAGCTCGCGGCCAGATCCAGCACCATAGAGTCATCAGAATGCATATTGTCAGAGGAAGCCCCTTAAATGGCGTTCCATTCCTTCCATTCCTCCAAAGCAGAGCATGAATGAAGCCCCTCAAGAGGCCTCCCAGCAGCAAGGCATTTAACAGAAGAGCAATATGCAGCTTCCCCAAAGGAAGATGTCCAGTGGCTTCAGCGATCAGGCAGCCTGTTCAGGCTATCGGGTCCTTATGGGTTCTTCCGTGATTAGTGGCCCAGATGGACGTTGCACAGGATCCACGTTCGCCCCAGCCTGCTTCGCCAAATCTCCGAGTGCCATCGAGGTCCATGGACATGCTGCTCCGCCCTCTGCAGGCACACCCTCAAGAGGGGATATTACCAAGCCGCCCTCCGCGGGCGCACCGATAAGCCATCATTCGTGGGCACACTTCCAAGCCGCTCTCTGCAGGTGCACCCCTAAGAGGGATCCTTCTAAGCCGTCCTCCGCGACGATCCATGGAGTTTGAAACCTCCAAATACATCCCTCTCATACTCCCCTCATTCTTGCACCTTAAGTATGTATTCCTCCGTTTATTGCGGAAGGTTTCTAACTTGAGCGTCGAAGTATCGGAGTGTCAAGAAAGACAATCCCCATGGTCTTTAACCTCTTATTCGTTAGTTGTATTGTGAGGGTCCACGTTAATAGAAATGAGAACCGACCTTGTGTAATCGCCTCTGGATGACGAGAAATTCAAAAGTTCTTTAATTAAGATAAAGAATCAAAAACTGGGATGCAACATCATTGAAAATTAGGATTGAGGTGTGATAATTAATTAATAAAATTACTTAAAATTGAGGAGTATGTGACGTTAAACTATCTCCAATTTTATTAATATGACATGTTATTTAAATTTGAATTTATCTTCCATCATTATTTTTATTGCCAACTAGGATTGATGTGAGGTACTTAACTAATAAAATTATTTAATTTTATAAAATATAAAATAAAATTGATTTAAAGTAAAAATTAAAAAAAATTAAAATTAACTCGTAAAATTAATTGCCGGTTCCTTTGTTGCACAAACCATTTCTCAACTTGGTTAGGCTCCATTGTGTTTGTCCATAAACCATCAACTCAAAACTATTTATGGTTACCGGTAAATCGTCGGAGCAACCACCGGTCCACCCACGCATGTGCTGTCCAAAATTTGTTCAGCTTTCGATCATTGGTCATTTGGATGACGCCCTCAATCTCAACAACTCCGGCATAACAAAACGTATAAACTATCTTTAGAAGTTGTCGCCATTTTCATTTCTCATGAATTTCTCCTCCAACCGCTTGCCATTCATACCCAGGAGCCCGAGTCCGAATCTTCTTCAATACACACGCCAATTCAGGCATCAAGTCTGGAGCTGTGGTAATAACTCTAATGCTTCGTGTCACTCGAAGTGCACACAAGTTGTTCGATGAAACTACGTACAGACGTGCTCTACTGGGTACTTCATTATATAGTTTGTGGCGGAGCACAGTCTGCAGTGCCAGCACATATTTTGAAGGCTCAGTTGGATTTAGTGATGGAGAAGGCAGTGTAGTATGTTGGACATCAAAAATTTCAAACCTAGTGAATCACAACCGGCATAAGGAGGCCATTGATACGTTTAAATTGATGCTTGAGCATCAGCAAAGGCCAAATTATGTGACGGCTTTAATTGTAACACGCGCTATTGGTGCGTTGAGATTGAAGAATATGATATGGGTAATTCATGGTTTTGTGATCACAATGGGATTTGAGTCGGAACTCTCAGTTGCAACGACCATGATGCGTGTTTATGCTAATTATGATATGACAGCTGTTTGGAAGCTTTTCAGCAGTATTCCTATTAAGGATTTGGTTTCGTGGAGTTCAATGGTTTCATTGTGTGTGAAGAGTGGCGAACATATGGAAGCCATTCAGTTGTTCAGAAAAATGTTTAGTGAAGGTCAAGAACTGAGTTATGTGAGCGTTGTGAGTGTTCTTCCAGCTTGTGCCAAGCTTCAAGTGTTTACATTTGGCGAACAACTTCATGGTTTGTCTATAAAAAGAGGATGTGATTCTCTAACTATTGTTCAAAATTCACTTATAGATATGTATGCAAAATGTGGGGCACTAAACCCCTTAGTTAGAGTTTTTGCTAAGCTTGAGGAGAAGGATTTAATCACTTGGAAGACAACTATTCGTGGGTGTATTGAAAATGAGTATCCTGTAAAAGCTTTGAATCTTTTCTTCGAAATGAGATCATCTTGCTTTGATTTGGATGAAAGTATTGTCTGTTATGTAATTGGTGCAGTTTCAGAAGTAGAAAAACAGATGCTTGGTATTGGGTTGCATGGCTATGCTTTGAAATCTGGGTTTATAGCATTTATTTCTGTTGGAACTGCATTTCTCCAAATGTATGCGAAATTTGGCATGGTTGATCTAGCCAGGACACTTTTCAATGATCTTAATACGATTGATCTAATTGCCTGGAGTGCAATGATATCTGTATATGCTAAAAGTGAACAGCCATGTGGAGCGTTGGATGTATTTAAACAGATGCAATTAGCAAATCAGAAGCCTAATGAGATCACTTTTGTCAGTTTATTACAAGCTTGTTCTGCGATAGGTGCTCAAGTGCTTGGTGAAAGCATCCATGGTTATGTAACTAAAGCTGGTTACTTGCCCAATGCATTCTTATTATCAGCATTGATTGATTTGTACTGCAAATTTGGGAGAATAACTCAAGGAAAAGCTCTCTTCGACAAAAGCCCCATCAAAGATCTAATATGCTGGAGTTCATTGATTAGTGGATATGGTTTAAATGGATTTGGAAGTGAGGCCTTAGAAACATTCTCAAACATGTTAGATTGTGGAATAAGGCCAAATGAGGTAGTTTTTGTATCTGTTCTATCTGCCTGTAGTCACTGTGGGCTACAAGAAGAAGGCTGGTACTTGTATTATTCCATGCAAGAGACGTATGGGATTACACCAAATCTTGCCCATTGTGCTTGCATGGTGGACTTGCTTAGCCGTCGAGGGAATGTTGAAGAAGCTATTGAATTTGTGAACAAGATGCCAATGGAACCTGATAAACGAATATGGGGAGCAATTCTTGCCGGATGCAGATTAAGTCGTGGGTCAATTGAAATAGCTGAGCTTGTGGTTGAGCGGCTTACAGAATTAGATCCGGAAAATACTAGCTATTATGTCAATTTATCAAACTTGTATGCGGATCAGGGTAGATGGCAAGATGTCGGAAAGCTGAGAAAATTGATTGGTGAAAAGGGAGTGAGGAAAATGACTGGATATAGCATTGTTGGTGCAAGCTGGTCCTAAGTATACAATGTAAGTTCTAAAGGAGGTATTTAAATTCGATCATTATCTGCTGGGAGATTGAAAATTCTATCCTCTAACTAGACATGAATAAAATTGGGCTGCCTGACTGGCCTAGTCCAACCAAATTGAAATTTTATATGATTTGTTCAAGGTATATTAAGATTATAGCTGGGTATGGTAAAAAAATTAGGCCAATTTATTTTTGGGCTGGGCATAGTCACAGGTATAGGTGATTAGTTTGGCCTAACCCATGCCAACCTGGATTATGAATTTTTTTTTCATAAATATGTATTTTTAGATTTTAAATAAATACCAAATTTTAAAGAATAATTTAATATATTATATTTTTATATAATTAATAACCTTTTATATAATATTTCTTCATTTAAATAAATACTCTGATAATATTTTAATATAAATATTATATTTTAAAAAATATTCTATATTTTTAAGTATTTTTATGTATATATAAATTTTTAAATAAAAATACTTAAAAATAAAAAAATATACCCGGACTTGCTTGATTTAGAATATGAACAGGCACGGTTATGTTTTTAGCCATGGTCATTAGGTCAGCCTGACTTAGCGGTCACAAATCTTCACTTAGACCATGCTGATGTCTAGCTTGGACCTAGTTTTGATTAGGTCTACCTCTTACCCTTCCACTCCCATTCATCAGAAGGTCAATGTGAATGAGATGGTACGATTTTGCTTAGCATCAGAATCAGATATGCATGCTGGCCATGAAGGTGATTTTTATGAAGAACACAATACGATAAAAATAGACACCAAAACAACAGGTATACAATTATGAGAGTGATTTTATTTTTGTATTGTTGTGTTGATTTCAAGTTATTTTGTTAGGAATTTAATATCTTTTTTCCACCTCTTAGCAAATAATCTTTTTTCCACTGGGAATCATGATTTTTTTAATGGATCGCAAGCCTCTTTATCAGCTCCTTTTTGTGGTGCATACTTTCTGGAAATATAGGTAGTGGTTATGATTTATTTTTTATAATAAAAGAAGGAATAGTTTGTATTTTTTATTGGGGATTTTCTGTGAAAAAATTGGTTGCATCTTGTTCACTTTTCTATAAAAGAGATTCACTGGTCATAATAGAACTTATATTTATACTCCTTGTGCCTTTATCTGGAGATCAAAGGCGAGGGGCCATCTCCTTTATCATACTGATGAAATCTGATTACTTGACTCCTAGAGAAATGGAACAAAGAACCATTGAATTGTCTTAGCTCTTACGTGTTCAATTTAAGTTTAATGAGCTAAGGAATGAATGCTTTCTTATTCTCAACTGAGGATAAAAAGAACTCTGCAACCCACTTTTTCTGTATTGTAATTTAATTAATTCTTCAAAAGATCTGTTCGAGTATACAAAAATAAGAAGTAAACTATCATATTTCTTTGCAAATTTGTATACATGTAAATCTTGTGTATGAAAATGCTTTCAACTCAAACCTGTTTAAATACGAATCCACAAGGATTAAGCCTTAACAGTGCTACCATTATGCCTTCTCTTCTTGTTCTTTCATTTCTACATGATTGTTGTCTTTCCAATGGTATTAATGCAGGCTAGATTTTTCATGGCTTTGCTTGATTTTGTGGAACGTTTGGTAATCAGAGAATTTGCTGCTAAATGCTTCTGGTTGTCAAAGTCTTTTGTAACTAGCTTTTGCAGGTGCTACGAGGAAGAGAATGTCATGATATGATGCTCTACATTCATGCACAATCCTCTTAGGTAGTTATCATGTCTGCGAATGTCAATAACAACAAAACTTTTTATTTTACTGGTTAAGATTGGCCATAAAAATTTATTTCTCTCATTCCTTTTGATTTATTTTAGTTTTTTCTAAGAGTACGAGTATTTTTAAATTGTTTATCACATGACTTTTAGTTTTATCAAATTGTCTATTTCTTTATTTCTTTTATCAAATCATAACTAACTCATATTTCCTTATGGGTGTTTTATTTAGACTATGTTTTAAGTATTCAAATTACTTAAAACATTCTTTCACCATTTTATATTTTTTACATGCTACTTCCAATGAACAGTAAAATTTCCATCTCAACAAACTATTTCTTTCTCTTTTTTGCCTTCTCCTTTTTGACTTCGGCATGGAGCTGCTGTGTTGCATGGCCTAACGAACCATGGCTCGTTACATACACTTTTTGCCAATGGTGCACAGTTGAAGCATTTGAATATTTATACCGTAGCAGACCTTCATAAATGCTTTTGTGCACAAAATTTTCTTATTAAATAAGACTATTATTTATACACCCATTTATATCAAAATTGCAATATTAGTGTTGAGAGAAAGAAGGGAGAGAGTAAAAATTAAAACAGGATGGGGTCCATATTTTTGGCAATTTCGATACAAGTGGGTGTATAAATGGGTATATAAATATTTCTATTAAATAACATGTTGATTAGTGTGGTATGTTACTCTGCGTAATTATCTCAGACAGTTTTTACTTCAGGGTGAATTAATTAGTTAAGTTATTACTCATTTATTCTTTTCCCCCTACCTTTCAGCTTATAGAGACCAAACTCTTTATGCAACAAATCAAATCTGATTCATATTTAAATTTGTCACACTTTCTAAGTTTCCATTGTTGTCAGTTTTCTGATAATGGGAGAAGGCATCCTTGAAGTTCTAGTTGTTAATGCTGAAGGCATCAGACACACAAATTTGATTGGTATCCATCTGTTTTTGCATTGAAGTATTTCTCTGTAGTTCTTCGCATGAATCTTTTGAGACTTTTTATGATCTGTTTAATTTCAGAAAAAATGTGTAATAAAAGGAAAAAATTAAAAAAAAAAAAAAAAACGTATTTGTATGTGTTGGATGCTTAAAAACTTATAAGAAAAAGATTATATGAAAAACTCAGCTAAAATTCTTCATTTTTTTTTAAAGAATTTCACCGTTCATTTAAAACTATATTTTGCAATTAGTTTTATTTTTTTATTAGATCTAAATAAGCCATTGGTGTTTTGATCTGATTGTATGCTCACAGGTCAGCCAGCCTATTATGTGCTCATACAATGTGGCACTCGAGCATGGAGGAGCAAAACTACCTCAGGTTTCAACTTCAACCATTGCATAATTTTATTTATTATCTCAATTATCGGTGATGGCCATGAATGAAAATATCAATATCGGTATAGATTACGATTATATCGATGTTGGACATATAGAATAATTTGTATCTATATCGGATTTATCAAAAGAAAAAAAAATCGAGAATCGTTAGCTAATAATAAAATATCAGCCAATATTTTAAAAATTGATCAATATATCACCAATACAAAAATATTTTTGCGATGTTGTGATATGAGTATCGGTATCAAGGTCCCAATATTGATACATATCGACATATATTTTTATCTGTTAATGATGATAAGCTTTACCGTTGTTTTATTGTAAATAAGTTTTATGGGGTTTAATTGTGGATATTGCCTTTGGACAAATAGTAATATGAGATTGTGTATATCTGATTATTTATTGGAGCCCACAAGGTGAAAAACCTCGTATATTGGTCTACCTTCTCAATTATCCCAGCCAAGTATGTTTTGCTTGACGAGTATGGATTTGTCCCTTGAATTAGAATTAGAGTTCCCAACTCTGCACAAATCTTGGTCTTGTCCTAAGTCTCTGTTTGATTAGACTGTTGAAAATTTATTATTACTATCGATTGTTTGTTGTTGATGTAAATTATAAAAGTAATATTTGGGTAAAGCATTATTAGATGTTGATGTTGAATGTTAAATGACCAATAAAGATATCTTTATTTTATTCAAGATGTTCTTTGTTTCTCCTTTTTTTTAAAAAAAAAAAATGATACAAATATTTTTTAAAAAATAAAATAAATATACTAACGTATTTTTTATGTATCTTACCATCTATACATAGAGATGACACTATTACCAACAACAAATACTTTAATATGTGTATGTGTATGAGAGAGAGAAAATACCAATACTACATTAAATTATGTATCTTGATATTTAAAAATGATTAAACAAGAAAGAAAATGGATGGAAAAATAAGTGCTGAATGGAGTGAGATCAATAAGGATATTATGGTCATTTCACAAATACTAACAGAAAAAGCCCACAATCAGCTCATTTTTGTGGGTTTTTGAAAAGTAAGTTTGTCAATATTCCAACGGATCAACTTTTTTAATACCCCAACGAATTTTTGACTTTGTTTTTATTTGTTTTTTTTTTTTGGGGGGTGGAGGGGGGACAGCCAAAAGCAGTATTAAACGGTCCACCAAGCAGGCCCAAAGTCTACTCATTTGAAACGCTATGATTGCTAATTTTCCAAATATATTTAGTAATTAAGGCTTTTAACAGTGCAGGTTATGCTCATAAAGCATTTTGGAATCAAAAATGCAGGTTTGAGTACCCTTTTTCAGAATGGAAGAACTTGGAACATCTTAAGATCACTATAATGGCTGAAGATTATTTGACAGACACAGGATTTGTCGGGGAAGCCATGTAATGTCATCAGTACCTAACAAATGCTAATACCTAGATTTCTATTTGGTCAATTGTTCTTAGTATTAGTTCATCTTATATCATTAAAACATGCTCATTTAATGTAGTAACATCCGAAGCGTACCATGGAAGGGTGGGTTGGTGGTTTAGGAGTTGGAGTTCATTTTGAGCTGTTTCATGGGACTAGAGACAGTCTGATGCATGATACTCCTGCGATCATATTTGGCCAATTGTTCTTAGGATTAGCTCATGTTATATCATCATAACATGCCTGTTCAATGTAATAACATCTGATGCTTACTCTCAACGGTAGGGTGGTGATTTAGATGTTGGTGATTTAGGTGTTGGTGTTCATTTGCAGCCCTTTCAAGAGAGACAAGACAGTCTGATGTGTGAAACTCTTACTATGCACAGGATCTGGAGAAGAATTGAATCACTTTTTGGATCTGTTTGACGCTTTATATTGTTAATGTAATATGTTTTCACAACTCAAATTTGTAACCATTATGTCAAACAACAATTTTTCAATTTCTGCTCTTATTATTTTTTTTTCCCGTGGAGAATACTGATTACAATGAGTAGTGGTAAGGAATGTCTGGTACTAATGGCTGGTTCTTGTGGTACAGAATAAACCTAGCCGAAATTATTGTTGAAGGTGAGGACACTGGATTTGTTGAACTGCATCCAGCTCCATATAATGTGGTTGTTGAGGACGACACCTTCAAAGGGGAAATCAAGATCGGATTGAAATTTACAGTCAATGTGAGCATAAACCCATGAGTAATCTTTGAACCTTATAGTTTTTAATTGCTGTACTAAAAACATGAAAAAGAGTCTTGATATAAAAGTAAAATTGTTGTAGTGTGATATGAAAATTATGGGTTTAAATCTTGCAAGTGGACTCTTGCATAATGCTAGATAAGACTTCATATAATTGTTTGAAATTGGTCTGACCCTTTTTTGAAAATAATGTATTGGTATAATGGTAGAATTACTATCGTATGACTTATTGGTCATGGGTTTATGTCGTGGAGAAGCTTCTTACATGATATAAGATAACTATAAATCCAATGTGGTCCAACCATTCTTCTAGGCTTCGCATACAGTGGGAGCTTCCTGCATCATGATACCTTTTTTTTTTTATTTATTAAAAAGCATGCATCCTGTAATTTTTCATTATCTGCAGAGAGAAGCTCAAGTGGAGAAGAGAGAGCGTGCCACACAGGTGAAGAAAACAAGAAAATCAATATATACAACCTTCTTAGGTTTCTGGAAGATCTCATGGTGGAAGTCCTTGTTTCAATACGGGAAGATGACTCCAGATGATGGGCAGCAATTGTAGCTAGCTGGCAAGCGGTGCTGTACTTTAACGAGAGCTGTTATGGTCTTACCATATAGACTTCTTTGTATACGTAACGACTCAGATTAGAAGTTATAGAATGAAAAATAGGAATTGTATTAAGTCTTCATAATAGCTGATGTAATATCGATCATCTATTTTTTTAACTTATAATATTGACCTCTGGATATATAAAAGAACATACATAATAGAACCGTAACAGTTTTCTACTTCAACATAGAAATGGGATTGTCCTTGGCGCTATTGACTATTTGTGTATTTGGATACTAGGATCTCCATATCAATCAGAGAATTACTACTCAAAATGCTTAAATTCCGTGGGCGTGTGCTAAATGAGCTTGTTGCTGGTTGGTCTATTGTAAGATGAAAGTTACAGGTTTAATTTATAAAAACAGCCTTTCCACAGAGCATGCATTAGTTAAAAATGTGTATATCTGATCCTCAGACTCTAAGATATATGAGAACTTAGTGTATTCAAATACATTTTAGCCAAAATAAGCAACCAGAAAGCATACCTGGCAAAGCAGCTGATGGACTGACAGAGCAATTTACTCAACTGGGTTAATGTTCATTCCTTCCATGCTTTTTGAAGTTTTGTACTTCATGTTGTCCCCTTTTTTTAATTGGCATAAGACTATAATCAGGTGCTAAACAACGGGCTATCGATTTGGTAAGCATGGTTAAGGAAGGTAAGTCATTCTTCTCCTGTTCACTTTTAATCAGCAAAACAAATGCAGAAGGGTTTTACTCTCAAGGTGAAAACGAGTTAACATACAATAATCTCTGAAAGAACAATTCATATAATTAACTGGGACTAATTATTGAGGATTCAAAACGGTAATTTACAACCCAGCCAACATATCTATGATTCTCATTTCATTTTTATTCACTAAATATTAGGTACACAACTTGATACACTCTTTAACCCGGATAACAAAGATAGGATTTTTCCCCGTAATGAACCTGAAGATCAAGAAACAAACCAAACTGGCATAAAACACACCTTAGTTAATTATGACACAAAACCCTAACCTTTGAAACAACAACAATACTCCTGTGGGGGTCGAGTGCTTTCCCTGAGAGACATCCGGCAAAGATCATACAGATATGTTATTTGCTCATCGAGAAGCAGTCATTGTCGTGCAGCTGGTGCTAGTTGGGTTTTTCAAGGCCAATGTCAAATGAACCAAAACACATTTAGCACCATTCTTATGTTATCCCAGTTAACTGTAGGAAAAGCTGGGCCGATTTGTAGAATCTCGGCTGAACAGGCTCGATTTTAGCCAACTTGTGAAGGAAATGAGGAAGGGGTCGATTGTGCTCACAATTTGATGCAGTTTATAATGGTATCTTCCATTAATTCTTCAAGAATGGCTTCTTCCATCGCAATCCCAATGTTCTGCCTATCAATTTGCAAGTTCATCCATGCTTGAGATTTCAAATTGTCTTTTGCAAGAACTTTGTCTAATGTGTGGGGCCCTGGAAGCTGCAAATACCAATCAAATACATCCCATAACTCGACAAATACATCCTTTCCCTTTAAAACAGGAAGAACGAATGGCTTTTCAAGCAACAGGAAACAACCAAAATTATGCCAACAGATCTCCAAGAGAACTTCGTCGATCAAATCAAAGAGGAGCCTTGGGTCATCACAAAGCTGATCTTGAAGGAACTCTACTTCATTAAACAACGAAGGATCGAGAATGTGGTCTGAAAGAAGGAACCTTTGGAAGAGCTCATCCCAAGTCAAGCCCGAAATTTGCACCACTGCTTTTACAAAATCGAATATTAGTTTCTTTTCATCTACACAAGTTCCGATGCAAGCAACTGAGTCGGAAAGGGAAGATTTCTGCTCTTTGAATCCGATTTCCCGCGGTGCTTTGAATCCGATTTCCCACGGTGGAATAAGCTTGGCAGCTGCATATTTTTTGAGTGACTGAAATTGTAAGTGTTGAGTTCATTTGAATTGAACAAAATGCCAGAGGCTGTAATAACTGTTGTTAATAGCACTCTATGATTGGGTTGTGTGACACACTCAGTGAAAGGCATCATTAGAACTTTACAAATTAAAGATGCTGTAATATAAGTGACTGTCACTAGCACTACTCTATGGTTTACCTGATAATAATCTAAAATTGATGTTTATGATGAAAGATGCAGAGAGAAATGCTATCAACTAGTCGCCGCTAACCACTTGCTCCTAAACCACTTGGGATCCACATTTCAAGTTCGTTATCCTATAAATTTTTAGATAATTTTTCTCATATCATTGATTTTTTTACAAATTTTAATAAATTTAATTTGAATTTTAGTATTCTAGAAAAATCAAAAACCCCATTGTAAAAGTTAGGCCATTTCAATGCATATTAATACCAAAGGCTAAAAAGCCTACACCCTCTATTTGAGGGGAATGAATTCAAAGAATCTTCATTCATATTCAATTACTATGTTGCTATTTGATTTTTTATTTATATTTTTGCACATTCAATTAGTGACTTATTTGCGTTCGATATACTCAATACTGATTACTTGCTTGTGATTGCGTCACGAGATTGAACCTCAAACTTATGGTGCTCGGGGGTTAACTTTGCCATCGCATGATTTTGGAGCTATAAAATTCAAGCCTTGACACCTGGCTCCTTTTTTCCAACTTATTTATTGCCTTGCTCCTCGGCTCCCCATTGCTCCAGCCATACCTAGGCACCTAGAAACGAGGAAGGGCCTTTTTTTTTCAAAAATATCAATGAGGCGGCAAAAGCTGTTGTTCAAACCCCTTCAGTCCTAATCTAAGTCCGTTGAATAGATCCTCTATACGCCCTTCCTTAACAAGATGGCTCGGAGCAAGCAATACAATGGCTAAGCCCATCAAGCAAGCGCTCAAATCATTGGGGCCATGCTAGTACGACTGAATATGCATTAGAAATGGCATGATAAATCTATACACAATAGAGTAATTTAGATGAAAAGTACTGGGATATGATTTGATGCCTGGGGGGCTGATGTCATCTTCTCTGAATATCAGCTCAAGTACAGAAATGGGACTAGGCTGATCGGCTTTATCTATTGTCCCGTCTAGATCTTCAACCCTTTTGCTGCATAAACAATCTGATCGAAATCCCGTTGGAGAAGACGACAGTTCATTCTCTCCCATTTTTTTCTGAAGAATGAACATAAAGGATATTAAAATAAGTAGTGATGGCAAAGTGGGATTTGTTTGAATCTCCTACAACTTCCTGTTCTTCATGATCTTTGGAGTTCATCATCTTCAAATTTCACCATAACGGTCAAAATGAGATCTTTTGCAAGGTTTTGTATTATGGATGAAAATATCGATATCGATATCAGTCGTAACCAATATCAATATCGAATATATCAAATAATACATACTGATATTATATATATCAGAAGAAAAGTTTTTCTGACAATTGTAAATTGACATGGTCATATTAATTGATATATTGGTCAAATATTTGATATATCAGCCAATGTATTGAAAAATATTGTTGATATGGTAACATATCACGATATTATAGTAGTATCGGTGGCCTGATACCGTACATATCGGCCAATATTTCATCAATGTTTCGTACTCTTCATATAAAATTTGAAAGAAAATATTAGCTAATATATAGGTATCAAGCCCTTAAAAACATAACAACATCGTGATATGTCGATAAACTTTGATATATTAGCTGAAAGTTGATCCTAGGTTCCAAGTGGGAAAAAAAACATGTGCATCTAATATGTCTCAATTGATAAGGCCGATATTGATATCAATACTGATATTTTCATCCATGATAAAGTAAGCAATTAAGTACTTGTGTCATAAATAGTACAAGTAACTGTAGCTTACCAATTCTGAGGAAGTAGACTCTTCTTTCTCCTCAAAATTTTGCAGCGTATCATCATCCTTCTCATCTCCAACCATTAACAAGCTACATGGTTCAGAGCAAATATGCAAATTGTTGCCCTTTGCATGGACTGAAGTATCACTTGAACTTATAACCTCCACATCCACTGCATTTATGTTTTTTTCTTTTTTGGAAAAAGAAGATGCTAAAATTAGTATCAACCGCTATACATACTACAAAAATGATTGTAGGAGCCACATAGTTCAGCTATTAAGGTATCTTTATATTGTTCCAACTCACAAAAGGCCAAGGGCCAAATTGATGGACAGAGACAAATTTACAACACACACTGATTAAGGAAAACATGGAGACAGATTTGCAAATCGTAAATTATCACTGTGTAACTTGGTAATTATAAATCTAGTCATGAAAATGACCTGTAACATAATGAAAGATAAGATCATATACAATAGACTCAAAAGTGGTATAAATTTGATCATTCTTCAGACCTTGTGTATAACTTGAGCTTCATACATTAGGTTTTTGGTTGATTGACACAGTGATTAATTAAACCATTGTTACAGCCACATCAAAATTCACCAAAACATTGTTGGACACACAACACAATTCACCCGAACATCATTGGAAAAAGAAAATAAGGGTGATCCTGGGTGTTATAGTAAAATTACTCCACTGTAACCTGGAGGCCACATATCCAAACAACATAGACATCTTTTGCAATGTCAAGGTAAGGATGCATATGATCTACTATCCCATAGCTTACAATATGGGAAGCCTTGTGAAATAGGCTACACCATTGATGCAAACATCGACTATAAAATATATATTGATTGATATGTATTGGTATCACGGCCTCCCGATGCCGATATATTGTGATATATTTCCAAATCGGCCGGTATAGCTAATATTAGCCAATATGACTCTATAAGCTTATGATTTTCTATTAAAAAGAAATTTTTGTCCTATATATACAATATTGATATGTATTATCCGATATGTTTAATTACGATATAACTACGAACAATACTAATACTGATACTAATACCAATACTGAAATTTTTATCCATGGACTACACCATTTTCATTGGATAGCGATAAATCTGCCTACACGCAACAATTAACCAGAACAATGCTGGGTAGAATCAAATCTCACCATCAGAAATCATATCATCTCCAGCTGAATGGAAGATTTTGCCCACTCCATTGCCACAATTGAGATCATTCAAGACATCTTGACCTGAATTAGGAGCAGCAACTCCATCATCACGTATGTAAGCAGTAATGCATAACTCACCCTCTGTGCTTTGATTCACAGACCCCGGGTGGCCAAGCATTGATTTCTTGCCCTTGATGACATGCGCTTTCATTAGCAGCTAGAATCTCATTGCAAGGAGATAGTCCCGTCCGTGACATTGTGATGATGTGATTACGATCTTTTCTAGGACTGCTGATCGGAGAACTATACTCCGGGAAAGACAGAATCCTCCCCAGAGACTTCGGAACCTTTCTGCTCAACAAATTAGCATCTACATCACTACCACCGATAACCTCAGCAATATGTTTTTTGGCCTCAATATATATGTTGGATACCCTCCGCTCAGGAGTAAAGGAACCCCCACTCTTGGTAAAGACCGAGAGTCTTGGAATCCTTTCGATAAAGAAATGATTTCTGCTCGGAGAAGGGATTCCACCATTTTCTCCAACTGCATTATCAATTTCTGTCAATTTCAGCTGCTCTTTACTCATTGCAGATTTCAACCTTCTTCTGAACATAGTAAAGGAGAAGTTAGAGGAAGCTTTCTCAATTTGACCATTATTTCCCGAGTTATTAGGAGATTGCAGCAATGAACTACTAGTAGGCAAGTCCATATTCAGTGAGCCAGGTAGGCCTGGCTTTAGAACAACTATTCTATCCAAATCTTGAGAGTTCTCATTTTTCTTCAACAGGCTTCTTTCTAGACCCTTGAACTTCCTCCAGAAAAAGCTTTCTTGTTTAGTGTTTCCTAGATCTTCTTCCACGAATTTTTTGGAATTCCTGTCTTTCTCAACCTGAAAATCCCACAATTTTGGCATGTGCTTCACCAATGGTGAGTCAGGATCCTGGAGGAGCTTTGGAAACACTTCCTTGTTAGATTTTAGAATGCTAAGTGCATCAAGGAGTTCTTTTGAAGGTTGAATTTTCCCATCTTTTGTGAAGCTTTTCTCATCAGTAAAATGACTAACACACACCTTCAATGCTTCTTCCATATTCTGTTCTATTACAGAAAAATCTGGATTTGACTGTGTCAAAAGTTCAATATCGTGGTTGTAAGTAGAAAAATGAATATTTGTCTGGTCAATCTGGCTGTATAGCTTCTCCATTATTACACTTAGGTCAAAACTATTTGCAGATTTATGCTTTGGGTGAGTACAATTTTGAGAAACAAGGCCCTCAGCAGCACAGAGATCGGCATCACCTATGTCAAAGGACTTTCTGCTCACCTGTCTACGGTTCCTCCTTGCATGGCCTCCATGCTTTGATTTCCCCTCCATACTAGTTGCCTGGTCCTTCTGATCTTGCTCACCAATCATCTCTTCTTCCATCAGATCTTTGACGCTTGTTTTCCTAGAATCAGCTGATGCCTTTTACACTAAGTTCACCAACCTAAAAAAAGTAAAAATGTAAGAATTGTCTAACATAACATGATATATATTTAATAATTTATTAAAATAATTAAAAGTTTTAATCTCATACGGTTTTATTATATTTTATTAGATTTTTTTTTAATTAGTCCGGTCTTTAATGAAAAGAATAGTATTTATATAATTAACAAATCAATATTCTTTATACTTTATAAATAATATAATTACTCATCATTATTTTGTGGATAAAGGGGATAGTTTTTTCTAGATAATGTTCAGCCAATTTTCTAAATTCAAATTCAATGCAATTTTTATAGGTTCCTTCATGGTTTTTTCCCTCTTTAAAAATAGCCCCCCCGATAAATTGAAAATCGACTTCTTTACACAATTTTTGCAACTCATACAGAGATAGAAAGATAAATGTGAAGGAAGAAATATCGGTTTGAAGTTCTTCAAGAAAAGAATGCTAAGCATAAATTCAGGTATATTATGATATTTAATTCCGCATTTTAAATTATGAAATAACGTAATAATTCGACGATCTATAGAATAATTTTTAACTCATAAAGTTTTATAGGAGTTTGATGTGTGTATCAGAGCATGGATTCACTCTGGAAGAAAGAAGCCAACAAAGAAGGATAAGAGCAGAGAAACCAGAGACACGAGGGAGGGAAGAGGGAGCTCTGGCAGAAAGCAGGAAGAGGGAAAGTGGGAGAGGTTGAGTAAGAAAATAGAATGGAGACAGAAAACTGTAAAAAGTAATATTTCTTCCTCTTTACTGAAGCACTAGACACCATATATATAAGCAGTAGTCAAGCAACAAAGTATATATCTAACAGAATTGAGCATATTTCTAACAGATTTTGTTAACTAGAAGGTAAAATTCAACTAATTATATTTCAAATAAACAAAATAAAATCCTAGAATTTAAGAGGTGGTCAGATTGCACATGCACTTCGTCGGGAAGGTGGAGGACCCGTTGGTAGCATCGTAGCAGAATCAATTAGAACCGTAACATTTCCGTCCTCATCGAAATTAATCTCGTCCTCAAGGTTGAAGGTTGGGAAGTCACAGATGAAGTCTATAGCCGGTTCCTAGGTGGCCTCTATGGGTGTGTGAGATTTCCAATGAACGAGGAACTAGGGAAAGAATTTCTCGTGCTGAAGCACCTTGCGGAAACCCAGCAGTTGGACGAGCATCAAGACAAGATGGGATTCCACAGCTTCAGGAGGTAGCTCATGGTGTTGCTGATGCAGAGGGTCTCCTTGACATTGCTTGAGCAAGGAGACATGGAAAACATTATGAATTCTGGAGCAATCTGGCAGGCAAAGGTGATATGCAACAGGGCCTATTCGGTCCAATATACAGAACGGGCCGTAGTAACGTTTAGCTAACTTGTGGGATCGCTAATGAGCCAAAGAGGTCTGACGGTAAAGCTATAACTTGACGTAAATCCAATCTCCTACTTGGAATTCTTTGTCCGAATGGTGGGCATCCCTCTAATTTTTCATGCGCAGTTGGGCACATTGAAGGTTGGCTTTTAAAGTAGTGAGAACCTTTAAGTGTTCAGTTAGCGGTTCATCTAGTAATGCCACAGGAGTAGACCCTTGGACATAGTAAGTTAGAGAGGGAGGTGGAATGCCATAAATTGCCTCAAAGGGAGTCATTTTAATGGAAGAATGCCAAGTTATGTTGTAGCTCCATTCGACCCACAGTAAGTACTGGACCCATTTAGAAGGATGATCAGCAGCAAAGTATCTCAGATAATCTTCTAAACAGCGATTAATAACCTCCGTTTGCCCGTCCAATTGTGGATGATACGAGCAGCTCGTGGACAGTTTAGTTCCCTGAGATTTAAACAGCTCTTTCCAGAAAATACTCATAAAAATAGGGTTCCGATCCGAAACAATATCAGTTGGAAAACCATGCAACCAACAAATATCTTTGACAAACACTTCCGCAAAACTGGCAGTTGTGAAATGGGTACTTAGTGGGGAGAAATGGTCCGTATTTGGACAACCGGTCCACTACGACAAAAATCACTATTTTCCCTTCCAATGGTGGTAAATGTGTAATAAAATCCATAGAAAGGGATGTCCACACTTTACCAAGGATGGGGAGTGGTTGGAGAAGTCCCAGGGGAGCCAAAGTGAGGGGTTTAACTTGCTGACAAACGGCACACTTAGCAACAAAGCCATACACCTCTCTGCTCATATTTGGCTAGTAGAAGGCAGCAGCAAGTCTGTTCAGGGTGCGTTGGCACCCAACGTGGCCCCCTAGGGGAGACTCATGAAATTCCTATAGGAGTAACTCTTGTAACGCAGAATTGGTGGGTACCACGATGCGATTCTTGAAAAAAATTAATCCATCGCGCCAGGAATAATGCTCAAAATCCCCTGGGTATTCTTGAAGGGAGGTAATAAATTCGGTTGATGCTGGGTTGCGAGTGTGAAATTTGCGCAGAGCCTCTAGCAGTGCCATTACAGGCTTGGGCATGGAGAGCAGAGTAATGGAAAGTAGAGCAAGTTTCCCCCGGTAGCCGTGATAGAGCATCAGCAAGGGTATTTTCCCTTCCAGGCCGGTAGACAATGTTGAAGTCGAACCCCATTGGTTTGGTGATCTATCGTTGTTGTTCTGGGATATGGATGGATTGATTCAACAACTCCTTTAGAGGCTGGTGATCAGTCTGAATAGTAAATTTGGCACCCAAAAGTTATTGCCGCCATTTCTTTACGGCGTCGGTAATGGCAATAAGTTCACAAAGATAGGTGGAAGAGGCTTGCAGTCATGGACTAAGTTGTCTGTTGAAAAACGCAATCGGATGACCAGATTGCAGGAGAATAGCACCCACTCCGTTGCCGGACGCATTAGCCTGGATAGTGAAGGGCTGGGAGAAGTCTGGAAGGGCTAGGACAGGGGTAGACGTAAGGGCAGCCTTAAGAGAGCCAAAGGTTGTTTCTGCATCCTTTGTCCACACAAAAGCATTCTTCCTCAATAGCTGTGTGAGGGGTGCGAAAATCAGCTCATAGTGAGCTACAAACCGCCGGTAATACCCAGCTAACCCAAGAAATCCCCTTAATTGTTTGATATTAACCGGTGTGGGCCACTACTGCATGACTTCTATCTTGGAGGGGTCGACAGCCACCCCTCGTCCCGAGACTATGTGGCCCAAGTAGGTGATTGAAGTGCGTCCGAAGGCACACTTTGTTTGTTTGGCGTAGAAGGAATTGTCTCGTAAGATTTGCAAGACACTAGCAATGTGCTGGAAGTGTTGTTCCCGGGTTGAGCTGTATGTTAGGAAATCATCAAAGAATACCAAAACAAACTTACTCAATACCGGTCAAAAAATTGTATTCATCTCGGATTGAAAGGAGTAAAGTGCATTAGACAGCCCGAAGTGCTTCACTAGAAATTCGTAGTGCCCCTCGTGAGTTCGGAAGGCTGTTTTGTGTACGTCATCGGTATGGACTCGAAGCTGATAGTAGCCGGCATGCAAGTCCAGCTTTGAAAAAATCTAGGCACCATGCAATTCATCCAACAATTCATCTACCGTTGGAATAGAAAATTAGTCCTTAACTGTGATTGCATTAAGGACACTATAGTCAACACAAAATCACCAACTACTATCCTTCTTTTTAACTAACAAGATTGGGGAGGAGAAGGGGCTGGTACTGGGTCGGATAATGCCATCAGCAAGCATTTCCCGGACTAATTTCTCCATCTCTGTCTTCTGGAAATGAGAGTAGCAATAGGGCTTGACATTCACTAGAGAGGCGTCAGGCTTGAGAGGTATGCGATGATCCACGGTGCATTGAGGAGGTAGCTTGTGGGGAATGGCAAATACATCCGTAAACAAAGAGAGGATGCCACTCAGTGTGGCCACCGTTGGATTGGCCTCCTCAGGTAAGTAGGAAGGAGTCAGAGTAGTAGTGGGGTTAGTACATAAGGAGGGTTCCACAATAGGGGTTATGGTTAATTGAAAGTATGTGGAAGTGGAATTAGTGAATTCACTCCTCCTCAGCTACCCCAGGGACATAGTGGCGATGGCAGCTTGTTGCAACCTGTGTAGAGTGAGTTGAATCCTTTCGTGTGTGAAACTCATCCAGAGGGCCTTGTAGTTGAATAACACCGGTCTAATAGTTGCCAGCCATTGAACTCCAAGAACCACATTAGCCCCATCAATGGGTAATAAGTACAAGTCCACCTGGAATTTAGAGGAGTACAACGTAACTTCAACATTAGAGCACAACCCTTCACAATAGAGAGAATCCCCATTGCCCACCGTAACCTTTAGGTATTGGGAGGGTTCTATAGGAAGGCCCAGATGCTTGGCCAGTCGGGTTTGTAGGAAATTGTGGGTAGAACCATTGTCCACAAACACCACAACAGCATGCCCACATAGTGAACCTTGCAACTGTAGAGTAGAAGTGGCACAATGGCCCTCTAGTGCGTGCAGGGAAATTGTTGGAGGAGGTTCGGTAAGGGGAAGTACAACGGGATTTTCGTCTTAGGTAATTTCCATGGACGGTTCTGGTTCAGTGAATACAGGGTGGTGCCTTTTGGCTTGGACAGACTCGTCGTCCTCGGTTAACATACATAAGAATTGGGGAAGCTTACACCGATGACCAGGTGTGAAGCGCTTATCACAATTGAAGCATAACCCTCGCTCACAGCATGAGGCCATCTCAACAAGGGTCAATTTTTTTATAGTTAATTTGGGTGGGGGGTTTTGTGGTGGATACGGTTTCGGTGTACCAGAGGAGGGATGTGGCGTAGGCTTTGAAGCTGGCGGTCGGTGAATGGCAGGTCATCTTGCCTCAAATTTTTCCTCCACTAGTTTGGCCATACCAATAGCCTCTGGCAGAGAGGTGGGTTTCAACAAGAGTAGTTCACGCTAGATATCATCACGGAGCCCAGAAATAAAGCAATTGAGGAGATTACCAGTGGTCAAACCTGGAGTGCGAGTAGAGAGTGCCTCGAAATCAGCCATATAGGTGGCCACCGTGGTATTCTGGCGAAGCTTGTACAGGGTGGCTTCATAGTTGAGGTATGAAGATGGTTTGAACCGAAGCTCCAAGTCTTGGGTGAATATCTCTCAAGTGGAGAGCTGTCGAGTGGCATGCATCCATTGGTACCACTGGAGCGCAGGCCCCATCATGTAGAAAGCAGCGATGGTGAGTTTCTGCTCAGGTGGCGTGTTGATATACAAAAAGAATCGCCCGATTTGGAATAACTAGCCAATCACGTCTTCCCCTGCAAAAAATGGAATTTCAAGTTTGGGTAGCTGCGGTTGTGTCAAAATCTGCACATCCAGTGGTAGAGGAAGCGAAATGGGTAGGGTTTGTGACAATGGGTGAGGATGAATAGTAGGTGAGGCCATAAACGAAGGAGCTGTGGAAAGTAAGGGAGGGTTTGCCGATGGTAAGGTTTGGTGCTCTAATCGGTTCATAGAATGGCGGATTTCGGTGAGGGATTGCTGCAATTGATTAGTAGTCGAGGTAGTTGCAGCAAGGCCGTTTGCATGCTATTGTACGGACGCCGTGATTTCCTTGAGTTCCTTCGATAATCCTGCAATGGAGTCCTCTAGCGCCTTATAGCGTGTCGTCATGTCTTCTGCCATAATCTCAATGAAAGCACCAAAGCTGATGCGTGTATCAAAGCATGGATTCGCTTTGGAAGAAAGAAGCCAAATGAAGAAGGAAAAGAGCAGAGAAACTAGAGACACGAGGGAGGGAAGAGGGAGCTCTAACAAAAAGCAGGAAGAGGGAAAGTGGGAGAGAGTAAGGAAACAGAATGGGGACAGAAAACCGTAAAAAGTAATATTCCTTCCTCTTTACTGTAGCACTAGACAACATATATACAAGCAGTAGTCAACCAACAAAGTGTATATCTAACAGAATAGAGCATATTTCTAACAGATTCTGTTAACTAGAAGGTAAAATTTAACTAATAAAATTTCAAATAAACTAAATATAATCCTGAAATTTAAGAGGTGGTCAGATTGCACGTGCACTTTGTCGGGGAGGTGAAGGACCCATCGGTAGCGTTGTAGCCGAATCAATCAGACCCGTAACAGAGTTATAAGGGAATTCAGAATTTGGTTTTCACATGCAGATGTGAAGATACACAAAAGCATGCGTCATAAATATGCTGAATTACCCACTTTCCAGAGTCCTTAAAGTTTTACCAACATAGAGTACCGTGAGATGCAGCAAAAATGATAGTGGGAAAGCATCCATAATCAACAATAAAGAAGCATTCATAATAAGATTCGTCTTACATTGCTATCTTTGCAGAATTCAGAATACACCTTCAATTTGTCCAGTTTATATGCATCACCTGCTAAACAATATGCAATTAATCCACAAATCTCGTCAATTATTAAATACCTTCAGAATATAGCATGACCAGAAGTAGCGTGATATATACAACAAAATGCACTTTACCTAGATTTGTTATATTTGATACCTCAAGTAAAATACATGACCAAGATTTTTTATAACTTCATTTGCAGGTTGACATGTTTGGTTGTTTTATAAAGAACTATCAAAATGAACTAAGAGGTTGGAAAATGGAGCCACTCTTCCGCTCTTTTTAGACTATAATCTTAGTCCTTCCTATAGCAAATAAAGCTGGAACTCGGAAGGTTCCAAATTATTCCAATAGATTTATCCTTTTTCTATTCTGAGTTGCAGAACTAGAAAGAAGGCATTTCAAACCACGAATAAACTCGCACTGAGAGCTAAGTTCTGGTAAAATTAATCATCAAAGAATCAATAGTCACACGTCTAGAAATAATGTTTCCATGATTTGCAAGATGAATAACTGAATTCAAAAGTAATGGAACAATAGTTGCAATGAATAACAGGGACAAAGGTACATTTTCATACAAAAATGTCCATGAGAACATATAAACATCAATCGGCTTCTCATAAACTGCAAACTGTAAGTGAAAATTAGCAAGAAATTTCATAAGAAAAAAGGAAAAAAAAAAAAAAAACACTAGTCTTCTAAAGAGGTAATTATATCTGAAATTGCCCTCCACATGTGTACGATACAAGGAGATCTGTCAATACAGTAACAGTATTATTATTTTTTTGTCTTAGGCTCTGACTAAAGTAGATGAAAGTTTTTGTGCTCATTTCATGCTGAGATGTTACAGAAGAAAAAACTACAACAATTAAAACATTTATAGTTAGGTCAATGTGATTGCTTCTCCCCCCCTGCCCCCAACTGTTTTGTATGTGCCGTTTCGTAAGTCCTGAAAATTTGTGCCTAGTAATGAGTAGAATAAGTACCTATGACACGCTTGCTCACATGCTTCCTATCTGGAAGCAGCTTTTGAGTAGAACGAACATGGCGGAAGTCAAAGATGCTAATCAAATTCCATATACAGCCAGATTGATTCTTCTCATATCTTGAAATTCGTCTTCTTGACCTCTTGGCCATAGTCAGCAGCTAATTCTTCACTTTGCTCACGTACTGCTCATTCCCTTTAAAGGCAACAACGTTTTCATTAATTTATAAAACTAAATACTCAGCAAAGAATATAAAAACACAAATAACAAAGAGCACATGAGCCACATTTTCAATCACTGAAGCACCATAATCTAAAGTCTTCCCACAACAGCCTCAAATGACAAGAGAGTGGCAGCTGAACAAGTAAATATTGGATCATGCAGAAAGGTTAAGGTGGTAAATTTGAGACGCTGAATTAGAGTTTGCTGCATTTGAATCTCTTACACACACACACACACACACACACACACACACACACACAAGTAATGCAAAATTCATCTACGACAACAAAAACAAAAAGGACAGAAAGATCCAATAAAATAAAAAAAGTACAACCAGGGCAACACTAAACCACGATTGTTACAAATCGGCAATCACAAGAAATTTGACACATGACAAGCAAATTGGGAAGGCATCCATGATCAACGATGGAAGAAGAATGTAATAAGGTCAATTTGTCATCTTTCTCAATAGTAGTTGCTGTAAGAAAAGAAAAAACAGAGTGAAGAATGGAGATGAAGAAGGAAGAGGACGATGGAGGAAAGACGGGAATCAATTGCAGAAGCTGGAGAACAGCAAAGCAAATCAATCTCATTAATGCTTATGAGTTTTTACATGTGATGGGACGCCGCCCAAGGACCAATATATATAATACAAAGCAAAATCTCCTAAATCTCCTAATGATTTGCTTAACAAAAATATCCTCACTAATATACAAAGAAATATTACCTATAAGGAAAAAAATCCTAACAAATATACAGGAAAAGGAAAATCTCAACCAAAAATACAACTACCCTAAAATACAACTATCATAATACAATATTGACAAAATAAAAAGATTATGTATTCTCTAATACTCTCCTGCAAGATGGAGCATATATATTGATAATGCCCATTTTAAACAGATAGGAATTTAGACGATATGAGAGTAAAATCTTGGTGAATATATCTGCCAGCTGATTATGAGTGGTGACATGATGTGTACGAATGCTCTATTCTTGAATTTTGTCACGAATAAGATGACAGTCCAGCTCAATGTGTTTAGTACGTTCATAAAAAATGGGATTTGTTGCAATGTAAATGGCTGCTTGATTGTCAAAATATAGATACGCTGCATTAGGATGTGAAACTTGCAAATCATTCAAAATATAACGTATCCAAGATAATTCACAACAAGTTGTAGCCATTGATCTATATTCTGCCTCTACTGAGGAGCGAGAGACCACTGACTGTTTCTTGCATTTCCATGAAATAAGAGAATTCCTAATAAAAATACAATAACTGGTAATGGATATTCGTGTGTCGGACATGAAGCCCAATCTGCATCACAAAAAACTCTTAGCTGAATGTTAGAGGTAGAGGAAAACAAAATTCCTTGTCCTGGATTTAATTTCAGACATCGCAAAATTTGATACGCAGCATTTATATGACTCAAGGTAGGCTGATTCATAAATTGGCTTAAAATTTGCACCGCATAAGCTATGTCCGATCTTGTGACAGTTAGATAAAGAAGGCGGCCAATAAGTCTTCTATACATACTTGGGTCTTGTAGAACCACCCCGGTTTGCTTACTTAGTCTCAAATTTTAATTCATTGGTAGTTTAAGGGGTTTTGTACCAATGGTGCCAGAATCAGCTAAAATGTCAAGAATATTTTCTTTAACAAATATGTATACCTTTTATTGATCGTGCGACTTTCATGCCAAGGAAATATCGTAGAACACCAAAATCTTTAATCTTGAAAGCCCGATTTAGAAAAGATTTTATAGAGGCAATTGAATCCAAACAATTACTTACAACATCTATATCATCAACATAAACAAGAAGAACCGTAAACGATTTATCATATTGTTTAGTGAATAAACTGTAAATCGGCTTTGGATTGGACGAAGCCAAAGGCAATGAGAGAAGTAGACAGTTTTGAATACCATTGTCTAGAAGCTTATTTAAGACCATATATGCTTTTTAACAACTTGCATACATGATGGGGTTTTCCTTTGGTATAACCGGGAGGTTATTGCATATAAATTTCTTCATTTAGGACTCCATCTAAAAAGGCATTATGGACATCAAAATGATACAAATGTCATCCTTTTATGGCAGCTACAGCTAAGAGGCATCGCACAGTGGTGAGTTTAGCAACGAGAGAAAAGATTTCGTGGTAATCTACCCCTTCCTGTTGTGTGTATCATTTAGTCACTAATCAACATTTATATCTTTCAATACTCCCATCACTATTAAGTTTCAATATGAATACATATCGATATCCGATAGCTTTCTTTTCTGGAGGTAAATTAGTAATAATCCAGGTTTTATTGATTTCTAAAGCATTCAACTCATCTTTGATGGCTTTGCGCCAATTGGGATGGCAAATAGCTTGAGCATAAGTTTGTAATTTAGTGTGAGATGAGATGGAGGATGAAAAAGAACTATAGGTAGGAGATAATTTGTGATATGATATGCAATTTTTGAGGAGGTAAGGTTTACCTGGAGAAATTTTAATAGTTGATTGGATAGGTGTAGCTTGAGATACCTGATGACAATGAAAATCCTTCAAATATTGAAAAACTTTCCTAACTCTAGTAGTTCTGCGAACAGGAGTGTTATTTCTCTCTGGAGATTGGATATTTGTGGTAAGATTAGTAGGCACACTAGGCTGTGGGTTGCTACACAAAGGCTCTTGATTATTCTGCAGTTGGCCTTAGACTAAAGGTAAAGCTAATTGTTCTTCACTATGGTGAAGTGCAGCGGTTGGTTGATATCCATCTAGAGCAGGATTAGTGACGAGATCCAAAACTGAGTCATAGATAGAAGGTGATTGTTGAGTCCGGAAAAAATGATCATTATTTGTCACTCAGGAGGCAATGCATCAGATTGAGCACTGGGAGCAATTTCGGTATTGTTTTTCTGGAAGGGAAAAACATTCTCATGAAAAATGACATCTCTGGAATAAAATATAACATGGCTATGCAAATCAAACAATTTGTAACCTTTAATTCCAAATGGATAGCCTAAAAATATACAAGTTCTACTTTTGGAATCAAATTTCTTCCACCCATGAGAGAGGGTGGAAGCAAAACATAAACAACCAACTATTCATAAATTGTCATAACTTGGTTTGACTCCAAATAGAATTTCATATGGAGTCTTATTTTCCAGCAATGGAGTGAAAATCTTATTTATAATATAGGCAACAATAAGTATACAATCACTCCAAAAATTTAAAGGAAGTTCTGATTGAAATCTAATAACTCTGACTATATTTAATAAATGTTAATGTTTTCGTTCAACAACACTATTTTGTTGTGATGTTTCCACGCAACTCTCGTTGATAGATAACACATCTTTTACTGTAGAAATCTCCCAGACAAAATTCAGATCCATTATCACTTCGAATAACTTTAATTTTAACATTGAATTGTGTTTCAACGAGGTTGTAAAAAGCTTCTAAGCACAATTTAGTGTCTGATTTTTGTTTTAGAAGATAAATCTAGATACTTCTTGAAAAATCATCAACGATAGTTAAGAAGTATTTATAACCATCATAAGATTTTTTAGAGAAAGGTCCTCATAAGTTACAATGAACCACATCAAACAATGTGTGTGACCTATGGATGTTGGGAGCAAAAGGAAGGTGACGTTGTTTAGCCATATAACAAATTGAACAGGGATTATCATTAATAGAATGCAATACTCTTTTTACAAGAGAATCATTTATCAGTTTTATCCTAAAATGTGAAACATGACCTAATTGGTAATGCCAAAGATCTACTGGCGATTAAACAAAGTTAACGGAGGGCTTCACAGTGTGATTGGAGAATTTGAAGAGAATGACAACCAAGGTGTTTGGATGAACTTCATTATTCATCAGATGATATAAACCATTTTACTCTTCACCCATTCCAATTGTTGTCCAGGAGACAAGGTCCTGAATCAGACAAATGTCAAAGAAGAAAAATAGACAGCAGCCGAGAGCATCAATGAGTTGTTTTGCAGAAATCAAATTAAATGTGAAAGAAAAAACAAATAAAACGTTTTGCAGTATTATCTTATTTGTCAGTTTAATGACTCCAATGATCTGTGGACCGAATAAGAAATTTGTATCTTCTTATGAAGATATAAGGATGGGTCGTAGATCATATGATCTGTGGACCCCGGTATCAAGAATCCATATATTCTTTCTATTATAAGAGGACGAAGAGGAGCAAAACTCAGTACCAGTCATATTAGCTGTTTTTGATTAATCGCAAATGGGATCAAAAGTAGATGAAATTTGTTTAGTCATTTGAGAAGGCGCAGTAGAGTCTTTGGATTGAATCAAATTCATGAGCTGCTTGAATTGTACTTTAGTCAATGCGACCTTATCATCCTCATTAGTCTCTTGGTCAGAAATGGTGGTAAAACTCGTATGGTTAGCAAAAGGAGCTGTAGTCCCAGACTTACCATACAGCTTGTGATTAGAAGGAAAACCGGGAAGCTGATAACACTTATTAATAACATGTCCAGGTTTATTACAATGAGCACACATAGGCATCTCAGCATTCCCAACTTTAAAATATTGTTGTAAAGTGTGTCCTGGGACAAGACAATAAACACAAAAGTGGTCTATCTTTCTTTGACATATGAGTGTTTTTCACGATAGTTTTAGAGTTACTAATAACTCGTTTCGTAGTTAAAGCAATCGTTTTTGAAGGGTGCACAATGGACAACATTTGATTGTTGTCTTTCTTGTTATTGGATAATAAAAAAGACTTTGTTAACAGAGATAAGAGGGTCCATCAACATAATCTGGTCTCGAACATTAGTATATGAGCCATTCAAACCCATTAAAAATTGTATAATACAATCCCTTTGATATCGCTCGATGAGCACTTTTATTTTACCACAGTCACAATCTGGGAGAGGGTCATATATAAGAAGTTCATCCCAGATCGTTTTCAGTTTACCATAATACGAACTTACCAAATCTTGTTCTTACAAGAGACCTGCCAAGGATTTCTTCAGTTGGAAAATGCGTGGCTCATTTTGTTGAATAAAACGGTCACACAATTCCTTCCAGATTTCAGAAGTATCGTCAACAAAAACAACACTAGATTTGATGGATGGGCTGATGGAGTTCTAAATCCAGGAGACCACCATGTCATTGCATCATCCCTAGGCTTTAAAAAGAGAATCGTTAGAGTCAATGGGTTTAGGAACAATACCCTCAATAAACTGGAGTTGTTTTTAGCCCTCGAAGCTTGACCCATGGTTCTTGACCAAGTGGAATAATTGTCAACTGCGAACAAATCGGTGACCAAAGTGACGGCCGGACTATCGCCAACCTCCAGTCAAAAAGGGTTTGTAGGATCAGAAAGATTTTAAAATCGTAAGAGATTTTGTGTGAGATCGGGATTTGGGTTATCTGTGTTTGACGTGTTTTTGGAAGTATTGTGGTATTGCTCCATATCTCTAATACCATGTAAGAAAAGAAAAAACAGAGCGAAGAATGGAGATGAAGAAGGAAGAGGATGATGGAAGAAAGACGGGAGTCAATTGCAAAAGCCGGAAAAGAGCAAAGCAAATCAATCTCATTAATGCTTTTGAGTTTTTACATGTGATGGGACGCCACCCGAGAACCAATATATATAATACAAAGCAAAATCTCCTAAATCTCCTAATAATTTGCTTAACAAAAATATCCTCACTAATATACAAAAAAATATTATCTGCAAGGAAAAAAATCCTAACAAATATATAGGAAAAGGAAAATCTCAACCAAAAATACAACTATCCTAATACAATATTTACAAAATAAAAAGATTATGTATTCTCTAATAGTTACGAGAGGCTTGCATTAGAATTGTCTCACATAATGTGACTCATATTTAATAATTTATATAAATAATAAAAAGTTACGATCTCATAGGTTTTGTTATATTTTAATCAGAACGGCTATTTCCTTAATTAATTTAGTCTTTGATAAAAATAAAGATGCTTTTGTAATTAACCTGTGTTAAAATTACCTTACATGGCATGGCGCATATTTAGCAATTTATTAAAATGATTAAAAGTTACAATTTCATTCGATTTTATTATAGTTTTATCAGAAAATTTATTAATTATTAGCACTATCTTTGATAAAAATAAAAGTATTTATGTAATTAAGGGATTGATAATATTCTTACCTTATAAATAATATAATTATCCATCGTTAGTTGAGTATAACTAGCAGTAATTTTATTAATTATGATGAGTGATTTTCAAATTTGAATTTGATGAAATTTCTTAACTTTCTATTATTTTTAAATTTAAGAAGCCCTCTGGATAAACTATACACCTATGGACTCCACACATAATTTTTTTAAAAAATCTCACAAAGGAAGAGAGATCAAGGTTAAAGGAGAGAAATCACTTCGACATTCTTTGAGAAGAAAACTTTAAGAATGGGTACTTCATTAATGTTTTTTGGCATAGTGAAATAATGCAATGATTTGACAACATGTAAAAGGTTTAAATCTTACAAGATTCTTACAAACTGCTGTGTCCTCTAATAAGCACATCAATACAATGCATGGCCTTGTTACACTAAATTCATTCGAACAATTTTCACAGAATTAATATGGCAGATTACTAATCGATCATCAGGAATAATTTCCATCGGCGTTGTCACTCAAGAACGTGATTTACAAGAATCATTTACCAATGGAACTACAAATTCCTCCCACTCTCCACCCCTTAAAAAATAAAAATAAAACTCTCCACTTCAAAAAAAAAAAAAAAAAGTAAAGAAAACTAAGAAATGAAAGTAAGGAAGATGTCTTAAAATTGTAAGAAAACGACTTATGTAAAGGTATAGCCTAATAAAAACCAAAGATAGTACCATTACCTGAAGTCCAAAGTCCTGAATTTGATGATCCTAGATAAGAAAACTGGTTCAGCCAGCTATCAGTTATAGATGATTGAATTACAATCCCATCAACCAAGCTTTCCAAAAGAGTGAAGCTCAAGAAACTAAAGCTTTATTATGATGGAAAGGAATCATAACTTCCCCTTTTGTCATCCACAAGACTAATTCAGCATCTTAAGTTTTTTGACTTTTGATGGAAAGGAATCGTAACTTCCCCTTTTGTCATCAGCAAGACGAACCAAGCATCTTGAGTTTTTCACTGAAATACCCAAACTCCCCAATATAGACGAATATGATCTTCACTTCAATAAGAAGAACAATGACTGCAATTGAATGCTCTCCAAACTTCCAAATACCAAAAACGCATTAGCTTAATATGCCACCAATCAAACGCGAATTACGAAATTCAACGAACAATGATCTTCAATTCTCGATTTTTATCAAAATCCACTTCACAGTCAAAGTTCGACAGCAGAAGAACCAAAATGGGCTGGTCACAATTTCCTCCAATTGAATAACGTTCAACCAAAGTTTGATCTCCTCATCGCATAACCTAGATACCCAAATCGAAATTCAACAAATTCCGACATCTGCCAAATATCCAGATTGAAATCATCGCCAATATGATTTTTCTTTTAACCAAAAAGAAGGCCCGAATTTGTGCTGTCAGCACCGGCCCATATCTATTTAATGGACAAATGCCATTTGGGAAGCCATTAAAGTCTGACGAAAGTGGAAAAAAGATGAAGGGGAAAGAGAAGGAATGAAGGATGGAGAGGAGGAGGACAGAGTGGCAAAGAAAAATGTGAAATGTTTACGATGTAGGGTGGAAGAATACGTGACAGTTGGACATCAGCGCAAAGAAGGGCCCCACATTTAATCAGTAAAAGTCCCTTTTTTCTCGTTCATGGAAAGTCTGGTAAAGCTTCTTCTGCAGAATTTTCCTTTCTTCTTCGCCATGTTTTCCTAGCATTTCCACGTTTTAACCATCACTCTGTAAATTCACAGTCACACATGCACTCAGAAGGCAGGAGAGGAAGATTCCGATTAATTCATTGAAAATTTATTCGAGAACAAAGAAGGTGAGCGGGAGAAAGCTGGAAGGAAGAGCGGGAGGAAACAGAAACGTGTGATTGAGCTGGTGCGCGCACTTTCTTCGCTTCTTTATTAAAAGCCTAAAGGCGGCACAGCACTGCTGGGGTACGTCTGTGAACATATATTTTAAAAATTTATGTTTACATTGTATAAAAAATAAAAAAAAAATTAATAAAAAAAATATATATTAAAATATTAATATTTAAAAAATTATTTTTTTAATTTTTCTGTTTTTTGTTTATTTTTTTAAAAAAATTAAAGTAAATAAATCCTAAGAAATTTTCATAAAAATTGAATTAAATTTTTAGCTGAGGATGAAGTTAGAAATATATGTATGATATAAAGCTATGCCCCTATCTACTGTAGACTGGTCACTTTATGAGCTTATATTAATGGAAGAGCAATAAGACTACGAGGCAGCCCCTAGCTATTATTCATTTTTACATAAATTCAAAATTGCATTTATTAATATTTATTTAATTTTATAAATCAAATATATATGAAACATAAATCATAAAATATTATTTTTATATCAAAACAAAATATTTTTATAAAAACTAAATATTCCAGTCGTTTTTGGTTACTTTGTCATTATGTGTTCCTTATCTTCTAGTTTTGACAATTCAATCCATTCTTTATTTTTCTAACTTCTTATAAGGGAGCAGCCATTAACATCTAGGGAAATTAAAATAGAATGAAAAAAGTATAAAGAATGAGTAAACATAATCATCACCTCAACTACTAGTTTCAGAAAGACTAATTTTCTAAATCTTATATTCTTGTCTCGATTAGATTTGTTCAGCAATAAACAGTAAAGATGGAGACACAATATTTTAGAATATTTGTAAGCTTTGTGAGTTGCTAAGTAATAGAGTATCCGGATGGAAATAATGGTATTGCAAAGCAATTAAGCCACCCAACTACCAAATTGTCTTGTTTTCGAGTGGTTAATTTGCTAAGCTGACAAGTTAAAAACCACCAGGCCACCTCAGTATCGAGTTAGCAAGGTGCTAGACTATCTTGTCAAAAAAATATTATTATGTTATCTAGATAAGCTATTATTAGAATAAATCTGATCAGAAGAATGAACTGTTAGAATGTCTATTTTGCAAATAAATTGTCCAAATATTATTATGTAAGAGTGTCGCTTTATCTATCAATCTATGTCTAAATGATGAAACGGTTAGAGTTAAAGAGGCTAATAATAATTAATACACTACATCAATAATGATCAAGATAAAACGTTTAAGGAGTTATGATAATCTTTTTTTAAGGACTACTAAGACCACGATCTTTTAGATGATAATTTAAATCCAAAATCAAGGAAATATTTCATAATTTATACACTTTAGAAGAGCAATTATTAAGACTGAGTTAATGACAATTAAATCACCCAATCACTTAAAGTAATTAAGGATGAAAGAAATACTCAATAATCACTCTCCTCAATAATTAGCCTGAGTGACATTACTAAATCACCTTTCAATTGTAGGCTCATGGCCTTGATAAATATAAAGCCCATTGAATAAAAAGACATCTGTAGTACAATTTAAATATTTAAAAGATTCGTAATTTCCTAAGGCACTCACTCTCATCTGAAAGAATTGAAAATATTTGTTCAAATATAAATTCCATAACACTCAAGCATGTTCATAGAAAAAGTTAGGAGCATGTCATTTAGATAAGCTTCTCGCTAAACAATCTCAAAACATGTAGCGTGCTCTCAACAAGAATATATTCTCTTGTATTCATCACTTTTTTAATTTATTTAGTGTAATATTAATGTGAATATTTGAGAATAATCCAGATAATTATCTTATATCTTTAAGCTCTTATTTGTTTTTAGTGTGCAAAATCAAATTTAAAAGATTTAAAAATCCATTTTAAAATCCCTCGAGTCAAATCCGTATTCCTGATATCATCACGGTCTTCATACAACTACATCTTTTATATTAAAGATTGTTCTTGATAAAATTTCATTTTAATATATTAAAGAATATAAAAAAATCAAACACAAATAATATGTTTCGTGGATAAAACTGTTAGTTATATGTCACTCCTTATGAGTTATATACTCATTTGACATTTCATCCGGTGGCACGTATGATGACCCACGAGAGGTGCACATGTGTAGGAAGTTTAGATTGGAGGCACTTAAGAAGCACCTGAGGAGTGCCAGAGAACACTTTGTTCAGGTTGTTCGGCATCTAATACACGCCTAAGGGGGCACTCGTGTGCTACTTACAGTGAGCTTGTGTTTGATGTATGTATAATGAATGCTTGTGTGCCGTTCTTGATATAAAATCGTCATGATATAATTTTAGGTTGATCCAATGTAAGGTTTGAGTCATTAAATGTTAGCATTGTAAGAAAAATAAGAGAAACAAAGAGAAAAGATAAAAAAAAAATATTTGCTTATCCGTTTAAATTCTAAATTGTGTTTTATTTTTTACTGATTTTATATATGTTTTTTTTATAATTGTGAATGATATTTTATCGGTTATATTTTTTCTCTTTTATCTTGTACTCTGTATTATTCGAGCTTATAATCCTATAATTTTTTTCCTGAGTTGAAAAAAAATTTTTCATGTAAAATTTTATATATCTTAGCACTTGTGATTATGATTGATTTATTATGCACCATTGATTTATCACTTCGGATTTTGAACCTAACAAAAATATTCCACAGACCGCAACACGTCCTCTGACTGTTAGAAAGAGTGGAATAATAAAAATGCCGATGCTTGTTAGTGAATAATTCAATCTATTGTTATACGTACAATTTCAATTTCTTGGTGAGTTCTTCAAATGCAAAAATCGCCATAATTTTGCAGCGATATGTTCTCGTTCCAGCTTGAGATTTTATGTTCAACATGTTCTCTGCCATCCTCTCCTGCTAGTTTCTTAACGATTCAGAGAAATTAAACCACCAAAAATATCCAGCAACTATACCTCTTGACTCTTCTTCGAAGCTGAAAATTATGGTTTTGATTCAAGATATCCGCACCTAACTCGGTAATCAAGTTCGTCGCCTAAAGCAGCTGGTGAAGAGGGGGGGGGGAGAAGAGAGAGAGAGAGAGATTACCGATTTCTACGACGTCGGCGATTCAACTGCAGCGAAAAATGGTAGTGATCCGGCGGTTCCAGAGAAGTAAGGGGCAACAAGATTCTGCGAGATGAAAGGAAGGATTCAGGCAGCTCGGTTATCTTCAATTTAAGAGATCGATTGAAATTGAGAGAGAGAGAGTTTGTCAGAAAAATGGCCGGCGGCGGGATCGACAGTGCAATATATAGGGTGAGAGAGCGGGCGGTTGAATCGGCCACGTCAGGTCACGTTCTGACGGAGAGAGTACGGTGAGAGCTGCCGACGACGTGATCAGGGGAGCCCCCTGCGTGGATTCTGGGGGCGTTCCTGCGTCGCGCGTTCAGTTGGTTGGAAGTAATCCAACAATTATTGTTTAATTTTATTTAAAAAATATATAAAAATAAATATTATTACATTTATAAATTTGTAGAACTAATTAATTACCGGATTACATGAAAATATTTACCAAATAAAAAAATATTTTTCCTAAAAAATACCATTTTATAAGAAGATTTAAATATTTTTTTTATCCATTCGTATTACAAATTATTCATATGAAATATTAAAAAATTAATTCTCAACTCAATTGTCACATATTTCAATAGAATAATAAATTATTATAACATTAATTATTAATTTTATTTTCATATTATTTTATTTTTTAAAAATAATCTTTAAAATTTTATTTTATTTTATTTTTACAACGAAATAGCCCATGTATTAGAAATCACATAGTTATCTGAAAGTTGACTATCAAGGCACCGAAACCTTAGTGCACCCAATCACACACGAAAGGTGTCCAAAATATCATACTTTATTTATTTTATAATCTTAATCTTTTAATTTATATTAGTTTTTTTTTATTATTTTGTGTGTAGGGTCCATATGGTTGATTAAGACTACCATAGTAACGTTTTCAATAATGCAATGGAAATGATGGGTATTTTAAGCAAGCAATCAAACATTAGTGCTTCTTTGCTGTTAATGATATCATAATTTCAACTTACTTGGAGAGTGACAATAATACCACCTTTTGGATAAGAAAAAAGATCCATTTCTTGGCCTAATTATATAATTGATGTCACTCGATACAATAATTACGGGCTCAATATGTTAAAATGATACATTAATGTAAGATATTTGTATACAAATAAATTTAAAGATGACCCGATATTTTTTTAAATATACAAAATCGTTTAATCTAGGCCAACCCAATTTAAAAATAAATATCAGATAAATACTTATAATATTAATAGAGTTATTAATCAAAGCTAAAACCCACCCATAATTTATATCTAAATATGCACACACCATATCAAAATCTAGTCAGGCCCAAATTTAGACGAAGAATATAATATAAGTTGGGTTGAACAGAATTAGATCTGATTATTTATATTAAAAATTATTTTTGCATATGATTATAACAAGAATGCCACTATGAGCTAGCCAAGGACATATTAATTTGAAGTATTTTACTAAAAATTTTATACTTATGTGAAAATATTTAAAAATGTAAAATTAGATAAAAGTATCTAAAATATTAACAGTTTCATAAAAAATTTAATATTTACACAAAAATATGATTTATAAGATGATTTTTTTACAAAAAAAAAAAAGTTTGTATTCATACAAAATATTAAATTTATACATGAAAATTTGCAAATCTAGACCTATTCAGTCATTTATATCTATGATTATGCCTAATCTAAAATCTCATTCAGGCCCAATTATTTTATTTTGTTCATCTATAAATCTGATGTACTTTGATCATATATTATAAAATTATAGATCGAGTTGACTAGATCAGTCGATTTTTGTACGTGTGTATATATATATGACATGGCTTATATTGAGGCATCAAATGTGCAATTGAGTGGGTTCATAACCCAAACTCAATGCCAATAACTCTTGTTTTGAAACATTATTAATGAGTTGGGTTAGAAGGAGATTTTTTTATTATTTTTCAGTTACTTTTAATAATGTAATGTTTAATTAATTTATATAAATTAATGAAACTGTATAATAATATATGAAAATTATTAGATATATTATAATTTAAATATATCTTAAAAATATTTAAATAATATCCTTAAGCTAATTGTTGCGGATGCGGGGAGGTTAAATCAGTTGGGTTATGGCATTGCTTGGTTTCAAAGAGATTCACTATGGATGATGAATGAGGCATCAATCACTCAAGTAAAGGAGACGATATCATAATTTAAGTACATAAATACATAAATAAATAAATAAATAATATATATATATTTAAAGTATTTTTGAGTGATTTGATATATTTATTTTTATTTTAAATTAATAATTTTATATAAAAAAATAAATATATAAGTAAGATTATGTATAAATTTAAAAAATTGTTTCTTTTTTTCACTCCCATAACATAATTTTAGTGAATAGATGATCAAGATATCATAATGAAGGCATCGATATAAATTTATACAGATAATATTATTATTAAAATTTAAAATTATATCTATTTTTATTTAAAATATTATCTTTTAAAATATAAAAATATAAAATATATTCGCTCATCGGTCTTATTACACACAAACAAACAGATGTAATATGCGGACAACCGTTTAGTTAAAAGAGCATGATCAACTTAGGTTATTAGAATCATTACCTTGCTAAAAAAGTGCTTTGTTTTCTGTTTTTTTTTTTTAATATTTTTTATTTTAGTAAATAATTCAATAAGAAATGGAAAAATATAGTGTGAGGGCAAGTTTTGTTTGTCCATATCAATTAATTAATTATGATTAAGAAATATTTTTTATTAAAAAATAATACATTCTCAGATCTAAATTGTAATATGGATTAATGAGCCGAAGTTTGTCCATCGGGTTCGATGCGAATTTGATTTTCGTACGTTCTTAATTTGAATTTTATACAATACAACAAAGTACGGTTAAAGGATTGACGGAACTCATTTCTCAATATATCTTCTGATATTCAAATTAAAATCCTTCTTTGAAGAAAAGGAGAGGATGCAAGTAAAAATACTTATTAAAATAATTTTATTTGTCGTTTACGTTTTTCTGAAAGTGTTTTATTGAGAGAGAGTGCGTGTGCTTTTAACGTATTAGAATTCATCTTTAATTTGTTTGAGTGTCGTCCCCCTTTTCTGTTGAAAAGAATGAATTTTTATAAAAATTAAGGGACGGTTGATTTTTGTTGTCAACCGCCTAAGAAACCGTTAGGTGAATAAGATGCCGCTCAACTGACAATTCCAACCGGTGCCCGAAACCGTTAAATCCAAATAAGTGAGAAAAACTATTTTGGTTGTTGGCGTTAGTTCCATTTTCCATCAAAGAACGAACTATTCAGATAAGGTTGACAGACACGTTCACTGATTTGGACTGCATGGGCAGAGTGGTCTCCATATTTTATAAGCTAAATCATTAGACAAATTCTTCCCTTTGGGCTATTAGTAACAATACCCATCAAAAATATTATAAAATTAAATATTGAAGTCAATGAAATTAAAAAGTTCTCTATTATATAAATTCATGTTTAATTTAAAAATATATTGTATATAATATATTTGCAGTCTATTTATAACTCTGTTTTTATTAAAAAAACTTATATTTATCAAAGAGATAAATAGTTCAGATATGGTGTTATATTTTTAAAATAGTTCAAATATTGTATTATATTTGATAATGATTTTGGTTGAATTATTACCTCATTTATGATGATTATAGAGTAGATCGTACTTAGATTATCTGTATGATTGCCTAATTAGGTTTATACGAATTTTAATTTGTTAGGTCCTATATATTTGGTTTGTCACATTCGAATTTTAAAATTTAATATTATTTATTTAATTTATTTTAGATTTTAAATTTTAAAAAATATAATTAATTATTTAAATGACCTGTTTAGTTCCGATTTGTGATAATTCATGTGATTCCATATTTTTCGAAATTGTAAACATGCAAAATTATAATTGTAAGTCCTAAACATGCAATGTAAGTTGTATAAAATTTATTGCATGTAAGACTATAAAACTATAAATTTAAGACATGCATACAGATATAATATAGTATTCAGGATATATATGCATTATATAAAAAGTTAAGCATAGGTTCTTATGAAATTTTACTAAAAAATGATGAAAATCTAACATACATACTTAACACAATCATTATAACTTCAAATTTATGTTATTGATGAGTATTTGAATAAGAAATGCTCAAGAAGTTTAATTAAAAAACATAAACAATAGAAGGAAAATCTTAGAATGTATTTACCTTAGTTCTGATTACCTAAAATCTAACTTGGATTAACTAAATTTTGAGTTCATTGGCTTCTTCTCTCTCTTCTCCTCGACTGCTTCTTTCTCCTCTCTCGAATTTTTCTGAAAAATGACCAGCCAAAGGTCCTATTTATATAAAGTGGAGCTCAAGCGCTGCTTAAGCATATGTCAGGCCCTGATACTTTTGGATTGCCGCTCTCCAAGGTGGCTCGGGCATGCCTTAAGCGCATAATTACTGCTAACAATAGCTTGAGCGTCCCTTGGACATGTATTGAGCATGAATATTCTGCCACTAAGGGCTCGTACGCCGATCAGATATCCCTCAAGCAGTGACTCCACGGGTTTTAATGCTTCGGCACCGGTCAGGCCTCCATCTAACACCAAATTATCCGGCCGAATTTTGACTTTTAATAAAAAATTTTATATCTTTTGACATTAATTTTAATTATATTAATTAAATTAATCATAATTATTATGAATCAAAGATTCAGACCTTATATTAATAGACTAACTTGATTCGACTTAATGGCCTTGCATTAAATCCATATTATATTTTAAAATTCAGTAAATAAATTTATATTATATATCTACAGATATTTATATTTTGAATATTAATAGTAAATACTAGAAAAGCAAAATACCAAATATAAGTAATACATGTATATTCAAATATAAACCAGTGTCATATGTCTATATAAAAATAAAAATATTATATAAAAATTATTATTTAAAAGTATATATATATCAATGTTTAAAATTGGGTATTTCTTGAATCTCATCCTTCTTTCACAAGGCAGCGATCTTCAAAAGTATAAAAAAACACTTCCAAACAGAGGTTTGCTGGTGGGGGACTGGGTTGAAGTGCACAAGCCTTAGTGTATATGTCATCCACCAAGTAGAGAAGTGGCCCCTTTGTGTCATCTTGAACTCCCTCTGTATTTTTTATTCAAGCATATATATATATATATATATATATATAATTGATAGTCTCATGGATGAAGCACACGTTATTTATAGGGTTCAGAAAATGGTTAGATTATTTATGAGTCTATTTTATGTCAATTTTACCTTATATATATATTTTTTATCTAAATTTAACATTGAATGCATACATTTAAAGCATATTTTACTAAAATTAAAATAGTTGTCTGTGAACCTAGATAAGTAGCATAAAGAATAAAAAATAGTCGAGATCATATTGTCAAGGATGGTGAAATGCTATTATCATTGGTAGCATTTAACTGGCCGAGAAATTATATATTTTGACCTACATTGAATAATGATTCATTAGAGAAAAGTATACCATAGCCATATGAAGCTTTACCATAAGCTGATAGTATACATTGAGAACATGTATATTTAATCAAGACTATACATGATGCTTTTACACTTTAAAATTATCACAGATGAGTCCAATTATAAGAATTGTGCTATTATGTGAAAGCTAAGTTCATATATATATATATATATATATATAAATAAATGTATAAGTGAACTTCCGACCCTCAACCCATATAAAATTTTATTGTATTATTAGGTTGGATAATTATTCAAGTATAACCATTATAATAGTTATTATCATTTTATTTATATTTCATTTCATTTGTGTAATTTTCAAAAGGAGCTAAATTAGTATTAAAATACACGAATCATTATGATCAAGGCTGATGAACCAATGTGTGATGTTTGTTTAACAGGTTGCTCAAGCAAAATGAGGACACCAAATTCAATCAAGGGAAGAGCTGATATAGGCTTTCGAGGGAAGTTGGTGAAAAAAGTCACTCTAAGTGAATACTTGACAGATAATTTTTGTAACATTTGATTTTTTAATTTGTATTTATGATACCATCATTCTTATCTATTGAATAAACATAAAAATAATTATATAATAAAAATATTTTAAAAAATATTAAAATTTGAAGAATAAGTCTAATATTTGATGGATGCCTGAATCACGTATGTGTACATTTGAGGTAGAATTTTAATGCTTGAGGTATATATGCTAGACACTTATACATATTTTGGATAAAATAGGTCACGCTCATGCATGCATATATTTTGTTTTAATGTCTAATCAATGCTTGTATGCCACTTTAGATATTTAAGGTCTCTTTGCCTTATTTTTGGGCATTTTCATGGAGAAAGAGAGAGATAAAGAGAGAAATAGAGAGAAAATATAAAAGAAAGTAATTTTAATACTATTTTATATTAGATTTAATAAATATTTAATTTAAGATAAGTATATTTAAATTTATTTTTTATTCTATTATTAAGTTTTTTTAATTTTTTTAATTATTCTTTAAATGTACATACGTAACATCCTTTTTATCTCGTCTTTTAATGTTGTTGATGCATATTTATTTTTACTAAATATTTAAATATTTTATTTATTTTTATTAAACATTTGAATATTTTAGTAGTTTATTTTCACATTTGAGATATTATAAAAAATTATAAAATTCTTGAATATTTAATGCAGCATGCTATTTTTATATAAATAATTAAAAAAGACTATATTTTATAAAGAATTTATTTTTTTAAAAAAATTTTAAAAAAATTAGATATGTAATTTGTGATATAGAATTATCTATTTTTATTAAATAAGAACCATTATATTATGAATAGATTATATTTAAACATGTTCTATTATACTATGCGTAACATGAAAAGCGCACATATTATTCATGAGTAAAAAAAAAAAAGTGATATTTAACTTTATTCATAAGGTGTTGTGAAACATTTTGCTTACAAGTTTTAATAATAGTGTATTAATCTAAAACTATCGAGAATACGTATAGTCCATTATTCAAAGTTTTCCCATTAATTAGTCAGTATATAAGTCACTGGCCATTAGTTATTAAGTTTTTATATATTTTTAATATATAATTTTTCAACTTTGTATTTTCAAATATGTTTTTACATGCTTCATGGTCTTTATTTATTTTTTTGTATACTTCACATGTTTTGTATACTTGTATACACTAAATAGCTTATATAAAATTATATTTTAGAATATTATTATTGAGAATTGGATATTTTAAATTTTCACAAATAATTTATAATTTACTATTCTTTTATACTTATTTTACTTGTGTAAGTTTATGTTATATATATATATATATATATATATATTTTATTAAGTATTAGATTTATATTTGAAGTGTTTCAAAACATTCTAGATTAGTGGGCATGAGATTCTTATATGATTGAATGGAAGACTATTGAAGAAATATAGTTATAAGTCTTATTTACAATATTCAGACTTATTATTGGATTTCTTGCATTGGATAGGATTGATAATTTTTCTTATAGTAATTTATGGATTGCGTAAGTATAAAATTATTTTTTAGGATGGTCGGAGGTAATTTGGCCATTTTTGAGATCATGGTAATTATGTCTAATTATCATGTTTACGGTGTTAGTATAGATTATCCGACTTGATTTTGGCTATTAAATTATAATTATTATGAATAAATTTTATATTTGATATCATTATTATTAATTATTTATACCGAAATTGTAACAATTTTTTTGGATTAAAAATATGCACAACATCGATATAGCGAGAACAAACCTAAGTCCTCCTTAATATTTTCAACTATTAATCTCCTATATCAACACAAGAAATAAAAATATATAATTAAACAAACAAGTTATATAATAATATTTAATATAAAAAAACTTTTTTAATTAAAAAAATATAAGATAAGCTCTGAATAATCATCTTCGAAAGTCTTCACAATAATTTATGTAAATAATTAGTTAAAATACAAGCCCAAACAATCTAACAACCATATTGAGAAAATATAATGAGAAAATAAGTAATAAATTAATAATTTATCCTAGAACCAAGACTATAGTAATATAATCAAATTTAATAAAAAATAAAACTCGAATCAAATCTTTAATAAATATAGAAAATTTTTATCTTCTCTCTTCTATCTCTTCCTTACAACCCTCTTTGTGTTTTTGCTCTTAAATTTTAATCTAAAAATTGTTCAAAACTTTTATACCTAGTACTTGCATTCAAACGTTGGAGGCAAACATTATCTTTGAGCTTCAACTAAACTTGGCGCATGCGTGCCATCTCAAAACACCTACTAGTAGAATGCACACATGAGCGTTCCCTCATTCATTTGTGAGATGTTATTCTCTTACTCTAATCTTTTACTCGTACAAGTTCTTATACTAAAATTGAATGAATTATTAGATGACCCATTTATTGAGAATAAAACTCACAAAGAAAGATTCAAAATCTAATAAATTTTTTTTTACAACCTTGTGAGGAGAACATTCATAACTCCCACAACCGTACTTCTCTTCCATGTGGATTTCGATGTCAGCCTTTACAAATTTGAACATTACTTTCTTCTACGCCATTGAAACACTCAGAGTATTACCACTTTTTTTTTTTTTTACGTCTTTGCAGTAATAGGGTCATTTTTTTACTCATCTCCTTAGTCTCCTCCTACAACCTTGACTAAATTTTTTGATTGGTCACCTTGGCATTATTTTTAACAACTAAAATCTTTATCAAGTATTGAGTTGGATGCTTGCTAAAAAGAGTTTTATAACTGCAAAATGCAAAGTAGATTTGGTTGATGCTACAAATGAGATCTCTACTTGTTCTAAAAACAAATACGTTGGGGGTGAGTCAATTTCATGTAAAGCCCCATTAACCATTGTGTGATATTTGTTTGATGGATTGTTTAAGAGAAACAGAGAAACGATATTCACTTCAGGGAAAAGCTGGTGGATACTTTTGCACGACGTCTGCCAAAAAGGTAGCTCAAGTTAACACTTTAACAAATAATTTTGTGCAGGCTTCATATGAAATTTAGCTTTAGCGGAAACCTGGCATCTTGCAGGCGGAACACTGCACCATGAGATTAGTTTTTTTAATACAAATTGATTACAATTGTGCAGTTTTGGCCCGACGGTTAGGTCTTTCTTTAACATAAGAGGATTTTGTCAGAGTGAGAGCGAGCATAGATACCGCCCTTTTTTTGGTTTGGCCTCTTTTGTTTGCTCTATCTTACATTATACACTTATATCGTATTATATAACTTAGATATTTAAAGGGTTATTATAACTAAAATTGAGATATAATGAAGATTGTTATCAGATGTAAGGTCCGGTAATTTTTTTCTAAGTTGATATGGCTTTTCCATCTAAATATCTAGAGCTCAACTTTCTTTGTGTGAATTGATAGCTTTTGTTATTTACTTACAGATTCAAATAACAGGAGAGCGATTAATCATTGTTTCAGTTAGTGAGTGAGTCATTTCTCCTTCCCGCAAAACAAAGGAACTACAATTCACATATAATACCCAAAAACGAATTGAAAAACATCATATTCTATGAGGGCACAGGGGGGAAAGGCATGGGTTAGTAGCTCACACCTTGAATTAATAGCCCAAATGATGATTGATAGAACGATAGTGCCGATCAATATTGAGATGAAGTACAGAATTTTAATAGCCAAAATCATGGTTTCAGCCGAAACCATTCCATTGCTCGTTCAATTGCATTTTCCATCACTTGTTCCTACATATCAAACGACAGGTATTAGTGTCCAACTCCAACACCTTGAAGCATTACTCATAAGGGTGACCCTATAAAGTTTACAATGATTTAAACACTTAAAAGTAGGTCAAATAAACTACGTATAAGAAAATATAAATTAGTTATAATTAAAAAAATAAAAAGGTAAATTTAAAAAGTTTTAGAATATTATTATAAAAATAATTTAAAATTATTTTAACTCTCAAAAAATATTAAATTAAATTAAATAAAATAATTGACGAAGAATCGTATATTTGATCTACTTAATGGGACATAAAGTTTTGTTATAGTGGTAGTGGTGGAGGCCTAGTATATGACGCTTCCCAAATGACAGCCTTCGAGGATAATTGATAGTACACAGTCATATCTCCGGAATGTAGAGAAATTTGCTTTCATTGTCTAAACCCGTTAACTCTGGATCGCAATGGAGCAACCTCAATGTTGACTAGTGATAATTCTTCTTGGGATATATGCCATATAATATCAGCATTATAGAAAACAGAAAATCGCAAATTATCTTGCCAGAACGACTCCTACTGTTGAGGAGAGCCATTGTTGGAACTCACCTTGTTAAGGGGAAAGATTGTCAAAACAGTCCACATTGCAGGCATATTTGTCCAAGTGTCGTTCTATCTGAGCATCGCTCTGTCAGTCTAGAATAAAATGGCAAAACGATCAGTGCCATTTAGTAAAGTTAGAAAGGCTAGCACCGATTAATATACCACACCAGCAACGGTCAAAATAAAATATTTGAGGTGCACAGGACAACATTTAAAATGGCCCAATATGCCCACAATCATCCTGACTACTATTTATATCCGGAAATTAAGGGAACATGACATAACTTAAGAAGTCATCTAAAGCAACTATGAAGACTATGTTAATGTATCGTAAAATAACCCAGTTATTCAAAGTAATTAAGTGGAAACAGCTGCCCAATAACCATTCTCCTTGGATATTGACCTAATGGACGTTACTAAACCAACTTAATTATAAGATGTATGGCCTCTATAAATACAATATCTTTTAATGCAAAACGGACATTTAGTGTTCCAATAGTTTAATATCTAAATGTTCCTTGGCTTCCCCTAGTACTCACTCCCGCCCAAAGGATCACAAAAACACTTGTTCAAATGCAAATCTGATGCGTTATGAATTTGGGTTGTTGATGGAGCACATTGATATACGATATTATTGGGTGCGAGAGGTCTGGAGGAAGGCCTATCAACTTTGGAAAAGGTTAGCACGGAAGAGAACAGGGTAGACATAATGACGAAGATTCTCCGAAGGGGAAGAATGAAGCATGTTGTAAGATGGATAAAGAACGAGTTAACTTCCTCACGGTCGAGAGGAAGTTTGTTGAAATCTCTCCCGCGGAAGAAGTTCCGATCAACGGCGTTGACTGGATGGACGGGTTAACGGATGGTCAACACAATTAACCGCCTCAAGAATCGTCAATTGACCATCTTGGTAGAACTCTCCTGGACAATCGAAAGACGGTCAACATGATGTTGACCCAGATTCTGAATGGGATAACGTCTGTTGACTTTTTAGAAGGACGGTCAAGAGGTTGACTAGCTTATTAAGGCAACACGTAACACTGCTAATAAAAGTGAGTTAGTTGACTTGCTGTTTTAGGTAACCTTGAAACTGATGCGTCTGTTGCTTTCTGTTTTATGCTGTATGTGCCACCGGGCCGCTAACATGTCATGCATGCTTCTTGAACCGCGGTACCAACCATGAAGGACGACGTGGTGGTACAACTGCTGCCAAGTCTTTGTATATTCTTATATATACATATATGTGTGAGTAGGCTGTGAGAGTGCGGTGTAATTAAGCAGAAGCGAATAGAGCAGAGTGCGAGGGTGTGTGAGAGTAAGAAGAAAACAGAGAAGAGGAAGAAAGCCTAACTGTGTGTGTATGCATTTTCGCCTTACTGTTTTGTAATCTCTATCTCATACATAGTGCAATTTTACGGACTTAATGTCCGGTGGTTTTTCCCTTGATTCATAAGGGTTTTCTACGTAAATATCGGTTGTCAATATTCTCGCTTTTATTTCTTCTTTTCGATTCCTTTGGGCCTGTATTGGTAAGCCGCCTCATTTCTGGCCAAAATATATAACACTTGCCAAATTACAGCCTTCGAGGATAATTGATAGTACACAGTCATATCTCCGGAATGTAGAGAAATTTGCTTTCCCGTTAACTTTGGATCGCAATGGAGCAACCTCAATGTTGACTAGTGATAATTCTTCTTGGGAAATATGCCATATAATATCAGCATTATAGAAAACAGATAATCGCAAATTATCTTGCCAGAACGACTCCTACTGTTGAGGAGAGACATTGTTGGAACTCACCTTGTTAAGGGGAAAGATTGTCAAAACAGTCCACATTGTAGGCATATTTGTCCAAATGTCGTTCTATCTGAGCATCGCTCTGTCAGTCTAGAATAAAATGGCAAAACGATCAGTGCCATTTAGTAAAGTTAGAAAGGCTAGCACCAATTAATATACCACACCAGCAACGGTCAAAATAAAATGTTTGAGGTGCACGGGACAATATTTAAAATGGCCCAACATGCCCACAATCATTCTGACTACTATTTATATCCGGAAATTAAGGGAACATGACATAACTTAAGAAGTCATCTAAAGCAACTATGAAGACTATGTTAATGTATCGTAAAATAACCCAGTTATTCAAAGTAATTAAGTGGAAACAGCTGCCCAATAACCATTCTCCTTCGATATTGACCTAATGGACGTTACTAAACCAACCTAATTATAAGATTTATGGCCTCTATAAATACAATATCTTTTAATGCAAAACGGACATTTAGTGTTCCAATAGTTTAAATATCTAAATGTTCCTTGGCTTCCCCTAGTACTCACTCCCGCCCAAAGGATCATAAAAACACTTGTTCAAATACAAATCTGATGTGTCATGAATTTGGGTTGTTGATAGATTAGGGTGTCGTCTGGTCTTTGAGTCGGAATGAAGCGGATCCAGTCTCTGTACTTCTCAACCTGGATCCTACACACCACAACTCAAAAACGAGAGGTCAGAAGATTGGCGAGACTCGTTCTCCAATTTATCCTCTGACGCTCAAGTCAATAGTTTTCCTTGGGAGACAAAAGATGCAGGAATAAAAGTATGCGAGATGATGATGCAAGGGTTTTTAAAATCTAACTCGGAGGTTGCGCTCGGCGTGAAGCGGCTTTGGCGGTGGTGCACTTGCGAGGGAGCAACTTTGATGCTGTGGAGACAAAATTTGTGAAGGGATTCTGACGAGGTTATGCGGGCAGTGTGGGCTCTTGAGAGCTTTTATGGAAGCGGTGTTTGAGCTCTTATTAGCGTTGATGTAGGCAACGATGTGAGCCTTGAAGTGAGGATGCCCTTGGAGTCTGTGTCAAAGGCCCTTTATAGCATTTGGGCAACTCAATCTTACTTGGGCAGTAAGGTTGGCTACCAGCTACCCTGCGCAAATCTGGTGGGTTAATATAAAGGATGCGGGTGCCGTTTAAGGCAACCGTGATTGGTTGAAGGGGAATTCCTTCCTTTCTTGGGGGATGCGGCACACGGCAAATATTAAAGTTACCATTACAGGAGATACGCTGAGTTAATAATTGCTTTTCCCAGAGAAATCGCAATCTAATGCAATATTCGGGATTCTGACCGTCTAAGGCAGGTGATCTTTAATGCGTAAGAATGGTATAGTGGGCCGCTCGGATTAGGCCGCAGATGGCTTGGGCAATTGCCAGCTGCTTGAAGCGTTGCTCTCAGTCAACAGAAACGTTGACTATCCTCTGGGCCAATGGGGCAAACGCCTTATGGGCCGGCTGCCTTTGGATCGGCTCATTTCTACCGTTCCCATCAAAATCTTATGTAAAAGAGTCAAGAATTTATCCCTTAGATAACCTTCTTCTACAAAAATCCCAAGACATAGAGCACTATTTTCCAGAAGCAAATCTTCTTTTATTTATCACTTTCTGGTTTGTCGAATGAGGAACTAATTTGAGTTTCTGAAAGGTAAAACAGTGAGTTACTCCCATACATATGAATTCTGCTTTTAATTTGTAGTGTGAAAGATTTAGGTCAGAAGATACAGTAGCCTGTTATGAAATCTATTGAATCAAATCTTGATCACTGTACTATCAATTTAAATTTCAAGAAATGATCTTGAATACATTTTGAAATCAATTGCATCTATTTTACTTAACTTTCAAGTAGCCAAATATAGGTCAATCTCACTACCTTAGCAGAAACGTAATAGCATGACATGAAGCTTCAACACACTGTTCACAAAAAGCAGTAAAAGAGGAAAGAATGGTTGGAAATCTGCTAGAATTATGGCTTATTTAATTATGTGGGATCATACCTTCAATTTAAAATTATAGTGTTACAATGCCTTCTCTTTCTCCTTCTGGCTTTCCTCAAAATCCGTTCTGTCTCTTGCTTTGCTTCATTTATTAAATGATTTTCTGTATCCATAAAATAAATAAACTTGGCAAAATGATAATTGTTTGACTGAACAAATACACATCATTGCATTGCAAAATGAAGTTGGAGATCATCAGCTGTGCTTTTATTACCTGTTTCGTTTTCTAGTATGAAGCAAGAAAAATCTCCATCGATGTCCTCGTCTAAATCAATTAAACCTCTTAATTCTCTATCCTGCATAGAAACTCTGATTATAGTTAGTTTCCAGTTCATTGAAAAAATTTAATGGCTTGTTTAATTGGAAAACAATTTTTTTTTTTGTTTCTAGTTTTTAGATTTTTTTCTTTTTTTCATTCACACAATTTTCCTAGAAAATATATTTATTTATTTCTAGAAAATATATTTATTTATTTCTATTAGAAACGTGAACATTTTAATTAGATGATGTTTATTCGTATCTGTCAACAAAGTATCAATTATTCATTATCTGATTAAAACTGTTAATCAAATAGATTACTTGATAAATATAATTAATATATTTACTTATTATAAATTAAATGATCGAACTCAACTTGTGATAGTTCGGTTTATAATTATCAAAAGTCACGAAAAAAATCTACAAACTGCATATAAGTATATTGCATACGGAATATGGTTCTTAACGATAATCGATCATATAAAATGACAGTAATCTATATATTTTGTAATATACTATATATATCGAATATTAAATTAGTAATTATTGCTATGTTAAAAGTATGAGCACAGCGTATTTTCTTTAGGAAGGGGATTTCCACTTAAATTACTTATTTTGTAGAAGTGCCTATAATAAGCTGAGAGAATTGGAGAGCTGAACCTGAGAATCAACCATTCCGCCAGGTAAAGGAAATCATGTCTGCGAAGAAAATAGAGACAAATGAATGTTACCTGTTCAGTGGAAGGAACTCTTCTTTTATTTGGTTCCATCGAGGAATTAACCTTTAGGAAGCTAGCTTGTTCTGCTTTTACAGAGTTCCAGCTTCCCATTTCTATCTTTGGAACAACAGGCGCTTGTTTCAAGACCTTTGTAGGCACTGCTCCACTGAAATAGACGAGGAAAAAATAAAGGCCAACTAACAGAAAAGGAGGCAGGGGGAATGAAAACGCTTCAAAATATATGAACCTTTTAATGACAATAAATTTGGAGATGAAATTTGGGCTGATACTCAAAATTTACAGTGATACTTGTAGAAGACATGAGAATGTCGGTTTTTAGTGACAATTATTGAAGGCATGACATTGTTGGTTATTAGCAACAAATGTTCGGCCCATCAGGAAGATGAAGCTTCCCCTCTTTTCATGACTTCATTTCACATTAAAATAAATCACTCTCTTACGAATCTCATACTCATAACACAAAGACATTCTTTTATCATTATTGAGTCATGCTTGACACATACTTGATGCACGCACGTACGCAACTTGCACAGAATAGTCACGTCCAATGGACGCCTCAAGGGTACATATGTGCTGAGCTGATAGAATCTCTATGCCTGAAGGGCATATATGCGTGGGTTAAAAGAAGAATTCACTCCTGCACACTTGGTGAGCGCTGGTGCAAATTTTGTGCTCTGTTATGCTTTTAGGGCATCATGTGCGAGATTTCAAATCTTTTTGAGCGCTAACTTAAGATAAAAGAGAGAATAGAAGGAAAAGATTTTGCCAAATCATTGGGCTTCAAATCATACTCCAATTTTTTAATTTTAGGGTATATTATTGTAGTTATTATTTAGAACACTTTATCAGTGATTTTGTCCTTTTTTCTCGCTTGTTTTTTGCTTGGTTTACCAATATTTGTAGTTAACTGAAGGTAATTTTGGTGAATTTATTATTATTGAACTTATATATAAAGGAGATTTTATGGACACAATCCTATAATTTTACTCATTCTTTCGTAAAGAAATTTTCACGTAAAATTTTGTATGCTATCATTCACTTTGTGATTATTATTATTATTTGTATGTTATTATTTTATCTTCTCACAAATTTAAACAAATTATTCAACATTTGTGTGGAAATTTGTTCTTGACTTTGAACAGACGAAGTTTGGCTTGATCGTTCCCAACATGTCATTCCACAAATTCAGAGTAATGTTTTTTGAAAATGCATGCAGAGTACCATTCGTCTCTCTATTTTGAGTAGGGGGGCTTAATAGTAGGATTTCAAAGTTCAGATAACAACCGCTACAAAGAAAGGCTTCTTGGCATACAGCCCAATATGTGAAATCATCAGGACATAATAAAAATCGGGAAGATTCCGATGAAACAGGATGCAATTTCGTTGGAGAAAATTAAAAAGTTCATTCTGAGTCCATAAAATTTAACTAAACAAACCTCTTGAGAAGTGACATCTGCGAGGATGAATCAGAACTAGCCTGAAAAGTTGTAAACATTGTAGCATGTTTAGGGGAGAAGGAACTTCACAATATATCACAGGCCATTTCTACATATCTGGTGGGACACCTTTACTGGAAGAACAACGGGGGCCAAATTTTTGTTATTTAATGTCTTTAGGTTGCAACTCGTAGCCTGTTGAAAGTAGAGTAAAGGTCAGTAGACAGATAAGCAACTGAACTTTTCCGCAGCCCTCAAAAGCAAAACTATCAGTGAATTCGTAACTCTGATCGCCATTTTACTGAGAAGCACAGTAGTTAATTGAATAGAAGTAAATTTGATTGGAGATAAAATATATATATATACATACAGAAAGTGTTCTGACTCCCTTATACTCCAGAGAAACCATAAGTTGTGTATACGGTCCGATTTTTATGAAATTTGAATCTTTTACGATCATCAAAATATCATATTATTTCACAATTCCAATAAAGAATAAAAACATTGATATTATTATCTAAATCTATACATAACGTTTCTTTTTTAAAGAACCTAGAATCGATTTATCTAATTTTACCCTTATCTCTCTTCCTCCTTGACAAAATTTATGTGAAATTAGCTTGTGTCTATTTTTTCTTGAAGGCATCTTAAATTCAAAATCAATGGGAAGTTAAGAAATTTTCCTCAAACTCAAATATGAAAATCGCCTCTCAAATTTAAAAATAAAAACTACTTATCATAATTTAGAGAAAAGCCACTCATTATTTATAATAAACGATTGACAATTCTATCTTTTATAGGATAGGAAAAAAACTAATTCCTTAATTATAAAATTTTTCTTATTTTCATCAAATATTAGACTAATTTGTTGCGGCCCTAAGCATGAAGGCTCATAAAAAACTACAAAAAAGCGGGGAATAGACACTTCGCCAAGGAGAGATCAAATGGTCCAAACATGAAGCCCAAAGGCCGAGAGCCCAAGAGGTGTTGCAACTGCCCGAGCGGCCAGAAAGAGACACTCGGACTTTTCGGAAGGCCCCACAAGAGTTGCTTTATCTCACAAGCCCGCGAGCTTACAAGGAGCCTCACAACCCGGCGAGAACCGCCCGTTCATGGCCGGAATGCCAAAGCCTATTTCGCGGTTTCGAAAGAAAGCGCGAGTGCTCTGCAAGTCGCCGTCTCAGCGGGCGCCTAGTCAAATCAAGGCCGATATCCGTATCCCACACCTCGACACGCTCGAGATGCTTTGCAATGGCTGCCGTCCGCATGCCACTTCCCACACGTCACCGCATTAAAGGAAGCCAGTGGACTCTCCTCTCAACAACCGGATGGGCGCCACGTGTCTACTCCCAACGGCTTCTGGCCCACTATAAATACACGCAAGACCCCTTTCAAAGGGGGAGAGCTTTCCACCTCACAACTCCGAGCCCTAAGCTTCAACCTAACTCTCTCTCTCCACACTCAACTCCTCAAAGAAGAGTAAAAGACTCCCAAAAGAATAGCTTCCTTAGGAGAGAAACACTAAACGTGAGACAGGGGAAGGGATTAACCTCTCACAACCGTACTTTGTAAAATCTCCAACCCATATAGTGAAGCTCTTTGCTGCACTCGAGCCTTGTGGGTTTTTCCTCCTCATTCAAGAGGAGGTTTTCCACGTCAACATCCGGTCTAAATCTTCATCTCGTGTCCAACACATCATTCACGTGTGCCACGAAACCACGGATCGGACGGACGCGCCTCAGATCTCGGCCGTGTTGGACCCTCGGATCCAACACCCCGATCAACGAGCCTCTAAGAGATCCTACTGACGCCCTCAACCTTTCCGTCTCTCGGACCTGGAACTGTAACATAACATTGGCGCCGTCTGGGAAGGAAGAACAAAAAAAAACTCACGACTTCCCACTCTCCAACAACAAGCAACGCCTGGATGTTTCGCATAAGGTAGCACGTCCACCTGGGGAGAAGAACGCCACGACGAATGTCTCCGACGGCGCGTATCAATCGCGGCGGCCCCGGCACTGGGCAGCGTCTGTGGCGCAAAGGTGGACAGCCTCACAAGAGCCGGGCCCGCAGCCTCCAGCAGGCGAGGCGAACACTCTCACAAGAGCCCACGCTCCGAAGCCCGCGCCATACGGCGCTCGAGGAGACATCGGCGTGGGCTCCCGCGAGTTGAGGGATTACCTCAACAAAAAAAGTCCATGAGTCCGGCCCCATCAAGGAGGGGGCTCAAGAGGCTCTGGAAGACTGTTGGGACCCAAGGCCGCGAAGCAAAGCCACTCGGCCAGCGGGAACTAGAAGACCCCTTTCCCCAAAGACAGGGAAGAGGAAGAAGAAGTGGCGAGCGCCCACTGCGGGAAGACTCCACCCACCGTCGAGCACGATAAGCCCGGATGGTGGTCCTTTGGGAGAAAACACTCAAACCCATTGGCCTTCACTCTCTCACCAACATCACGAGGCGGATCGAGAGCGAAGTTCCTAATGGCCCTAGCGTTGAGAACCCGTGAGGAGGTGACGAAGAATACCACCATTATCATAGCGGCCGCGCCACGACACCGGCGGACCGTAAAAAAGCTCCAAGCGAAATCGAGCGGGCCGATATAAGGATATCTCGACCACTTCCTCGCCAAGACCGGGCGCGCCCCAGGCGTGCAGCGGCCGATCCACGCCCGCTCAAGGGCAAGGCCATAATGGGCGCGACTAAAAAAAAAAAAAAAAGAAGAAGAGAGAGAAGACAAAAGGCCTCGAGGCCACTAAGTGTAAGAAAAATGTACATTAATAAAACGTGCATTTACAACGAAGTGTTTCCATACTCTCTCCCCCGATCGCTTTAAGCAAGACACCGGCGCGGCCGAGAAAGCGAAGGCACAAAGCCCCATGGCATTCAACAACCAAAAACTCTACTGTGATCGAGGGTCCTGAGGCCGGGCCCTCGAGGTCATAACAAAAACTCTGGGCCGCGACCGAGCGGTCCCGCAGGCCGGGCCCTCGAGGTCATAACAAAAATCTCTACTGCGACCGAGCGGTCTCGTAGGCTGGCCCTTGAGATCATAACAAAACTTGCGGCGGCCGAGCGGTCCCAGGCCGGCCCCGAGGTCAAACTCGAAACTCAATCGTGACTAAAACTATCTCCCAGACCGGCGGCAAAATAAACCCCGAGGCTAAGAGCTAGAAGTCCCCGAGAAGGCAAGACGCCCAAAGTCCAAAAGGCAAAGGGTCAAACACCAAGGAGTCGCCCGCTTGGAACAAAAGTTAGAAACATTTGTCGCACCCTTGCAAAAAAAAAAAAAAACAAAAAACACGAACGAACATACTGACAAAAAGAAACGTCCGAAGCTCAGGCGAAAAGGACAAAGTCTTATTCACAAAAAGAGATTTTTGTACAAGTATGACGAAACCAAAAACAAAATGAAGAAAAGGGAGGCAAGATGTCAAGGGAGTGCCGCTCGGTCTCTTCCTCTCGAGCCTCGTGGGCTCTCCCGAAGATCCCATCTCTCCCGGCTGAACCGCCTCCTCGGGCGTAAGAGGTTCACTATTAGGCCCCCGCCCGAGGAGGGCCAGGAAAGGCTACCATCGACGCCGTCTGAAGTCTTCCATGCCTGGGCACAAAGATTCACAGGATCGAGGACGGCCATGGGGAACCGCGGACGGATCAATCGCGCCACTTGGCGGCACATGCGAACACCGTCCCGGAACTTGCCGTCCAGCACAGGAGCCATATCAGCAATCTGCACGGACGTTCTCAACCTCTCCTCCTGGCAAAGGATCCGTTCCTGAAGGAGGCTCTGCCTGAGCCGCAGATCCTTGACGGCCTGAGAAAACGATCTTCTCCTTTGCTCCCGGCTAGCTCCGCGCCCCCGTCGTGCAGCTTCACGAGCGGCCCGAGGACCTCACTTCAGACGGACTGGCGATCACTTCCACCGATCCCGTTAAGGCCGGCTATCAAACTCCGGAGCTGCAACGAAAAGTTCGTCAAAGCGCAAATAGGGAAAAGCAAAGAGAAGAAAGGAAGCAACAGTTACCTTAGAAAACAAGAGGGTCGTCCCCACGCCCTGCACTCCAAGTGGGACTCGGACTCCTAGTCGCTCCTAAGCCACGTAGGCACGCCTCGGACACGAGACTCATCCGGCCTACGAAAGGCGCTGGAAGTGCCTCGAAGTCGCGCTAAGAACCTCGGGCGGCCGCTCGGTCTCAACCACAACAGGCGCCCGGAAGGGTCGAAGGCGCGGACTCGGCCAACACTCAAATCCACGACCTCCACCATCTCTCGAATCATTTCATTTACGATATTCCCCTCTCAAAATCCCTCCCCCGCACTCCCGCCTCCTATGTCCTCGGGAGGATGATCAATCCTGCCTTAGATGTCACTGGAGCAAAGCAATGGGAGCGCCGGGAACCAAATCATCACCGGGGGGTTGGACGTCCGAGGACCACGCACTCTGAGCGAGAATCTCCGGGTGTAATAGGGAGATTAGCAGCTGGCAAAGAAGGCGAGACCACCGCATCCCGAGGGCCCCTAAGAGAGGCTTCACCTCCCACCCTCTTGATCGTGAGGAATATCGTCATCATCATCATCATCACAAGAGGTCCGGGTCCCGGGGAAGCTCTGCTCCGCACAATGCCTCTTGAGGGCTCGGCCAAAATATTAGCATGGAAGTGAAGGCGAGACCCCGTGGCTTCGAGGACTCGGAAAAAGAGCCGCCCCGACCTCGTAGGCGGGCAGAGAAGCGGCCGTCGCCATCGTCGCTCATGTCCTCGATATCAAAATCCTCGTCATCACTCGAGAGCGCCTGACAGTGGGGTCCCCTAATCCTGGCCTCTCATAGCATTCAAGAGCATTCAAGAGCTTCTCATAACATCGGAAGAAGACGCACAAGGACACCGGATACCTCATCGCATTGGTCGGCCCGGCGAGAGGCACGCCGAGCACCCTCATAATGTCATAGAGCTCCATCGGAATGGAAAACCGTAGCCCGCCTTTGAGGTGGGCCTCATAAACGTGTGATGAAGCCGTCCGAGGGTGGCAGCTTCCTATCATGCGCTCTCCGAATCATCCATAGACTGTGGATCTCGAGGATCGAGCCTCGGATCTCCGTGAGCTTGTCAAGCGTCACCGTGGAAGCAATGTCTCTCACTCCAGGTGCCATGAAAACCAAAGAAGGGAAGAGAAAACGAAGCTCGAACGAAGAAGAAGACGAAGAACAGGCGCGAAGATGAAAAATCAGGGCAATGAGATCGGTTTAAATAAACCCTAGAGTACGGAAAGACGTACTCATTACCCTTGCCACGCGTCGACAGGCCATTCGCCTCAGAGGTCTGGTGAACTCTCCTTCCCAAGGCGCCCGATAGCGCGTCACATCAGCAGGATACGGCATTTAATGCTCCAAAGCAAAGAAAGTGAAACGGCGGCCTGAAGAGGTCCGAGGACAACCACTTGTCAAGGTCAATGCTGAGCTTCGCCACCGGGACACACGCTCTCGGGATCACATCTCCAAAGGATCGAGCGACTTCATGCCAACGACCGAGAACTTCGGTCCTTTGGCATGGGGGGGCTGTTGGGCCCAATATGAAGGCCCATAAAAGCACTGACCCCAAATAAAAGCCCGGAGACACTCTCACAAGTGGAGGAGATCGGATGGTCCAAGCATGAAGCCCAAAGGCCGAGCCCAAGAGGTGTGCAGAATCGCCCTAACGGCCGGAAGAGACACTCGGACTTTCGAAAGGCCCCACAAGAGTTGCTTTATCTCACAAGCCCGCGAGCTTACAAGGAGCCTCACAACTAGCAGAACCGCCATTCATGGCCGGAATGCCCGTAGCCTATTTCGCGGTTTAGAAAGCCTGCAACTGCAAGTCGCCTATCTCAACAGGCACGCCTAGTCAACCAAGGCGGGATATCCGAGATCCACAGACACCCGACACGCTCGAATCTTTGCAGCCCTTGCGTCCGCATGCCACTTCCCACACATCACCGATTAAAGGAAGCCCCGATGGATCACTCCTCAACCGCGGATGGACGCCACGTGTCTACTCCCCAACGGCTCGCTTCCACTATAAATACACAAAGAAGACCCCTTTGAGGGGAGAGCTTTCAGACTCAACAACTCGAGCCCTAAGCTCAACCGGCACTCTCTCTCTCACACTCAACTCCTCAAAGAAGAGTAAAAAGACTCCCAGCGAGAATAGCTTCCTTAGAGAGAAACACTAAACGTGAGACAGGAAGGATTAACCTCACAACCAGTACTTTGTAAAATCTCCAACCCATATAGTGAAGCTCTTTACAGGCCCTGAGCCTCGTGGTTTTTCCTCCCCATTCAAGAGGAGGTTTTCCACGTAAAACATCCGGTCTAAATCTTCATCTCGTGTCCAACACATCATTCACTCATGTTGCCGGTAAACCACGGATCGGACGGGACGCGCGTGTTGGACCCCTCGGATCCAACACCCCTGATCAACGAGCCTCCTAAGAGATCCGGCTGGGACGTCCCCAACCTTTGCGTCTCTCGGACCCGTGGAACCAGAACGCAACATAATTAAAGAAATATTATCTCTAATAAAATACAGAAAAATTACATAAAATTATAACTTTTAATAATTTTAATACATTATTAAATATATATCACATCATGTGAGGTGATTTTAACATAAACTTGCCTATCCTTTGAAGGTTCACAGCTAGCATATTAGTTTTCAAAATTGGAGAATACAACACTTGCCTGAAATTCTCTGGAGAAGTATCTCCAAAGTTCGTTCTTCAGTTTCTGCAGGCAGGCTTCAACATGCTCCGGCAAATTCAAAACCACTGACATAGTCTCTCGTAACTTGTCTTGATCAGCACTTTTACTTAGTTGGTCAGTGATTGATTTGAAACCTACATCAAGGATATCTCGGATGTCTCCTTGTCCACGGTTCTGGTTATTTAAGAGAAAAGAGAATTTTAACAATGGATCTGAGAATTCATCATTCATTTAGATATCAAACTTCTACAAAGCCACAAGTGGTCTTTTACCAGTAAACGAATGGAATCTTCTTGCATAATTGACTTCTGTCGTATTGCTTCCACTGAACAAAATTCAGAATAACGAATTTACTGAAACAAATGCCTTCCAGTTAATGCAATTGAGCATAATGCACTTACAGAAACAGTACACACTGGCGCGCACAAAATCTGTTTATCTTGACTCAAAGTGCAATAAACCACCGTTTCTTATTCTTTTGCACAACATTTACAATTTACCCGTCAAGCCTCTTATATCCAACTTTTATGTAGCAGAGAAATATAAGTCAGAATAAGAATCAAGGTTACAACAGCTGTGTTTAATTTGCCTATATTCAATTGAAAGGTTGCCAGAACTACTAGTGACTTGGTAGCTTGATGATAAAAAGTATGCAAATGATCCTGACAGTTACAGATCAGATTAATAAATCAATAGCATTTCTCTGGCTTCATATTGATAGGTTGATTTGGAGACAAGTAAGAAGGGACAGAAATGAGCGTGTGCAAGGACATCATAAATAGATTCTCTTGGTTCCTTCCCCAACTGGAACCAAGCGATGACTCAGTTTTCCACCTAATATTTTCTACAAATAAAAATCACAAGTCCAGCTGAGAAACTTTATGTAAAATAATAACTACATAGACAACTTACACTCGAGAGAGAGTTCTTTTGTTCCCTTATTTACTTGCATGATGTCACCCTGAACAGAATCCAAGATCATTCCAAACCTGCTAAGAGAAGTTTCCATCATAGCAATTTTGTGTTCAAGCTCTTCACTGATCTGACCTGTGGAGACAAATATTTTACAAGATATGTTGTTGATCCTTCTAAAGAATTTGGCTTATCTTGCTAGAAGCTGAGTTCAGGATAATATACTAGAGGCCCTCTCTCTCTCTCTCTCTCTCTCTCTCTCTCTCTCTTTTTTTTTTTTTTTTTGGGAGATGAAATTTTCACATACATTTATGATCTGATACAGATGTTGAGCTCCATTTACGCATTAAATTGGTGGAGGATCTTGAGATTGGCATTTGGCTTTCTTCTCTTGAGTAAGCTATGGGAGCGAGGCAAGAAATTTTCTTCATTGAAGTATCCCTTTCTTGTGAGCCAAATCTCTGCAGAGGTGATACGGATAAGTGAGATGGAAACGCCATAGTTCCCTTGACAAAAATCATAATCTAAAATCGCTGCCAATTTTGCAATGGAAAGAAAAAGATGAAAACTTATGACTAGGATGTTGACATCAAAATGGGCGGCCGGTCCACAAACACACGGTCATGCACACACAGAGAAGGGAAGAAAGAAAGAAAAATAATAAAAAATGAACACCAGATATTTTACGTGAAAAACCCTTCTAAAATAAGGAAAAAACCATGGGATACCAAATCTATGAATAAATCACTAAATATGAGATTTGGTTACACAAACTACAATAGGCGAAAATAAAAATAGAGCAAAAACAACACTCTTTTTGTGCTTTTCTCTCACAGCTCTCTTTTCTTTTTCTCTTCCTCTCTTCTATCTCATTCAATGCTTCACTTGCACACACACATTTTCTAAGTACACAAATATATATATATCAATGGACAAAATGACAGTCAACCACCCTGACTGCTTGGTGGTTGGTGCTCGGCTCCCAAGTTCTGCAACAACACACGCCCTGTCTGCTCCGAGCGGCGAATGCATTTTCCTCCCAATAAGGTAGACCTACCGAGTTCCCAAGAATGACATTTTCTAACTACCCAATAAGGTAGGTCAACTGTACGCCATTTCAAAAGACAGCTGGTTCAGAATATCTATTCTTCAATGGCCAACATGCTATTGACCGGATTGCTGTCCGCCCAAAACTTCTGGTCAACTTTGTTGACCAGAGTTCCTTGTGCATAGTCCGCGGACTCCACCCGAGTCCTTCGGCCATCAAACTTTCCACACGGGAATGACCTCCAACAAATTTTCCCTCACGACTGTGGGGAATTAGAATCCATCAGCCTAACCAAACTGCAACAAGCTTCATTCTTACCCTTTGGTAGAATTTTAGTTAACATATCCGCACCATTTTCTTCAGTTCCAATATTCTCAGTGATGAAAAACTTGCTTGACAACGTCCCTCATTCAATGGTATCGAATATCGATATATTTCGATGTAGAATGAAATGAGGAGTTCTTACAAAGATATATGGTACTCTGACTATCACAGAGTATTTTATATTTTTCTTGTCTTAGGCCTAGTTCTTGGATGAACTTCTTCATCCACAATATCTCTTTGTAAGTTTCTGTTACTGCAATGTACTTGGCCTCAGTAGTAGAAAGAGTGACGCACTTCTGTATCTTTGACTGCCAGGAAACTATACCTCCAGCAAATTTCATCAAGTATCCTGAGGTGAATTTTCGGGAGTTAATGTCCTCGGCCATATTAGCAATCGAGTATCCCACCAACTGAGACTTGTCATTTCCAAGACACAGACACCTCTTGGAAATTCCTTGGATATATCTCATTATCCATTTGATAGCAGACCAATGCTCCCTTCTTGGGTTTGACAGAAAACGGTTGACCGTCCCAACTGCATGTGCTATGTCCGACCTTGTACATACTAAGGCGTACATCAAGCTGCCCACAGCTGATGAGTAAGGCACACCTTTCATATATGCTTTCTTAGCATCTGTGGATGGACACTGGCGACTGCTCAATTTGTGATGGCTCGCCAGTGGAATGCTCACAAGCTAGGATTTGTCTATGTTGAAGCGCTGGAGCACCTTCTCAATATAATTTTCTTGGGACAGCCACAATCTCCATGCTCGTCGGTCGCGAATAATTCTAACGCCAAAAATTTGTTTCGCCGACCCCAAGTCTTTCATGGCAAAAGACTATCCAAGTTGCTCCTTCAACTCCCTTATCCGAGCACCATTATGTCTAACAATCAACATGTCATCCACGTAAAGGAGAAGGATGAAAAAATCATCCTCTGAAAACCTTTGTGTAATAAACAATGATCACAAATAGTCCGCCAGTACCCTTGACTAACTATAACCGACTCGAACTTCTTGTACCACTATCTAAGAGTCTACTTCAATCCATACTGGCTCTTCCTCAAGTGACAGATAGGTTGTTCCTTCCTCTTAACCTTGAAACCTTTCAACTGTTCCAAGTAAATTTCTTCCTTAAGTTTACCATGGAGGAAAGCCGTCTGGACATCTATCTGCTCCACCCTCAGATTCCGAACAACAGCCAAGCCTAGCACAGCCATTATGGACGACATCTTTACCACTGGAGCAAAAATCTCATCAAAAATCAACCCCTTTCCATTGATTAAAACATTTTACCACCAACTGCGCTTTGTACCTTGGCTGTGTAGTATTTTCATCAGTTTTCAAATGGAAGAGCCACTTATTCTTTAGGGTTCTCTTCCCCTTAGGCAACTCGGCCAAATCAAATGTGTGATTTTCATAAAGATAGCTCATTTCATCTTCCATGACTTCCAGCCATCTCTTCTTATTCACATCCTTCATAGCCTCGTCAAACGTTTTAGGCTCTCTAGTATTAGTGAGTATGACATACTCACTAGAAGGCATACTCACTAGAAGGCAGACGGATGGACGGCCATCTGTTTCTTAAGGATCGTCAGACAAGAAGCTCCTCGGTCGGTTGAGGAGCGACTTCATCCTAGTCCTCCTCAGGCGCCGTAACTACCTCACTATTATTCTCGAGCATATCTGGACGATTGTCCTCGTTCTCAAGAGGTATTGGATGGACAACTTCAATACTCACTTTATCTGTTTGATCAGCATCAGACTTGGTCATCCTGCCAATGTCTTTAATCTTTTCATCTTCAATAAAAGTCACGTCCTTTGACTGGACAAGTCTTCTCTTAGCTGGATTATAAAATCTATAGCCCAACTCATCTTCCCCATAGCCCAAAAAAACACACTGCATCGTCTTTGTCTCCAACTTCGTCCTTTCATCTTTTGGGACATGAACAAAAGTTTTGCATCCAAACACCCGTAGATAGTCATAAGATGGCTCCTTGCCCAATCATATATTCTCCGGCACTCCACCCTTCAAGGGTTTACTAGGCGGCCTATTGATGACGTAGGCCGCCGTCTTCAGTGCTTCGGCCCAAAAAGATGCAAAAAGCTTGGCTTCAGAAATCATACAATGCACTCTCTCCAAAAGTGTGCGGTTCATCCGCTCGACCACTCCGTTCAATTGTAGCGTTTTTGGTGGTATTTTCTGATGCCTAATACCATGAGACCGGCAATAGGTATCAAAAAACCCTATGTACTTGCCGCCATTATCACTTCGGACGGCCTGCAGTTTCTTTCCCATTTGACACTCTACCAGAGCATGAAACTACTCAAATGTACTGAGAATTTGGTCATTGGTCTTCAGTGGGTAAACCCACAACTTTCTAGAACAATCGTCAATAAAGGAAACGAAGTACTGGACTCCACTAAACGACTTTTTCTTGAATGGTCCACACACATCTGTGTGGGTGAGATCAAGCATCTCCGCCTTTACAGAGGAAGAGTCTCCAAAGAATGAGACTCTCCTTTGCTTGCCAGCCAAACAATGAGAACACGTCCTCAATCCGTCTTCATTTACTCCGGGGATAAGGCCTTTCCTGACCAGATGACATAGTCCACGTTCACTAATATGACCCAACCTCCGGTGCCACAGGTCCTTGGACTCCTTACTGATTGTAGTGTTCATGTCTCCGGCCACTGCACTGGCCTTCATCACGTACAGGTCGGAACACTTTTTTCCTCTTGCCACAACAAGAGATTCTTTGATCAACTTCCATTCACATTCACAGAAGGTATTACAGTAACTTTCATCATCTAGCCGGCCGGTTAAAATTATATTTAATCGGATATTAGGGGCATAACGTACATCCTTCAATATCAGTTTCGTCCCATTATTGGTGACCAGGACAATATCACCTCTGCCAACAATTGGGGATGTTCATTCGTTATCCATCTTTATCACTTCAAAATCTCCAGGAGTGTACGAAATGAATAGTCCCCTCTTAGACGTGGCATGCAGAGAGGCACCAGAGTCAACCACCCAGTCGAACTCCTCGTCTATTAGGCTTGTCACGTTCTCTTCACACGTTAACAGGAGATCGCCTCCTGTGACTATTGAGACTGAAGACTTTTCTTCTCCGCATCCTTTTTCTCCTTTTTCCTTCTCTACATTTTTACATTTTCACTTGAAGCAGTGTTTCCTGATGTGCCCATTCTTGATACCTTGACCAAGATTTGCTGTGTTCCTTTTTTCTAGGCTTCTGGCTGCGCCCTCTACTCCTTCTCCTAGACTCGGTCACAAGTACCTCAGAATCAGAAGCCGTTGAGGCCCCTTGTGATTGCCTTGACTCATTAATGAGTAAGGAAGTAATGACCTCGTCCAACTTCAGTGTGTCCTTCACAAATAACAAAGTTGCGACAATGTGGTCATAAGAAGTTGGCAGAAAGGCCAGCAGTACCAAAGCCTCGTCCTCCTCCTTGATTTCCTCATCAATAGCAGACATCTGGATCAATATTCTATTAAACTCGTCCAAATGCTTCTCAAGGCTCCCACCTTCTAACAACCGTAAGACATAAAATTGCTTCTTTATATATAGCTTGATTGTCAAGGATTTAGACTTATATCAACTCTCTAATTTCTCCCAGACCTTCGCTGGGTCAATCAGACCAAGGACCTCTTGGAGAGTGTTGTCCACCAAGCATAGTTTGATAGTACAGTTGGCAATATCTCTTTTATCTTCTTATTCATCATCTGTCAGATTTTTCAGCTTTTCTTCCTTCTTCTTCAACGCCTTTATTGTTCCTTCTCTGGTCATGATGTTCTTTACCCTCTCTTACCAGAAGATGAAGTTACCCTATCCATTGAATTGCTCTACATTGAATGGTAAATTCTTTGAGGATGATGATGCCATTTAGACAGAGTTCGTAATCATACTCTCTGATACCACTTGTTGACATCAAAATAGACGGCCGGTCCACAAACACACAGTCACGCACACATAGAGAAGGGAAGAAAGAAAGAAAAATGAGAAAAAATAAACACCACATATTTTACGTGGAAAACCCTTCTAAAATAAGAAAAAAATTACGGAACACAAAATCCACAAATAAATCAATAAGTATGAGATTTGATTACACAAACCACAAGGGGCGAAAATGAAGAACAGAGCACAAACAACACTCTTTTTTTGTGTTTTTATCTCACAGCTCTCTTTTCTTCTTCTCTTCCTCTCCTCTACCTCATACAATGCTTCACTTGCACACACACATTTTTTAAGTACAGAGAGATATATATCAATGGATAAAATGACAGTCAACCACCCTGGCTGCATGGCGGTTGGTGCTCGGCTCCCAAGGTCTGCAACAGCAGGCGCACGCCCTGTCTTTCAGCAAGCGGCGCATGCATGCTCTGCAGACTAACCTACCAAGTTCCCAGGAATGATGTTTTCCAACTACCCAATAAAGTAGGTCAATTGTACGCCATTTCAAAAGACAGCTGGTTCAGAATATTTATTCATAGCCGGTCAACGCCCGTTGACCGTCTTCAGCTCTCCGCTGGTCAACCTCCGGTTGACCGTCTAGACATCCTTCTTCAATCCTACAGCACATCTTCATGTCTTCAGCCGATCAACAGTATGTTGATCGGATTGCTGTCTGCCCAAAGCTTCCGGTCAACAAAGTTGATCAGAGTCCCTTGTGCATAGTCAGCAAACTCCGTCCGAGTCCTCCGACCATCAGGACTTTCCACACAGAAGTGACCTTCAACATAAATTGTTCGTGTGTGCACAGCTGCACTCTGCTACAAGCCCACTACATGCATAAGTGCAAGAAATTTAACAGATGGATCTCTTAAGCTCACTGGATGGAAGCACTTTCTACCGCAGAAGCATTAAATATAATGTTGTATTCAGAAAATGATGCCATCCATGTCATAATGCTCTTTTCCAGTGTGGATGTGAGCCTAATTGATTCCCTTGAAATAGCATCCCCTTATTATGATTAAAAATTAAAAGGATATAAATAAGTAAGAAGATGTGATAATACTTGACATCTTGGAACCAGTTTTGTTGGCCTTTATTCTAAACTTTTTCAAATTCGAGAATGATAAAATTTCTAGGAAGTAGTTCCTCTCATCACGTCACTCTGACAGAATCTCTTCTTCTCTCCAAATCAATCTATCTAAATAAGTTGTGATCGAAACAGTAGCTTCAATGTCCGAATGAGCTGCATGAATTATTGTCTAATATGTTTCAGAAAATAATCTAAACCAGCTACGATGCTCCGGTTTGAAAAATAAGATGACTTAAGCACGATAAGGAAAGGATACAGATTGTCCTGTTATAAGACGTTGATTTGGTAGATTTAAATTACTCTAGTTTTCAAGAAAGCAACGCAAACGTACATTTTAATAGCAGGATACCAAATTACTTAAACAAAAATAGGTATAGTTTTTACAACATCTAATAACAGATCAAGCACTAATAAGTGCCGAGAAATGGAGACACATGTAACTACCACCAACACAACAATACTATCTATTAAATTCAAAGCAAGTTTTCTGCTTTATTAATTGAGAAAAGATGACATATTTGTCAAATTTATTAAGTACTAGCGTGATCCAATGTAGGAAAGAACAGAAGCTTTGAATTTAGATAACAAAAATTAAAGTTAACCTGATCGTTAGTTACGACCTCGTCGAGAGAGTTCTGAGAAAGCTGCGATAACATCCCATGCTGCGACGAAACTCCCTGAGACAACGATTGCTGCGATGTCTGTGAACGAAGCTGCGACGCCTGTCCTCCGCCGAGAATCGAAGTCACTGGACCGGCATAAACAGCACTCGATCTCCTTCAAATTATCGTCAGAAATCAAAATTAAATTTAAGAGAACGGCGAAAGTAATCGGAAACGGAAACAAATTTCGGAAACAGCTGTAGCTGAAAGACCTTGTGTGAGGAGGTAGAACGGAAATTGAATTGATATCGCAGGCCTTATTGATCTTCAACTTCATTTTGCGAAATTGCTGAACTAATCGCTGGAGATCTTACGGAAACAGTTGTGAAGTGGAGGGAGAGAGAGTTGACTAAGCGTTTCAAGTTCTATTGTGTAGGGATGTCAGATCGAGGAGTTCAGTGGCTGAACGAGAAGTTCTATTGAGTAGGGCTTATATAGGCACAAAAGGCGGGAAGAAATATCAGCATTTAAAAGTATTTTTATTTTTTTTATTTTAAATTATTTTGCTATATATTTATAATTATTTATAATTTGTATATATCAATAAAAATTTGAATATGATGGGGATGGTAGAAAAAAAACCGGCCTAACATAAAGGCCGATAAACAAATAGTAAATTCAAAGGGTATTCAGCACTAGACACGTCTCTGCAGGCTCAGGGTCCAGTTAATGTTTCCATTGGCCCCAGTAGCATCTAATCGACCCAAATAACCAAAATTCATCTCGGCCCAATCAAAGCGGTCTATAATCTTCTTCTCACATGTTAAAATTACTTATCTTAACCAGTCCGGCACACTGAATATTACCCCTGACCGCGATCTCCTCAAAATGACAACTCCAACTCAACAGATTTCTCCAAATAGCAACTCCCATATTGGCCACATCCAGTATCGTCGCGAAAAAAGAAGGAATCTTCTTGATTGATCATAATTGTCATAGTTGGCACCCACGATCCCAGTGATAACTTGCCAAATCCGCGCAGACAACCATCAGCCAGTCTTAACGCCCAAGTAAGGCTAAAGCGGTTTAAACACTATAGATATTTGCTTACTCTCACAAGCAGAGGGGAGAGAAAAAAAGCTCACAAAAAAAAAACAACTTTCTACCTAAGGAGCCTCCGAAGAAGTCTTTCACAATTCTTACTCCTTCAATCTCAAAGTCGTTCCCTGTTGAGCGCAACTCCACATCAAAGTCACTCTATGCTAAGCGCACCTCTTAGCTACACTCAAAATCGATACCCTTGCATCATCACGTATAACTCTCACACTTGCATCTTTCTATCTCTTTGAGAAAGATTACTAATTTGAGCGTCAGATGATAAATTAGGGAGCGAGTCCCACTAATCATATGACCTTTTATTTTTAAGTTATGATGTGTAGGATCCAAATTATCAAAAACGGAGACCGAACCTGCTGTTGTTTGACCTACTATGGAAGACCACGTGGCACCCCAATTTGTTAGCAACCCGAATTTATGATATATCATTTGCACCGGTTGTAGGAACGCGAGTGAAAAGCCTAACCACCATCCACACTAAAGAAAACACGGTCAATACTAGGGCCCAAGTCAGGGCTCTAGCCCAAGACATTGCCCCCATGGTGGCGACCCCTCCACGGGTAGCCATGCAGAGGAGCAACCGGTGTCCTTCATACAAGCGCTTGCCGACTGGGTGACCAACATATCCTAAATGCTCCAGACTCTTTGTATTCGCCAAGGCCAGCATAGGTTGGAGGCTCCTTCCTCTACTGCCCGCACTTCAACATCAAGATGAAAAAGCCAGAGAAAGAAGCGCTTAGCTAGAAAGACACGATGCCTGGATGACCCTTAGGGCCTGAGTGGCTTCGAGCAATGGGACTTGATCAGGTTTGGAGGGCCAGCTTGGTCATAGGACACCAGATTATAGTCTGGAGCGGTGAAATTCTCATTACTCACATGACGAGTAGAGGACCCTAGCCCAGAAGGGAGCCTTGTGCAACGTTCAATCGACTGGCCTCACGCAACTCATTGAACCATTTAGAGTTGAGGGCCTACCTCAACGCAAAGAGGGTTGTAGACTCCCCTTGAATAGAGGAGCGAGTGAAAAAGATATGGCAGTATGTATTTAAGGGAGACGTTAGAAGATGCTCTGCGGATCTGAGGCAATCGATATTCACAATGGAGATCAGGACGCAACCATTCCCTCACAAGTTTAATATGTTAGCCTGGAACTCAATGATGAAAGTACTGATCCGATGGACTACCTAAACCACTTCTGCACCCTATTAAGCTTCTAGGGCTTGGGTGAGGCCACTATGTATATGTACTTTCTGCAGACCCTTAAGGGGGACCCCGGATTTGGTTTTACAGCCTACAGCCAAATTTAATCCGAACATTTCAAGAGCTCGCCGATAACTTTCTGACACAGTTTGTCTCCAGCCGGACGGAGGAAAGGCAGCATTGGCACCTTGCCTATATCAAGTAGGGGTCAAATGAAAGTCTAAGGAGCTTCCCACCCCGATTCACCGCCAAAACCCGCTAGATACCCTAGCTAATTGACAAAGTGAAGCTGAGCACCTTCATATCAACTCTAGAGTTGGATAAATTTTTCAAGAATCTGGCCCAAAGGGACACCCAAACCTTCTGCAAGACCGAAGCCATCACTCGTACTTACATGGCAACCGAAAAGACTAATGAGGCGAAGAGTCCAAAGCACAGGGACTACCTCCACCAAGGATTATCGAACGAAAAAAAGAGAAATGGAGACCGCTTTAACATTTGAAATTAGAGAAAGCAACCCAAGGTGGAATTGGGAGCCCAAAGGAAGTTCGACCCCCTAAACTTGACCCCTCTAATTGACTTTCGAACCAACATTCTCATACAGATTCAGGAGAAAAAATTTCTAAAATGGTTGAAATCGGTTAAGAACTCGGAGGGATGGGATCAGATAAAATACTGTCACTACCATCGATCTCCGGATCACAGTATAGAGGCATGCCGTACTCTACAGAAAGAGATTAAGAAGCTCAACCAAAGAGGGCACTTCACTAAGTTCCTACGAAACCTAGAGCAGGCACCCGGTGGAGCAGGCAAAGAAAGGACAGAACAGCAATAGTAGAGGAATCGAGTCGCAGTCAGCGTAGTCAACATGGTAGCAACCAGACCATCCAGGGATCACTCGTCAAACCACCTCGGGACAACCTCTAAGAAATCAAGGGTAGAAATTATGAACGATATCATTTATTTTAGCAAAGAAGATATGTCATATATAATGACTCTCCATTCTAACCCTCTAGTTGTATCTGCGTTGGTTTCAAAGGGCACGATTGATTATCAGTTGAAACGGGTATTTATCGATAATAAAAGTCCACGTAATTTACTTTACTTGGATGCTTATTTAAAGTCAACTGAAATTAGCTGAAATACCCTTCTACGGACTGAACAACGAGCTGGTGTCCGTCTATGGAATCATCAAACTGGAAATCACCTTAGAAACTATCCCATGATGGTATCTTGCGTACTGACATTCCTGGTAGTTGACCTACATTCTGTTTACAACGCCATACTAGGCTGGCCCTACCTAACTGCATTTAGGGCCGTAATATCAATCATGCACTTAAAGATGAAGTTTTCTACAGCACGCGGCATTGGAAAAGTTTTGGGCGACTAAGTAATAGGCCGGATGTGCTATCTGTCCTGAGTCACTCAAGCCATTCTGGACCAGTAGATGGAGAATTTCGAACATAGAGACGAAGCAAATTTACAACAGGCCTAGGCCGATGAGATGACAAACTGCTTTTCTCTAGACCTCGACAATCCGGAGAGATGCGTACAGATAGGGGGCTTATTTGCTGGATCCTTACGTGACCAGCTAATCGCTTTCCTTAGACATAACTCCAATATTTTTGTGTGGACCCCAACAGACATGTCGAAAATTCTAATCTAAGTAATGGTTCACAGGTTGGCCCTTAATACGGGTTACAAGCATGTCAGGTAGAAGCAGAGAAATCATTTCATCAAAAAGCTCATTGCCATTTGGAAGGAGGGGAAAAAACCGCTTGACGTTGGCTTCATCAGGGAAGTCCAGTTTTTAGACTGACTTTCCATTGTGGTCCTTATTAACAAGAGCAACAAAAAATGGTGGATGTGCATTGATTTCACTAATGTGAATGAGACATACTTGAAGGATAGCTTCCTGCTATCGAGAATTGACCTGCTGGTGGACACCACCTTCAAGCACGAACTGCTGAGTTTTATGGACGCTTATTAAGGTTACAACTAGATTCGGATAAGTCTCGAGGATGAAGAATATACTTCCTTCATGGTGGATCAAGGGACGTACTATTACAAGGTCATATTCTCCGAATTGAAGAACATAGGTGCCATGTACCAGCAGCTAGTGAATAAAATGCTCGAGGCGCAGAATGGTCGGAATATGGAGGTCAAAGAATATTTTTAAAATTGCTAGGCAAAGATATAATTTTTCATCCTCCTTATGACAAGTTTATAAAAACGGATACTATAAGGCTCAAGTTCAAATATTATCATAATTTTAATTAATTAAATTAATATAATTAATATTGAGATCAAAGAATGATAAAAATTGGATCAAAAGTCAAATTTGGACCGTATCACATTGGATTAAAAGATGCCTGACTAGCACCCAACTTGTGCCCGTGCATGAAAAATAGAATACTTAGCGCCTAAGAGATTTCTGATCGGTGCTTAAGTTCTTGTTGGAAGAATGTACATGCTTGATACACAACCGAGAAATGCTCAAGCTTGCTGTGGTAGTAGCTTAGCGCTTAGGGTGTGCTCGAGCAACTCATGGGTGCTGCAACCCGGAGGCATGGTGCTTGAGGGTTTGTTGGCAGAATGTATTTGCTCGTGCGCCACTTAGTATATAAAGGGACCTTTGTCTAAGTTTTTATCATTTTTCAGACATTTTTAGAGAGAAAAGAAGAGGAGATAAGGAGAAGAGAGAGAATAAGAGAAAGAAAGCCAAAGAAATTCAAATTAAGAGAATAATAGCAAAAATTTTGGTAATATGGAGTTAAGGTAAGTGTACTTCGGGCCTTTCTTCTCTTATTGTTATTCTTTGTTCAATTCTTTAACATTTATTACTTCAAATGCTCATGTGTGATATGAATTCTAAATTATAATATTTATATTTAATAAGCATGTAAAATTCGACTAGTTCTTCTTTAATTATGCATGAAATTCATATTAAAACTCATGTATATTGTATAAGTTGACTAATTTCTATAATTTAGCCTTCATGCATGTTCTAAAAACCTATTATTATGCTCCTACATGTCTAATTTTGTTGACAAGCTTCTTGCATATTTAGAAAATATTAAAGATGTGTTTTATATGTTCAAAAAATCTATGTAGTAAGCTGAAATTTACTGAATTTATGTATGATTTAATGATCCTATATATGATAAATTTTACATCTCTTGCTACAGTATATTCTAGACTTTAGATACATATGTTTACATGTTGTTGGGTACCAATACCCGGGGGCCTCAAAAGAATGGGCAAAAGGGCGAGTGCTTGACCCGAGAAGCCCAGGTTGCTAGTTTGACTAAACGAAAGGTGTAAAAAAGCTCAGGACGTTCCACAATAGGCCCAAAAGCCTTTAGCAGGTCAGCAATACAGTCAACGACCGAGAACCCTCTCATCCCGTGAAACGAGAACATGCACATGCATACGATGCGCTGGACTCATCCAATGGATGGTTAAGCCAGAAAGGAACGAGGACTATCCCAGACGTCCGAGAATGCCAGCTCGGCTTCATAGTCGTCAAAGGACACGCAACCCATGCGTCACGCCACCACCAAACCTCAGAACAGGCCTTGTCACTTCAAGACTGACATTCCTGACAGGGTATGGCCAGTCGGCGCCGTTGGAAGCTAACTTCCTGGACACGCCAGCATGCTTGACACAGCATGACCATGTCAGTAGGGTAGGTGGACAGCCTCCCTGCAGGTACCAGCAAGCCACGTGGACACTTCAACCACCACGTTCTCCTATAAATACTTACTTAGAGCCCATAAGAAAAGGACCCCCGCCAGACCTTCGGGGGACATCTCTTGAAGTATTTTGATCTTTTGAGATCTCTCTCTCTAGCCAGAAAAAGAGATAAAAGAAGGAAAAGAAAGGGTTTTCTCCCTACTTTGTATTTTGTACACAACCACCCAAAGATAGTGAAGATCTTCCTCAGGCTCCAAGCCTCGTGGTTTTTCCTCCTCATTTTAAGGGGAGGTTTTTTACGTAAAATCTGGCCTCAATCTCTCCATCTCTCTAACCTCCAAACTCCAAACTCTTATGTTGCTCCGGACCCCGAAAACCGGTACGCAACACATGTCTTGAATTTCAGCAAATATCTCGGTATGTTAAAATAAAACTACTATAGTAATTTAAAAAAGCTGATTTCATACATCTTCTGCTGAATTTCTTGCACTATATGATAAATTAGTATTTAATGTATTAAAACTTTACTATAGTTTAATTTCTACGGAGAGTATAAGTTTTACATGATATGAAGTTATAGAATTTTGAAGGAAAACTCTGTTGTAAGTTATGAATTATGATCATTTTCTTTAGAAATGATAAAATTAAGAAAAATAAAGAAAAGTGTAGAGTTTGCATAAGTATACACATTAGACCATAATTATTATTCAGTGAGTAGTATGTTATGACATTCTTAATATATTATAGTGGTAAATTAATATTTAAACATATCATCCACGAATGAGAAGTGGTATCCGACTCTATTTATATAATTATATGTATAACAACCTATCTATATGTTATAAATAGTAGCGTGCGATTTTTGATTGTATGAAAACAAATAAAATTTTGAGCTTTGATTATCCACTTCTTTAATCGATAAGCCTACCAGCCTTTGGTTCCCAAGAAAATTATGTCTTAACATATTTTTGATGAAAAGAAATGAACAAAAATATGATAAAAAATTATAGAAAAGATTAATCTGAATTTCCTGCATAAGTATTAAGAAAATTTTATATCATTATATCAAATTATGATTCATTTCTTTTTTGATATATTTTAAATACAAATTATATATGATCATTTGTTAAATTATATGCAATACTGAGTTTTTAATCCATGTATTGCTACTATTTTACAAACCCCTTCAGATGAGAGGTATGGGTACTTGTCAGACAAACAAAAATGGAGGATGATTATGTTCAAAGAGTCTATAATCTGGAATGATAAAATGTCTAGTGTTATGTTTAGTTTGCAAATAATTTTAAATGTTTTATGTTATAATTCAGAAATAAGGCAACAATTTATTATGTTTGTCAATGTGATATGACTTGTAGTTGAACGTTGAATGTTGTAACGTGGTTTTCGGATAGTGGTGGATCAATTATGTTACGTTTCAAATAGTATTTAATATATATGTGATGTTCGGACAGCGGTTTATTAAATAAATGTCGGATTGAATTGTCAGTAGTTAAAGATGGTTGTGTGATTGTTATTGCACCAGGTTGTATACTTTGGTTTTTGATAACAGGTATGACTCATTTTGTAAAGTCCGACATTACGGTTAGGTTGGCATCGGTGCCACATGAGACGTGATATGATTTGAATTTTGTGTATGGTTTATATTATTTTATTTGGTTAGTCGGGGTATGAACGTGCAATTCATGTCTACGATTAATTGAATGGCTAATTAAGGTACTAATCAGATAATTAATAAAAGGATAATTATTAATGACTAGATCAAATTTTAGGACATGACATATACATTGAATATTCTTTCAAAATTTAAAATGCTTGTTGGCACTCAACCGTCGACCGAAAACTAGTTGTCCTTTCTCCTCCCAATGTATTGAAAATTGGTAAATATTTATCGACTGCTTTCTCTAAGAATTGGGATAATGTTGATGTACCCGGTTAAACATTAGATATTTGTAATGGTCTAAGGCGACTCCATATCTATTATTATTTTAATTTTCTATAGGTTGACTTCTATCCTACATTATGAGACTATAAAAATCCAAGCACTTACTAAAACTTCCATATGAAGTTTTAAACGTGGGTTAAGAAACTGAATTAAGGAATCATTTTCAACGGGTGATATTTTCTCACATGTCTTAAAATATTATAGTAAAAATTCGATGACTACCCCTTGTCCATGGGGGTTCTTTTGGCAATATTTTTGTTATTTGATCCCATATATTAAGTTAAAAGTATACCGCTCACTACAGGGTGTTGAATTATGCGGGTCTATACCTTAAATTGTGTGAAAGTATATACAATTATTTTTTTAATTAACTCTCCATTAGTTGGTAAAGTCTACTAACCCTTAGTCCCTAAATATAAATGATAAAATGATAGTTAAAAATCAATAAAGAAAAGTTAAAGATGTCAAAATCTCATAAATGTCCTTATTTTTTTGATTTATATGTTTATTTTAAATATAAATATGTATGTCTTTACTTTTATCTGTATTATATTAAGTATTTTGGCTCATTCACTTGCTATTTTTCTAACTCCTCGGATGAAAAGTACAAGTTAGTCTCTAATGATCAAGATTGAAGTCAGAAGGTGATTAGGATCAAATAGTGATGCATTGTAATGTATTGGATAAATTTGATATTAGAAATATATTCCATCTTGTAATGAATAAAGAAAAAAAATATATACAATATTGATGTTGATCATTTAGTTGTTCTTCCGCTAATTGTTACGGCTATTATTTATACTTTCGCAAAAGTTTTATAGCAATGATAAATTTAATGTTAGAAATTCGACACCGTATTTAAATCATACGAGATTGAAGTCACTTGAAATGGTATCATATAGATCCTGTATATAATAATAATATATTTATAAACTTATATATATTATGACGTCTCATTAAATGTAAAAGAGATGTGGGATGTTACATTAACCCCTCAACATGATTAATCATATGACTAGATTAATCATTAATCGTTCAATTTATCATTTTAAATATCTAGTCATTAAATGTTCAATCCCAATTTTTTCATACCTTTTCGGCTACTCAGTTGCCCTTTTGATTTTAATTTCTTCTAGTCAAGGAGATACTTTATTCTCCGGACTCAAGTTTAATTGAATAATTGATTATTTCTTCTTTCAGGCTTACTATTCATGGGTTACTTATACTAAGTAGTTGGATTAGTCCTATAAATACTGTATCTAATAATTATTATTAAATATATAATAATAGTTATAAGTTAGTGGAAATCTAGCAAAACACAAATGGAAAAAGAACATTTAAAAATATATAAATATATTGGGAGAAAATTTAACTTAATGGTATGTTTGAGACAATAAAATTATAAAACACGGAAAAATAGTGAGGTAAAAACATAAAAAATAAAAAAATAAAAAAAAATTTCCATTTTTTGAAACTATGAAAATCCAAATTGAAAATAAAATAAAAATTTAAGAAAATTTTTTATTATTTTCTTATAAAAAATAAAATCCAAGAAATTTACATAAATTTAATAGAAAATTTTGATTTTTTTGATTTTTCAATTAGTTTTAAATAAATATTAATAATTTTTTTTATCAAACAATAATATATTTACACATATATTTTATTTATCTTTTTATAATAAAAAATTTCCATCAAATTCAACCTCACTGAATACTTTCTTTTATTTTTTTATATATTTTTATCTAAATATATCCTCAAATTTTTGGTAATATACGAAGAGATTTTATCATTTTCCAACTTTGATGCCGGCCGCACGATTTCGTTTGGTGCACAGCAAATCCTGGAGTAATCAAAAGAAAATGGAGAGGGGAGAACTGACAGAAGGAAGAGAAGACAAAGAGAGTTCGATGGAGAAGATGAGAGAGAGAAGGAGAGATTTTGGGAATTAACTTTTCTGATTTCTCTTTCACCCATTCCTTTACTTAATAACCAAAACAGAATACTGATAACAGAATTTGGTATACGAGAGAAGGGTCCCAAGGGAATAACAAACAAAATATTGATAATAACAAAATACTATTAGTTCACGTAATTCAAATAAAATCATGATATTTTCCGAGTGTCCGGACGGGTCGGCTGCTGCGGCGCACTGCTGTGTGAGTTCCATCTTGGCTCGCGGGTTGAGTCAAGGTTTGGGTTGGGTCTCCAGCGGCTAGGCCCGTAACAAACTTCTTTTTCACCACAAAATCCTCACGGCTAGAGAGGGATTTAGAGGGATTGCAGCTTTTACAAAGATGTAACATTTTCATATCTTAATATTGATCGAAATTTATTTTTCCATGTATTACTAAAATTAAAAAATAATTTGAAATTTAAATATTTTAAAATTAGTAAACTGGAATTATTAATTTAAAAAATTATTGAAATTTAGGAATGTAAAATTTATATTTTTATAAGAGATATAGTTGCCTTTATTTGTTAAAAAAATATGTGGAGAGAAAAATAGATAACAGGTGAGAGAGGGGCCGTGAGGGACGGCGAGATTCCTGCCTTATAAAATATGGACTCCGGCCCTTTTTTAATTTTTTTAAATACAAATTTTATAAAATAAAAAATATTAAAAAGAGGTGAAAATCCTACTCTACAAAACAGGATCCCCCATAAACCTCGTGAGGCATTGTGCTGCATAGGCCTTGCGGCTTCTTTTTCGTAATTGAATTAAAATTTAATACGTAAAAATTAAATAAAAATATAAAAATATATATAAATTTGAACTAATTGGTTAAGGTCTACTATGGCGACGATATTATAGGAGAGGTTTTACGAAAAAATAGGTCAATATTGGGATGATAAATAGTATATTTTTGTTGTTATATTTTATGAAATTAGTATTTATATATTTTGATATTTTATAAAATAAAAAATAAATATATCTATATATTATATTATTATAATATAATAAATATCGACCATTAAATTAAAATTAATCCAATAATTGATAATGATGCTATAAGACTTATGGCATCTTGCACGTCACGGGGTCTCTCATTTTGAGAAAAAATGTGGATAATTTGTTGGGGCATTTTATTTTTCAATGGAGCCATAAATTAAAAAAAAAAAGAAAAATCTTAATTGACAATATCAACAAAAAAATAAAGATTAATATAAACCTCAAAAAAGAAAAATAAAAATAAAAAAGAGAATGTGTTGAACTATTAACGTTCTTTAATATTATTTCTGGTGAATGAGCAAGAAAGCCTCCGGTCTGCTTAAAGAATAGCTCGCGCGAAATTCCCTGGCGAGCGCCAGCCATGGAAGAAGCTTCGTCCCAATTTCCGAAAGCCTAAATCCAGAGGGAAGCACAAAACAAAACAGCCGAGATAAGAGAGAAACTCCGTCGAAAACCGTTGACCGTTGATAAATTTGAAAAGTCAATCTGGTTAAGTCATACAATAATAATTAAGAGAACCGAGACAAGTAATCCATCTTGCTCAAAGCTCCGAAGCATTGTCAACTCTTTTGCCGTACCATTACCATTATTCTTCCCTCAAGACCTGAGAAGTAGGTCATAGCGAATATGCTATCTCCGCGCCAAATCGAAAGATCTAGGTATTACGAAATCGGCAGTTCGTCGGGATTCGGTTCGATTCGCGGACAAGAAGAACTCACGGAGGAACCGACGATCACCGCTAGCGCAGCTGAAGAACACAAGTTGTTCGTCGCAGTGGGGAGAAGAGTGAGAGAAAGCAAGTCAACTCTTCTATGGGCGTTACAGAACTCCGGAGGCAACCAAATCTGCATTATCCATGTTCATCAGCCCGCGCAAACAATCTCCGTTTGTAATTTTCCTTATTTCTTCTACATTTTTTGGTTTTTTACAATATTATTAAATTATAATAATTTATTTTAAAATATATGACTGACGTTAAAAAAAGACTCTTTTCATTTTTTCATCTCTATAATAGATAAAACTCATCCAAATCCAAATTGTACCTCACCAATTAGGCATAGTAATCGTGGTATACTATATAGGTGGTTGGATTCAATATCTAAATGAACTTAAGATTATGTAGAAGTTGTCTAATTTCATTTGATGGAACTTCTCTCTCTCCACTTTGTTTGAAAACAAACATCATGCAATAAATCATAAACTTCATACGAAAGTGACCCACCCCAATACATCGAATGGCTGCTTCTTGTAAATTTTATTTGCTTTTCCTTTTGTATAGATCATTGTAGTCCTTTTATGCCGTAATGATTTTTCTTTTTTTGAAAAATAATTATTATTTACTATTTGTTCGTAATTTAATTTTATTTGCAGTGGGTGGCAAATTCCCCATAAGCTCATTGGGGGAGGAGGAACGCAAGGCACACCGGGAGAAAGAAAGACAAGAAGTGAATAAGATTTTAGACGAATATATTAGCATTTGTTCTAAAATAAAGGTAAAATATCTTCTTTTATTTAAAAAATGACCAAATATTGCTAAACTCTTTAAAATAAATAACGATATAGCATTAGTAGAAAGATAATGACTTAGTAAATGAGACTTCTCACATATATGGTTTGATATATGTAATTAACCTCAATAATCCAAAAGGTATGCTTTGTTGGGAAAAGATGTTGACAAATACACATACAACAAACCATTCCTTTGTCATTTGAACCTTTAGGGAGGCAAACAAGTTGCACATAATATATATACCCAAAGAATTTAATAAGTAATTGTATGAAAAACTCTTATTAATTAGAAAAAAAAATTATAAAACCTAAAAGTCTGAAAAAGTACTCTATTGTGAATTAGTCTCACTACACAAATTCTAGTAGGGTGCACAACTACAATACACAATACCACACAAGTAGAAGTGTGCACTGCCCTGAGAAGGACGACTACCACAACACAAGATTGGTGGTAAAAGAGAGTGAAATAGAAATGGAAAGAATATATGAAAGAATGGCTGTAACTAGAACATAAATTATTGTCCAAATACTCCACCAACTTTTCATATTTTTGTTTCTTTCCCTTTTGTCCTCCACTTTATTTTGTTTTATTTGTTGTCTTACCAATTGTCACACACTTTGTACAAACATTAATGACTCTATTATACAATATATGAAAGAACGGCCCAAATTAGAACATAAATCATTATCCAAATACCCAACCAACTCTTCTTATTTATCTTCCTTTCTCTTTAGTACTCTAATTTATCTTGTTATATTTATTGTCTTATTAGTTGTCACACACTTTGGACAAGCATTTGCAACTCTATTTTACATAAGCAAGAAAACTCTTGCACCTATTGAGGGCTAGGCTACCAGCCATCTACCAGTCTCACAACCTCCTATCAAAAAGCTGAGATATTAAGCCTTTGTTGTCAAAATAGGAAGTGACCATGCTCCTAGAAAATTGGGCTCCTAGGAAAGCCCTGCACCAAAGATGGCACTACTAAGCTTCCAAGCTTTGAGGTGTACCTTGTCTCCACCAATCTACCACTCGAGGTTCTATCAAGCAGCTTTCAAAAAAATTAAAAAAATAATTATAAAAAATATATATGAGTTATGAAATTCAATGGGAGTGACCAAAGGAAAAATTTTCAATTGTTGTTTACATCCTTGATTTATTGAAATTTTTAGGTGCATGTAGAAAAACTATATATTGAAATGGATTTGATAGAGAGAGGGATTGTTGAACTCATATCTCAGCATAGGATTCAGAAACTGGTAATGGGAGGAGCTGCAGATAGCAGATATTCAAGGTATGTGCAGTAAATTAAGAATCACATACACCTCTCCTATACTAACATATCAGTATTTGATACATGTTGAATACCAACATATATTAGAAATATTTTATTATTTTTTATTTTAACTTTGACACATTTTTGGCCCATTAGACTATTTTATAATTTATAAAAATGTAGGATTTTTGAGAAAAACTAAAAAAAATTGAAACCGTTGTTTAATTAGAAACAAGTAAAAATCTAAAATTATACTATGTTATGTTCTTTCATACTTTAAGGTCAGTTATAATATAACTTATTTATATTATTTTACTTGATAACCATTTCTTAATACAACTTAATGCCCAAGTTTATGATCTAAGAGGGGAAATTGGTTCCACCGTTTATGTGAGCATGGCAGGAGCATGATAGAGCCCAGCTCCAGGAAGGCCAACTATGTGCGCCTGCAGGCACCTACATTTTGTCACATCTGGTTTATCTGCAAGGGGCGCCTCATCCATACTAGGTATGCTTTTCAATCTTTTTAATTTTTGAGCCTCGTATATAGTGTTGCCTTCTTTTCTTAAGAAGCCATTTGGTTAACAGTGGTTTGTGTGATTTGTTACCTTTAAATGTTGTCACACTTAATGTGACATATATTTATCTATTTATTGAAATAATTAAATATTATAGTATTATATAATTTAAACTATATTATTAATATGCCTAATCTTTTATTAAAAGAAGAACATTTAAATAATTAATGAATCAGTTATCTCACTATAATATAAAGACGTTCTATCTTGTAGGTCAATTTTAGAGAGAGAGAGAGAAAGTACTTCTTCACATTTTTATTTAGTTTTGGGGATAACAAAGGTGGTTATTCCTTGATGTTCTCTTTTGCTTCTTCCTCTTATGCTTAGAGACAATAGAGACGGCACCTATGCACTCTCATACAACATAGAAAAATAGGGAGAAAGGGAGAGTAAATTGGCCTCTTGTTCTTGAAGAAGAGAGCAAACTATTGCATTGACATTGTCGCACTTAGTGTGCTCACACACCATCCTTACAAATTTATATTTGAGGATTTAGGTATGATATTTTGTATTGAACATTATATTATTTTTTTTCAAAATATAATAATTTAATGATATAAAGAATGATTTTAATCTCATAACATTTTACAGTAAGAGTAGCCCGTGAAATGGGTTTCCCACATTGTGGGTATTTGAGAATGTCAGATGTATGTCTCATTACACATATGTTGCATATTAATTGCTTTTATGGTTTGAATATGGGACTCTAATTATTAACAAAGGAACCGCACTATTACATCAAAGTTATTTCCTTTTATTTGTTATCCATGATAAAGATTATACTGTTATATATATTTTATGTTCTAAGAAAAACTAGAACATCGGTCGATTAGAAAAAGTTTAAAAGGGAAGAAATTATTTCATCTATGAGATCTTAGCCTCCCTTTCTTTCTTATTAAAACAAAATTTCTTCCAAAAAAAAAAAAAAATGGCTAACCTTTGTCACTCTTTCTAATTTTTAATTTATTATTTACAATTTGCAAAATTATATATTTTCCTGCTAAAAGATATGGTAAGGAATTATAATATTTACATGCATCTAAAAATTATACCTATAAAATATAAGATAATAAAAAAATATTTAAAATAATTTAGATATTTAAACTGAAATATAAAAAAAGAATCAATAAAGAAATGCAAATTAGTTATAATTAGATGACAGAAAATAAGCTATATATATATATATATATATATAGGAAGATGAAAAATAATATAATAAAAATAATTTAAAATAATTTATATTTTAAAAAAAATATTAAACTGAATCTCGTACGGCGGTAAAAAAAAATTGGTATAATTGACCCTACCTGATGGGACATATTTCCTTCCCATGCTGTCTATTATTGAAAAAGTCCTTCCCATGCTGTCTATTATTGAGAAAGTCCTTCCCATGCTGTCAATTATTGAGAAAGTCCAGCCAACTATTAACAATGTAGTTTACTCTCTCTCTCTCTTTCTCTAACACTAACACAGACACAACTGCAATCTTTGAGACCAAGTGACTCCCTCTCACGAAGACACTTTTCTATGTATAGGGAAGGTATTAAGGAATCAAATCCAGATAATCAAAGCGGACAGTCAAGCTCCCTGAGATCAATATCAATGGCTGTGGTGGACAATGATCAATCAAAACCAGAGGCCCACCAAGGTAAAGAACCATACAAACTAAGAAGCAATGGACATATGCGCACTCTGACACCATTCTAGGCATTATTGGCATACTCTGGGTAGTTTTATTGGGTTATATAGGCCCTGCGCTGCACTGACTGTTGTACAGTCTGTATCACAAATCTTAGATGTTTGGATAAAATTGAATGACTGAAATTTTTTTTTTTTTTTTAATTTACAAATAAAAAAAAAGCCATACATCTTCGACCGTTGGATTTCATACCGGTGGCCGAGGCTGTGCGGTGCAGGTCGTGTACCGTGGTCAATGCGGCACAGATCCCCCGACTTAGTTTCATTAATGTTTTAACAAATCACGGTTCATAAATTAGAAAAATAATTTAACTTTTTATAACTGTTAAGCATATCTCATTTATATATGCTCACTGTTACTGTATATATTATTTTTTTATGATATTTTTAGATAATAAAATAAAAAATATGTATTTTTTATATAAATATATTCTAGAGATATAGCATTTAAATTAATAAAAAAAATATATTTTTTTTGTATGAAATGATATTATTATATTCCAATTCCTTTTTAATATCTCTCAAGAAAAATCTCGAACTAAAAATTGCATTATATTCTCAACTCTGTAAATAAACTATAAAGTTTAGTTTATATATTTTCAATGTGTTGTGTTATTATTGAGATTTTTTGTGAATAAAAATACGCATATAATTGGCACAATAGAAACAAACCATCGGATTTTCTGTCAATCACTAAGCACAAAAATAATTGAACATAACTTCCAACACACTTTATAGTCTTTAAGAGAAGAATATACTTATAAAATGAGTTACCAAATAAAAATATATCCTAAAACTAGTACTAGAATAATGAATCCAATCTTAATAAAGAATAAAACCAAACTGGATCTCAATTAGATGACGAATATCTTACTTCTCTCTTTTTTCTTTTTGTGTGACACCTTTATGATTAAAATGATTTCTCTTTTTGTTGTAAAAATTATATAGGGTCTTCTATAACAACTTTCGCATACCCACATTTTTTGGGCATGCATGAAGCATGAGCTCCATTGGCAAGTTATGCATGTGCACCTTTTAGGTGCTATCTAAGTGTGGGTCTTAGCAAAAGTTACTTAAAACAATGCACAAATGCCTCTCAAATGTATATTAGGTGCCATTTTATCTAGCTGCTGGAAATAACATTTACTTAAACGAATTTCACACAAACTTGGCTAATAACTCTGCTCGAGTGTGTCTTGTACAAATATTATGCGAGCCTCAGGAAAACCCATCCATTAAATATGGGACTCGAAAAATGACCCAAAATTTAACAGTTATTATAATCAATGATTAGATGAAAAACAATATATGTATTTTTTTTGCTACAATGTGCCATAGATACATTGTTTAAATTAATAGAAAACCCTTTTTTTTTTTGTAAGAATTGATTATTACATTCTAATTTCTTTCCAATACCTTTCAAGGAAAATTTAGAATCAGAAGTTATATTATTGATCAATTATATTTTTATATTTGTAAATAAATTATAAAATTTATTTAATATATTCTAAATTTGTGATGTGATCATATTTTTTTAAAAATAACGAGTTTTAGTAATACTGATGGCATAAATCTCACAGGAGAAAGTTCTAGTTATATTTCTATACATCCTGAAGCAACTGGTAGTCCGTTCTTTTCTCCATCTACAAGCATTAGAGAGGAAGAAGCCGGGTGGACTGGGGAAGATTGTTTCGATTCACCAGCTCTTTGTGTCCTGGTATGCACAATTTTATCATGTGCTTGGCTATTATCTATTTGAGTTAGAACTTTATAATAAAGTTATCTTTTAATTTTTTTTTTCAGACACTATTTTTATATATTGTTTATCTATCTATATTAATAGATTTATATAAAAATATATAGATTAAAAAATACTACATCATTTGAGGATATTCTAATGTAATTGAATAACATTTTCAAAGCATTTATCTTAAGATTAAAGGCTTTGCTATATAGCCACCTTTTTATTTGAGAACTTTATTTTATGTAGCATTTCATTCAATTAAAAATAAATAAATAAATAGATGATATGATGTCCTATAGTATCTCAAGATTGATCAAATGGTATATGCAAAATATTTCTATTATGATTATGGGTCTTGTTATAAGAGCAATACTACATGTCTAACAAAATTATTCATAAAATTTACATATTAAAACTAACATGGAAAAATATAATTTTTTGTACTTTGCCTTTCACAAATGTTGTTCAAAATACATTGAACTAGATGGATGGAGATTTTTTTTTTTTTTTGAGAAAAAAAGGATAAAAATTGAATAGTTTGATCCAATAAAAGGTTATTTTTTTGTTATAGAGCTGTCTTTTAGCTATTCTTTACACTCTTCGTCTTATAGTATTTGGTTCAATCATCCATATTAATATGTTCATATGAAATAAATAAACAGATAAATACACTTTATTTGATAATATCTTAAAATAGCTTCAAGCATTTCTCGTAACATTTATTTTTCATGTTGCCAATCACCCGTCTCTTGGTCTCGGCAGAAGTGTCTTTCAAGTTCTTGAATTGAGTTGAGTTGGGTTGGTTTTGTCAGGAAAGTGGCACGAACGATGACCTCTGTGGGCGACTTGAGCAAGCCATGGCAGAGGCTGGGAATTCAAGGAGGCAGGCCTTCGAAGAAGCGACCAGGCGCCGGAGATCGGAAAAAGTTACTCTTGAGGCAATGCGAAAGGTCAGCTTCTCTAATCCGACGGTAGCATTGGTGGTAGACCGAGGGTGGCACTGGTAATAGACCGATGGGCTAACTCCATGGGCCTCAACCCTGCGGGAATTCCGCAATCCCTCATTGCTCTATTTTTTTAAAATAATAAAAAAATGATAATAGTTATATTTTTTGAGTGATATTTTCACAATAAAAAATTTTTAATAATTTAATATTTAAAAAAATTTAAAAAAATGTAAGTTAATATATAATTTCTTTAACTACATAAAATAATGATGCATAGATTTTGCGAGGAGTTGTGGGGTTCCCATGAGGTTGATGTTTGGATACCACCCGCTTATTTGAACCACAAAGAATAAATCAACAACACACAATAATCAATTAATAATGACAAATGATCAAGCACACATAATTTTTACGTGAAATTGTTTTTTTATAATGAGAAGAAAAAACTACAAGTGATACGTTCAAAAATATCTCCATTATACAATAAATTCGATTATACAAACTCTATAAATATAAAGACATTACACTTTGTAATCAATAAGCTCAATAGTAGAAAATATAAGATGAAAAAAAGAATATATGATCAATAAAACGTTCTTCTTTACTTTAGGAATAACTTATCTAATGTTAGTGAAGATTGAAATACGATTCAAAACTTACTCGAATATTTAAATCTTCATATTCTTTTTTTCTCTCTCTTTCTCTCATAGTTGGTGCTTCTTAAACTAAAAATTATAAGTGATTAACCTTAAAAATATGCCAGCGTATTTTATATTGTTACTTGCACTCGAGCGGTTGAAAGGTGCGCATTGAGTGTGGATGCCATTGGAAATGGTGCACGCGCTTTGAGCACACACCCACTGTTTTCGATACATTAGGTGCATTTCAAGCGCTCTTTGAGTGCAAGGTCATTGGATTCAGTGCTTTGTGCGCACTTTGAACACTCTTCTTCTAGAGTTGGCACTTCAGGCCTTAGTTGCACGCACTTTGCACGTGTGAAACATTACAATCATTTGTATCACTATAATGTGCATATATCCTCGTCTGAACCGTTGCACGACACATCAAATAAGTATAAGTCTATATAATAGTAACTCCTAACTCAATAATTGACCCACCATACTTTATCAGCAGCAGTTGTCCACAGAAAGGGATCAAGGGGCTCCATTGCCCATATAGATTGAGCCACTTTATGTTTTTCTTCCTATCGTTGGATTAAGAAATCAAAAATTGAGATAAAAAATAATAAAAATATAATAAATAAAATTTGAATTTAACTTTCTTTATTTACTTAAAGAATTTTTAAATAATATCAAGCGATCGCACATTTCATACATATTTACATGACCGACACTGCAACAGGCGAAGGTATCAGAAAGTCTATACATGGAGGAAGTGAGCCGAAGGAAAGAAATTGAGGAACAATTGATCAAGAGGACGGATGAACTTGAAGGAGTACGGAATCAGCTACAAACGGTCCTACAAGAACACAAGGCTGCCATTGATCAGAAGTCGTTGCTCGAATGCCGAATGCAGAAATCCGATCTCATGGTCAGAGAGCTGGGAGAGAAGTTAACCTCTGCCATCGAATTGTTACGTAACTACGAAAAACCATGAACTTAGATTCGGCGACTCTAGCATGGGGATTTGGGGGGCGTCCAGAGCCCCCAGCGCTGGATGCCATCCAGCGTCCCATTTGGATTCGGCGACTTATTTTTTTTCATATTTTAATTATAAAAATATAAAATTTAATATTTTTTATTTTTAAATTTTATAATCATTTTTTTTTAAAAAGGGGGCCATCGGATTTCAATCCAACGGCCCCCGTGGGCGTTGGATGGGGCTCCGCGCTGGACGCCCCCTCATTCCCTAGCCTGGAGTGATGTGGGACCCTCTCTTAGTGGAACCCACTTTGTCGGTTATTATTGTAAATTAGGTGAAAATATAGTTATTTAAATTATTTCACTTAATATTTACTATTTATTTATTAAGTTTTTTAATTTTAATCGTCAAATAAATAATAAACTTTTTTCATCGAAAGAACTCTAACAACTCTCCCTCAATAGGGGCCTAGCATAATTATTTGCATTCTTATTTTAGTTATCATTAAGTAATTTAGTTATGGCATTATAATATAAATTTATATTATTGTTAATATATTATCTATTTAAACCATTCATAATTTTTAGATTGAGTAATATAATTTTAAAATCACGGAAAGATTATACTTTTATACTTCTTTTCTTTTTTTTAGAAATTTTTTTAGGATAAACTTGTACCGAAAAGAAATAGTAATTGAATATATTTCATACTTTTTTAAAAAAATTGAATAATATTTTGAATAAAAATAAGCCTAACCATAAAACTTCACATTAGACTCCTTAACAATAGTTAAAACAACGACTTCTGAAAATTAATTTCATACCAATATTATAAAAATCCACCCGATGATTAACTCATAGAGATAATATTTTTAATTTAACCGATTTATGCATAGTTTTGATGGATTTTCATCATTTTATTATTTGGTACAAAATTCATAAGGTTCACTGAAAAATCGTGGTATAGGCAGTTTTCTAAAACATTGTACGGTTCAACTCGATTTCATTTACTTTTTGACTTATTTGAGTTTTTATAATATAATAAATTATTTGATTTTATTAACTTTTTAAAATATTATATTTAATATTTAATAGATAATAAATTATATAGTATTTTAAAAATATAACTGATGGGTTCGATTAGCTAACATAAGAAGAGGGTTTATCAACAAATGGAATTAGCTAAGAATTGGATAACGTCCCAACTGGTCCAGTTAACACTTATCGGCCCAATCGGAACGGCCTCTGATCCACTTCTCGAGCGCTAAAGAAACCCACCATAACCGGTTGAAAATCGCAAGCCAAATAATATCTCTTTATCATCTGGATAGTTCAGTGAACAGTTATCAGGGAAGATCAGACTGTCCTCTAACACCATAAATATCTCTCACTCTGGTAGGAAGTGGAGGGGGACGAAAAAGAAAAAAAGAGGACATAGAGTACACTCAAAGTGCATCTCTCTTTCTCAAAGGCATTTCCTATTAAAGTGCGTCATATTCAATCCCTTTATAACTGTAGTAGTATTCACATTCTGCATCATTCATCTTTCTTTTCTTATATAAACAATATTGACTTGAACATAAAAAAATATAAGGGAGTGAGTCTCCTTAATCATCTAATATCTTGTCTACTTATTGTGTTATACATAATCCAGATTTAAGACTATTAAGGTCTGACCCACTTCAAATCTTCCTATAATAAAAATTAAATTTATGACTCTCTAATCTATACAGTAATTTAAAATCAAAAATGGGTCAATAACTATTTTTAATATTTTATATTTTTAAATTATAACTATTAAATTTTGACCTCATAATTTTATTTATGAAGGTAGGGTTTCTGGAAACAAGTGGTAGACCAATTCTTCTCCACGACTTCTTCCATTTGAGTGCGCGCGTTCTCTCTCTCTCTCTCTTTCCCCGCGCGGTTTTATCTCCTAAATTCGCAATTCTCATTCTCTCTCCCCTCGTTTTTCGTTAAAACCGCGGGGGATAGGAGAGAGAGAGAGAGGATCGCCAATTTAGGAGAGAGTATATTCGTTGGACTTTGTCTGATGTATGTTAGAGAAGTTACCAGGATGACTCGATCAATCCGTTCAAATCTCTTATGTCTACTCGTATATAAGGCGAGTAATCGCCTTAGCGGAGAAGTAAGATCTTTCCAAATCGATATTCATATCTCTCTTCTTCAATCCGTTCAACTTTTACAGTAACATCATTTTATCGTTTTGTTCCAAACTCTTTTGAGAAGTCGAAGAAAGAGAATAGCGTGACGAGGAAGAGACAGGTGGAAGGAGGGCCGCGGTTGCTAAAATTGAAGGTTCATTTCATCGTTTCTGGCTTCTCTTTCGATAGGATTGAAGGTGGATCCAGTGATTTGATAATTGATTGTACTTGTACTTTTGATTGTGAGCAAACGATGGTTATAGGAATCGAGGGGTTAAGTTATACAAAAATCGATCAGTCGTCATCGGCATCGACGTCGAGCATGAGAGAAGAGCTTGTGGAGGAACCGGCAGGAAGCGTAGTTGAAGACAAGATATTCGTTGCATTGGGCAAAGAAGTTAAAGAGAGCATGTCGGTTCTCATATGGGCGTTACGGAACTCTGGGGGAAAGAAAATATGCATAATTCACGTTCATCAGCCGTCTCAGACCATATCTATGCGTAATCCTTCTCATTCTTTGCTTTACCTGCTGTTTGATCTTGCTAGCATTTTATGTGATCCATTTTTTATTGTGTTCTCTTCTTAATCTTTGGTGGTTTAGTAGTTGATAGCATTTTAGAAATAATAGTTAAATTAATCTATATGATCCTCCATTTTAACCATCTGCTAGGACTCGAACCTCCACTCCCATACCACCTTATCTTAGTTTCAACTTGGTTTATATCCTTGGACAAAGGAATCTCACTAGATGTAATAATAACAAAATCTATTCTTTTGTTATCCTAAAAATTCATAAAATATAATAGATTATCATCATAGATAACCATCAATCAAATCCGTTTATGAGTTGTCATTTGATCCATTTATTAATGCCTTTGAGAAGAATTGAGACATAATCTATTCCATTTATTATAATCTTTCTTTGAATCATAAATATGAGGATTTAAAAATTTTTCAAAAATTTTCAGATTTTTAGAATCAAATATATATCAATAGCCTCTTTCCTTTCCTTCTTTTGTGGAGTAATTTGGTGGGTTATATAAGTGGATAGCTAGTTTTTTATTAATCAAATGACAGCTTAATTTGAATTAAGGTAAAAAGATTTGCAGTCCTCCGCCTCACCTCTCGGCCATGCCGTAAGAATGATGACAAATACATGAAAATTTTACCATTTTTTGGGATTTGGATTACTCAATTTCTTAATTCTACTTAATTATTGAATCCAAGTTTCTCAATTCCTTCCTAGAAAAAATTCTTCCATTTTTTATTGAATCCATCCCCTCAATTGGCACTATAGTATCTCAAAGCTCACAATATCTAAAAACTTTCCCTATCTTTTATATTGACTATTGAAAAAAATGGTAACGATAACTTCGAACCACAAACTATTAACTTAACAGCTAATGAGTGGACAACTCTTAGATTTGTATCAATTTATACTTACCTAGTGTCATCGGAAAAAAAAACTAATCCACATTTTTTCTTTTTTAATAAAAAAATTGTTGTAAATTTTCATTTTCTCGATTTGATTATAACAAAAATTTTAACCATATGTAAACCTTGGAATTGAAAAAGAAATACACTAATATAGAATCGAGTATCTATACATAAAATATAAAGGCTATAAAAAAGAATCATCAGAAAATATTGTGCTTTGATTTTTTATCGGATAGAAAGTAAAAATTTTGATAAAATATTGACTGTGCTAATCCTAATAGAACAGTAACAAAAGAGAAGGAGGACGATGGATATAGAGATATATAGATAACTTGACCTCGTATAATTGTGACAATCACAATGATTGTTATTTAAGTAGGTATAAACAAATTGTGTGGCAATTGCTATTTATGATGACTTAAATTTTGTTAGTGTGGTTGAAATACCATTCCTTTGATGGCTTTCTATCGTATTTTGTGGTTACTTCCTATCATTTCTGCCCATGAAAAAGCAAATGAATTTTTTCTTACTGATTCAGCTGTTTTTATATTTTATTTTCTTTGGTTATAACACGATGATTTGAGTTTGAGGGGATGCTTGCTAGCCAAAGGCTAGCATTATTCTAGCTATAAACAATTTCCTCATATCTCATGCATTTTACTTGTGTTATAAGCACATTCAAGCACAACACAATTCTGAATGAATTCATCCCAATATTTTTTTGTATGTCTTTTTGTTTGGTAGCATAGCACAAGGCCAGTTACTCAAATGTCATGAATGTCAAATTATCTAATGAATTTGGATGAGATTTTAAGTCAAGCGTCTACTTATTAAGATATCCAACAATTCTTAATGACTTAAATGGAAAACGAAGATCATAACTTCAAATGAGAATCCATTTCAAAGTCATGGAACCCTTTTCCTTTTTTATTTATTGCTGCTGCATAGTACATAGTGCTACAGAAAGTGTTTGCTATTCCTTTTGACATATACATGTTCTTCTAAATATTACTTATATCTGCATTGCCTGCTTTCACAATATTCTCGCTTATATCGAGCAGTTTTACATCTGTGAATTATCCCATTACATTTCTTCCTTGTTTTAGAATGAACTTTCGATGTGTTTCTGTACATAATCTTGTTTGCTTCCAGTTGGGGGGAGATTTCCACTTCATTCAGTGACCAAGAAGGAAGTGATAGCAAATCGAAAAATGGAAAGACAAGCTATGGTTGAAGCTCTGGATGAATATGTTCGCATCTGTGCCTTGGCTGGGGTACGATTTTTGTCTTTATAATCATCCTTCATCGACCCCTCCAATGACAACTAACATGATTTTCTATAATCTAAATAATTATAATTGAGTTGGCTTATTCAGTACGACAAAGCATTTTCTGCCATCTTTCAAATTATTTATAATCTCAACGGAAAATTCAGTTCACCCATAAGTAAAAATATTAGCCAATATATATATATATATGTATCAAAGTCAGTCAATTTCAATGTCTTCTAATATCACAACAATAACATAATATGTTGATATATCGGTAACATATTGTGATATATTAGCAAATATTTGATATTTGGCTAATATGATAACCGACATTTGTCTATTATTTTATAATTCTTAATTTTTTTAATATTAAATATTTATATATATTATTAAATATATAAAATATTAATATAGTCATGACTGATATTAAAATTAATATTTTCATTCATAGTTCACTTATATGCTAATTTTTAGAATATTATATGACCCACTGTGTAGGTTGAGGCAGAGAAACTATTTATTGAAAGGGACTCTATAGAGAAGGGGGTTGTTGAATTGATATGGCAGCTGAGGATTGGGAAGCTTGTAATGGGAGCAGCATCAAACCGTAGATGTATTTTTTGTTTTCGGTAAGTAATATTTGTGGTTAGATACCAGCAAATGAAATTGGTGTTAAAATTAAAGTTGCATAAAACTGGGGAAAAAAACTTCACAATAATACTAAAAAAGGCAAAAAGTTGAGAATAATATTGGTAATTTCCTTGGTATGAACTAATAATAATAAAGTGTTTAACTTTCAAATAGACAAAGGGAGTGCAATAGCATTATGTTAAGCAAAACTTTTATGAGTCCAATTGGTGCTAATTATTAGTTAACAATTCAACGGCTATCAATTAGGAATGATAATTAGTTGATCTTACTTATGCTTATTTTTGCAATCTTTATATTTTTTCGCATATTGATAGGAGATTCATTCTATTATTTATATTTTTTTTAAAAAAAAAATTGGCCATATGTGTACAAGCCTCAACATAATATAAGTTTGTTTAATCATTATCTAAAACTAATAGATTCAAACTACAAGAATTATATCTCTGTATTGCAAGATAATGCTTGAATATGGCTGACCCTTTCTATAGCCCCCAATGACCAATATCTTTTCGTAGTTTGTCATTACGAGACACGAATGTTTATATACATTGATGAAAATATTTATATCAATATTGATTGTGACTATATTAATATTAAATATATTAGATAATGTGTATTTATATTTGATATGTTGAAAGAAAAAAATATAAAAATAATAAGTTAATAAGCATATGTCAATTGATATTTTAAATATTGGCATACATATTATAAATATAATAATATATTATGATATTGTCATAATATTAAAAAATATCAAAGAGCCTTGACATATTCATCTTTATTTTGATTTGATTGTAGAAGTACTCATCCCATTGATAGGGGTATGACATAATAATTTATAAAGGGCATGGCATCAACGATAGGGAATGCTCATCCCTATGTTTCTTAATATTTCAGGGAAGTGAAGAAGCCCAAGTCAGCTAAGGCTATTTATGTACAACAAGAAGCACCCGCATTCTGTCATATATGGTTTATAGGCAGGGGACATCTTATCTCTATGAGGTACACTTGCTAGTATTCCAGTTTAATCTAATACCAAGGCGATTGTACATCTCTAAATTCATTTACTTTTCATGAGAAAGTACAAATTGGGGTGGCTAGGAGGGGAACAAGTGGGGGCATTCATGCAGCCCTGGGCATTGGTGGGTCAAGTTATACTAATTTTAGTGCCGTCTTTTTACAGGGAAGGTATTAAGAATGAGAATTTATACTCTAATGAATGGAGACAGAGAAAAGAAATTGAACGAGCACTGATCAAGGTGACGAATGAGCGGGACAAGATCTCTGTAGAACTCCAGAAGGCCCTGGAATGTCAATCATTACTTGAAAGTGAAATTGAGGTATCTAATTTTAAGGTTAAACAGGAAGAAGTAGCATTGCTACAGAACTGCAATAATAAACGAGAAGAAATGGAAATGGAGTGGGAGATTCCACTCCATGCTACCATAGAGCTGAGAAATCAACTTGAATTTCAGGCCTTAAACGCTCATGCCCCTAAGTATTTCTCTGAATTCTCGTTCTCGGAGATCGAGAAGGCTACCAATTATTTTGATCCATCCATGACAATCGGGAAAGGAGGGTACGGATGCACATACAGAGGCTACCTTCGTGGTATTGAAGTTGCCGTAAAGATGCCGCATCCAGATATGTCGAGTCATCGAGAATTTCAACAGGAGGTAAGAAACTGTGGAACACTTCATTGAATTTGTTAAGTTGACCGCAGATACGTCTAAGATAGATTAATTTATCAATATTCCTCGTTTTGCAAATAATTTTATGCTAATTTTCTCAATTAATGAAAATTCATGGGGCTTTACATCTCTCCATCCTCCCTCTTTAAATTGGAGCCCATTGTGATCAAAATTAATGTAAAAATCAGAACAAATTATTTCATATTTGTATTGGCATACATGCCCGTCATACGTGTGTATTGGGCGTGACTTCTCATGGTAATCCTCACAATATGCATTCCAAGAGGCTCTTCACAAATAATTGCATATTGAATAGTAAAAATCTATTTGAAATTGAGTTCCTAATGATTAGATGAGTTAAATAATTTTTAATGTGGTATCACATTTTGATATGGAAGTGTCTGCTATTGTATATGTTTCAAAACAATATACATTATAGGATGCATGTTAACCATTATTGCTCGTGTTCATTTAATAGCAATATATTTGCAAGTGCATATATGTATAATGATTTATTGTGTAATACAATATAATATATAATAGTTACATCTTAATAGATATATTAAGTAGAATTAGATAAATATATCACATTTATAAAAGTCTGACACAATGATTTTTCATTTGTATAGTGTCATCTGAATTAGTTTGAGATTTACATTAAATTATTTACAATATATAAAATTTTTCTATTCTTAGTAACAACATTTGTATTGTTCAATTTTGAGCTAGTTGTTGAATTTCTGCTGTTGGGTGAACATAGGAGCAGAATACCATAAGAGCTCTAACCCACTATTGCTTTCACTCTTCATTTGCCTCACCTAGCTTAGTTTATAATGGAGTTATCATGTGAATGCTTCACTTCTATTCTCCTTATAATGTATTTGATTAGATTACTTTATGATTACTTGAACTTCTCTTTAGCAAAAGCTTTTGAGATTTTCTCAATTGCAGTATTTGGTGATACATTAAAATGCTTCTAGATGAATCGGAAATTACTAAAGCTAACTTTTAAGAAGATAAAAGTTTAAAAAGAAGGAATTTTTGCCTGATTTTTATCAAGAATTGATCCTCTTGTCCCATGGAAAGATGACTTGCTATCTAACTCAATGTTCTTCTTTTCTATACATAATATGCTATATGCATCATTGCCACAAGAGTGTTGGTTGTTCACTCCATCTGGCCCCCTCTCCCTGTAAAAAGGCCACCCTGCATGGGTGATAATATTGAACCATTTTTATCGATATTGGATATATTATTTGTAGAAAACATATCACGATAATATTTTAATATTGAAAAATATTAATATTAGAGGATCCCGATACCACTATATATATGCCGATATTTGCATCTATGCAACTTAGTATAAGAGACTTCCATGTTGTTGGGTCCCAACCACGAAATGACAAAGAAAGAAAAGTTGAAAGATAATATGTAGACCAATTAACAATGATATTACTTATTTATAGAGGCAACATTTGCAATCTTTATTGTATCTTGGACATACTCTCAATTCTTTCTTTATTGTAATTTAGGTCGACGTTTTGAGCAAATTACGGCATCCAAACCTTGTGACTCTTATGGGCATCTGCCCCGAAAGATGGGCCCTCATTTATGAGTATCTTCCCAATGGAAGCTTGGAAGACCGACTCAATTGTAAGGACGGCACTCTCCCTCTACCATGGCAAACACGAGTACGGATTGCCATAGAATTATGCTCGGTCATTGTCTTCCTACATTCCAATCGACCATTCAGCATAGTTCATGGTGACTTAAAACCTGCCAATATTCTCCTCGATAAAAACTTCTTGTGCAAGCTCGGTGATTGTGGAATCTCTCATGCAATCTCTAACACTGCGGGGAACACAACAAGGTATTATAGAACCGATAATCCGATGGGCACTTTTGCATATGTAGATCCCGAGTTCATCTCGACAGGAGAACTCACATTAAAGTCTGATATTTTTGCCTTTGGAATTATTTTGTTGCGCTTGCTAACTGGGATGCCTGCCATGACAATATCGACAAAAGTGCAATTTGCTTTGGATAATGATGATCTAAATGCTATTCTGGACCCCTTAGCTGGAGATTGGCCGTTTGTACTTGCCAAGCAATTAGCTTACTTGGCATTGAGGTGTTGTCGACTGAGCCGAAGGGATCGGCCCGACCTTGTATCTGATGTGTGGTGGGTGCTTGAACCAATGAGGGCTTCTTTTGGAAGCTTATGATCACTTTGGTGGAATCACTTTTATTATCTGTCTTACCTCAATTGTTGGTATTAAATTAGCTAATGCTTATTCTCCAGTACCATGCTCTAGTCAATTGAAAGGATCTTTTGATCAATCTAAAAATCATTTGGATTACATTAGTATTACGGATCAAGAACATCACAGATTAATCAACTAAAGAGATTTTTAGTTGCTCAAAGAAAGATCGGTTATTCAGGACCCTTCCTCTTTTTTCAACGGAAGGGGTACTAATGAGCATGACTCGGTTCCACTCTACTTCAATGTCTGTTTTTTTCTGGGTAATTTTACTTTTATGGGTTTTCTATTTATCGTTTTCATCATTTTTCTTAAAGATTGAATTCAGGACCCATAGGTTATATGTCTTAGTTCATGACAATAATTTCCTTAAATGGATTATAGTGGGTTATTTGTCTTAGAATGATATAAGTTAGCTACAGTTGAAAAAAAATAATGAAGATTATACCTATAAAATTAATGTGATATAAAATAATTTAAAATTATTTTTATACTTGGAGGCTATCATACCAAATTGAGAAGAATTACAAAAGTTAAATCATATTGTCAACTTTACTTGACATGATTTAAAATTTTATTATTATAATTGTCGTTATTTGTCATTAGAAATGTGATTGTCTTAATGTGGTGGAATAGTTGCAATGGTATATGGTTTTCTTTAGATCTTTAAAATATTAAACTTTTTTTTATTTTACTAATGGTTGTAATCATTTTACCTTAACCATATAAAGACGGTATTTTTCAACAATTGAGAGGATAAGATAATCAAATATTTAGAAAGACTTTAGCAAAATCCATAAATATAAGGTTATCAATCAATATGCAACATCAAAAGCACCTGTATATCTTTG